>CM060702.1:47607321-48807321 GCA_030686995.1 Artemisia argyi | reverse complement strand
ATCGTGTTTCGAAGTCAGCCCAACCTGTTTTGACTTGCATTTGAAAGTAACAAGTTTTTACCCAAACCCGTTCTTACGTTTTTACCCAACCTGCTCGACCCACCCATCTTCCCAATGTCTATAGAGAAAGATAGAACTATAACCTTCCAGCTAGGACTTGTAGAATGCAGAACAAATAATGCCTAAGCGTAACATTATTGAATGCTGCTGGGCTCTCAAGAAGACGAAGTAATGCCACGAGAGTTTCACGCATGACACAATGCTCATCATCAGAATCACCACTTATCTGACATAACCGCATAGCATGCACCCCCAACTTCACTTGCCCTGCCAAAAAAGATTATTAGAATGCGACTACATAATCTCAATTTTTTTTATAAATCATTCATTCCCAACCTCTTAATGAAGGCTCTTCCTCCAAATATTTAACAAATAAAATCAATGCTGCATCAATTCCTTTGCAGTGATACTCGAGGTCAAGCAGTGACCGGAATGCTTCAATTCGAACTTGCCACTGTGGCTTAGAAGAACAAAACGGTTTTATCAAATCAATGATACGATCCTGCAAAAAAATAAATAATAATAAATAAATAAATAAATAGATTTGATTTTTAAAAAGGAAAAAAGTAAGGGTGAAGGAAATATAGTTACTAGAGAGATGAATTCTGAAAGCTTCAATGCAATTTGTGTCAGGGTTCGGATGCAGCTAACTGTTAAGATCCCATTGTAGCTTGGCATCAGTCTGGTGAAATCCATCCAATGAAATGGGTTAAAGATATGATTTGACAGGTTAAGATATACAACATAAATGAGAGTAATAATGCACCTGTCAAACTGCAATAGCCGATCGATGCGTTTCACAAGAGGTGATAGAAAAGAAACACTCTGCCAATAATTTGACAACAGTTCGTCAAATATGATTATAAACAAATTATAAAACCTTAGATATATTTTTACGCTGTGTTAACAAACCTGTTGGCCAAATTCAAGTTCACCAACTGATTGGACTAAAGCAGTAAGCCAGAATACATCAGAGTAGGTATTCCCATTGTTTTCATTGTACTGCAAAATCAACAGAACCATAACTACATACATGTAACAATACGACAGTGTATGTTAAAAAGATGAACAAACATCTACCTTCAAAAGTTGTAAAATGAACTCAACAGCTTCCCTAGGGCTCTTCATATCTGAGCCTCTAACCAAAGCAACAGCATGCGGAATAGCCTGGGGAAACATCGTAATACTCAATAATTAGTAAACTTTTTTACCACCTCTATCTTTCATAACCTGTAGAAAGTCAGTATACTTCTTAAATGGGAAATCAAGCACATTGAACTCAATTTACTTCTATATATAGAAACACTGTACATACAACCATGCTGCAAAAAGATTTACACTAGAAAATCAACGCCACGAGCCCAGGACCAGCACCAGAGATAATAAAATTATAATTTACTGATATGACTAGAAGAAGTCGTTTGCACCGAGTGAATATATTCTACAGCATTATACAAAAAATAAATAAATAAAAAATAAATAAAAAAAAAAAAATGCTCAATCACAGAAATAAATTTCTTAACAAAGCTGTAAGGCGAAATTTGAGAAACCACCTTTATTGGAAAAATTTTGACTTGAAAATTCCAAACATTGAAAAAATAAAGATACTCCAAATAAAAAAAAGGACCCAAGTAACCCAATTACCATCTATACATAATTTCATGCCAATTAGTATATCCGCGTCCACTAAATTTAAGCTCATTTAATAAAACATTTACACGATAATCCAATTTGAGCAATTATTATCATATTCATATGCTCATGGCGAACACAATAAACTAATAAAATAGTATTTTTTATATAATACATATATTATTGAAAAACATTACAAACACATCATATATGGTATGTCTAGAATGTTAATATTCTATGGAAGTCGCGCTATTTTTTATAAGGGTACTGCAAAAATTTGTCAACATTGCCCCACTGGACACTGTTGACAATACACATCCTACCTCGTCGCATTACCTCAAGTACAAAATGTTCTGCAACATCATGGAAGTCATTCGGCCTGAGATCAAAATAAAACTAAATGAGCTCATGCATGATGTCATTCAATGTCTGTGAACAACAGAGATAAGATTACAATGCTTACTTTGGGAGTCCAATCTTCTCGTCGTATCTTCGACTTTTGTAGAATTTAATCAGATGCAGTAAACCAGCCCAATCAGTTTCCTACAATAACAAATAAAGCATCAATAGCCGATATCATGAAAAGATTCCAGGCCCCATACCCCCATAAAAACAAGGATAAAAAGCATTTAGCTGTAACATAAGCAGAGGGATTGAGGCACCAGAGCTAAATAATTTGGTACAAGTCACATTTTCAAATAAAATCCAAATGACTCCAAGATTTACAGAAAATCTTTAAATCAAATCCTGATGATTACAAATGGCACACATGCTTTAAGAAATGGTAGAAGGGTATAATACCTCAGAAGCTGTGCTAGCCAAAGCAAAGGCTGCTTCAATCCGGACCCGCCAAAACGCCTTTACAAAGTATAAAAGGACAAAACTGTAACATGTGTACTCAAAGAAGGCATATCGAAACAGTATTGCATATATATGTACATTAGACACTGCAAGTTTACATAGTTGGAATATATATATATATATATATATATATATATATATATATATATATATATATATATATATATATATATATATATAGAGAGAGAGAGAGAGAGAGAGAGTACCTGAGAATCACAAAGGAGATTACTTAGAGCATTGACAATCGAGAGAAGTCGAGGAAACAACTCTAACGCTCTGATGGCTTGTGTTTGAGCAACAACATCCTTATCCCTCTCCAATTGATTTATCTGGGAGTAAATTTATATGATCTTATTCAGACGGACAAATCATTGTTCAACAAACAAATCACTGTTTTGGTTGTCAGAAAAAAACGCATATAACTTCTTTTAGAGTTCAAGTGCACATCTTCATACTGTATTCAAGTGTTGAGAGGCGACCGAGAAGCGATCGCGAAGTGTTCCCCTTTTTGCTGTAACGGCTAATTTTAAATTTTTAACTAATTTAAGTATTATAGCGGGCCTTAATCTTCTAAATTAGGTTAAATATTTACAAAACTAACCCTTTAATATAATATTATAAATGACTTGCTATTTTTCAAGTACAATCAAAAGCTCAAGGCCCGTTATCTGAAAACCATTGACCTTATATGTATAGACAGTGTGGATGAGATCAATGAGTGGCTCACGAGAAGTAATGATGCCGAAGGGGAGTTTGTGTTTGGTGAGAATAAAGCACTAACTTGGGGCATTGTAGCAAGTGCAAGTGGTGATGAGCCGAGGCATTATACAAGAAGAAATGCATCTTAATTTACAAGTAGGACACTCCAAGATGAATCCAACTAGGATCTTGTAGATGAAGATGATATGGTGGATCTCGAAAACGATGGGGAAATAGAATATAACTTAGACAATTATTCTGAATAATAATAGTGGTCTTAAAGGCTTTAAGTATTTTTTTAATAAACTTCTTTTTTTTTTTTTGTGTCTTTTTCTATAAAAAAATAAATATTTAAGATAATTATGTTTTTATTGCGCTCGCTTTTTGCCGCCTCTCCTTAGGGAAGGCACGTCGTTCTGAGGTCATTTTTGCCTTTAACTACCTTGACTGAATCTATAAACACGGCTTACAAAATATCTAATAGGTGCAAATCTAATAGGTGTGGCAAAATTGGTGGATATTTTTAGTGCGGGTTGGGTTGATCAAAAACTCGTTGCATTCTACTCGCGCAAAGGGGCAGCATCAAATACTCTTTCGCTAATTGTTTTAATTTCTGACTATTACCAGTCATTAACAATGACTTCTAATCTTGATAGTTTGGAGTGGTAGAGTACGCGTAATTGTTTAGGTTAGTGCAAAATATGTGCAAAAGAGAAGAAAATATGAACCTCTGCATAATTTGAATTTATTGGTGTGTGTGTTTGTCTAGTTGATGGTGAACTGAGGCTTCGAAAGTCTTAGTCTTAATAACGAGGCTTGGAATTTGCTTGGGGATATGACTATTAATAAAATGAATTAAGAGGGTTTTTGCATTAAAAATAATTTTTGGGCAAGCTGATTTAACCCCTTCGCTTTTTAGCTATGTTTGTACTTTGCATGTTTATCCATTTAAAGGCTAAAATAATATGAGACGAATTGACCCATTCATAGATAAATGGGTCAAAACTGCCACGTCCAAGCCTTTCACATTAAAATTTTGCCACCCTTAAACTTGATAGTGAAAGTAATAGATAGAAAAACTTACCCACATTGGTACAGGTTGGTTGAAATGAATCTCAGCAAGATACTCCATTTCAGGGTCCGCCCTGAGCCATAGCAGCGAGGAATCACTGCTGCTAATAAATCATCTCATGACATTAAGCACATTGAAAGGAACATAACTTCAGTTAAAACAACAAAAGTAAATAATTACATACTTTGTACGCATATCTACAGAGGCAACTGTGTCTACATTATCATCAGAACCGTCATGCTTTGAGCCTTTCTTTGGCTTTTGGAAACGTTTTGAAGCAAGTCTAGAATGGCACTGTATTTCTAGCAGCTGCCATGTCTCTCCCGCCATTGGTAAAAGTGGATGGTCATACATTCCATCAAGTTCATGAACCCGTATACTCATCATACCAGGCCATCCAACATCTGCTTCTCGTTTTATGAAGTCAGGTTTAGAATTGGATACAGTGGAATTTGACTCCGGTGTTGCTGTACATCCACGCAGTGCTGCTAATTCGACTAGGTTTTTTCGTTTGTTATATGAAAACCCCATCCTTAGTATGATCAAGTGCAAAAATACCAAAAAAAAACACATTCAATTAGCATAAAGAAGGAAACTATTCTATAGCAAAGAGATATTATGTGCAAGTCTGCTTAATCGTACTTTAAAACAGGACAACCGCTAGAACCAACCCAACGAGGAAAAAATTCTCTAAGAAATGGGCGTTCAAGATTTCCAACTTCATTAGCCAAATGACGAAACTGCATTTCAAAATGTAGTCAATAAAAGTATAAAAATGTAAGAACTTTCATAACTCATGCTACATATAAAAAGGAATCCTGCAGAGGAACAACTTGTTTCTAAGTTATCTCAGGGATGACAATGTGGTCATCAAGTGACACCGAAGAAACTATTTTCCCCCATTTTGTAACAAAATTTCAAGTGGAAGCAATAACTTCCATCATTTAGACAGGAGAAGTTGCTAAAACGATATAGCTTCTAGTCACTCACCTCTTTTGTGCTAAGAGTTCTTATAAGACGAGTTGTATCTTTAGGAGGTGCCACCAGATTCTTTAAAACCTGACAAGTGAAATAAACAGAAAGCAGGGGAAACTCAGGAAAGTGAAGCTAACTAGAAAGTGAAAGGTGAAATCACAAGCAAATAAATACATAACAGATCACAATAGCAGAGAAAGTACTTTTTTTATTAAGCTAATAAATACAATAGAATAAAGGCAAGGCTAAACATCTTACTTTACAGAATGACTCAGGACCCATCTGCTTCTCCAACATCTGGAGAACTGCAACCTGAAAGATAAAAGCATTGGTGACAGGTAAGACAACCATTTTCTAATAGGAAAAAAGGAGTAACTGATGTAAAAGAAAACTTGACAGAAATATCTATTAGATCCAAGATATCATCTTACGGATTTCCAACACCGAACTTTTCCATAAAAACCAATGCCCTGTGTTCCATACAAAGCCTTAGAAGCATCAGAAGAGCTCAAGGCAGTGGCAGCACTGTCATCTGCTTTGCAAACAGCACAATTTGCCTGCACTCAAAAGACAAAAAAGCATTGAATTGACAGATTCCAGGCAAATATCGAGAAAATACTCTGGCCAGAGGTCTTTAAATCATAAACTTAAAGTACATCAACATTCATCTGCAAGAAATGATGTAAGTGTTTTATCAATAATTTGTAATTTTTTACACCATAAAAGCCATTCCATACTGTTTCCAAGAGTCATGACAGAATCCTAGTCAAAAACAAAAGATCACCTCCTAAAAAAAATACGTTCCTTCATCCTAACAAGGGTATGAAATGAGAGATGTGTCATGTACATGTGCAAAACTGCGGATAAATAAGGCTTAACTGCATCTTCTTTATAATCCTAATAAAGCAAGCACTAAAGCGGAATTGCTAGAGTTGTTTGTAAAATAACTTCTTTTAATATAGAAGCATGGCCAATCTATATGTACAATATTCAGCTTTTTTTCAACTCTATCATCAATATACGTCTATGCACAGGTATGCTACATTAATATCAAGCATATGTAAAAGACATTAACAATCCCAGTATTAAGAGAGAAGAACCATACCTTGTACCGCCTATACCGCGCTTCATTGTTTCCCAGGGATTGCTTAACAAACGAGTCTGTCAAGAATCCAGCAAGTCCATCCAATAACCACTCTGACAATAGAAAATAGATGAGTATAATATATTTGTATTGCTCTACTTAGCTCTAGAAGTCCATAAGAGTAGGAGTAAGTTACCATCATTTGGTGCTTCCGCGGTTATATAGACTCCAAACCATTGCCTTGCAAGAGCATACGCAAGTTTTATTCTTGTATCTATTGTCTGCTCCGCATATGAATCAGAAATTAGCATAGATTTGAATTATAAACCTAACGATACCTAAGAATATACACTCGTTGAATACCAACAGCCATTCAGCAACTCATGAACAGAAAACAGATAAATAAATCACATTTAGCCTAACAAGTGCATCTGAACTTATTCACAATCATGCCAACATACTGAATTCCAGGCAATACCCTTGCAAGTGTGTCATAAAGCAACAAGAACTCTGAATTTCAATATAGCTTATAATTTATTTTTGTCATACTTCAACAAGAAAGAATGTTGTTCAGATGTTTGTACTTGGCCTTCAAAAATCATGGTACTTATGGACTTGTACTTCATAATGTAACAGTCTCACATGCTTTTTTCTATTGCAAATGATTCCCATCTATATAAAATTCTATACATGTGCTAGAGGGAACATCAAGCTTTGATATAGTCATAGTTGATTTACAAACAATTATATACATATATGGTTCTATTTTTTATATAATGGTTACTTTTGTCCGCCAAGGTATCCAAGTATACAGGGTGTGTTTGCCGCAAAGCTTTTAGGTGCTTGTGAGAGCTTGAGCTTTTGAAATAAGTTAACATGTAAGATAAGTTTTCTTTGGCTGAGAAGTTTATGGGAGCTTTCGACAGGAGCTTGAGCTTTTGATAAGGCTAATTACATTAATACCCTGCCTTATCTTTAATATTTCTGTATTTTAATGTTATCCTTAAATGTCATTTTATACCTATAAGCTCCAGCTACTTTACCAAACCACAAAACATTTCTGAAAATATAAGCTTGAGCTCCAGCTCTCCAGCTAATTTCGCCAAACATGTCCATATACTAGTGGAGGTGACTATAGTAAATACTGAAAGATATAAGTTATTTTAGCTAGTAATCACTTGGTGTGTCGCTTGTCGGAGAAGTGAAATGGGGCAAGTGTCCCTCAGTGATCCTTACAGGACCTTCTGCCCAGGAAGCCTAGCAACCGATAATTTCTGGCGGGCCTCTTCATGGTAGTATTTTACATCTATCTAGCCCCAAAACAACACCCCCCTCAAGGATCTGTCAATACCCCCTCCAGGATCTGTCCCATAAATAATGACTAGCGATGTAACTAGATGACACAATTATAAAGATGACCATAATAATATTAGTGATGAAGACTATACGAATGTGAAGTAAAATGCATATAATGGGCTGTGTTACAAAATGGAAACTGTATCGTTGGAATACGATATAACGAAACATGGAGGCATTCAGGGCAGAAGCAGCACAGTTTACAAATAACACATCAAGAAGGCTTGAGGTAATACTAAATGAAAACCAAATTTATATATATATATATATATATATATATATATATATATATATATATATATATATATATATATATATATATATATATATATATATAAAATAAAATAAAAAAAATAAAAAATAAATAAAAAAAAGGCACATGTATATGAATTAGATTATTAATTCAACCTTTGAAAACATACCTGATCAATAATCTTCTCGTCAAACAGAATCTGTGAGCTAAATATACTCATTGATGCACCCAAGCTCAGAGTAGATACTGCCATCTCCGGATCAATAAAGACTTGTGTATATGACCCAAATGGGAATTTGGTGGCAAGGTAATGCTCATAGTGGCTGTTAAGAAGTAAACATGAAATTTTTTAACAGGAAAAAAAATAACAATAATAATTTAAAAAAAAAAAAATAATAATAATAATAATAATAATAAGGAACTAAACAAACCTGTATGCATAATGGAGAAATTCTACTGTGTTCCGAAGCTTTGGCAGGTTAGGCGGCAAACAAATGTGCGTTATAAGATTATTATGACGATCAGGAAAAATTTCGAATGGAGCCACTGCCAGAGATATCCATTGAGCTGCAACAGGTACACTTATTCTATAGACAAATGTTTTACGTGGAGGGTCCTCATTAGTTAAAATCTGCACGAAGAAAAAAAGTTATGCATAGTAAGAAAATCGTGTTCCCCTTCAGAGGGATTGTGAAGACTAATTATAATTTGTACAGCTTTCCCATTGTTATAGTACATCATACTACAAGATCTTTTGATGTTATTTTGGTGTGGTTTTAAACAATGAATTTCCATTTTAGGTTATTTTTCTACTTTATTAACAGAAGTGTATCCACACTAGCTTTTGTTTCTTCTAAGAAGTAAAAGAAGTCATATGGCAATATGTAAAGCATTCAAAATGTGAACCAAAATAATCAAATAACAGCAGATTGTGAACATGAACTAAAATCCAGAACTTTGGAAAAGGGAGCTCAACACACACACAGAGAAATGAGGAATGACTAGTGAGTTCTATTCAGCATGGATACCAAAGAACTAAGCCACAGTGAGATATACAGACCCCCATACCTCACTCCGGTGGGATTGTGTATTGTTGTTGTACTTGTGGTGAGATAAACAGACACATAAGAAGTAGATCACGGTTAACAATGGTCCACGTTAGAACCCATACAATAACAATAATCCATAAAAATGTTTATTCCAGATGAAGTATACCACATGAACATGTTACACAAAAGAACCATCTAGTTACCGTTTGTTAGGTCTTGCAATGAATCCCATTAAACTGCTATTTCTCACCTGATACATCAAGGTTCCAGTGCTAACAGCAACAAGGTTGTTGGCCACCGTGAACTCCAAGTCAAAGCTGAAACGGGAATACACATCAGAAAAACTGAATAGAACAAAACACATACAAATTGAGTACAATAACAATATTTTCTTACCAGCAACGCTGTGAACTATCATCCATACAAGGGAACCAACAACGAGCTCGTCTTATCTGGTTATCGGTGTGCATAATATCTTTATCAATATGTATTCCTGTTTCTATCTTCTCCACCCAATAGTCGATATGGATCAATTTTACATTCTGCAGCCAACATAACCTACATGAGAAAAAGATAAAAATGGGAAGACAGCAATAGAATTTTCCAGGAAAGCATAAGTGCCAACTAATTGATGTGAAACCAACTTTCTTTCAAGGTATTAAAAAACTATGAGGCATAGATAACAACTCCGCTAATTTTAATGTAAGAAATTAAAACTACTTTTATCTCGACTAGCAGATACTGACATTTCAGGTGGGCCGAAAGATAATAGGGTGTGTGTCTGTGTACATATGACATGTATGCAACTTTGAGATTCATATGCATTTTAACACTAGCTATGACTAAATATCCCACGCAGAACCAAAACTTATAGTAATTTCAGTGACACCACACTTTATTAAAGTAAAATTTTCTTTTATAACCAAGAAGCAATAAACAGTGCCAATTACATATTCATTAGCACCCTATAAAACAAAAGCGAAACCAAATGTTACTTCCTAAAGAACAGACTAGGGCATCATTTTACACATTTCGGTTGCAATCCTATCCACAAAACAGGACTTTCTATAACTACAATAACCTGCTTAGATTCACTGGACATTTGGATCCCGTTCTCTTGCATCGGCTGATCTGGCTGTTCTGGCTGCTCCGTCACGGGTTTAATAGCCTGACTAGTGCACATGATCAACAAATTAGGCACCAATTCTCTTTCAAGACATGAAACGTAAACTGAACCCGCGGCATCGGCGGCAGAATTAGCAGAAGAAACAGAACACCATCTGTCATCACTGTCCATTTGCTGGTAGTGAGGGAATATCTCAAACCTTGCTGGTTCTCCATCCACCATTACATTTTCAATCATCAAATTATCAGCATGTAACCCCACAATACCATTTTCCGGCACAACTACTTCAAGCTCAGTATACCTAGCAAAACACAAATTTAACCATAAATTACCAGATCAAATCAACACTCCACGTCTTTAAACAAGTTGTGCTCCCACTAACGATTTTATATTAGCAGTAACTTGCCATTTCAAGCATGGTACATCTTATTCACAACCCAGAAACAAGATTCACAAAAGAAAAAATACAGTTTCCTTGAAACCCCAAACTAAGCAAATTGTAACAAAACGCCTCAAATAAAACATTAGACATCTTCAGCAACAAGATGACGGGACACATCCCGTTTAACCAAAAAGAAGCAACAACTTCTCATTGCAATAAGATTATGCCATTGGTCACAACTTCCTATTCAAAAGTTGCACATCAGAAAATGATTCATAGGCCTAAAAGTTGGACCAAACATGGACCCAGTAAGGTGAAGTAATCGCAAATTGTAACAAAACGCCTCAAATAAAACATTAGACATCTTCAGCAACAAGATGACGGGACACATCCCGTTTAACAAAAAAGAAGCAACAACTTCCTATTCAAAAGTTGCACATCAGAAAATGATTCATAGGCCTAGAACTTGGACCAAACATGGACCCAGTAATGAGAATAATGAGATTACTTCACCTTGCAAATCCGAGTGTTTTGACAAGAAAACGAATATGATTGTGCCAGTGTCAAAAACCAAATGTATTAGGTTTTTTTATTGGGATAGGACACCACAAGGGATCAGACAATGAATAGCCATACAATAATTTAAACAAAAAATAACACAGGCACAATGAATGTATTGGTTTGGCTCTCTCAAGCCTACTCCACTACAATATGACTAATATCAATAGGTGTTACAACACTCGAACCCTCTTGAATACCTCACTGATACTCTCAATGGATAGATGCAATAACAGAGCCGTGCTCCCATTATTTATCATCCGGAGACTCACAAACCGGATGAAGGGAGACACTCACACAACTCTAGTAAGTCTTCTAATTTTCTCTCCTCCTCAACATAACCTCTAGCTCATAAATCCTTTATATAGGAAAACATCAACTTCCTAACTTAACGTATTACCGAAGTAAACTTGTTAGCTAAATAAATCCTACTATTAACATAGGCAACACACCCATTCCTTGATTTGGACAATTACCAACTTAACAAAACAATTTAAGGAAAGTGAATCAATCATCAACATTTTTTAGGTCTATGGTGCCATGATCACAAAAGAAGGTAAGCTATATCAATATGTACGATTCAAAATTACATAAACTCCAAATCTGCCTGCTCAACTAAAACATTACTAGTAATCAAACAGCCAGTTCTGTCACACAACAATTATGTTCACAGCAGTACCGTACTACTGTCTTCCTTCAAAAACTGTACATCTAATTGGCGATCAAAACTTGATGCCAACAAACTAACATACATATCTAATAGCAATAATGGTCAGAAACTTTTAATTTATCCTATCCTTACTTGTAAAGTTCGATATAATTGAATGGATGATCATTTGACAATGTACCGAACTTTACTCACAATATATTGTCATCTTCTAAATGTGAAGTTTATTAAGTAAAACTTTTTTATAGGATTTATCAGCACTCAGCAGTATTAGCAACTAGGACTATATCTACAACGAGGACTATAAAAGATATGAGTCTATGACCAACACAATGTCTAGCAACGTACCAAATATGCAAGGACAGTTAAAAACTTAACTAGAAACTAACATTTTAAGCGATAATAGACTAAAGGAGTGTTCCCAAAACTCCGTAAATATCATTTCATTTTTATTTATTTTTTTTAACTTTTTCAAGCAGACTGTGCGTGGTAGTTTCAAAGGTCAAGAGAAAGAAATGATTAAAGGTTTATTGCTATGATAAAGACGATAAATTCGCAACAGCATTGCCAACAAGAAAATGCTTCAGCGGCTGTGAATGCATGAATTTAATTGATCTGTCAAACACTATATATTTATATTAACTAGAACGGTTATTCGGTTATTATGCTTTATAAGTAGAGATATTAGAGATGGTTAAGCCAAATAATTTTAGTTTGAACAACCAAATAATTTTATAAGTAGAGATATTAGATATTCGGTTATTAATTTTGAAATCCTTCCATAATAAGCAAGTAAAAGTCTGAATTTTATTACTTTCTAATTATAGGATAGTCCCAAATGCATTATATAGTAGTATAGATTTGAACATTCGCATGTCTGTGTTTTGTACCTATGGATTACTTAATTTGTACGTTATTTCTTCAAATTCATAATCTTCCATTTCTTTTTTAAAATCCTAAAATATTTCACAGTTTTCTGGAGTTGCCACGCAAAAGAACCTGGGGCGCATCGCCCAAATCAATGGTCCGGTACCAGATGTAGCTATTCCGCCAAGCAAAATGCCTAATATTTATAACGCTCTGATAGTTAAGGGCCGAGATATCAATGGTGCACCAATTAATGTGAGGAAACAATCGAGTTAGGGCCGTAGCTATGAGTGCTACAAAGGAATAATCCCAATCTAATATAATTTTGTTCGTTTTTGCTTTCGCTACGCGGTGACGGCCTAAAACAGTAATTACAAGCAGTTACGAGCAAACCTAACCCTAATAACATCATAATTTAACAATTATCCTAATTATTAATTAAACAGCTTCAATTGGATAATCGTAACCCTAACACACACACACACACACACACAATTAAGGTGAAAAAAACACACAGTAACTAACTAACCCGTAAATTCGACGCTTATCGAGATCAATAGATAAACAAATCTTCTGATGTTTAACCACAGCTTCTGTAGAATTGTTATCGCTTTTCTGTTGATCTTCGTTCTTTTGCTTACGTGGCTTCGCCATTTTAACTAACTAACTGTGTGTGTACGGACACCAAAACACACAGTGTGTGGAAAATGATTCGACTTGGGGGGAGATAGTGGGGGATTTATAGAGATGGATTTGTTTCTTTCCGAGTGTTTGGATCGGGTTTTATTTGGTTTGAGCCCTTGATCGGACGGTGTGGAGTTGTTTGATTGATGGATGTACTGTGGGCAGGAACGCATTAGATTATTAAAAATAGAAAAAAAGAAGAAGAAAAAAGAGTTTGTTACGAGAGATTTGCTATCGGGAGCTATTCTAAAATAAGTAGCTCTATTTGGATGCGTTAACTTTAAGTTTTTTATTTTAAAGGCCCGTTTGATTTGTAGATAGGTTTAAATTAAAATTTGGGGTTGATGGAAAAGTTGTAGATTAGGATTTGAATTTGGGTTTAAATTAAATGAGGAGAGAGAAAAAATAATACAAAATTTAATAAAATAAATTAGTTTTTATAAAATATTTATTACTTATAAAATGAATATTATAACTAAAATCAAATAAAAAGAAAGAATGTGTGGCTATAGTAAAAAGATGGTCCACTTGGTTGAATGTAATGATCTAATCCGAGCTTCCACTCAACTTTTACACACGGAAGATTTTAAAGAGTGAGTACCATACGGAAATCCAACAAAAGTATACCAAACATGATATTCTTGTCCAAATCCCAATCATCTATCCTAACCCCGCAAACCAAACTGCCCCTAAATAAATAGTTTTTACTCCGTAAATGAAAAACTGATGCATAATGCTTTTTAAATATCTTGAAGCTCTTAAAAATTTATATTACTGATATACCCTCCAAACATTTATTTACAATTATAAATATGGCTTTTTTTATTATTTTACATTTTATAATTACATTTAACAACTATCTTATAAAACACTTTTATTGTAAAAAAGATACAGCTTATAGCTCATATTAACAACTTTGAAGTTTACAGCTTACAGTTAACAGTTTACAAAATACAGCTTACAGCTAGTTTTGCCAAATATACCCTTAGTTCCCATAATTGACATAAACGAGGTTGGTAGCCCACGCTTCGCTGCGGGTCGTTTTGCATGGGGTTGTTTTGCGTATATAAAGTAATCGAAACATTGTATGAAAAAATTATATTTAACTCATATTTGTAATACATGCGAGTCTACTATTTACATATTGGAATCATAATTAAATATTTTATGATACATTGGTGAACAAGCAAAGTGACAACCTATCTACGACTATAGTCTTATGAGATTTTGAGAATGGGCGCGTCTGACTTCGTCGTGGGATGTCTGCATTTATCTTGGCATTCTAATATTTTGTCCCCTGACCATGGATTTGTTTCATACCATATGAATGCAGCAAGATTTGTGCCAAAAACGTAGACAACAAATACCAAATGATTACTAATAAGTATAAGAGAAAATGATGCAATATAAAAATATGAAAAGGGATTGGCTAAGTGATGTAAAAGTACCTGGTATGCTCTTTCACATGGCTGCAACGGTAAGTGAAATGTCGTTGCCTGGCGAATATATAGTTCAGAATCATCGTAGCCATTTTAGAAACTGGATAGAAACTGGGAAAACATATTGACAGCAGCCTTACAAAAAATAAAATCACACAACTGCAAGTGTCACTGGCAAACAAATTGACAATGAGCTATCCTTTGTATCTCCTCCCTTCTATCTATTCGTGGAAGAACCTGACCATCATCCAGTATGATTGTAAACTTCAGATTAGTCCGTTCCATCCTTTCTGCCACAACAATTTTTTGGACGTGATGTAAGCTATAAGCACAAAAATAGGCTAGAATTCAGCAACTGTGAGAAGCATCAACATGTGTAATTTCAGTAGTCTGAAATCACCAAATTTAAATTTATAAGCATGGTTATTTTTAGCTTGTATAGTGTTAACAACCAATCTTTTTGTTTTCATAATACTTTTAGAAATTTTGATGTGGTTTGACATTCAATGTCAAGTGTGGGCAAAAGTAAAAGAGAAATAAAGTTTCATTTCGATTTAGGTGATTTTGTTATTTGAAATAAGTAGTTTAAAATATGAAACTAAATATAGCAAACGTAAAATCCATAAATGAAACTTACTGACCTGGGTATCAGTCACAGGGGTTTTGCAATGGTGTTTCGGAAGCAATGAATAAATTGCTGGTCATGATTTTGCACTTGCAACGAAACCATTGAATTTGATGTTTCTCTTGCAGGTTTCAACAGATTGTACACACAGAAAAAAGATTACAATAAGCATAAACAAAAACATCTTAAGAGCACACTACTACTTTAATTAAGATATTTATTCAGTATAATGATGTTGTTGGTCAGAAAAAATGCAAGCAAGGTATAGTTTTTGGATGCGCTTTTTAAAGGTTGATCATTATTGTAGCACCAAGAAACTACAGTAAACAATTCTAAGGTTTGCATAAACAGATTTAACTTCTAACTATTTAGGGGTTATCGTATCAGATTCATCTCATCTGATTTTACAATCCATAAACTAAGGTAGGTAGTGGGAAGAGGTCAAATGGTTTAAAACCCAGCCAAGGTGTATATTCACAGCAAACCGCTACCTAATCATTCTATTCAAAGAACTAATTTATTATTGTATCGTTTTTTTGCAATTATATCAGGGACTTTGGAGAGCACTAAAGCCTCACGGCCAAATTTACCCCGTGGAATCAAACAAAAAACAATTGGACCCGTGACCTGATACACTCAATTTGGCACATGTAATCTTTTTATAAATGATATACGTGTCAAACAGACAACAATTCCAGCAAAATAGACACTTTAGGTGTCAAACTCATTCACCTTTTAAGGAGTCAATTTGAGCTACGGTTCTAGGTTTAATTAACAAATTGATAGAGAAACTGATTAAGAAGGGTAAAAAGTCATTCATGTAATACGTCTCATGAGCATAATACTATTATGACAGTTACAATTTAGGAATGCTTATTCTTATAAACTACTTTCTCGCTAATGTAGCCTTGTTTAAGTAAAATAAGATGATAATCAATCCTAACCAAAGAGAATACTGTGATGAATTACAGCTTTCAATTGCTATAAATGAAGCTCAAGCAGCCCTAATATCAAATAATGGAAACCATAAATAAAGTTCATAAACCCCTAAATCTCATCAACACAATCTAGTCGACTGAATAATACGATAACAATTCAAGGAATAATAAAGTTGCCCTACAACTAAACGTACCTCTCAAAAAAATTATGGCAATGTACCGTTCCTCTTAGCCTGTGTTCACATGACGCAACGATGCTAATAGAGCTCCTTTATTCTCATTTGTCAGTCGTGACAAAGGATCCTTTGCCAGTGGGGTTACATTTGCAGAAGCATGTTAATTCAGAAACCAACCTGAATCGTTATTCTGACATTAACTCAAAACATCAAAATAACCAAAAACCTAAAAACACGAAAATTGTATAAAGCTTACCTGTTGCAACATGATCTATATACTTTTACATACCTGTGCTAATGGTGATAGCCGTGGGGTTACAACACCCTCACGCTCCATGTGTGCAATTGTGTAGACAACATACATTTTGTCTATGTCGCCTGCCATAACCTGAGTTCCTATCGAAAACAATAAACCACACACAAAAGCAGCACACAATTAGATATAAACTTTACCAAAAATTCAACATAAAGCAAAACATTAGTTAAAAACTATGAAAACTACTGACCTCCCATGGTTACTATGAAAAGAAGACGAAACACATGCACCTAACCCTACATCTCAATAGTCGGTAACAAATCCGCCTTAGCAAACACTGACATAGAAAATTGATGACACTCCAAATCCCATTCGCCAACAGCTGAAACTTTATACTTTTAACACTTCTCTGAATGTCGAGCAGTGTCAATCAATAAAGCACCAACTACTGATCCACTTTTAACACTTTGTTGAGGCAAATTTGTTACCGATTACTGATCACCACTGGTTGCACCACCATTTCCAACTAAACACAAATTAACCACAAATCAAACACAAATCAACCACAAATCCTATGAATATCCACTTGAACAAATTAACACAAATCAACCACAAATCCTATGAATATCTCGGATCAGAAAACAAAAAGTCCTATGAATATCCACTTGAACTAAACACAAATTAACCACAAATCAGAAACAAAAAAAAAATGCTTAGTGGGTATTTGACATTACTTATTTTTCTGCTTATATGGTTGTTTTTTAAAAACACAAAAGCTGTTTCGATATCCAAACACTTCCTGCTTTTTTTGCTTATTTGTATCAAATCAGCAAATCAAACACTGTTTCTAAAAGTACTTATACTTAAGCAGTTTATGAGTACTTAATTTTATTGATCAATATTTAACTTATATAAAGCTATGTATGAAAATATATTCATCAATAAAATAAAACAATTAAGCAGTTAATTGTAGATAATTAATCAGTGTTTATTGCAAGTAATTGTGATTATACAATTGATTGAATTGATTCGATTAGAATTATTGTAATTGAAAGAATGGATCGAGTGATGAGAAGTAGATACCTGGTGATAGGATTCGAGAGGTAACTAAACCCCAGCCTTTGATGATCTTGATTTTGCTAATTTACTTTGTTAATGGTGAGGATGTGACTCGGTGGTGGCTTATGGAAATTTCTAGAGAGAGAGAGAGAGAGCGTGAGAGAGATAGAGAGGTGGGTATGTGTGTTTTTGTGAGAATGAAATATCTTATCCGACAAAATAACGGAACAGGAACAGTGCCAAAAACGGATAAACAGTGGTTCGCACAGTGACTTACGGGGAAACAGCCAATAGAAAAATGAATTTTGTAAAACGGGGATTCCCATCTTTAGTGTGTGTATATATATATATATATATATATATACATATACATATCATAATCTATATTGTCTATAAAACAAAAATAGACAAACTTGAAAATTGAAAAAATTCAATGATGGTCAAACTTAAAAGATTCAATCATTTATCTAAGAAAAACTTATGAATAATTTTAAATTAAAATGTATTTAAGGTATATACTAATTAGTCTAAGCTTCACCATAATTTTCGAGAAAAATATGCAAAACCAATTTTCAGGTTTAACCGGGTTTCGAAAATATAAAAACCGGTTTTATTTGACCCTTTTTTTATCGGAATCGGTTCACCCGGTGGAACCGACCGGGTCGAACCGAGTTTCAAAACATTATGTTTAATCCTCAAATTCTCAAACTTTTATTATTTTCCGTTTATAACCCCTAAACTTTTTTATCACTACAATCCGCTATAAAATCCCGTTACAATGCACGGGTACTCGTCTAGTTTAGATAAAGAGTAAATGTACACACTTCTAAATTAGAAAAAGAGTAAAATTAGTAATGGAGAAAGAGATATTACTATCACACGCACCCCACAAGTGAAACTTGTTAGGGTATTAATAGAGTATATAGCACGCCACCCCCTCACAACGTTGTGAGGGTTCACAACATTCCCTTCTCCTTCTCAACACGCTCTGTTCCCAAGTCAAATTTTTAAAGAATGGAAGGGGATGGGATGGGAAGGGGAAATTAGGGAATGACATTGTGAAGAAAGTGGTTATTTTTATTTGTGTTCTTGAGTTATTATTTTAAGTTGCAAGTAAAAGAAAGGAAGCTACCCAAATTACAAAAATATCCTCAAAACATAAATTACTCTATCACATTATTTAAATGATCCTACCCTCTAACCTGCGTACAAAACATAAATTACTCTATCACTATACTCACGCATATATATGTATGTGTATGCAGACCTATATGGTGAGTTACATATGTACATAGAGCATATATATAACTTGAGACATATATATAGTGATCAATTATTTTAATTAATTAGTTGCTAGTCTTAAATCCGTATGAGGTATATATATATATGTACGTGTACGTATATGAGTATATGTCAATATAATGTAATATGTATATATGCCTGTATGGCCTACGCCAGTTATGAAGTGGGTGGACTCTTGTAAAACTCGTGGATTTTGTCAAAAAGAAAAACAAAGACTGATAAACATATTAAAATTCTAGTTCACAAATCCCTACGCATGAGAAACAAACATATTAATAAGATTATATGCATGCAATGCGCATGACAAAACACATTCAGTATACACATACATAAACTCATATATTTACTACGCCCACCATAACAAATAATTCATGACGACTTACAGTGGATTGCTTTATTTTCTGTGAGAATAATGTGCAGAAAAACTGTTAGGTCTGTGAAAATAATGTGCAGATAAATGCCGTAACTAGGTCAATTTTATAGATCGTGAATGATAAATGGGGACATAATTGTAATTTAACAAAAGCTCATGTTCTCGTAAAACCCGTTGTAACACCCCCAAATTTATGGTTTAGCAGCGGAAAAGTAATTTGGGTGTTACGGGGAGGATCGAAGTCATAATCACATAAAACGGCTTAAAAGAGGCGTTTTGTAAGTTATTTGTCATTCAAATAATATTTTTGATAAAAGATGAAACCTTTGATTTAAAATCTCATTAAAATATATAAAGGTTTGTAAGAATGACATATTTGATTTTTACACCATTTTAATTTATCAGAGTAATAAATGCCCACTCCGTGTCTTGTCCTGCTCCGTTAATTACCTGAGATACACATGCTTAAAAGTGTCAACACAAAGGTTGGTGAGTTCATAGAGTTTAATGGAAAACTGATACGTGGGAATTGCACCCTCACAAAAGGTTTTACCTCTCAAGGGATCTCGAGAAGCTTATAACCCCACCAGGCAGTGTACCTGATTGTTGTAGTATAGTATAGTGACAAGTACCGGGGGATTGATCGTTCAACTCAGGAATAGTGTCGCTAGGATTAGAAAGGCTAAAAATTAAGTCTAGAGGTGAGGGATGATTCTTTTTGTATTTTTTATATTTTTATAAATCTCGGGTTTTGAAAGAGTGGGCGGAATTAGTTGCTAATCAACAAACCCAATAATTAAAGATGCAATCAAAATAAATTAACAAAAATGTAAATAAAGCTAATTAAACTAGTGGTGTGAACAATAAATGAGAAAATTGTGTTTACTTAGATTTCATTACTCCCTAGATATCTTTTACAGGTTGATAGTTTGTTACAATTGCGTGGATGACGGGTTATATTCCTTAATACCAATTGTGGGGTGGCGTACGTACTTCCCTAACTCTATAAGCTCCTACGTCACTCCTATGTCGAGCCTGCAAGAAGCTCCTAACATGGGATCATTATAATTCGCTCATGCATTAAATACAACCATAAAAACCTAGTACGCATTGGTTCATGCTTCTTAAGACGTTCAAGCAAGTTACCCTATGGAAGTCTGCCAGTTTTCTTAAGCCTAACATCGAAATCATTCATCCGTAACAACTATAAACAAGCAATCAACCCATAATCAACATCTAGGTTTCACTACATCTAAGCAAACACACAAGAGATCTAGCCTAGCATGTTAAAATCAAGACAATCGTAAGATATATTCAAACAACACATAGACATATTGAATGAATTGAAAGGATACTTATCTTAATTGAACATGAAAAGTTTCAAAGGGTAAAAACCTTTGAAAATACTGATAAAATCGTGCTAGGGTTTCTCCAAGTTATCCCTCTAATTGTCCTCCCTTAATGAATGAAAATTACAAAACTATATATAGATTTTCCAACGTGACGGCATTAAGAAGAGAAATCTGACGCCGTCAACTCGCCGCCCATAATAATATCGGATTGCCTAAATCCAGATCTGACGCCGTCAAGAGTAATTTTCTTCAGGGCTGTCACGTGTAAAGGGACCATGACGGCCTATGGTGACGCCGTCATAGGCCGTCATGCCCTAGTGTAAAAACTCTCTAGACCGTCACGTACTCTATCCACTTCACCTCTTGTTTTACTCTTGACGCCGTCATGTAGAACTTGGTGACGCCGTCAGGTACTGTTTCTAGCAAGGAAAATTAAGACTTTGCCGTTTTCTTCACTTTTATGCTCCAAAAACGTCCAAAATGTTTCCTTTTCCAGAATTCACTCCAAAAGTACCTAAAATCATAAAAGGAACGATTTAGGGCAATATTTGATCAAATAAATTCAATTCCGGGCTTAAATAGCCCCCTAAAAACGGATCATATTTCGCCTCATCATATACCCTTACACTTGAGATTTGCCTGTCCTCAAGCAAATGCGCTTTTATTCTAGTCAAAATACAAGTTAGGGGTCATTTAACACTAATATAAAAGTAATTACAACAAATAATCATTCCACTAAAGACCAAAGACAAGCACGGAGGTCATATACTAGCACCTCACAAATAGTGTTTAGATACTCACATCTCTCGGGTGTAATAAAGTATATATCATAATATGGAAATGGAAAACATCTCTCACTACCTGTCATAGCAAAATAGATTACCATAGGCTTGGGAAAGGATCAAACCTCCACCACATGGCGTAAGCACCTAGGATAAACTATCAAAGAGGTCTTTTAAAGGGTTATAACGTTAGGTGTAGGGATATGGAATACACGGTTTTGTTGGATATAGGCAATCTTTACTGGTGGCGAGTTAATAATCTTGGTTAATTACATATACAATATGGCATTGCTAAGCCAAGACTAGACTCGACTTAAGCTAATAAATGAAAAATAACAAAAACATAAAATAAACATAGAATGAAACGGGATGGTAGTCCGTATGTTTTTTTCTCTATTTTTCTTTTTCTATTTTTTTTTCTTTTTCTTAATTTTTTCGATTTTTTTTTTTTTTTTTTTTTTTTTTTTTTTTTTTTTTTTTTTTTGCATACACTCTTACCATACCATCCAAAATAATACATCATAGGGAATGAACATTCCCCTTACACTTGAATTTTTACATACTTTACAATAAACTAATCTAATGACTTGAATCAAGATAATCAAAACACTTGGAGTACTTTTAAGATTAACGCACATATGGGGGTAATATATGATGTTCTTCCCCATTACTTCATAACATAAGTACTTTACCCATGAGTCCCAATCGTCCCAAAACAATATGTACAAGGATATGACTCGACTTAGCAACCCTGTAATCAATTAGATAATTAACTAAGGGTTTAAACAAATAACAATAATGCACTAAAGATGATTGCATACACGAAAGGCTAAGGCGATTTGGGTGTACATTTAAGTGGGTTGTAACAAATTCTTTCCTTTAAATAAGATGCTTAAAGTTAGAAACGAAAAGATAGGCTCAGAGGGGTGTACTAGGGGTTTCGTGTACTAAAAATGAGTACAACGCTAAGGTGTGGGAAAAACTAATTGACTTAACTAGCCAAGTAATATGACTTAAATGGTCAAGTAATTATGATACGGGTTTAACACAAGGGTGATCCTAATGCCTCTTATCATGTAGTAAATTCTACTACACGAATGTAGTCTCACTAGCGGTCTCGGGATGCATCACTAACGCAAGTTCGAGAATCTAAATGCTACCGGTACACTCATAAGCACTAATAATGAATGCTTTTCCTATCAAATCTAAAGGCGAACCTCACATATTTGGGTGAAAATTTTTTCTGAATGATACGGTTTTGTGCTAGTCATACAATCTCCTATCCATGAAACGCTTGCTAAGGCTAAAGTTTCACTCCTAAATGTTGTAAAAAAATTTAAATTAGCACTAAAATTACACTAACAAGTATTTCTCATAGTTTTATTACACATCTACCATCAAACAAACAAACTCAAGTGAAAGTGTATCCTATAAGGTATCATCATTTACCTTCCCCTTACACTTAGGATGAACATTGTCCCCAACGTTCAATTAAAGGTGTAAAAGTGAAATAGGTAAAAGAATGAAATCAAATACTCCCCTGATTCGTTCGGTGTGGATAGTGTGGTAACAAGGTTAGTGATGCGTTGGAATTGCACCAGGCTTTACCTCTCGAGGGATCTCGAGAAGCTTACATCCCCCACCAGGCAGTGTACCTGATCGTTGTAGTATAGTAGAGTGACAAGTACCGGGGGATTGATCGTTCAACTTAGGAATAGTGTCGCTAGGATTAGAAAGCCTAAAGACTAGGTCTAGAGATGAGGGATGATTCTTTTTGTATTTTTTATGTTTTTAGAAAGCAAATAAAAATCTCGGTTTTTAGAGGAGTGGGCGGAATTAGTTGCTAGTTAACTAACCCAATGACTAAGATGCAATCAAAATAAAATACTAAAAATGAAAATAAACTAAATTAAGATAGTGGTGTGAGCAATATATGGGAGAATTGTGTTTACTTAGATTTCACTACTCCCTAGATATCTTTTACAGGTTAATTACTTGTTATAGTTGCGTGGATGACGGATTGTATTCCTTAATACCATTCATGGGGTGGCGTACTTACTTCTCCAATCCTATAAGCTCCTACTTCACTCCTATGTCGAGCCGGCTAAGAAGCTCCTAACATGGGATCACTAGAATTCGCTCATGCATTAAATACAATCATAAAAACCTAGTACACATCGGTTCATGTTTCTTAAGACGTTCAAGCAAGTTACACAATGGAGATCTGCCAGTTTTCTTAAGCCTAACATTGAAATCATTCATCCATTACAACTATAAACAAGAAATCAACCTATAATCAACATCTAGGTTTCATTACATCTAAGCAAACACATGAAAGATCTAGCCTAGCATGTTATAATCAAGACAAGCATAAGATATATTCAAACAACACATAGACATATTGAATGAATTGAAAGAGGACTTATCTTAATCGAACATGAAAGGTTTTAAGGGGTGAAAACCCTTGAAAATACTGTTACAAACGACCTAGGGTTTATTAGGTTCGACCCTAGTATTCTCCACATAAGTTCCTCTTTTAATGAATGAAAAATAGAAAAGTATATATAGATTTTGTGAGGTGAAGGCATCAAGAGTAAATTTCTGACGCCGTCATCTCGCCGCCAATAAAGTTCTCGGACTGCCTAGATCTGGGTTTGACGCCGTGTCACACCCCCAATTTACCTGACTTGCAGCGGAATGGAATACCTGGGGGTGTCTGTCATAGCACCACAGTTACAGTTACATTGAACGACCTAAAGTGTCGTTTGGAAAATACTGCATTTGATCATTGAAATAATTCAGAGTTTACAAAATGAGGTCCCCAAAATGTGTTGCATGTTTATGAAAAACAAGTCGTACTAGATCAAATGTTTACATAAGTGCATGAAATAATGATGAGACGCGTCGACTCCGCGACTCCATGAAAGTCCAAATGCATGTCACATGAGCTACCTTAGTAACCTGAAATACATTGCTAAAACGTCAACACGAATGTTGGTGAAATCCATAGGTTTGTAAAATGTACTGATGTACGGCCACCACAAGTAAAAATGCAAGATAAAAATCTCGTGAAAATTGTACAATAGCCTTAAGCTCATGACACCGAAGCTATGACTGATGAAATTCTATGCCCCTCCCGAATGTTCTGCCGAAACATTCAAATGTAAAAGACATGACATGCATCCGCTTACTGTTGGTATCCACTACCACGGATGGAGGCGTCACCCTCGATAGATCTATCCACTCACTCTCGCTTAGTACTTGAAATTAACGGTTCATGATGTTACAGGGGACTTAGCACTTGGCAAGGTAACTTAAGCTATGTACATGTTTGAATACTTGGGCTCGTACTGAAATAATTGATGCAATGTATTCCCCCCGTGAGATTTGAAAACAATCAAAATGTTGAATTGAAAACGGGGCTATGAAAACTCACCTTAACTGATGAAACCGTGATGAAATGAAATGAACACCAATGAACAATTTGCTGTCGTAACCCAATATGATGGTACCATGAACATGTACTGAGCTGAAAACAAGGCGCGCATACTAGCCGCAACCTAAAATGAATGATGTACGATCTACTTTAGATCATGAAATGATGTTATGAATGTCCATGCACATGTTTACTATACCACTCTACTCTTTGAAAAAAAAACACTTGTTGTTACCAAAAGTATATATTCCAAGACTTAGGAAAATATTGCTATTAGAAAATATAAATGGCTAGTTATAATATATATACTTATATATATATAACGTAAGTTTCCATGTTAGCGTTGAAATACTCGGGTTGTAATCCTTGAAATGATGAAAACATACTCGTAATAACTAATACTACGTTAGTTATAAAGCTCGGTACTTGATATTATGTTTAGCTTGAAAATGCACTTCGTAGTTTTAGCGCCAAATATATTAAAAGCTGTCAATTAATAAAGGGTTTTAGCCGATATTCAAACGTGTATATCTTTGTCGTTACTTGTCCATTTTACTTGTTCTTTATATCCACGGTTACGTCTTAGTATGTAGTAATATATTTTGGAAAGCTCGGCTCCTCCGGGTTACGTCTAAAGTCTCTTTTTGTACCATGAAAAACGTCCAACAGCAAACAAATTTCCAGAAAATACTTTTCGTCAACAATCTTGCAAAAATCATAACTTCTTCGTTATAAGCTCTTTTTAATCCGTTCTTTCGCCTACGGATTCGTTTTTGAAAGTATTTTCTAAAAATTTTGCCAAAGTTTCCTTGGTGTTTACTGATTTTCCAGATTTTTACAAAACGGGACAGCATGTCTAAAATAGGTTCCAAATCAAGTTTCCAAGGTTAAAAACCAATTTCTACCATCACCAAACCTCTTGTAATCACCACATGACTAATCTAATCTTACCATACACCTTCTTAGGGTGCCATGGACTCCTAACCAAGTTATTAGAGCTAGGGGATTCATAACAAAAAAGTTAGGGTTTGTATGTTTGTTTTTAGCCAAAATAAAGTGTAGTATAGCTACTTGTACATGGTTTTTAGCATGATTCTTATGTAATACATGTAAAAATAGGATGATTCATGAAAAAATAAAGATGAAAACTTACTTGATAAAATGAGATGATTATTGGATGATTATGCTTGATGTTCTTGTGTTTTTGTTGCTTGATTCTTGATTAGACTTGTAAAATGAACAACTTTTGTGTTTTACTTTATGAAAAATGATTACTTGATCTATGAGATCAATTATGGGTCGTGGTTTATGAAGAGAAATGGAAGAGATGAGAGAAATTTTATTCTTAGCTAAAATGTGGATTATGATTCTTGAATTTGGTAAAGTAATGTTTGTAGAGGTTTATTAGTATTTAAAATGGTTAAGTTAATGCTAGGGGTTAAAAAGGGTGTTTCATGGGCTGGTTTTGGGTGTGAAAAGGAGTAGCCAAAACGGTTTTGATCACTTAGAAAATATAGTGTAGCGTTAAGTGTTATTACGCGTTATTCGTTAAAATCGGGTACTGGTTTTATTAGAAATAAATGTTCACGAAGTATACCGGGATGAAATTAGTTATAATAATGTTAAAAACATATTAAAAATATGTTGGGTACATTTACTGAGTGATCGGGTGATTAATGTTTAGTTTTAACGAAAACCGTCGTTATATTCATACGCGTACGTTATAAATAAAATAAATTTCCAAAATACTGCGTAACTGAATGTTATAACTTTTATGATGTTAAAATGGATATAAAAATATGTCGGGACCATTGTGGGAATATTTAGATATATTCGTCGTGTATAAACCGGGTGTTAACGTTTATTTAGAAATCATAATACGTAAAACGTTAAATATACTGAATATAGTAATTTGAAAATCCTGAGAGTGGTATAACATGTGAATGACCTACTGATGATATGCAGACTATTCCCAGTCCGTATGAAGTGTTCTTAACACTAATGAAATGAATTCGCACCTAACCCAATACGGTTACGCGAATTTGAATACCCGTAAACTAAATTTACGATGAAATGTGTAATGCACGTGAATGATGAAATCTTTTCCCGCAATGAATAGTGTTCCATGAATAGTAAAATTTACCAAAAGTTTCTCAGAATATCAAATTGACCTCGAAAACGATGAATAGTAAACTGATGAATAGTGTTTTGATGAATAGTATTTGATGAATAGTGTTTTTCCAAAGTTCGGGAAATGACCTGAAATGACCTGAAATGGTGAGTTGTGACAGTCTTCCCCCCTAAAAGGAACTTCGTCCCGAAGTTCAGTTTATGTTGGTCTCTGAGGATGTATTGGTGAAAAGGTGATGATATTCGAGAATTCCAGCGAACTCTAACGATAGGAATTCGACTCTGTTTCAACTGTTTGACCACATGGTCCATGATTTCTGTTGGTTCTCTTACAAGGTCTGAGATTGTTATTTGGGTTGGATCCATTCCAATGGAATCATGAGTGACTCATCTGAAAGTCATTTCTGGGGATCTGAAAATGTGAAATATGTTCGTGTAATCCTGTTGTTCTCTGGCAATGTTCAAGTCTGACAGCCACTATGCCTTCTCTTTCAAAATATAAATGGTCCAGTGTATATTGGTGTAACTTTCCAAGTTTTCTGAACGATAACATGCCTTTCCTAGGTAGAACTTTCTGCATAACTCTGCAGAACTTGAAGTTTTAATGGTTTACGACTTATTGAACTTGTAACTGATTCTTGACTTGTAGAAAATTTCTGGTTATCTCATGAATGCCTACTGAACTAATGAGTTGAGCTTTTTCCAAGTTTGGCCCATCAATCGATGGTCTGCGCTTCTTAATGTTTTAAATGTGGTACTGGTAATATATACTGCTGAATTCTGCCAGAACTCAAGTTTGTATGCTAGTTGGTCGATTCTAAAATGAATCTTAAATAGTCCAATATGCTAAAGGTTCAACCTTTATTGTTATCCAATTTGTATCGTGCCAATCCAAGGCAATGCTTTTAACTTAGTTTGTTCTCCTACCTGAATCTGGATGGTTTGTTGTTCAGGATATCCAATCCAAATGATGTGTGTTATGTTCCAATCTAACTTCTGCCAGTTTCCCGTTGTTGGTGTGATAACCATTGTTGTAGATGAATTTGATTTATGTTAAATGATTAGTCCAACCATTTCTAGGGTCAATCACTCATGCTCTGAGCATACCTTCCTATGTTTGAATTGTTCTCTCGCTTTAACCATCGTTCTGAGGATGATAGGTGATGTTCACATCTAAATGGGTTTCTGAAGGAAATCCTGAAATGATTACCTGAGGTCCAAGTTGAAACGGTTTCCTTAACAGGAATAACTGAAATGGGTACAATAAACCTTTGTGACTAATTCCATAACGTTCGGTCCTTCGAACTTGGCGTTATCTGAAGGGATAGAATATAGGTAACAATTTGATTCCTTGTGTTTTGTTCCAACGGATGATAAGACATATGTTCTTCTTTGTCTATTGGGTTTGGTCTCCACTACTGAAGTTCGCGATTAATTTGTGATGTTCCTCCTAATTCCTTCATCACATAATCCAAATATTCTCTATTGTCCAGTCACAAATCCTAAATGCATAAGCGATGTTGTAGAGAAATTTGTTCTGGAAATTTGTCTCGCGATTATGAGTTTTAGTTGAAATCCTTTTCTGAATAAACGAATTTAGAAAATGGAGCAAATGATTTACTGGGTAATATTTTTCCTGATGATCCAAAATCCAGTAGTTATGAAATAGGAACTGTTTTCAAACATGTTGTGATTACGACTGCTTACCAAAGTTTGATGTTTATGTATTTTCCTCATTGTACCATAGTGTTGCTAAAGGTTGACCAAAAAGGATTGTACTTGTTCAAAATAGGAATTTCAGAAATCATTTTTCCACAAGGTATGTGATTTATGTAAACGCAACAACTTTATTTAAAAGTGAAAACACTGAAAATGATAAAATAGGAAATGTTCGCTTAAATGCATAGATGTCTAACACTTAGTTCCTGAAGTTGGATAATGTCTATTGATGGTTATCTGGCATAACTACAAGCATAGGTATTTAGACTAACTTAAGTCCTGAAATAGTTTATCGTTGTAATAGACAAGACGAAGGTATCATTTGATGTTGTGTCGATGAATGTCTATTCTGTTTTCCCATGTAGATGAGGAGATATGTTCTGGTTTGATCCCTTGCTTGGTATGAAGGTGAGGTTATCTGAAATTTCTAGAGACATAATGCCTTAGAGGAATCTACATCGATATTCTTGATTCAAACAATTGTCCTTTGTGAAAACTTACTGCAGGAAAGTTTATGTATGGATGAGGCCATGTTTAAATGAAATGCTCTACAGTCTCAATTAGAAGCTTGGTTTATTTCTATTGTGTTGTCATGCGGACATTTATTGAGTTCAATCCTGTAGCTCAGTATAGCTAGTACCCTTGAATAATGACATTGGACAACTAAGTCAGAGATGGTGATTCGGATAGTCTCGCAGTATCTTAGGATTGTTGTTGAGTTATGAATTCTCTCACTATATACTTCTAGTCCTGGTTACTAGTTCTGTACTCCTTTCATTGCTTTTATTGTATAAAGGAATCCTGCATGTAATTGATATGGAAAGTCTCTTCTAGGAAAATCAATGGGAAAATCCAACTTAATGTCTGAATGAGTGACTGGTGGGGTAAGTATCCAGGGATAGTTCGGCAAAAGAGATGTTTATGAAAGAGTTCCTTTGTTTACAAAGCTTTCGAATGAAGATTGTTATTAACAATCCTTTGAAAAGGTAATTATTTCCTTCATGGCATAATCCTTCCTGAATTTTACATAGGTGATCAGGCTATGTATAATTGAGGACTAATGATGCGATGTTGGATTTTGTCAAAATATCATAACTTTTATCAAAAGTTTTAGATGGTGTTCAACGCATTGTTATAAAAATGGTGTCCTGATGTTTTCTTTCAAGTAACATGAAAATTGCTTCGCGTAACAATAGTAAATACTTGGTGTAATGACAGAAAATCAATTTATAAGATGGTAATAAAATAGCTTACTTCAGAATTTTTTTTTTTCTGTAAAACAGTTTCCCCATATGATAGTAAAATAGCTTGAATGGTGTATTGGATACGTGGGTGAATCTTGTCGAATGGTAATAGTCTACTAATTCGTCAAAAACGAAATCAACCTAATTCCTGATGAGACAATGCTAAAATGTTGCGAAACGATTGAAGTCTGAGCAAATGGGAATGGAAAAGGAAATGACAATGATGGTACTAGTGAATGGAATACTACCCTCTTTCGCGCTACCTCGCGACATCCAAAAGGTAAAACTAAAGTACACACTGTGGGAAGGCCAATAGTGTAATAAGTAACTGATGGTGGTGATAGTACCTGAGTAGTAAGTGCCCTACTAGTGATGGAAAGAAAACACACTATCTTCCTTGCAACAAGCATCCTAATAAGTCCATTAAGATTAATTCTGAATACACTACCAAAAGACATTCTATGTACAGGCTGAATGATAGGAAAACCCTGTTCCTATGGCAAATCAATAGTACTAATGGTGGTGTAAGTGCAACTGATGGTATAATGGTAGTGGAAGATGACAAGGCATCTTCAATGTCGGAATCCGATAAAAGGATGTCAGGGTGATTATCTGAAGACATGTCACTTGTGAACCAGGTCAATAAAATGATATACATATACGGATATGAGTATAAATAACTCGCACAGGGTATGTATAAAACAACATGTATCATGATTATGCACTTATGATGAAATGATGAGATGCTATGATGATGCGGTTATAGTCTAGGGTCCAAGATACATCCTAGTTCGCTATAACCTTAGCTCTGATGCCAATCTGTCACACCCCCAATTTACCTGACTTGCAGCGGAATGGAATACCTGGGGGTGTCTGTCATAGCACCACAGTTACAGTTACATTGAACGACCTAAAGTGTCGTTTGGAAAATACTGCATTTGATCATTGAAATAATTCAGAGTTTACAAAATGAGGTCCCCAAAATGTGTTGCATGTTTATGAAAAACAAGTCGTACTAGATCAAATGTTTACATAAGTGCATGAAATAATGATGAGACGCGTCGACTCCGCGACTCCATGAAAGTCCAAATGCATGTCACATGAGCTACCTTAGTAACCTGAAATACATTGCTAAAACGTCAACACGAATGTTGGTGAAATCCATAGGTTTGTAAAATGTACTGATGTACGGCCACCACAAGTAAAAATGCAAGATAAAAATCTCGTGAAAATTGTACAATAGCCTTAAGCTCATGACACCGAAGCTATGACTGATGAAATTCTATGCCCCTCCCGAATGTTCTGCCGAAACATTCAAATGTAAAAGACATGACATGCATCCGCTTACTGTTGGTATCCACTACCACGGATGGAGGCGTCACCCTCGATAGATCTATCCACTCACTCTCGCTTAGTACTTGAAATTAACGGTTCATGATGTTACAGGGGACTTAGCACTTGGCAAGGTAACTTAAGCTATGTACATGTTTGAATACTTGGGCTCGTACTGAAATAATTGATGCAATGTATTCCCCCCGTGGGATTTGAAAACAATCAAAATGTTGAATTGAAAACGGGGCTATGAAAACTCACCTTAACTGATGAAACCGTGATGAAATGAAATGAACACCAATGAACAATTTGCTGTCGTAACCCAATATGATGGTACCATGAACATGTACTGAGCTGAAAACAAGGCGCGCATACTAGCCGCAACCTAAAATGAATGATGTACGATCTACTTTAGATCATGAAATGATGTTATGAATGTCCATGCACATGTTTACTATACCACTCTACTCTTTGAAAAAAAAACACTTGTTGTTACCAAAAGTATATATTCCAAGACTTAGGAAAATATTGCTATTAGAAAATATAAATGGCTAGTTATAATATATATACTTATATATATATAACGTAAGTTTCCATGTTAGCGTTGAAATACTCGGGTTGTAATCCTTGAAATGATGAAAACATACTCGTAATAACTAATACTACGTTAGTTATAAAGCTCGGTACTTGATATTATGTTTAGCTTGAAAATGCACTTCGTAGTTTTAGCGCCAAATATATTAAAAGCTGTCAATTAATAAAGGGTTTTAGCCGATATTCAAACGTGTATATCTTTGTCGTTACTTGTCCATTTTACTTGTTCTTTATATCCACGGTTACGTCTTAGTATGTAGTAATATATTTTGGAAAGCTCGGCTCCTCCGGGTTACGTCTAAAGTCTCTTTTTGTACCATGAAAAACGTCCAACAGCAAACAAATTTCCAGAAAATACTTTTCGTCAACAATCTTGCAAAAATCATAACTTCTTCGTTATAAGCTCTTTTTAATCCGTTCTTTCGCCTACGGATTCGTTTTTGAAAGTATTTTCTAAAAATTTTGCCAAAGTTTCCTTGGTGTTTACTGATTTTCCAGATTTTTACAAAACGGGACAGCATGTCTAAAATAGGTTCCAAATCAAGTTTCCAAGGTTAAAAACCAATTTCTACCATCACCAAACCTCTTGTAATCACCACATGACTAATCTAATCTTACCATACACCTTCTTAGGGTGCCATGGACTCCTAACCAAGTTATTAGAGCTAGGGGATTCATAACAAAAAAGTTAGGGTTTGTATGTTTGTTTTTAGCCAAAATAAAGTGTAGTATAGCTACTTGTACATGGTTTTTAGCATGATTCTTATGTAATACATGTAAAAATAGGATGATTCATGAAAAAATAAAGATGAAAACTTACTTGATAAAATGAGATGATTATTGGATGATTATGCTTGATGTTCTTGTGTTTTTGTTGCTTGATTCTTGATTAGACTTGTAAAATGAACAACTTTTGTGTTTTACTTTATGAAAAATGATTACTTGATCTATGAGATCAATTATGGGTCGTGGTTTATGAAGAGAAATGGAAGAGATGAGAGAAATTTTATTCTTAGCTAAAATGTGGATTATGATTCTTGAATTTGGTAAAGTAATGTTTGTAGAGGTTTATTAGTATTTAAAATGGTTAAGTTAATGCTAGGGGTTAAAAAGGGTGTTTCATGGGCTGGTTTTGGGTGTGAAAAGGAGTAGCCAAAACGGTTTTGATCACTTAGAAAATATAGTGTAGCGTTAAGTGTTATTACGCGTTATTCGTTAAAATCGGGTACTGGTTTTATTAGAAATAAATGTTCACGAAGTATACCGGGATGAAATTAGTTATAATAATGTTAAAAACATATTAAAAATATGTTGGGTACATTTACTGAGTGATCGGGTGATTAATGTTTAGTTTTAACGAAAACCGTCGTTATATTCATACGCGTACGTTATAAATAAAATAAATTTCCAAAATACTGCGTAACTGAATGTTATAACTTTTATGATGTTAAAATGGATATAAAAATATGTCGGGACCATTGTGGGAATATTTAGATATATTCGTCGTGTATAAACCGGGTGTTAACGTTTATTTAGAAATCATAATACGTAAAACGTTAAATATACTGAATATAGTAATTTGAAAATCCTGAGAGTGGTATAACATGTGAATGACCTACTGATGATATGCAGACTATTCCCAGTCCGTATGAAGTGTTCTTAACACTAATGAAATGAATTCGCACCTAACCCAATACGGTTACGCGAATTTGAATACCCGTAAACTAAATTTACGATGAAATGTGTAATGCACGTGAATGATGAAATCTTTTCCCGCAATGAATAGTGTTCCATGAATAGTAAAATTTACCAAAAGTTTCTCAGAATATCAAATTGACCTCGAAAACGATGAATAGTAAACTGATGAATAGTGTTTTGATGAATAGTATTTGATGAATAGTGTTTTTCCAAAGTTCGGGAAATGACCTGAAATGACCTGAAATGGTGAGTTGTGACACGCCGTCACGTGTAATCCTTCTTCAGGTCGTCACCAAAATAACTCTTGACGCCCTTCATCTGACGCCTTCAGGTTTTCTCTGGGTTGTCATGGATTTTACTCCTGACGCCGTCACATTTTCCTTCTTGACGCCGTCAGGTACTGTTCCCAGCATGGAAAATTAAGTCTTTGCCGTTTTCTTCACTTTTATGCTCCAAAAACGTCCAAAATGCTTCCTTTTCCAGAATTCACTCCTAAAGTACCTAAAATCACAAAAGGAACGATTTATGGCAATATTTGATCAAATAAATTCAATTCCGGGCTTAAATGACCCCCTAAAAACGGTTCATTTTTCGCCTCATCATATACCCTTACACTTGAGATTTGCTTGTCCTCAAGCAAATGCGCTTTTATTCTAGACAAAATACAAGTTAGGGGTCATTTAACACTAATATAAAAGTAATTACAACAAATAATCGTTCCACTAAAGACCAAAGACAAGCACGGAGGTCATACACTAGCACCTCACAAATAGTGTTTAGACACTCACATCTCTCTGGGTGTAATAAAGTAATATATCACAATATGGAAATGGAAAACATCTCTCACTACCTGTCATAGCAAAATAGATTACCATAGGCTTGGGAAAGGATCAAACCTCCACCACATGGCGTAAGCACCTAGGATAAACTATCAAAGAGGTCTTTTAACGGGTTGTAACGTTAGGTGTAGGGATATGGAATACACGGTTTTGTTGGATATAGGCAGTCTTTACTGGTGGCGAGTTAATAATCTTGGTTAATTACATGTACAATATGGCGTTGCTAAGCCAAGACTAGACTCGACTTAAGCTAATAAATGAAAAATAACAAAAATATAAAATAAACATAGAATGAAACGGGATGGTAGTCCGTATGTTTTTCTCTTTTCTTTTTTCTATTTTTTTTTTCTTAATTTTTTTTTTATTTTATTTTATTTTATTTTTTTTGCATACACTCTTACCCTACCATCCAAAATAATACATCATAGGGAATGAATATTCCCCTTACACTTGAATTTTTACATACTTTACAATAAACTGACTCGAATTAAGATAATCAAAACACTTTGAGTACTTTTAAGATTAACGCACATATGGGGGTAATATATGATGTTCTTCCCCATTACTCCATAACATTAGTACTTTACCCATGAGTCCCAATCGTCCCAAAACAATATGTACAAGGATATGACTCGACTTAGCAACCATGTAATCAATTAGATAATTAACTAAGGGTTTAAACAAATAACAATAATGCACTAAAGATGAGTGCATACACGGAAGGCTAAGGCGATTTGGTTGTACATTTAAGTGGGTTGTAACAAATTCTTCCTTTAAGTAAGATGCTTAAAGTTAGAAACGAAAAGATAGGCTCGGAGGGGTGTACTAGGGGTTTCGTGTACTAAAAATGAGTACAACGCTAAGGTATGAAAAAAATTAATTGACTTAACTAGCCAAGTAATATGACTTAAATGGTCAAGTAATTATGATACGGGTTTAACACAAGGGTGATCCTAATGCCTCTTATCATGTAGTAAATCCTACTACACGAATGTAGTCTCACTAGCGGTCTCGGGATGCATCACTAACACAAGTTCTATAATCTAAATTCTACCGGTACACTCATAAGCACTAATAGTAAATGCTTTTCCTATCAAATCTAAAGGCGAACCTCACATATTTGGGTGGAAAATTTTTCTGAATAGTACGGTTTTGTGCTAGTCATACAACTCCTATCCATGAGACGCTTGCTATGGCTAAAGTCTCACTCCTAAATGTTGTAAAAAATTTTAAATTTGGCGCTAATATTACACTAACAAGTATTTCTCATAGTTTTATTACACATCTACTATCAAACAAACAAACTCAAGCGAAAGTGTATCTGTAAGGTATCATCATTTTACCCTCCCCTTACACTTAGGATGAACATTGTCCCCAATGTTCAAGTAAAGAATGTAAAAGTAAAATAGGTAAAAAGAATGAAATCAAATACTCCCCTGATTCGCTTGGTACGGATAATATGGTAACAAGGTTAGATCTTCCTCCAAGAAAATGAACAATCAAAGCTTCCTTTCCAAAATATAAATCATCTTCTTGTCATATATAACCTGTTAAACCTGAGAAAACAGACAAGACAACCTCGCGTAAAATCGGCGGCAATCTATATATGCTAACAAATCCTAGAAAACAAAGTAATATATAATGCTTGTGGAATGATGTTTGCAGATTTCCTGGAGATTATAAAACTAAAGAATTAGCAAAAACTTTAAGACTCCGTTAGAAAAACAGAACTGGTAAAATTTCCAGAATTTTATACGTGACGCCGTCAGGAATTTCTTCCTGACGTCGTCAGAAGTGACCTGCAGAAATTCTTATGTTAAGTTTTCGGAAAATTTCTGGAAAAACTTCGTCCTACTTCATGGAAAATCCTGCAAAACATCATTATGACTCGATACAAGCATTTGACTCTAACATATACGAATATACATGTTCACTTAATATTGTGGAGATTCATGATCAAGTTTGTTTCTTGAAAACATATTTGGGGTTTCCCCTTACACTTATCTTTTGCGAAATACCTTTGGATGAAATTAAGACTAAGCCAAACAACAAAATACAGTATTTTCACCATTTTAGTTTGAAACATGATCTACCAACAATAAAAATAAAGCATGCATACGGAAGCAAATAACAATCAAACAAAATAAAAATCACACAAAACATGGGTTGCCTCCCAAGAAGCGCTTTTCTTTATTTACGAGTCTTGTAGCTAGACTCAAGGTCATGGGTTACTACGTGACCTCATCGTTGGTTTCACTCTCTAGGTCATCTCCTATACCAGTTTTGTATTCCGGACCTAGTTGCAAGCATTCTTTATAGAAACCAAGCATCCTATTCATCACATACTCTACTCCTCTACGTCTATCCTCATCATTCCTATAGTAAGCCGCTTGTTTGTGTTCCTTTTCTGTGTTTGATAGGAGGCGGTACTGCTCAATCTTATAGGGCATTTGGTAGGCAATCTCATCATTCTCCTCCTTGAACCTAACTATCCCTAGAGTCGGATCATAACTCATCTTAGTGGCCTCAACGAATGGTTTTTCGAACACTACTTGACTTAGGCAAGCATCTATCACCGGACGAGTATCCTCTACTATCATAAAATCGAACTCATAAGTGAAATTTCCGACAATCACATGCAATCCCTTCACTCTTCCTAAAAAATTACTTATCAAATTCTTATTGGGCATCATCCTATAACCAAGTTGTTTCTTCATTACCCAATTATAATAAGTCCTAGTCATGATGTTTACAGGAGATCTAGGATCGATATAAGCTTTCCATGTATGCATATGCCCAATGTTGCATGGTATGTTGATGTTAGAGGGGTCTCCCATTTTGATAAGGGGTGAGCCAAGGATATATGGTGTCTCGGGATCATCGAATAAATCCTTATGATATTCCCGTTCTTCCTTGGTGGGCAACTTATCAAAGTACTCTTCTACAGTCTCTACTTCCTCTAACTCTTATCCTTTATTAACCTCAACTTCCCTAATTTCATCCCTAGTCTCGGTTTCTACTCCAACTTCATCCTTGTCACTTTCTTCTATCTCCTTATCTATTGGCTTAATGGTGACAACATTGACAAAGTGGACGTGTTTGGATGACGAGGGGTCCTTAGTTTGGATTCCACTATTGGCGTCCCTAGTGTCCTTCCTAGGTGTAGTTAACGCTTGGTTGTTGAGCGCTTTCAACAAGTTGTCAATCTTATTGGTCATCTCCGCTTGTTGTTGGTTGAATTCGGTTTCAAACCTAGCTATGCGAGCTTCTTGAGATGCCATAAACTTGGACATCAATCCTTCAAGATTGTTGGTACTACCATAGTTGTTAGAAGGATTGTTGTTGAAAGTACGGTTAGAGAGTGGATCGTTTGGTTGGTAACGATTAGGCGGATTGGAAGAATTGGTTTGGTTTTGTTTCCACCTAAGGTTTGGCTGATTTTTCCAAGCGGGGTTGTAGGAATCACCATAAGGGTTTGGCTCGGGTTTGAAAGTGTACCACTTATCTCCCGCTTCGTCGGTACGCGAGGATGCGTAGTCCGCGAAAGCTGTTCCGAGGAGTTCCAGACAATCACGAGTGTCATGGGGACCACTACATAATTCACATGAAGAAGTGATTTTGTTCACTTGGCTTGTAGGCTTAGGAGCTTCGTAAGATTTCATGAGAAACTTGACTTGGTCCTCAAGTTCCATGATCCTACGGTCGGGAGTGCTAGAATTGTTCGAAGGTAAAGATATTGCCTTGACCGTTTTGTTCAAATCACGGGGATCATTCCAACTTTCGTTGTCATAGAGAGCAAGATCTTCTATGAGTTCCCATGATTCTTCCGCACTAAGATCACGTAGCTTGCTACCGGCCGATTGGTCAATGGTTCGCCTTGTGGAGAGATCGATATGGTCATAGAAGATTTGGACTTGGAGCCAAAGATCTATGCCATGATGAGGGACTTTTTGGAGTAAGTCCTTGAAACGAGTCCATGCTTCATATAGAGTGTCACCTTGACGTTGTTGGAACATCAAGATATCATTTCTAAGCTTGGTAGTTCTCCCCGGTGACGAGTGGTGAGATCATCCCATGAGGTGATGGATCCCGTGGGTAAACGCTCAAGCCATTGACTAGCTTGATCACGTAGAGAGAATTGGAATAGGCGTAATCAGGTTGACTCTCTAGTTGTAACATCAAGGTCTATAGAATCTACGATTTTAAGAAAGTCCTTGAGATGTTGATTTGGATCTTCGGAACGAAGTCCATGGAATGCACATCCGCTTTGCACCAACCGGATGGTGTTGGATCGCAAGGGAGACACATTGGCTCCGGTGAGCTCAATGGTGTTTCGATAGCCTTGGTGGCTAGGTCGGGAATACTCTCCTAGGGTTCAGGGCCTAAGAGGTTGGTTAGCTAGTGGTGGGTTTTGTGGGTGGTCTTGTTGTGGTGGGTTGATGGGTTCAAAGATGTTACCACCTTCCATGATGTCGGATGGTAAAGATTACGAACAAAAACACGAAGAAATGAGATAGACTAAAGAAAACTAAAAATAAAAAATAAAAAAATCTTACTAGAAAGGAATCTAGCAAGTAGACCTAATAAAAAGAAATCCTAACCTAGACAATAACTATTCCCCGGCAGCGGCGCCAAAAACTTGATGCGTGGGAATTGCACCAGGCTTTACCTCTCGAGGGATCTCGAGAAGCTTACAACCCCCACCAGGCAGTGTGCCTGATCGTTGTAGTATAGTAGAGTGACAAGTACCAGGGGATTGATCATTCAACTTAGGAATAGTGTCGCTAGGATTAGAAAGCCTAAAGACTAGGTCTAGAGATGAGGGATGATTCTTTTTGTATTTTTTATGTTTTTAGAAAGAAAATAAAAATATCGGTTTTTAGTGGAGTGGGCGGAATTAGTTGCTAGTTAACTAACCCAATGACTAAGATGCAATCAAAATAAAATATTAAAAATGAAAATAAACTAAATTAAGATAGTGGTGTGAGCAATATATGAGAGAATTGTGTTTAGTTAGATTTCACTACTCCCTAGATATCTTTTACAGGTTAATTACTTGTTACAGCTGCGTGGATGATGGATTGTATTCCTTAATACCATTCATGGGGTGCGTACTTACTTCCCCAATCCTATAAGCTCCTACTTCACTCCTATGTCGAGCCGGCTAAGAAGCTCCTAACATGGGATCACTAGAATTCGCTCATGCATTAAATACAATCATAAAAACCTAGTACACATCGGTTCATGTTTCTTAAGACGTTCAAGCAAGTTACACAATGGAGATCTGCCAGTTTTCTTAAGCCTAACATTGAAATCATTCATCCATTACAACTATAAACAAGAAATCAACCTATAATCAACATCTAGGTTTCATTACATCTAAGCAAACACATGAAAGATCTAGCTAGCATGTTATAATCAAGACAAGCATAAGATATATTCAAACAACACATAGACATATTGAATGAATTGAAAGAGAACTTATCTTAATTGAACATGAAAGGTTTCAAGGGGTGAAAACCGTTGAAAATACTGTTACAAACGACCTAGGGTTTATTAGGTTCGACCCTAGCATTCTCCACATAAGTTCCTCTTTTAATGAATGAAAAATAGAAAAGTATATATAGATTTTGTGAGGTGACGGCGTCAAGAGTAAATTTCTGACGCCGTCATCTCGCCGCCAATAAAGTTCTCGGACTGCCTAGATCTGGGTTTGACGCCGTCATGTGTAATCCTTCTTCAGGCCGTAACCAAAATAACTCTTGACGCCCTTCATCTGACGCCTTCATGTTTTCTATGGGTCGTCATGGATTTTACTCCTGACGTCGTCACATTTTCCTTCTTGACGCCGTCAGGTACTGTTCCCATCATGGAAAATTAAGTCTTTGCCGTTTTCTTCACTTTTATGCTCCAAAAACGTCCAAAATGCTTCCTTTTCCAGAATTCACTCCCAAAGTACCTAAAATCATAAAAGGAACGATTTAGGGCAATATTTGATCAAATAAATTCAATTCCAGGCTTAAATGACCCCCTAAAAACGGTTCATTTTTTGCCTCATCAGTTAGATCTTCCTCCATGAAAATGAACAATCAAAGCTTCCCTTCCAGAAATATAAATCATCTTCTTGTCATACATAACTTGTTAAACCTGAGAAAACAAACAAGGCAACCTCGCGTAAAATCGGCGGCAATTTATATGTACTTATAAATCCTAGAAAACAATGTAAGATATAATGCTTGTGGAATGAATGTTTGCAGATTTCCTGGAGTTTATAAAACTAAAGATTTAATAAAAACTTTAAGGCTCCGTTAGAAAAACAAAACTAGCAAAATTTCCAAAATTTTACACATGACGCCGTCAGGAATTAATTCCTGACGCCGTCAGAAGTGATTTGCAGAAATCCTTACGTTAAGTTTTCGGAAAATTTCTGGAAAACTTATGTCCTACTTCCTGAAAAATCCTGTAAAACATCATTATGACTCGATACAAGCGTTTGACTCTAACAAATACCAATACACATATCCATTAAATATTGTGGAGAATCATGATCAATTTCGTTTCTTAAAAACATATTTGGGGTTTCCCCTTACACTTATCTTTTGTGAAATACCTTTGGATGAAGTTAAAACTAAGTCAAACGACAAAATAAAGTATTTTTACCATTTTATTTTTGAAACATGATCTACCAACAATAAAAATAAAGCATGCATACGGAAACAACAAATAGCAATCAAACAAATAAAAATCACACAAAGCATGGGTTGCCTCCCAAGAAGCGCTTTTCTTTATTTACGAATCTTGTAGCTAGACTCAAGGTCATGGGTAATTACATGACCTCATCGTTGGTCTCATCCATCGATTGTAAATGCTCTTTATAGAGACCAACCACCTTCTTCTTAATTGCTCCTATGATTCTATTGGCAAATTCTTTATTAATTCTATATTTTGGTCCTAGAGTCAAGCAATCCTTATAGAAAAGGCTCTTCTTCTCCCATACATAATCCATGCCCTTTTTCTTATCCTCTTCATTGATGTCCTCGAAAGCACCAATGTTATCCATGTCAAATCGAGGCACAAAACGAAATTCTTTAATTCTATTAGGCATCCTATAAGTGATCCTATCGGTGTCACTAGCAAATTGGATTGTCCCTTCTATCTCATCATATTCTAACTTGGACTCTTCAACAAATGGTTTACCAAACACAACATGGGATAAGCGACAACCAATAACACTAGCTAGGTCTTCAACAACCATAAAGTCAGTGATATAAATAAAGTTCCCAACAAAGACATGTAGACCTTTAATTCTCCCGACAAAGTTACAAACTCCACCGGGGTATTCGGGATCTCTTCTAGGTCCAAGTCTTGTTTTCACAATATCATTATAGACACTTGAGGACATAACGTTGATTGGGGATTTAAAATCAATGTAAGCATTGTCAACGTGTTTATACCCAATCATACATGGTATCTTAGCATTCTTAGGATCGCCTCTCTTTATCTTAGGTTCAATTCTAGTGAAAGGAGGTCGAGGATTATCAATAAGATTATTATAGTGCGCAATCTCCACCTTAGTGGGGTATAGATTAAAATAGTCATCTAGCTTTAGATCAATCTCCCCTTCCTCAAGTTCCTCAACAACATCCTCAAAATCTTTAGTTCCTAGGTCCTTATTTGAATACAAGGCGGTCGCTATGTCACTAAATGCATGGTCGAGCTCAACATTAATCAACCTATTAAGCTCCCTAAGTTCCGTAATCTCATTCTCAATTTGTTCACGTAACAAACCCACTTCTTTAGGGGAAAGGGGTGGATTCGCGTTTTCCATAATGGTCCACGGAATAGTCAATGAATTTATTTTACTAAAAAAGGCACGAAGAAAAAGATAGACTAAAGAAAACCTAAAAATAAAAATAAAATCTTACTAGAAAGGAATCTAGCAAGTAGACCTAATTAAAAGAAATCATAACCTAGACAATAACTATTCCCCGGGCTGCAGCGCCAAAAACTTGATACGTGAGAATTGCACCATCACAAAAGGTTTTACCTCTCAAGGGATCTCGAGAAGCTTACAACCCCCACCAGGCAGTGTACCTGATCATTGTAGTATAGTATAGTGACAAGTACCGGGGGATTGATCGTTCAACTCAGGAATAGTGTCGCTAGGATTAGAAAGCCTAAAAATTAAGTCTAGAGGTGAGGGATGATTCTTTTTGTATTTTTATATTTTTATAAAAGCAATTAAAATCTCGGGTTTTGGAAGAGTGGGCGGAATTAGTTGCTAATCAACTAACCCAATAACCAGAGATGCAATCAAAATAAATAAACAAAAATGTAAATAAAGCTAATTAAACTAGTGGTGTGAACAATAAATGAGAAAATTGTGTTTACTTAGATTTCATTAATCCCTAGATATCTTTTACAGGTTGATAGTTTGTTACAATTGTGTGGATGACGGGTTATATTCCTTAATACCAATTGTGGGGTGGCGTACGTACTTCCCCAACTCTATAAGCTCCAACTCACTTCTATGTCGAGCCTGCAAGAAGCTCCTAACATGGAATCATTAGAATTCGCTCATGCATTAAATACAACCATAAAAACCTAGTACGCATTGGTTCATGCTTCTTAAGACGTTCAAGCAAGTTACCCTATGGAAGTCTGCCAGTTTTCTTAAGCCTAACATCGAAATCATTCATCCGTAACAACTATAAACAAGCAATCAACCCATAATCAACATCTAGGTTTCACTACATCTAAGCAAACACACAAGAGATCTAGCCTAGCATGTTAAAATCAAGACAAGCGTAAGATATATTCAAACAACACATAGACATATTGAATGAATTAAAATGATACTTATCTTAATTGAACATGAAAGGTTTCAAAGGGTAAAAACCCTTGAAAATACTGATAAAATCGCGCTAGGGTTTCTCCAAGTTATCCCTCTAATTGTCCTCCCTTAATGAATGAAAATTACAAAACTATATATAGATTTTCCAATGTGACGACGTCAAGAAGAGAAATCTGACACCGTCAAATCGCTGCCCATAATAATATCGGATTGCCTAGATCCAGATCTGACGCCGTCAAGAGCAATTTTCTTCTAGGCCGTCATGTGTAAAGGGACCATGACGGCTTATGGTGACGCCATCATGCCCTAGTGTAAAAACTCTCTGGACCGTCACGTACTCTATCCACTTCACCTCTTGTTTTACTCTTGACGCCGTCATGTAGAACTTGGTGACGCCGTCAGGTACTGTTCCCAGCAAGGAAAATTAAGACTTTGCCGTTTTCTTCACTTTTATGCTCCAAAAACGTCCAAAATACTTCCTTTTCCAGAATTCACTCCAAAATTACCTAAAAGCACAAAAGGAACGATTTAGGGCAATATTTGATCAAATAAATTCAATTGCGGGCTTAAATGACCCCTAAAAACGGATCATTTTTCGCCTCATCAAAAACCATTTATTTCAATAATTTCAGGAATATTTAGTAATAATTGTAATAAATACTAACAGTGATAGAACAAGTATTGAGTGATGTTGATTATAATCACAGATAAATCATATATGTATTCAATCAAATTCTAGTATTGGATCATAATCCTAACATGAGATGAAAACTCATGATACTAATGTTGTGAGATTTATAATTCAAATCTGGTCAATTACCTATACAGCTGTATCTAGATATATGTTTGAAAACATATATTTTCTTATAGATATTGCCCCAAGCCTCATGACACGCAAAACGTTAACAAAATACCGGAAAAACGAAGGTGATTATCAAGTCAATGATAATGTTGCCCTCGTGTAATATGTGATTTGCCAATTCCTATGTTTACTCAAATATAGTGTATCACGACTAATACGACTAGCCACAAAGGTATTCCGTCAAGTATTTAGTGGGATAGGATGTCAAGCCTCAACAGGTTTCGAAGCTGTTCACTATATTCGCGCTCACAACAAGTGATTAATGGCTCATGATAGAGGGACTTTATGGCGATAAGGGTAACTTAGGCAATATCATGGTAATGATGTAACTAGAGTATTTGTGCTCTTCCTAGCAATTATTTCCATTGAAACATAGAAATATCATATAGAGATAAGGGAATCATTCAGGATGTTATAGTAAAATCAAATATCATCTTAAAATAATCAATTTGGAAACATTATCATTTGAGATCAGTATTCTAGTTAAGCAATTTGCCAGTAACATATATATTTATCACATCTTAAATCATAAACTTCATCAGGTAAATATTAATTAGGAAATTGATTTGAATCATGTAATGTATTCATATACTTATAAAATTATCAACGTATATGTAAGCATGTATCTCCCCAAAGAGTTAAAACAAGTATTGGAAATGGGGCTATGACTCACCTTGAGCGATACTGGAAATGATGAAAAGTAAATTCGGGTGAGATTATGGGAATGATTATGGAAACGTCTTTAATACGGAACCTGATTATAAAGAAGGTCTTAAGATTTCGACTTTATACTAATGATGGAAATGATAATGAGAACGAATAACGATATGATCGTTAGAGTGAGAATATGATATGCTTAAAATGCCTAAAGTTCAAAAATAATATTATTCTTAATATTATCTTATTTTTATGTCTTTGAAACCAATATATCGTTTCCTCGAAAGTGTGGAAACAATTCGTTAAGTTAAATTGTTTAAAACGTTTTATATATAAATATAACGAACGTTAATTATTAAGTAACTAAAATATAGAAATATGCAACATGACGTGATGGGGTGACGTAAAATGGAAAATAAAATAAGAATATCAAATATAATATGTTGGTCCTTGTCCTTTTCCAGTTTTTACACTTTTTATACTAACGGCGTTTGCGTTACAACGTTAGTCCTTTTTATATAATAATTTTCATTTATAGTCCACTACATGTCCAATATTACAATCTGAGCTTGGAATATCAAATAATATCAATTTATACCATAAACTTTCTGTTTTGACAGTTTCAGTCCAAATTTTAAAGGGTTGGCAGTTTTAGTCCTTCTAAGTGTAACTAGTTTGCATTTTTAGTCCAAACGTTCAAAAATTATGGGAAAAAACATATTAAATTTTCTGGAGCTTATTAAAGCTTAAGTCAACTACTTATTTGACCAGGTGGCTTATTTTTCTATTCTTGGGCTTTTAACGAGCTTATTAATGGCCCGTTAATGTTTTAAAAACTGTGAGCTTTGAGACGAGTTGGTCTCATCAAAATTATCATTTTTCATGTTATATTTTCATATCAAAAGTCCTAGATAAGCTACCTTATCCAAATAGTTTAAAAACAGCTTGTTGGGCTTAAAAGCCCATGTCGTTGTTTTATGTTATTTTAAAACTTAGTTTCTGCGATTCACTTTGGTGAATTTAGAGTGTCGAGACTAACTTATTTTTACAAGTTATATGTACGAAAGTGATAGCTAGCTAGGTGGTCTATTAGATGGTGTAAAAATATAGTATGCTCGTTAAGTGAAATTTCAAGATTTATAGTTGTTTTCTAAATGACGTGGGACATTTTTATATATGAAAAAGACTTAGAATTTTTTGTCTAAGTGTTTAGAGTTTTTATACCCGGTTCTAACATGATTCAAAATAGGTTCGATTGATGCATGTAGCGTGAAAATAAAAGTGAAATGAGTGTGTATCGTGACTCCTAGGCCTTCCAAGATAGAGGCTAGTCACTTTTGTGTTTCTATATGATTATACGTACGTAAAAATACACATGAAACTATATACGTTCGACATAAAATTATTCGTGATGCATGGAACTTAATTAACGTTTAAAATGGATTCAATAGAGATGGAAACGACTTACAACACCTTCAAAGGTCGTAGAGAGTCGTGAGTGATGGAGAAAAACACAAGAAAATCCCCCGTTCGTTTATAAAACACAAGTAAAGATTTATATATAAACTCGACACCACTTGTTTGCTTTCATACGAACATGCGATTCACTCGTCTTTCAGAGGTATTTGGAGGATAGCATAAGAGTTATTTTGAGTGTTTTGGATGTAGGAAACAAGAGAATAGAAGAAGAGTATATATAGTAAGAATTTTAGACACATATGAGTTTATATATTTCAAGGAAACATATGTAACTATGCATGTCAGGGAATGAGGACATTGGGAATGAACCTAGATTATTATATGACCATAAAAGAGTGTGTGAGAGCTAAGAAAAAGAGGGTTGTCTTGATGAGTCAACATATATGTCGACTAACATTTTTATGCCTACACGATTTGAGAAATCGTATATAGCTGATGAAACTTGATTAGGAACATGAAATTATTCTTGAAACGTTATTAGGAACTCATAGAAACAAACGGGAGTCAAAACGGTTTAGTTTTGGATTATTTATATATGTCGAGTGGATTGTTTTGGACCGAACACTTTGCCTCTTATATACATAGCAAAAGTCGACCTTTGATTATGAGATTCGACATACTATTAGTCGGCTAGGTGAGAAACGAGATGGTGCAAAAATATATAGGTGTCATGTTTAAGAATTGAGAGAACGAAGATCGTTTTGTAACTTGATTCTAGTCGAGTATTACTAGAAATAAAAAAATAAAAATGGCGTATGGTTTGGGCCGATTGGGCTTGGGCTGAGAATTTAATTAAGGGTCCGTTTAGTATTAATTTAGAATTAGGGAATTTAATTAGGATTAGTGAAGTTTAATATTTCGTTAAACGTGTTGAGAACTTGTTTTGTCATTTTGTGAATTTTGTGATATCGTAATCATGACCATTTAATATAATAAGAAAAATTTCAAATTTTTCTGTAAAAATGGTGATTAAAATAATGACAGAGATTAATATATAATTAACCGATGTTAATAGTATGGATTTTTGCAGTTCTCTACACCCGTTCCCTCCTGATCACCCCAAATATGGGCGGATTACAAATACACACAAAAGCCTATCCCTTCCCTCTCTCCCACCTTCTCGTCCCCTACCTTTCCATCTTAAAAAAACTCAAAAACACTCATTTTTTTTATTTTCCTTCCCATCCACTTCCATTACTTTAAAAAAGACTCGAAAACAGAGCGTAAAAGTGTTGAGAGGGGAGGTTCACTACAACTACTATTGTTTACAAATAGCCAACATAATACAATAAATACCATATATAAATAATACACACTTTCTTGTTCTTAACAATACATTTTAAATTATCTTACCTCGTCATATACCTAGTCATCAACTATATATTATTTAGATAATACCTAGTTAAATATGTTACAAAATTTGACATGATAGACTGGATTCATATTTATTATCTTTCATCTTTTTAAATGGATAATCATGTATAAATCACTAGAAAGGGCATGGGACATGTAAGTAAACTACCACAACTAAATTTCTTACATGAATATTTATTTGTGATACCGATCGTTATCTGCATAAAACTATGAATAATGAACTAAATAAAAATCATCGATCGGTTATTCAGTTTGTTTTTAGAGTGTTTAGTAACTAAAATGCATGTTGTTTGTAATTATAGGCTACTAGCAATGGATAAGTACTTCAACATTATTTGAAAGAAATTTAATAATAGTACTTCAACATTATTAATTACCTAATTTGATAGTAGTACGTAATGCACATGTTTTATGTAGGAGTAGGAAGCTTCCTTTTCACTCTTTTGTCACCTCCAGCCCTTTCATCTTTAATTTATTTTATCTTTCAATCCTTAAGCTTTAAATAAACTTATATTATAACTCCTTTGTCACTCTTTTGTTTACCGCCTATATAAAGTCACCACCTCTCATCTCTCAACACACATCAAATAAACAAACAAAGAAATAAAATATGGGTAGCTATTGTGGAGCCGAGACCAAGACAACACTTCAATTGGTAGTGGCCCATCCATCAACGCTGTTGAACGAAGGGGGTAAGTATGGAAATGCTTTGCATGTTCGGAAACCATAACATTCTACAGTTTGCGTACTAGCCAATAACACAACCGGCAACATCATGCAAAGTTACTACAGTTTTGCCTAGGCAGAATCATGAAGATAAATTCCAGGTGTAGACGTAGTGGCTGATGTTGTTTTATGTTTTTTTTCCTTTGTATCTCATGCGTGTCTCCATTTGAATTACGTGTTAATAAATTCGATCAGCCTTTCAAATAAACAAAAAACAACAAGATCATGTAATCGTATGTATTGGAGTTTGTCATATTGAAGGTGGGGCGGTTTAGGGTTTTATGTTATAGCCATTATTTTAGTTAAATTTTTTTCAATTCGGATATCCAAAATTTCGGATATCCGAATTAGCTAAGTTTTTTTCAGTTCAGATATCCAAAATTTCGGATAACGGATTTATATATCCTAATATCTATAATTTTTCAAAAACTTTTATATGAGCTCTAAAACTGACATTTCATAAAACCCAATCTCTTTAGTAAATTCTAATCAATTTTTCGGATATCCGAATACGGATATTTTTTGAACACCCACAACCTAAATAAAAAAATCATAGAAAGTAAGTTGAATATGTTGCCAAAAATTAATAAGATTTCATAACATGTATATAAAGATGAGATATGTGAACATATATGAAATAAAGGAAACTGATTTTACGAACTTATTGCAGTGTCTAGATAAACATATGTTATCAATATCTAATACATGTGTCTTTTAGTTATTTGAAATCAATATACCTCACTCTTTAATCATTGTTTACGGCCTATATATAACATGTTCTGTAACTATAAGATGTTCTTACTTGATCACATTCGTAGCATTTCCAAAGCTGAACCCTCCGCTCAAGGGCGTTGATTGATGGGACAGTACCAGATGAGGCGTTGTCATGCTCCGATAGGGATCCACCACAACAGTTTCCCATACTTTCTCTCTTTCTTTTTTGTTGTTACTTTGATGTGTGTTGATGAGAGAGGTGCGTGGTGAGTTATTATATATAGGCGGTAAGATTAAAGAGTTATAAAGCTCAAGTTCTGAAAGTAAAACAAATGAAAGGTGAAGGGCTAGAATTGACAAAATACTGAAAAGGAAGCTTCCAGGAAACTCACTACGAAAGAGACATAAACTAATGACATACATATGGAGAGGGAGTGTGATCAAAGTCTATAGAAGCAAACTTGAAAAGGGATTTATAAACCTCTCATAGTACTGTAAAAAAAAATCACATCCTCAAGTTAACATAGGTAAAATAAATCTCAATAAGATTGTCATCTTTGTGAATGTGATTCTGATAAAGCTTTATAATGTGTGATCCTTTACTTAATTACTTGAGGGTGTGTTGTGTTTTTATGACTTATGAGCACTTTTTTTTATCACGAAAACAAATGACGTTGGGGTATTTGATGCATTATAATTACCTCATGTGCTTAAGAGAATTAGAGCATATGCTTGCTTCAGGATTTGTTAATAAGAAAAGAACATGGTGATGTGCTCTTTATAAGATTTAGGTTGTCTTTGTAAAAATCACATATCAAGATGTGTAATTTACGTGTAAAGATCATTGTATATGTGTTTGACACCCTTATAAAGGGTACATCCTCCGTTTACCCCAACAGTCACTCCCACTTAAAAGCATATACCTTTGATAAAAACATCAAAAGCCAAATAAATAAATAAATAAAAAAGGTTTCTAAGGCAAAAACAAAACGCTTAAAATTTGACCAACATTACCATTTTTCTCGCGGAACACTCACTTAATGGGGCTATTTGAATTAGAAGACAACGACAAAAGTAAATAAATTGCATATATACATTGTTTATGACTTATTGCCTAAAAAACAAGAATACTATTAAAAAAAAATGAATGTTGCTCAGTCAAAAATAATACGCTTAAAAATTTAACGTAAATAAAAACAAACAAAAAAACCGGCTAGACCGCAACGCGGCCGACCGGTGCTATTCTCGTATAAATTAAACCAACAGGGCAACAGGGTTGTTAAAAGACTTAAAAAATCACCAAGTGTATCATAGTTTGTAGACTTCAACTAAAACACCCATGATGATTACATTAGCTAGTCACCACTTTGGACTTATAAGAAGCTCAAGCTTATTATCTAATCCAGATGTGGGACAGATTGGCACATACTAGTAACAATTTTTTATGCAAGATCATAACTTCCAAACTAATGATTCATATATGGAAGGAGTATAAGCAATGCTAAATGAACCAAACTGGACAAGTAATACATAAACCTGTCATTGTACTGCAAAAAATCACATCCTCAAGTTAAAATAGATAAGCTGATACATTTGATCACATACACTAAAATAAATCTTAATAAATGATTGTCATCTTTGTGATTGCGATTCCGATATAACATAACCATTTGAAAACCCCTAAACCTTGGACTCTAGCTTAACAGTATACTTTGCTTAAAATTAAACCACTAAAAATAGGCATGAGTGACTATTAAGGAGGCTATGATAGGATACTAAATGTGTCGTCATAAGAAGAGATAGAAACTCATAGTGTTGGGGAAGGACGTACATGCCCCCACGAATCGAATAGTATAAAGAAATACAATCCTTCAACTAAACAATTGTAACAAATCAACAAATCAATAGGAGATAACTGGGGAGTAGAAAATCTAATTAACACAATTATCTCTTATAAGAAGTTCACCACCAATTTACTTTTCTTGTTATTTTATTTTGTTTTGTTTGATTAATAATTTTGGGTTAGTTGACTAGCAACTAATTACGCCCACTCTTCCAATACCCGAGATTTTACTGGTTTCCATAAAATATAAAAATACAAAAGAATCATCCCTCACCTTTAGACCTAGTTGACCTACACTTCAATCCTAACAACACTATTACTCTAGAGAACGATCAATCCCCCGGTACCTACCACTCACTATACTACATCGGTCAGGTACACTGCCTGGAGGATTGCAAGCTTCTCAAGATTCCCTGAGAGGGAAAACCTTTTGCGAGGTTGCAATGTTCGCATCAAGTTTTTGGCGCCGCTACCGGGGAATAGTTATTGTTTAGGTTGATTTTTATTTCATTTAGGTCTACTCATTAGATTCATATATAGTTAGATTTTTATTTTATTTTTATTAGGTTTTCTTTAGTCTATCTATTTCTTCGTGTCTTTGTTCGAAATCCATATCATCCTCCATCATGGAGGATGGTTATATCATTGAACCCGCCATCGCACAAAACCACTGAAACCACCAAAACCCACCCAAACAACATAGACCACGCACCTTAGGAGATTAATCCCTGTAGGATTGTGAATTCGTGATATGTTGAATTATGTGGTGAGTTAGGAGGTCTTGGAAGATAGAAGTAGATGATAAACATGGTTAACAAGTTAGAGAGAGAAAAAGAGAGAGGGTAGTTTCTTGAGAGAGAAAAAACACACTAGTTGTGTGTGTGTATCAAAACAACCAACCCTTTCCCTTAGAGGGAAGAGGGTATATATACACTTACATAATAATGCCCCATGAAACGGGCTGTGGGGTGAGATGACAGTGGGTAAACACCCGACCCACTCCACGAATACTATTTACAATTACTAACTAACTAACTAAATATTAATATGTAACTACGAGCTATATCAATGCTATTACATTCTTGTGGTGACCGAGTCTTCAATAGGAATACTTGTATTCCTAACAATCTCCCCCTAAGAGAGGTCACCTTTGAAGATTAAGATCTTTGTCTTCAAGCATTCTTGTGATCTTGTAGCTCGTAGTATTGATTCTTCATGTTCAGCACACTTTGTATTTCAAGTAATGATCTTGTGATTTGAGGTTCCATTGGGATAAGTGTGATCTTTGAGCTTTCTTTGAGATCACCAGCCACCGTAAATCTCCAAACTCATCTTGTGTGGTCTTTCCTTCATGTGGTGTAGTGACTATTGGACCGTCATGCTCACACTCTTCAGGATTAGGAGACTTTTCATTAGAGTTGCGAAAACGTTGTTGTTAGTCTCTTCAACTTTCATGATCTTCATTCAGAATGAGTTGTCAGAGTGAGCATGAGGTATGCAATGACATGATTCAGCTGGAATTGGGTATCACCATCGCCATCTTTATATGTTTCTGAAAATAAAACAGTTAGCAATAAAGATAGAGAACAAATATGGCTTTGTCATTCGTTCTGCGAGGACAAACCACCCTCCGGTTCTGTGAGAGCCGACCTATGATCAGGTAGAATCTCTTTTAAAGAAGACTCTCCTTGACATGAATTTCCAGCTTGTAGTAATGAATCTTCCAAAGAATCCACTTCGGAATCATCATACTAAGCATGTTCTCTTACCGAAACGTCTCAAAGCAGACAGCACGATAGAGTGAATCGGTGAATTGATATTCACTAATTGATGAGAAATTGATTTATATAAATCACTCGCGTGTCACTTAATAAACATTTTTAGACACGACGAGAGTTTTGTAATTTGAATCACATTTCCATCAAAAATACTTTTGTTTAAGAAAGAATACCCAATCAATGTGCTTGAAAGATAGTTGGTAAGCACATTGAAAGGTTTTACAAAAGCATCCGTCAATCCATATCTTGGAACAAGTTTGATTCAAGATTGAATCGCCCCATTGTTGCTTTCCAGTTGTCACTTGATCATTGATCCAAGCCGGATCTCACATGTCACCTACTAAGAGCTTAAAAGATGTTCACTCTAGAAGGATTTCCATCGTCATTGTGAATAATTGCATATCACTCAGATGTTCTGGCAATACCGCAAGGATAATGCGTAGGACTCTAAATATACATTCTTACTTTTCACGGTGTATGAAACAGTAAGCATATTGGAAGTGTGTCCTAATGATACTTATGGATGATCTCTTGGCTCTAGACTCAATAGTGCGTTTTGATCCGCTCCTGGAGACTGGATAGGCGTCTCCTATTTTAGGTATCAACATAGCTCGCAATGAGCGGTCGATACATTGCACAGGGTTCCTCGTGACAATGAAACAAGATCTTTTAAGAGAACTTGAGTAGTTGGGAAGTTTAGTGCAGTGCGTCACTGGGTCCATGACGTCTTGTCTTCAATATCGGTGTTACCTTAGTAACCGCCAGTAGCTTATGAATTGAACCCGGTTTTTTCCCTAAGGTTGAATATATGGAGGGCTATTTCTTTTCACCCTTTCTCATTTCATTTCTTTTTCATTCTTCAACCCCTTCAGTGCTTACCGAGACTTCATCACTAGAACCTTGTTGGGTTTGTTCCAATCCTAGCTCTATCTCAGTCGGCACTCTTCCCTTTCTCACTTTTCTCCTTTTTTTAATCATTCCCAAGGACTTCTATTCTATCTAGAGGATTGTCCCTGCAAAGATCCTTCCGGTTCTGGTGGATCATGGGAACTCATACCTAACCTTAACCATCCTTATAACTCCGTGCATTAAAGTAAATGGTCGGTCTTTGGTATTTTTCCACAAACGTCTTTTGTTTCCCCTTAATATGTGCATCGGTATTCGAAAGAGTTTAGCACATATGTGGGAGCCTATTATTGAGTCCAAAAGATCACATTTGATTATCAGATTTCATATTTAAATCACATTCTCTCCCCCGATCAAAAATTCAAATCTTTCGAGATTTTGGATATCAATTGATTTAAATAAGTTAGAAAACGTTTGGGAGAGAAATGTGGTCTATTTTAATATTTTCTGATAGAAAGGAACCTTTTTCTGCTCCCCCTCAATCTGTGAGGGAGGTTGTTATGTGTCAGAATTGATGAGTTTACAAAAGATTTAAAGTTTTAGCGAAAAAATCTTTTGAAAAGTTATCATACTGAGACATAACCATCACAAGTTGTATTATTGCTTATTATGTACAAAGTGGAGAGTTTTGATGATACATAAAATTTTGAGAAATTACTCTCCCCCTCAATCAACGACGGATGTTAGAACTGAAATAATTAATGTTATTGATTGAGTGAAAATTTTATCAAAATGTGGATTCAGTTTGATTTTCAACCAAAATTTCGTAGTACCACCAAGTTTTGCACAAATACTTTCCGGAAAAATCATAGAAGAGAAATTATTGGTGATAAAAAGAAGATTTCTCTTCTTATACAAGAAATGATGCACTGAAGCGTACATCAGATCGAGGGTGCATGAATGTAAAGTAATTCACTCTCGGATGAACGACACCCTTTGCTAGGAACAACAGTCTTTTTGGCGACATGTTTCCCTCATTTTAAAAAACGGGTTGCTATCTGAAGTAATAGCAAGCCATAATATAAAGTCTGGGTTACAACCTGAAATGACTGCAAGCCATTTAGGCATGTTTTAAAAAACTTTTTGAACTTCTGTTCGAACTTCTTTTAAAGACCCGTGTCATTATTGAATGACATTTCTAGGACCGTAAATGTTATCGATGCCAGAAGACATGCCTTAAAAAACTATTTTTTGTATTTTCTAATTTTCTGATTTTTATGGGTTTTTGTTGGTTTTATATATCTATATACATTTTGGTATAATATATGTACAAAGGATACTATTCAGTTTAAGAAGATGTTGACATGAATACCGAAATGAGGATTTCGTTCAGCTTGTAGTAGAAACGTGTAGTCAACATCTCTTAAACTTTCACCACCAAAGCTTTTGTGGCTCTAGAATAATCGTCTGAGTGTAGAGCCCTCTCGATGCGAACCTTTGGTAGCTTCCCTCCAAACAGACAATCACCTACTTGAGACCACTTCCCCTAAGCCGTTGAAGTGATGCAAAAAGTCTCATTGTATGAAGCTCAGAAACCCGAAGAAAATGATAACACCGAAGTAACAGGGTGAACCACGGATCATCTATGCGGTTATCAATCCCGGAATGTATGATGAAGCTCGATCACATGACCCTGTTGTACGTCCTCAATGTGCACATTACTTTTCGGTTTGGAGCAGTTGTCTATTCAGGGGAATAAGATATCAACATCTTCATTTCAGCAAATGCTTTCCAGTTATCTTACACATACCAACTCAATCCATATTGTACGCATGTATCCAACACACGAAGAAATGATGACACCAAAGTAACAGGTTGAAGCACTGACTCTCTCTGCGGATATCAACTCCGGAGTAAATGATTAAGCCCGATCACGTGAACCTGTTGTGCGCCCCTGATATACACAAATCTCTCCCCTGATGGTTGCGATCTCATCAGAATCAGCATAGCATTGTGTACATGAAGCATTAACCATAAGCACTTTACCATAAATCTTATCAGCACGCATGAAGATGTCGATAAGCAATATCATCTCACGCACCAACTGTTCTTCTTATATTTCTTCCCATTGAATGCTGAAGTAATACATACCACAAGTATCAGAAGACCACTTCCCCCATGAAGTTGGAATGATACACCAAACGCCACAAGCTAATACAGTGATATTCTCTGCAGATATGACATTTGTCTTCCCGGTATAACTTCAATAAAGAAGAAGTATTAATTTCATCGCATGTACTCATTATGCATTTAGATGTATGTCTCCTTCCCCCTTGTTGGTTTTGATACCTCAGAATCAGCAACACATTAAAGACACATCTTCTTGAAATCTTGTGAGAAGAACAAAATTTGATTAAATGTAACTGGTGAGAATCAACTGCTATAGAAGCTCTCACTAATAGGGTTAGTACACCCTCCCAATTAGTAAGCCCATTTGTGTACTTGCTCCCTCCCAAACTGACGACCCGTTTGAAATAACCTTGATGCTTGTTGAAGAAGTATTACTCAATTCTGCCCAAATTGTCTGCAGTCTCTTATCTTGTCATGCACAGCGGGAAATGGATCATAGACTGATAGTCTGTAACTTCTTCACGGGTTTGTTTGGGGAACGTCATTTCGACATTTTCAACTCACTTACAATGCTTCTAGTTCTTCGATAAAAGCCCCGATGTACACATTTCTCCCTCCATGATGATGACGATCACTCGGAATCCTCATAACTATGTGTACATAAACATATCAACTGGAAGCAACATACAAATCAATACCCAATGAGTAGATGTCGATAACAATTCTCTTCAACAATTCTCTACAGATCAACCCCTAATTGAACCTCTTTTCACTTCCACTGGCTAATAGTAAATGACCACGTATGTAGAAAACCAGATATACCACACTTGAAACTGAAGTAGAGTTCCCCGCTCTTGTGTCTTAAGCTTGCACTAATGTTAGAAGAACGGTGTTGAGAATTTATGCTCTAGGCAAACCTCTAAGTACTCACTACCCAACCAAAGCATGAGACATTACCACCTCTTGCGATTATCCACAACGACATAGGCGTGTGACACTGAGTGCTACAATGTAACTCCTTTAAGTGATAGTTAACCAGGTCTTCAACCATCTACCTCAACTGCTAGTAACTAGATAAACCAAGTCTTCAACTTAAATCTCAAGCACAAGCAAGGTATCGTTGAAAGTCATTCATCAACCAACCCCGACTTCAAGATAAACTAAGATCACGCCTTTGTGAAAGTCAACTTCAATCTCAAATACGTGATACCCAATCAACTCCAGAGTTTCAATTAGTCATCCTTAGTTAGTGGAACATTAGGTGTTGAAAGAGAGGAGAGTCATTTCAAGCATCAATCAACATGTATTTTATTCACACTTCTCCCCCTCAAATATTGCATATGAGGATGCGATTTTTGATTGAACAAGTGAATAGAAATACATGTAGTTTATTCACACTTCTCCCCCTCAAAAATTGCATAAGAGGTTGATCCACTGTTCACACTTCTCCCCCTCAAAAATTGCATTTGAAGATGCCATTTTTGATCGAGTGAATAATAACAAATACAATCTGATGAAGGTAATCCACTTGATGATTGAACAAGCGTGGAACGAATATGAGGTTTGTTGATGAGAATGGTCAGAAGCAAGATCATTTCACTTCTTCAAAAGATAAAGCGCACTCAAGCGTACACTTTTCTTTTCTTTGATGAACGGGGCCTGAAGTGTTGTCAGCAGACGCCATAATGTTGATGAACGAGGCTTGAACCATTGTGTCCAAATGTCAAAAACTTGAAGAACGAGGTTCGAACTGATGTGTTCAAACATCATCTCTCTCTTTACTACTATAATCTACTAACTTGTTACCAACCCCCTTATCATTCTGTCGGCTCTTTGTCATGACTACTGTTGGAGAAAAACCCAATATGATGAACTTGAGACTGAAGTAAAATAACCCGAACTTGTGACTTAAGCTTGCACTAATGTGTGACAAAGAGCGGTGTAGAGAGTTCGTGCAACATCGAATCCCTAAGTACTCTATACTCTTCAACCAACCAACCAACCATCAAGTATAAGACATACATCACCTCTTAAATATCCACAACTTCATGTGACACTGAGCACTACAATGTAACTCCTTAAAGTGATAGTTATTTTGTGGTAATAGAGAAGAAGAAACACAAGAATAACTAGATATCCAAGTCTTTGTCATTGTAATTGTTGAAAGATCGAACAAGGATCTCGAAGAATCTTCATCCAACCACCCCGATATCTTCAGATACTAAGTACACGCACCCATGAGATTTCACTTCAACCTCAAATAAATAATAATGAATTAATGTCGTAGTCACATCTTATGGTTTAAATGCCCAAATCTAGCCCTTTTGGATGTTTTGAGTGAACTTTGATAATGGTTTTATCCTGATCTTGGTAGTTCCATCATCATGGGATTTTACAAATCTATGATTTAAACCGAGAAATCGAATCTTTCGCGGGATTTTACAAAATCAAGAAGAAATCGTGAAATGATGCCGAGTACTTTAGTGATTGAGTGTGATATGATAAACTTTGCTAGGTACATTAAGTAATCTAAGTCAAATCAAAATTAGTCAAATTGCAGTAATCAACTTGCAACGTCAGATTGTAATTAGACAAGTTGCAACTACTCAAATCGTAACAATTCTCAAATCACAGAACTACTCAACTCGTAGCGTATAATCAACTCACAATAACATAATCAATTAGCAGTACGATTTGGTTTGGTTGATGCAATTAGTTATGGTGAAATTTTGGTCTAAAAACTTAAAACCTCAAAAACTTCACTCTGGAGCGATTTTGGGCTTCGAAACTTTACCTGAATCGATAAATTGATTCAGCGTGTGATTCACCTCTGTCTCACGGTCGTTTTGACAGGTATTTCGCTAAAAACAGAGTTACGGTACAAAAGTTATGGCCATTTGAAGTTTTGACGTAAAAGCTCAACTTTGGTCAACTCGCTGAACACCAACTCGCTGAATGAGCAACTCTCTAGAATGGCGACTCGCTGAAAGCCAACTCTCTAGAATGGCAACTCTCTAGAATGGTAACTCTCTAGATCAACTCGTTAGACCAACTCGCTGAATTGGTCAACTCGCTAGACCAACTCGCTACTACAATAGGACAAATCAGTCGCTTTCTAGCGATTTGTCCTTTTATCCCAAAATTGTAAACCATCAACTCGCTAGTCAGAATTTCACCAACTCGCTACCAATAATCACCAACTCGCTACCAAGAAAAACAACTCTGAGACTCAACTCGCTAGAAAGAAATTTGTCTCAAATTGCTTCAAAAATCAATTTCGTGAATGATATAACTTATCCAAGTGAAAGACTACTATCCTAGAACATCATAGAACATGAAAGTACATCAATATCACTCTACAAGTCACAAAATGAGATCAAACTAGAGAAATACTACACCAACTATTCGAACCAAATAAGAACACAAAACCACACCACAAATTCGAGCACCAACAATCCTAGGATGAAACCATGGCTCTTGATACCAATTGTAGGATTGTGAATTAGTGATATGTTGAATTATGTGGTGAGTTAGGAGGTCATGGAAGATGGAAGTAGATGATCAACATGGTTAACAAGTTAGAGAGAGAAAGAAAGAGAGGGTAGTTTCTTGAGAGAGAAAAAACACACTAGTTGTGTGTGTGTATTGAAACAACCAACCCTCTCCCTTAGAGGGAAGAGGGTATATATACACTTACATAATAATGCCAAATGAAACGGGCAGTGGGGTGAGATGACAGTGGGTAAACACCCGACCCACTCCACGAATACTATTTACAATTACTAACTAGCTAACTAAATATTAATATGTAACTACGAGCTATATCAATGCTATTACATTCTTGTGGTGACCGAGTCTTCAATAGGAATATTTGTATTCCTAACAATCCCGACCTAGCCACCAAGGCTATCGAAACACCATTGAGCTCAACCAAGGAGCCAATGTGTCTCTCTTGCGATCCGACACCATCCGATTGGTGCAAAGCGGATGTGCATTCCATGAACTTCATTCCGAAGATCCAAACCAACATCTCAAGGATTTCCTTAAAATCGTTGATTCCATAGACCTTGATGTTGCCACTCGAGAGACAACACGATTGCATCTCTTCCAATTCTCTCTACGTGACCAAGCTAGTCAATGGCTTGAGCGTTTACCTGCAAGATCCATCACCTCTTGGGATGATCTCACCTCCCGTTTCCTTGCTCAATTTTCCCACCGGGGAGAACTACCAAGTTAAGGAATGACATCTTGATGTTACAACAATATCAAGGTGAAACTCTTTACAAAGCATGGACACGTTTCAAGGACTTACTCCAAAAAGTCCCTCATCATGGAATTAATCTTTGGCTCTAAATCCAAATCTATTATGACGGTGTGAATCATCAGACTAGAAAGGCCAAAGATTACACCGCTATTGGTAGACTGAGCAAGCTCAGTATTGATAAGTGCTGGGAGGTCATTGAAGACTTAGCACAATACAAAGAGGAAGAATAGGAGGATCCCATGTTCTTGGAGGAATGGAGTTTAGATTACATAAATGCAACAAAAGAACAAATGTTTGATAACATTGAAAGGCAGGTTGAAGAGTTAATGAGAGCCGAAATACCCATAGCCAACCCCTGTGAATATGTGAACGCAACTAGCAAACATACGGGTCCTGAACTTTCACGGCTATAGGAACTCGAAAACATAATGTTGACTTTGTGAACAACCAAGAAAAACAGATCCAGCAGTTAGAAGCCCGCATGAAAAATACCCAAAACATTTTTATGGGCTTGGCTAAAGAGTTCATATCTAGGATTGGGGAGAAGATGAAGGAAGAAGTTGCACCCAAGAAGATCGAAAAGATCTTCAAAATCTCAATCCCTAATGAAACAAACAATGAGGTGGACAATGAAAAACCTCTCCCCAAAGACTCAGCTCTGAATTACTCCTATAAGCTTCCTTTCGAGAAGAAGTACTCTCAAACTCCTAGCATCTTCATCGGAAGCTTGCAAGTCACGCTCCCTAATTTGCATAAAATTAGGAAATGATCTTTTGGTTTGAAACCTAGTGTGCGAGAAACTCGACTCAAGCATGCCTTCATCTCAAAAACTTCATGGGAAATATTTCTTTGCTCATTAATTACTTACCAGAGTGGAGAGTGGAAACCAAATGGGGCGATAACTGACTCTTTGAAAAATCAAACCACACCCAGTGATAGCAACAAAACGTTTAACCTAGTTGAAATTTATTAACCAAAAATGACTTTTACTATCAAAGGTCATCAACACCAATTAACTAATTTTCGAAAGAACAAGGGCTTAATTGATAATTTGAACAAACCACCAAAACGCGGGCTCGTGCCGGCGTCAGGAATCAACACCTGACAGCGTCACCTCGTCTGTACAACCCTAATAACCACATATCCATCACTTTCATCATAAACCCCACATACCATATCCAACCCACACTCACCCACCAAATCTTCAAGGTCCGATTCACCATTTTTTTGTCACTAATCTCCATGTCGTAAGTAATTTTTATTCATCTCTCTCTATTCAATTGCTCATATGCTCCGTCAATTTCGTAAATCCCCAATACTCGAAACCCTAGGATTGATTCATGATTAGAACTTTTAATTTTCTTTAATTAGTGTTGTTTTGACAATTATTGAGGCATTGGGTAGTTAGTAATCGATTGGGTTTGCTGATTCGATGGGGAGATATGGATTTGAACCATGATCTTTGAACCAAATGCCCATTTTGCTGTCAAAGGGGGTGTTTGGTTTACGGATTTAAAGTTTGAGCATTTATTTTTCCCTCGTAATCATGGATTTGAATATGTTGAACCTGACGGTGTCAGCTCGTAAAGAGTGACGGCGTCAGGCATGTTTGATGCTCAGCCACCCTTGTTGTTCATAATCTAATCCCTTCTGTTCCTTCCTATTTTGTTCCAGGAAATGAGCAAGCGTTCCTGACCCAACCGAGGGGAGCTCTTCAAGGTCCCAACGTGAAAACTACCCAGATACAGTCCTAAGTTAGGGCGTCTTTGATGACGATGCCTCCACTTTCAAGTACAAGCAATTGCTCCATCATCAAATTGACCATGGGGCTTTTGGTTGATTGGGATTTCTTAAGAAATGACAACCTCGAGTGGGCTTTTCTGGAAAGCTTCCAAACTGATGACTTCAGGGGTCCCCAATGGGAGAGATTTAGGATTCAAGAGCCAGTCTACGATGAATTTGTACGTGAGCTTCTAGCTACTTTTCATTTTGAGATAGGGGAAGCGAGGAGTAATGTAGGTGCCACCATAATTTACTTTAGGTTGGGAGGTGAGGTTAGATCTTGTTATGTTATGGAGTTAGGTTGGAGGTTGGGGCTTTACAGCCAGCATGAGGCCACTTAGGGACTGTTCATGGCTCGATTGAGTGATGGTGTGACTGTTAAGAATGACATAAGGAGTGCTATGTTTTGGCCGACCATTGGGGATGATGTGTACACCTCGACTAATGAGGCATCTAGCATTAGGGATCCTAGGATCCGGTTGACTCATAGGTGCATCAACTACACCTTGTCGGGACGTCAAAGTTTCACCCACCGCATCACCATTTCAGACCTTTTTCCTTTACACCATTACTCCCAGGGTGTTTTTTGTAACATCCCATTTTGGGTAGCTAGTTATTTGAAATGGGGAGTTGGGGAGAAGTATAGTGATAAGATTTATGGCGGGATGTTTGTTACTCGGCTCGCCCGATCGTATGGAGTCCTTAGGCCTGAGATCATGGGATATTTGAGTGTTGGAGGGTCATGTAGGATTTTTAGGGCTAGGTGTTTCAAGAAGATGGAGGTTGTCATAGATTTGGGCAATGGACCTTGTGTTTGGTATGCTGTGAGACCGGCGGCAGTTGGTGGTGATGATACTAATGAGGATGATGATCAGCAGCCACAACATCAGCCGCATGGGGACTATGGTGCCGGTGGTTCTGGAGATATCTACCAGGACATGAGTCAGGGAGATTGGTAGGCCTATCAGGGGGCCTGGATGGGTCAGATGGATACTTGGAGGACCCAGACTGATGAGAGGTTTGACTGGATGTACGATCACACAGTGCGTCAGATTCAACACCTATCCACATGTGATCATTTGGAACCACATCTTCAGATCAACCCATTCCCTGGCCGTGAGCAGGACTACCTATGGGTACTATGGGAACCTTCCCCTGGCTATGATTATTGTTATGGTCCTCCTCCCCCATGATCTTTTCATGTTGTGTTGTGATTCTTGAACAACTTATCTATATTTGTGCTTGTTAAGACAATTTGATTTGTAATAGTGTAGGATTCGGCCTCTGTTGGCACTTGGATAATTGTATTATCATGTTTAAACTTTATGCATGTAGGATTTCTATCTCTTATGTCTTTCTAGTTTATTATCTTTTTGGGCTCTATTATTTGTTTGTTTATTTGATTTTACTTGATTCCGTATGTATGTCTTTTTCTTATTGTTTATTGTTCATATATCAAATTTAAAATTGTGAAAATGCTTTATTTTGTTTTTAACTTCGTCTTAACTACATATAAAGGTATTTTGCAAAAGATAAGTATAAGGTAAGTTCATATTTGTTTCTAAGAAGGGATTGAACATGAACAACAACAATTAGGAATTAGCATACATATTAGTACTTGTTTGAGTCAAATGCTTGTATCGAGTCACAATGAATGTTTTGCAGGATTCCAGGAATTAAAACATAGGTTTTTCCAAAAATTTTCCGAAAACAAAATAAATAATTCAATCACATCACTTCTGACGACGTCAGGGTTAAAACCTGACGGCGTCAGGTATTGATTTCTGAAAAAAAAAATCAAGTTTTGTTTTTCTGCTAGAATTGTAAAGTTTCATAAAATCTGTAATTTTTAAACTCCAGTAATCTGCAAACATTTATTTTGCAAGCATTATATCTTTACTTGCTTTCTAGGATTTACTTTTATGTAGAGTTTACCGCCGATTTTATGCGAGGTTTCGTGTTTGTTTTCTTTGTTGTTTAACAGGTTATATTGGACAAGAAGATGATTATATAAAGTGAAGCTTTACATGTTCATTTTCTTGGAGGAGGATTTAACCATGTTACCATATCATCCATACCAAGCGAATCAGAGGAGTATTAGTTTCTTTCATTTTCATTTATATATACTTTATTACTTTTTAGGAACATTGGGGACAATGTTCGACTTAAGTGTAAGGGGGTAAAATGGGAATACCTTAGAAACTACAACTTCACTTGATTTTTGTTTTGTTTAATAGTAGATGTGTAATAAAACTAAGAGAAATGCTTGTTAGGGTAATTTTAGCACCAAATTTAATTTTTTTTTACAACATATAGGAGTAAAACTTTAGTCTTAATAAGCGTCTCATGGATAGGAATTGTATGACTAGCACAAAAACTATAAAATACTTATAATGATAACATGTATGGTTTATGTGTTATGGATCAAATCAAGTAAGAAAGTTTAGAGAGAGAAAGAAGTGGGAGGCTTTCCTAGAGAGAGAAAAAGAAGAGAGAAAAATGAGGATATTAGATTAAGTGAATGGAAGCTCCAACCCTTCCCATGTGTGGGAAGGGCTTTATATAGTTACAATAAAACGCTCTCCTACGAGTTGTGGATCGGGTGTACATTGGGTAAAGACCCGTCCGTCCTCCACGGTATTACTTAAACTAACCTAATTCTACGATAACTAAATAAATACAAATAAACCTACGAGCTAGTTTAATGCTAATATATCATCAAGGTGACCAAGTCTTTCATAGGAATATTCGTATTCCTAACAATCTCCCCCTAAGGGAGGTCACCCCGGAAATTACAATTCGAATTCTAGCATTCTATTATGTGAATTAAGACTTCTAGCACGTAGTCATTGATTCTTCAAAGTTTTTAATCATTGTGCTTCCAACAGTGGAACTTTGATGACTTGTTTTATATCTTGGATGATCTTTGAAGATTCTCTGTGTTTATCATCCAAATGTGTGTCTCTAAGTCATCTTTGTGCAGTATCGTCTCCATGTGACGTGGACATCTTTGTATCGCCATGCTCACACTTTTCTGGATCATGATTTTTAGCATCAGAGTTGTAGAAGCATAGTTGAAGCCCATTCAATGATTATGATATCTTTAATTATAATGTCGAAGTGTGAGCATGGGGTGATGGATCAACATTTTTTCAGCAATCTACTGCAATCGTCAGAAATTCCTGCAAGCAAACAATTAGCAACAAATCATCCGGCACTTACAGGTTTGGACTTCGAGATTGTTAACAGCATAGAGTGAAAACTTTCTCTAATCCTTACCAAGGCCATTCCTAAATCGGATACCCCCGAGAGGGCTTACAAGATCTACCTAAGTAGATCAACGATTAGGTAAGTCGCTGGAGATCACTCCACGACTGTAGACCGTTTTGTAACCGCCATGATCACTAAGCGTAATCCACAAGAAATTACCGAAGTGACCTGCTTTCAGGGCTGTTTGATGTTGACCCAGGCAGGAGTTTCCATTCAATCACTGAGAACTACATAAGTAAATTCCCTCACAAATGTTCTGGCAGATTGCTACGATCTGTGTAGGACTCATAATATTACAGCTGGTGTCCTAGATGTTGAACAACCAATGTAGAAGTAACACGTGTTCATGTGAGATCTTTTGATGCATCTCAAGGCTCTAGACTCAATATGTGCACTATTTGGTAGTCGGCGACTGGAGCGGTGTCTCCTGTTTCAATATCAACATGGCTCGCAGTGCAGGGTTTCCCGTGAGAATGAAACAAGCTATTTTGAGAGAACTTGAGTGGTTAGAAGGTTTAGTTCAGTGCGTCACTGGGTCCATGACTTCTTGTCTTCAATACCGGTGTTACCTTAGTAACCACCAGTAACATATGAATTGAACCCAGTTTCTGCCCTGTAGTTGAATAATATGGATGGCTATTTCTTTTCACCCTTTCTCATTACTTTTCTTTTTAATTCTTTAACCCCTTCTTTCTCCTTTCTCATTTATCTCATTTTTTTCATAATCATAACTAAGGACTTTCTAATACTATCTATTCGGTATTGTCATTGGGTAGATCCCTCCGGTTCTGGCGAATCATAGGACGGTTTTCCTAACCTTAGCCACCGACTTCATGACTATCCTATGTTGCCATCAACCAAATCATTGAAAATTATCTCAAAGTTCTTATGATTAAGAAACACATTTTATTACCACTTTGAGAGTTTTAAGATTTTCAAATGCTCCCCCTTAACCTGTGCTCATATGTTTTAATTTAAAATTTGCACATGTTGGGTAGAGTTGCACTTTTTGAATTGATCCACCTAAGTGAACAAGACCCATTCGAGACACGTTTACATCACTAGTTGGACTAGCTTGAAATTATTACTCGTCCTGATCAAGTTCACAAAAGGTTTCTAGAAACGATACACACTACTTAGACAAGTCCTTTTCGAGACATGCTTACATCACTAGTTAGACCAGCTTGAAATTATTACCTGGCTAGGACAAGTCCTTTTGATTAATGACATTATTGTTTCATCAATTCATTGGTTAAGCCCGAGCCACGCTCACATGAGATGCCATTTCCATAAATCACCACTAGCCACCTGCTCCCCCTCAATATGTGCATTGATATATCAAAGAGTTTAGCACATACAGGAGAGCTTACATTAAAGTCCAAAACATCATATTTTATCAGATTGCATATTTAAATCACATTCTCTCCCCCGATCAAAAAAATTCAAATATTTTGAGATTTTGTGATCCAATTGATTTAAATAAAATTAGAAACATGGGAGAAAATGTGGCTAGTTTTAACATGTTCTGATTCTGAGATGAACTGATGCTCCCCCTCAAACCAAGAGGGTGAGTGACTTATCACTACTGTTGGTGCACAAAGTTTCAAAAGGTGTCATAAATTTTGAACAACTACTCTCCCCCTCAATTAATGACCCGTTTTCTTTTTAAAGAGTTGTAGTCATTACATTGAGTGTTGAGTATTTTGCGAAAATTTAAGTCCAATTTCCACCTTGTGAACCACAAAAACTCTCCTGAAGAATCATAGATGAAAGAGATTTTGTGATGTAAAGACGACTTCTCTTCTTATACAAGAAATAATGCACTGGAACGTACATCATTTCGAGGAAACATGGATATAAACTAATCTATGCCCGGGTGAACTTCACCCAGTAAGAGGAACAACCGTCTTTTTAGCGACGTGTTTTCCCCATCTAGAGGTACGGGTTGCTATCTGAAGTAATAGCAAGCCATAAATTTAGGTCCGGGTTACAGTGAGAAGAAACTGCAAACCATTTAGGCATGTTTTGAAAGACTTTTTGGACTTCTGTTCGAACTTCATTTAAAGAAACATGTCATTATTGAATGACATTTCTAGGACCGTAACTGTTATCGATGCCAGAAGACATGCCTTAAAAAATTTATTTTTGGTATTTTCTATTTTTCTGATTTTTATCGGTCTTTGTGGGTTTTATATTTTTCTATTTACAATTTGGTATAATATATGTACAAAGGATACTATTCAATTTAAGAAGATGTTGACATGAATACCAAAATGAGGATAACTTTTAGCTCGTTGTAGAAATCTGTAGTCAACATCTCTTAAATTATTACCACAAAAGCATTCGAGGCTCACGGATAATTGTCTGAAACTAGTTCCTTCTCAATGTGATGCTTTAGTAGCTTCCCCCAAACCGACCATCATCTTCATGAGACCAATTCCCCCAAGTAGTTGAAGTGATGCAAAAAGTCTCACTGTATGAAGCTCGAAAATCCAAAGAAAACGATAACACCGAAGTAATAGGGTGAAACACGGATCATCTCTGCGGTTAACAATCCCGAAATATATGATTAAGCTCGATCACATGACCTTGTTGTGCATCGCCAATGTACACATTACTCTGCATTTTTGAGCATTTTATCTATTCGGGGGAACAAGATATCAACATCTTCATTTCACCAAATGCTTTCCAGTTATCTTACATATAACAACTCAATCCATATTGTACACATGTACCCAACACAATAAGAAACGATGACACCAAAGTAACAAGTTAAAGCACTGACCCTCTCTGCGGATAACAACTCCAGAATAAATGATTAAGCCCGGTCACATGAACCTGTTGTGCGCTCCTGATGTACACATATCTCTCCCCTGATGGTTGCGATCTCGTCGGAATCAACATAATATTGTGTACATGAATCATTAACCAGAAGCACTTTACCATAAATCATATCAGCACGTATGAAGATGTCGATAAGCGATATCATCTCAAGCTCCAAATATTCTTCTCATATTTCATCCCACTGAAAGCTGACATAACACGTACCACAACTATCAAGAGACCACTTCCCTCACGTAGTTGGAATGATACATTAAACGCTACGAGTTAAGACACTGATTTTCTCTGCGGTTATGACATTTGTCTTCCCGGTATAACTTCAATTAAGAAGAAGTATTAAGATCATCACATGTACTCGTTATGCATTCAGATGTATGTCTCCTTCCCCCTTGCTGGTTTTGATACCTCAGAATCAACAACACATTATAGGCACATCAACTTGAAATCTTGTGAGAAGAACTAAATTGGCTTAAATGTATCTGGTGAGAATCAACTGCTATAGAAACTCTCTCTGACTATCATTACCAACCCTTATGTAGGCTATTTGAAGTGATCAGTGATGGAGAAAACCCGATATAATGAACTTGAGAGTGGAGTAAACTAACCCGAACTTGTGACTTAAACTTGCGCTAATGTGTGACTAAGAGTGGTGCAGAGAGTTCGTGCAACTTCGAATCTCTAAGTACTTTATACTCTTCAACCAACCAAACATCAAGTATAAGACGTACATCACCTCTTGAATATCGACAACTACGTATGACAGTTAACGTGATAGTTATTTTGAGGTAATAGAAATGAAGAATTACCAAAATAACTAGATATCCAAGTCTTCGTCATTGCTGAGGTTAAAAGCTCGAACAAGGATTTCGAAGAATCTTCATCCAACCAACCCCGATATCTTCAGATACTAAGTGCACGTACCCGTGAAATTTCACTTCAATCTCAAATAAATAATACCAAATAAACGCCGTGATCACTTGACATTCCATGTCCAAATCCTTAGCCGTTTTGATGTTTTAGCCAACATTTTCTTTTATGTTCTTGTGGTTGATTTACAGAGTGTACAATGAAGGAAACAACAATCCGTGAAGAAGGGGATTCTTTAGAGTCTGGTTTTGGTAAAGGGATACCAGATAACAGATCATTATTTATGTGTGCAACTTCAATATCATGATAGTCATCATCAACACCTTGAGGAATAACTGGAGATTGGGTTTCATGAGTAGTCTGATTTATACTTCTAGATGGTGCATCTTGATCAATAAAGATTGAAGAAGGTAAACCAGTTGAGTCAGCAAGAACCGGAGCAAGAGCTTCAAGAACTAGATGATCAACATTCGTTGAGGCTTGGAAGTATTCATCAAACATAAATCCCAGATATCCTTAGTAAGTGGAACATTAGGTGTTGAAGGAGAGTCGAATGACCATTCTTCAAACATCAATCAACATGTAGTATGTTCACCCTTTTCCCCCTCAAAAATTGCATATGAGGTTTGCTATTTGTGATTGAGCAAGTGAATAAGAATACAATTAATCATGTAGTTTATTCACACTTCTCCCCCTCAAAAATTGCATACGAGGTTACCATTTTTGATTGAGCATGTGAATAAGAATACAATAAATCATGTAGTTTATTCACCCTTCTCCCCCTCAAAAACTGCATACGAAGTTTGCCATTTTTGAATGAGCAGGTGAATAAGAATTTGATCAATGATAAGTAGATCCACTTGAAGGCTGAATGAACATGGACAAAGCATGAAGCATGTTGTTGAGAATGATCAAGAACAAGAAGATTTCTCTTCTTCCGAAGATGAGGCGCACTGAATCGTACACCTTTCTTTTCTTTGATGAACATGGCCTGTAGTGTTGTCAGCAGACGCCATAATGATGACACTGAGGATCGAGGCTTGAACTGCGGTGTTCAAACATCATAGTCGTTGAAGAACGAGCCTGAACTGATATGAACAGACGTCATAGTCATTGAGGAGCGAGGCTTGAACCGTTGTGTTCAAACATCATTGCAGACATACATCAACATTGACTTTCATGATCTCCTGAATCAGGAGAAATTCATGCTTTAGGCATCCAGACTTTGAGTCTTCCCATGAAGTGAATGATCGATGTACCTGCAACTGAGTAAGGACTACCTGCACTAACATTACAAACTTGATTGCATATTTATGGGTTAGTTACATTAGTATCCAAACCCTTGGGGGTTTCACGTTCAACCATGGCATTCCATCTGTATGCAGCTTTCCGGTAGCTATCCACTTAAGTCCGGCGTGCTTAAAAATTCTACCAGTTGGTATCTACTTATGGCAAGGTCTAGGATTGTTAAGCTTCTTATGCATAGTGGAAGACTTATCGTTATTGCTAGTCTCCAAAGATTTAGCAGTTGGTATCCACCTAGGAGAATATTTAGGTTTGTTTTGCTTCTTATGCATTGTAGATGACTTACTAAAAATCTTAGATTTCGTAGGTTGAACCTTAGCAATGTTCGTTAATAAACAAGGAGGCATCCTACAAGGTTGTGAGCCCAATATTCCATCCTTATGAAGCAGTGCCCTTTTCCTAGTCTTTTCTAAATCATAGTTCTTATACAAGTCATTTATCACATAAGAGTTTATAATCTTAATGCTCGGTTTCGACCTTGTTTTCGAACCAATCCTAGAGGAGCTGGTAGTAGGAGTAGCTACTTGTTGACATTTAACAAAACTAGAAGCAATTATCTTAGGCAAATAATGTGGAGTTACTGGTTTTGTTAAAACTTTTTCCGCATCAACTTGGGAGGCAAACCTTATTTTTGAAAATTTTGGTTGTTCAGATCTAAACGCAGTCAGTTGTCTAACAACTGATTGATTTCTATTCGATTGTGAAACAGGTTTCCCCAAGATTGATGATTTTGCAAACTTAGTGTTCACACTATTCCCTGTTCCTTTTCTTAGCTCATTCTTTAATGCTGTAATTTTGAAACCCTTGTCCAGAAGTTGAGCTTTGAATTCATCATTTTTTGCAATCAAAGAGGTTGTTTGTTCTATCGTCTTAGTTCTCATTTCTTTGATAGACTAATTAAGATTTGTACAATGCTTTTTCAAAGACTCATTTTCCAAAAGTAATTCAGTCACTTTTCGTTCCAATTTGAACGTTGCAAATATCAGTTGCTTCACAATCAAGTTTATCCTTCACACTATTACACATCTCATGCATCTTGGTAATTCGATTTTTCAAGTTGTTGATCGTTAAGTTTTTCGCTTCTAGCTAAGCTTTTAAATCATTTATCAAAAAGAATTCACGGAAATCAGGAAGTTCCGGATTTTCACATGGTTGGTTAGTTTGAATACTTTCTTCCTTTTGTTGCATTGCGATTTCAAGTGAAACACAATGTTTTTCAAGTTGTGAAAATCTGTTTAAAAGTTCATTAAACACCCTTTTATCAACCATATCATTTGATTTAAAATGCTCAGCTCTAACCAAATAACTTGACTCATCACCATGTTCAACATCCTGATCATTTTCTCCCCCTTTATGGTCCATATTTGTTGAGTCATACATGGTATGACTATCAGTCTTTTCCAACAAATATGTGTCATAAGTGGGCATGACTTAATCAGTATGTAGTCGTTCATTAGGAAGCACATGGTGTTGATCAGTAACATGTACCTCGACAGATGGAACTTGGTCATTTTCGGGTCTATGATCTCTATATCCACTGCAAGTGTGGAATGTGTCCTAGAACTGTCGTTTGTATCCTGCTTATCAACCATAGTGTCACTGCGTTGTTGCTGATGTGCTCTTTCATTAATGAACTCCTTGACATTACCCATGAGTTTGAGGAGTGTGTCTCTGAAAGTGTAAACCTCGATTCCCGTGTGATCAATAAAACACGTTTTTTTCATTAGACTATCGTAGTCATAATCCACATTGAATTTTGAATCGATGAACACTTGGAGTTGTTTGTTGATCACACAAAGGGCAGCCATGGATCCAATTTTGGAAGATTCCCCTTGGTCAATTTGTTGTTGTAATTGATCTAAGTTAAGAATCATTGTGTCCGTGAAGGTTTGAACATTTTGACCAAAGAGTGTTGCAAATGCACGTTCGAATCCCATCTTGAATCCAGTGCCCTCTAAAAGTACCGAGAGGTGTGAATGAAGTTTTCAAAAACATTCTATGCAATAATCATTTGCATTATCGAGCAATTTAAGTGGCTGATGAAAATGAAACTCTTTCTCTTGAGAATTCGATCACGAAGATTCCATATTACCGTTAGTCTGTTGTACTTTGTTGGAAATCTTATCTTCATCAATCATGTCGTACAATTTGAGTATCTCAGATATGGTAGAGTCTAAAGTAGTAGGCATGATGTAAACGTTCACAGGATTTTACAAAATCAAGAAGAAACCTTGAAAAGATGCTTGACATGTGTTATGATAATTGTTGGATAGGTATAATGATTATAGATTGTGGGTTGAACGTGATAATCGCTTGATGGACAAGGTTATATGTTGTTTAGTTGTGATTTGGTTCGGTTGATGCAAGTTGTTACGGTGAAATTATGGTCTGAAAACTTAAAACCTCAATAACTTCACTCCGGAGGAGATTTGGGCCTCGAAAAATTCGTTTCACGACTTTGTGATGAAACACACTATATTCAGCCCGTTCCGGTCATTTTGGAAGGTATTTCGCTGAAAACGGAGGTACGGTTCAAAAGTTATGGCCGTTTAAAGTTTTGACGTAAAAGGTCAACTTTGGTCATATTGTAACTTTGGCAAACAAATCTCTACACACAAATCGCAGACAGACAAATCTCTACCTGAGCAAATCGCTACCAGAGGAAATCGCTACCAGAGAAAATCGCTACCCGAGCAAATCTCTACCTGAGCAAATCTCTACCAGAGTAAATTGCTACCTGAGCAAATCGCTACCTGAGTAAATCTCTACCTGAGCAAATCTCTACCGGAGAAAATCGCTAGACAAGCAAATCTCTGCCTGAGCAAATCACTACCAGAGCAAATCACTACCTGAGCAAATCGCTACCTGAGCAAATCTCTACCTGAGCAAATCTCTACCAGAGTAAATCGCTAGACAGGCAAACCTCTAGAAAAGCAAATCGCTAAAAACCACAAAATGACAAGTCTGACAAATCGCTAGACACAAAAGATAAAACAGTCGTTTTCTAGCGATTTGTCTTTTATAACAAATATGGAAAACTAAGCAAATCGCTTCCTAAATCCAACCAAATCACTACCAGAAGCTGAGCAAATCGCTACGAAGAAACCACCACCGAGGAGCAAATCGCTACGAAGAACCTTATACAAATACTACTCGAATGAGCTCAAAATCACCAATAGGTTAATAGAACAAGCTATATAAACACACAACAAGTCTCATCTAACATTCCTAATCATGAAAGTACAACAACAACACACTAAAAATCACTAACGAGATCAAACCAAGGTGTAAACTACCAAAACCATTCGAACGAAAAGTAAACCACAAAACCAAGCATAAATCCGAGTACAAACAATCCCTAAGATGAAACCATGGCTCTTGATACCAATTGTAAGATACTTATAATGATAGCATGTATGGTTTATGTGTTATGGATCGAATCAAGTAAGAAAGTTTAGAGAGAAAAAGAAGTGAGAGGCTTTCCTAGAGAGAGAAAAACGAAGAGAAAAAAATGAGGATATTAGATTAAGTGAATGAAAGCTCCAACCCTTCCCATGTGTGGGAAGGGCTTTATATAGTTACAATAAAACGCTCTCTTACGAGCTTTGGATGGGGTGTACATTGGGTAAAGACCCGTCCGTCCTCCACGGTATTACTTAAACTAACCTAATTCTACGATAACTAAATAAATACAAATAAACCTACGAGATAGTTTAATCCTAGTATATCATCAGGGTGACCGAGTCTTTCATAGGAATATTCGTATTCCTAACAAAAACCGTACCACTCAAAAATTTCCACCCCAAATATGTGAGGTTCGCCTTTAGATATTTAGGAAAAAACATTCATTGTTGGTGCTTATAAGTGTACCGGTAGTATTTCGATTATAGAACTTGTGTTAGTGATGCATTCCAAGACCGCTAGTGAGACTACATTCGTGTAGTTAGGATTTGCTATATGATATGAGGCATTAGGATAACCCATATTTTAAACATGTATTATAATTACATTGACTTCATTGGTCAAGTAATTCTCCCATACCTTTGTATTCTACTCATTTTTAGTACACGATACCCATAGTACACCCCTCAGAGCCTATCTTTTTCGTTTCTAACTTTAAGGATTTTACTTAAATGAAGAATTTGTTTACAATCCACCCACAAATGTACACCCAAATCGCCTTAGCCTTCCTTGTATGCACTCATCTTTAGTGCATTATTGTTATTTGTTTAAACCCTTAGTTAATTGTCTAATTGATTACATGGTTGCTAAGTCGAGTCATATCTTGTACATATTGTTTTGGGACGATTGGGACTTATGGGTAAAGTACTAGTGTTATGGAGTAATTGGGAAGAATATCATTTATTACCCCCATATGTGCGTTAATATTTTAAAGTACTCAAAATGTTTCGATTATCTTGATTCGAGTCTTTATATTGAATTATGTAAAAGTTTAAGTGTAATGGGAAAGCGAGCTCCCTTTGATGTATTATTTTGGATGGTAGAGTAAAAGTGTATGAAAAAAAAGAGAAAAAAATAGAAAAAGACAAGAGAAAAAATATACGGGCTACCATCCGCTTCTTTTATTCATGTTGAGTCAAATAGTTTCTTGAAAATACCAAAAAGAGTTTGTGATTAGCTTAAGTTGAGTTGAGTCTTGGCTTAGCAACGCCACATTGTATATGTAATTAACTAAGACAATTGACTTGCCACCAGTAAACTATCCCTTTATCCAACAAACCGTATTTTCCATACCCTTACACCTAACGTTACAACCCTTAAAAGACCTCTTTGATAGTTTATCCTATGTGCTTACGCCTAAGTGGTGGAGGTTTTGATCCTTTCCCAAGCCTATGGTAATCTATTTGCTATGACAGGTAGTGAGAGATATTTTCCATTTCCATTTGTGATATATATACTTATAACACCCGAGAGATAAGAGTATTCAAACACTAAATGTGAGGTGCTAGTGTATAATTTCCGTGCTTGTTTTGACTAAGGTAGAATGATCATTTGTTGCAATTACTTTTATATCAATGTTAAATGACCCCTAACTTGTATTCTGATTGGTATAAAAACACATTTGCTTGAGGACAAGCAAATCCCAAGTGTAAGGGTATTTTATAAGGATTTATTTGATACGCTTTTAGGGGGTCATTTAAGCCTAAATCGTAAATATATGGTCAAATATTACCTTAAATCTCTTCTTTTGTCATTTTAGGTACTTGGGAAGAGAATTTTGGAAAATGGAGCATTTTGGGCGTTTTTAGAGTCAAAAGTAAAGAAAACGACAAAATAAAGAAACTATGCTGGAAATTGTACCTGACGACGTCACACCTTACAGGGTGACGCCATCACCTGAAGATTCATGAGATAATTATTTCAAATGACAGGGCCAGAAGACTTTTGGAGGATTAACACGTGATGGCGTCATGTGTTATTTGAAGTAGGACGTCACGTACAATATTAACAAGAGACGGCCTAAAGGAAACTACAAGTGACGAAGTCAAGATGATTAATTGGGCATCACAAAACCCTAATGATGGCGAGATGACAGCGTCACAACCCAAAGCGTGACGCAGTCACCTTTGTTTCTCATATATACTTTTAGATTATTTTCATTAATATGTGTGTAACTTTGGAGATTAATATTAGTTCGACTTTGACAGCAATTTTAGGGTTCTAAACCATCTTTTCTTCCATGTTCAATTAAAGATAAGTTCTTCCTTTAATTATTCAATATGTCTATGTGTTGTTTCAATAATTGTTTGTCTTTTCTTTACATTAATATGCTATCTTAGATTTCTTAGTGTTTGCTTAGATCTAATGAAACCTAGTTATTAATTATTGATTGTTGATTTGTTATTGATTGTTTGGTTGATTGACTCGCGTTAGGCTTAGGAAAACTGGCTAATCTCCTATACGGTAATAGCTTAAACGTCTTAAGAAACGTAATCGGATGTGTACTACGGTTTTATTGATTGTATTTAATGCATGAGTGACTATTAAAGAGGCTATGATATCATACTAAATGTGTCGTCATAAGAAGATATAGAAACTCATAGGGTTGGGGAAGGACGCACATGCCCCCACGAATGGTATTAAGGAATACAATCCTTCAACTAAACAATTGTAACAAATCAATAAATCAATAGGAGATAACTAGAGAGTAGTGAAATCTAAGTAAACACAATTGTCTCTTATAAGAAGTTCACCACTAATTTACTTTTCTTGTTATTTTATTTTATTTTGTTTAATTAGTATTTTGGGTTAGTTGACTAGCAACTAATTCCGCCCACTCTTCCAATACCTGAGATTTTACTGCTTTTGCTAGCATCGTATTTTATTTATAAAAAGTGTCGGTCATTAACGTATTGTTATAGGTTGCTTTAGAATATCATTATGATAAAGTTTAGGCTTAGTATTCATGTTTTGTGAAAGTCTAAGGGCCATTAGTGTAATAATGTATAAGATAGATGATGCCCTAGACTTCATGTATAAATACTCTTGTAAACCTCATTTGAGAGGTTGGTTCTCTTAGTGATTCTATTAGTAATATCAAGGTTATTATTCCACACACTAGAGTTCCCACTCTCTCTCTCTCTCTCTCTCTACTTACTTTCTCTCTCTAGGTTTAGGCTTGATTCAATAGTGAAATAGGTTGTTCTACGGTCCTACAAGTGGTATCAATCGCCTAGGGATAATATAGGTTGTTTTAGGTTTGATTGGGTTGAAAAAAGTGGGTATAAAAGTGATTTTATGATTCTAGGTTACTGTTCAAACGTATTTTTTCGAGTTAGGGTGATTTTTAGCGAGTTTGGCATTTCTGGCGAGTTAGGGTGATTGTTTATCGAGTTAGGTACAATTTCTATCGAGTTAGGATTTTGGTGTCTATCGAGTTAGGATTTTGGTGTCTATCGAGTTAGGTTTTTGGTATTATCGAGTTTGAATTTGCTTATCGAGTTAGGATTTTGTTTCTTATCGAGTTTGGAATTAAGTTGGCGAGTTAGCCTTTCTCACCTAATCGTTTATCGAGTTAGGTTTTGTGTGGTAACCAACTTAGACGAAACTCTGCCCAAATTTTTAAGATTTATCGAGTTAGAAACTTATATTTCCATCGAGTTCGATAATTACCAAGGTTTATCGAGTTTGGGAGTTGTGAAACATAACGAGTTTGGTTACTTTACCGAGTTTGAGAACTTATCGAGTTTGAGCATTTATCGAGATTGAAACTTATCGAGTTTGGAGCTTTACGACATATCGAGTTAGACAGTTTTCAGACTTACCGAGTTAGACAACACAATCCTATCGAGTTAGCAAAAAAAAAAAAAAAAAAAAAAAAAATTAATTTTTCACACGAGACTTAACGTTCAATTTTTACGCGAGATTCAAAGTTTGGTATAACGTTGAAAATTTTGGCCCGAAATTCAAATTTTTAGGCCAAAATTCAAAAATTTTCGGTAAAATTTGACGGTAAAATTTTTAAAACTCAAATTTTTCTAGTAACCTTAGAATTGGATTTTATAGTGATTTTCAAATTTTGAGAACAAAAATTTTCATACTCAATTTTTGGCGGGAAATTTCGAAATCAATCAGATCAACCGAGAACGAACTTTCATCTTCACCAAACCATCTAATCTACAACAACAACCTTTGTTATCTTTCAAAAGATCCTCAGAACAACGTTTCACTTTGAATTGAATCAATGGCATCTCACCATGACAGTATCATGAGTACTTTGTCCAATGGTTTTGCATCAGTCTTCAATGCATTAAACATCCAACGACACAACAACAATCAGCAAGGATATGCTTCGAGTATACAGATGGGGAACCAGATGCAATATGCAGGGCAGTATGTAGGAAATCAGATGGATCAGATTGTGAATCAGAATGTGCTTAATCAAAATGGGATTGATTGTTTCATGACTTCAATTCAGAAACTGCCATCAGCAACTCACAACAATATCAATGCAATGACGAGGGTTGAAAAGATCCAGTACTTGTTGATGCTAGCCAATAAAGAAGAATCGGGAATACCGTTGACTGCTGATGAACATGAGTTTAGAGCTACAACAAGAGTTAATGACAATTCAGCAGATCTCAATGAAACCTACAACTTTATGGCAAATCAGCAGGCAACAACATCACGCAGTGATTCTGATCTTCCTCCTACTTATGATTCAGATCCATTCCATGAGGTACCAAATTATGGTAACAATGCTACTTCGTTTGCTCATGAGAAGCCACATTCTGTGTCATCTGAACCTAATTATGATACATATGTGGGGGAACAAGTTAATAGCAATGTTAACTATGAAACTCCAGATATGGATCCTAATGGAGTTCAAGTTGCACAAAATGATGCTAATGATGAGGAAACCCGTGCTTTCTTTGATTCTTTATTGAATAATTGCAGCATTGAAATTGAGAAAGTGAAAAAGGTAAATCGCGATGTTAAAGCCGCGAATGTTAAATTGATCGCTGAGCTTGAGAGTTACAAGAAAAACGCTAATGCTTTTGAATTTCATAACAAAAGATTGTCTGAATTAGAAAATGGTTATCAAAATTCCGTTTCAAGGGAAAAACAATTGCAACTCAAGTTTGATACACTTGATGTCAATTCTTTCAAGAAGATAAAAGCTTTAAACGCGGAAATTTCTGATTTACAAAACCAACTTTCTAAACAAAAAACAGCTTATACCAATCTTGAAAAAGAAAGGGATGAGTTGAAAAATGATTTTGCAAAGAAAGAAGACAAACTTTTGGCCGAAATCGTAGAGTCAGAACACATGATTGCACATTTAGAAGAATTAGTGGTTAAGTCGGGTCAGTCAAGTCAAACAATGAAAATGATTTCAAATCAAACTAATCCGATTTACCATACGAAACATAAAGTGGCTCTTGGTAACAACACCCCCAGTAATCTCAAGAAAGCTCAGCAAGAACATAATGTTTTGTATAATGGTAATGTGATTTACACCAAACATGATCCTCCCATCGTTCGGGATTCTGTGCAAACGATAGAACATGTCGAAGAGAGCATAAATAAAATGAAACAAAAGGATTTGAAACCCATTGATTACAACAAATTGAACACACTTTCGGGAATTACTTTTGTTCCACAAAAAGAACCTTCTGTGTTTTCCATAAAACGACCATTCTCAAAAATGTTTTCTAAGAAAGTAATTGTTTCCAAATCTCTTTAAAAAATGGAACAAATGTCTTCTAACAACACTTTTAATACAAGTGAAGCTAGAAACATTCTGGATGACGTTAAAAAGAGAATTCAAGAACTTCAAAATATTGTTGCTTCTAAAACTACAATCGATATTAACAACTGGCATTCCAGTTTTCATATTGAGCAGAAAAAAGTTTTTGAAAACGAAATTACTATCCCACTGAATAACATCAGTGCGAGGGTACTCCATTTTGAACGAGCTTTCTTAAAAGAAATGGCCGACTTTGTCAAGGACCACAAATCCCTGGTAAACGAAGCTAATGATACTCGTGAAAACATGAATATTTTGGAAAACCTTAATGATTCTCTCTTCGAAGCTGTTATGACTACTGATATCATGTCCATCATTTTACAAACATATTCTGTTCAAGATGATGAAAGACTGAGAGCTGAGACCTCCGAAATTGTTTCCAAATATGAAAATTCTCTTATAAAGCTTGAAAAAGAAAATGTGTCATGTTTTAAACAACTTGATCAAAAAAAGGAAGAATGCAAATATGACAAACTGTCGTATGAGCGTGCTTTCAAGAACATGAAAGAGCAAAATGATCTTTTGAGGGCTCAGCTTGAAAGTCAAAAAGGGAAGGGTGAGGAAACTAAGTTTGCAAAACCATCGACTTCGGAGAAACCAAATGTTTCAAACACGGTTCATAAACCAAAAATGTCAATTTCACGGTTTGCTCCAAAAGTCGATGAGAAAAAGGATTTGTCAAAACCAGTCACTCCACCACCCTTGCCCAAGGAAAAGGTAATGGAAAAGATTGTTGAAAAACAAAATTTGTTTGTTGAAAGAAACAAAAATGTGATTTCACCTGGCTCTTCTAAGTATAGTACACCAAATAAGACAACAAAAACTGTTAATGAGTCTGTTGGTTCTAATGACATGGTCCTCAATCATCATCTAGAAGAAGCTAGAAAAAAGGCACAACATCGTAAAAACGGAATTTTAGGTGCAAAACCTAGTGTGATGAATTCTAAAAGATTCCAAAGCACCGCTAGTAGTAGTAAACCATTACCTAGGAACTTTCAACAAAATACTAGGGATTGGCTTGCTTCTAAGAGTCGTGGCACAAATAAGAATACTAGGAAAGTAGAATGCAACACAAAGAATTCCAAATCAAGTGTCAAGACCCAATCCACTAAGACACCAAATCATAACAAACCCATTAATAAGAAGCAAGAGGTTAAGAAACCTAATAGGTAGATATCTAAAGAATGTAGTTTTTCCAAGACTGAGACTTCCGCTGCATCTGATAAGAAAACTACATCTAGATCTTACCTTAGGTGGATTCCTACGGGGAAAGTTTTTAAAACAGTTGGTCTTAGGTGGATTCCCACAGGGAAGATTTTTGATAGTTGCACCAAGACAAATAATAGTGATAATCTTCAGGATAAGGAAGTAGAAACCACAACAACCGTTGATAGTCAACACCCTCAAAGTGATGATTCATGTACTTCTAACACTGTTATTTGTGAAACCTCTTCGTCTTTGGTTGCAGGTGCTTCAACTATCTCAGAACCCAGTTCTTCAGAGGGTTCAAATTCTGTAAATTCTATAAAATCATTCTTTCAATCTTCTATTTTTGATTTTCCATTTCTTTTATAAAAACAAAAACAAAATACAAAAATATAAAATTTCAAAAAATTCAAAAACAATATAAAATCAAAAATCCAAAAATATTCTTCTCACGACATGCCTCTCGTATAAATCAGTTCAGGACCCGCGCTTCAAAGATAGGAAAGTGCTTAATCAAACAACGATTTCAAATATTTTTTGAGCACTTATCCTAAAACGAAAACCACACACTTATCTGGCTTGAGTTTTCTTTAGAAAAACTTTCAAAATCTTTAAGCTCAAGACCATGATTGTTGATCTAATGATAAATTAGATTTTCAAAATTCTCTTACATTTCGAGCACCACCTTTTCAAGATTTTTCAATAAGATTTTCAAAATCTATCAAAATCGGTGCTCATCATCAAAATGACTTGTGTACACCTTACAGTGCACAACTCAAGTTTTCAAAGAAAGGAAAGTGCTACGCAAAAATGATTTTCATCAACAAAGAGCAATTATCCTAAAAATGGACACTGTTGTACGCCTCAGTGCGACATTCCTATTCAAACAAAGAGAAGTCTTTGTTTTTCAAAAAACCTTGATGCAAAATTCAACAAATCTGAAACTTCTTTCTATTTCAGAATTTTGCTTCAAGATAACTCCTTCCCTCTAAACTTTAAAAAGTTTAACATTTCTAAAAAACATATGCGAGTTCTGAGCGGGAGTATTTCTAGAACAAAAATAGTTCCGAATTCATGCAACAACAAATCTGTCTATCTCTCCAAAAAGCTTTTTCTTAATCAGTTGATATAAAAAATATCACGATATGCTATTTTTTAGGGGGAGAAGACATGATTAAAATGTGATCAAAGATGTTTAAAGCTTGTGACTGAATCTCAAAAGAGCTCGACTCAGAATGTACCAATGAATTGACGAAGCTTAAAATGTCAGTAATCGAAAGGACTTGTCCTGGACGGGTAATAATTTCAAGCTAGTCTAACTAGTGATGTAAGCGTGTCTCGAATAGGACTTGTCTGAGTAGAATGTACCGTATCGAGAGACTTTCTTTGGACTTGACCAGGAAGGGTAATAACTTCAAGCTAGTCTAACTAGTGATGTAAGCGTGTCTCGAATCGGTCATGTTCAATGAAAGTGGATCAATTCAAAAAGTGCAAACTCCTCACACATGTGCAAATTTCTTAAAAATTCATGAGCACATGTGAAGGGGGAGTCCTTCATTAGAAACAAAAACTCTCAAAGTGTCAACAAAAATGTGTTTATATTCATAAACACTTTGAGAGATTTTCAATCAAAGATTTCATGGCAATTATAGGATTCATGGAGTTATAAGGTGACTAAGTTTAGGGAAAACCGTCCTATGATCCGCTAGAGCCGGAGGGATCTACCCAAGGACAATTCCAATAGATTAGAATTAGAAGTCCTTAGGTATGATTGAAAAAAGGAGAAAATGAGAAAGGAGAAAGAAGGGGTTGAAGAATTAAAAAGAAAAGTTATGAAAAAGGGTGAAAAGAAATAGCCCTCCATATGTTCAACCTTAGGGCAGACACCGGGTTCAATTCATATGCTACTGGTTGTTGCTAAGGTGACACCGGTATTGAAGATAAAGACATCATGGACCCAGTGACGCACTGCACTAAACCTTCTAGCCACTCAAGTTCTCTTAAGAGAGCTTGTTTCATTCTCACGGGAAACCGGTGTAATCTATCAATCTGTCTCTTAGAGATAATTGATATTGAAGCAGGAGACCTCTCCTTAATCTCCGCATAGGAAACCAAATGTGCACTTATCGAGTCTAGAGCCCCGAGATTCATCAAAAGATCTCATAGGAACACAAGATATTTCTATACTGGTTGTTCATCATTAAGGACCGCCAGATGTAAACTTAAGAGTCCTACGCAGATCTTAGCAATCTGCCTAGAACGTTTATGAGAGGATTTACTTATGTATTTACTCAATGATTGAACGGAAATTCCTGCCAGGGTCAACATCAAGCAGCCCTGACAGCAGGTCACTTTGGTAATTCTTTATGGGTTACGCTTAGTGTTCGCGGTGGTTTCAAACGGTCTACAGTCGTGGAGTGATCCCCAGCGACTCACCCAGTCATTGAGCTACTTAGTAGGTCTCGTAAGCTCTTTCGGGAGTATCTGATATGGGAACGGCCATGGTAAGGGTTAGAAGGAGTCTTCACACTATGCTGTTGACGATCTCTAATTCCTTATCTGTAAGTACCGGTTGTTTATTGCTAACTGTTTACCTGTAGCTTTACATCATCTCCATGGCGAAAGATTCCACATGCTCATACATGCATCACAAAGTCAAAGGAAAGTTCTCACAAAGATCAAAGGATAACAACAGTCAAAGAAAGATTCTACGCCAAAAAGAAGAATCTACAAAGTAAAGTGACAAAGATCAAAGTGAAAGAACGGGAATAACAAATGTATGTATCACAAAGACTTAAGACGTATGAGCATGTTGGAATGGCAGACAACCACCACAAACACAGAAGTGACGAAAGGCAGATGACATCATCGGATCACCTCAACAACAATGAAGCATGATGAACTGGAACTATGTTTCATCCAGTGATTCTTAAAGACGTCAAGATCTATGAATGATAAAGTTTAAAGACAAAGATGATGACGTCGCGCAACTTCAATGACCAACACTTAGGGGGATATTGTTAGCATCGTATTTTATTTATAAAAAGTGTCGGTCATTAACGTATTGTTATAGGTTGCTTTAGAATATCATTATGATGAAGTTTAGGCTTAGTATTCATGTTTTGTGAAAGTCTAAGGGCCATTAGTGTAATAATGTATAAGATAGATGATGCCCTAGACTTCATGTATAAATACTCTTGTAAACCTCATTTGAGAGGTTGGTTCTCTTAGTGATTCTATTAGTAATATCAAGGTTATTATTCCACACACTAGAGTTCCCACTCTCTCTCTCTCTCTACTTACTTTCTCTCTCTAGGTTTAGGCTTGATTCAATAGTGAAATAGGTTGTTCTACGGTCCTACAGCTTTCCATAAAATATAAAAATACAAAAAGAATCATCCCTCACCTTTAGACCTAGTTGACCTACACTTCAATCCTAACGACACTATTCCCCTAAAGAACGATCAATCCCCCGGTACCTACCACTCTCTATACTACATCGGTCAGGTACATTGTTTGGAGGATTGCAAGCTTCTCAAGATCCCTTGAGAGGTAAAACCTTTTGCGAGGTTGCAATCTTCGCATCAATGTACAAAGTCCCTTTTGTACGCAAATAAACAATAAGAATAAAGGAGATAAGTAGAATTGGAACGAGAACTTCTTTGAAACTTGCTATTGAAAATGATAGAAGGATCATGTTTGAAAAACGTGCCTTCGCTCGCCTAATGAGCAAACTTCAAATCCCTGAAATCACGCAACTACCACAAGCATAAAACCTAAAGAGAAAAATAAACGAAAAATATAAATCCTAATTCACTTTCGTAGGAATCACGGTTTCATTTAGCGTATACAACAAGCCTTTTAAACCACTTGGTGTCCCAAGTGGACGAGTGAAGTCTCGTAAGGGCTTACAGTGAACATACCCACAAAGTTCATTTAAAACTGATACAAGGTTAAAGTATGTTTGTTATAAAAAAATTTTAAATTTAGATGGTACAGGAGAAAACTACGACGTAGTGCAGATGAAGTGCTACGTCGTAGGTGGAAAAATCTTACAGACTGACACCTAGAGGGTGCTACGGCGTAGTCATGGAGTAGGCTACGCCGTAGATCATTCCTGGGGAAGATTCCTGGTATGAAAACTCCAATATTAGCTCCTCCACCGTCTTCCTTTCTCTTTTACCTGCAAAAATGATTAGAACAAAACATACAAAACCCAACTATACTAATAAAATGGAAAAGCAAAGGATAATTTGGGTTGTCTGCCGAAAGAACACTTTTGTTTATTATCAAGTCTTTAAGTTAGACTCACTGCCATAGTTATGTTGGTGCAAAATAGAAGTCTTCTGACAACTCCCGATAATTATCGCCATAATAAATTTTAGCCCTGTAACCGTTCACTTTGAACCGTTGTTCCTCATTATTGATTACTTCAATTGTTCCATATGGGAATACTTTTGTTACAGTATATGGTCCACAACATCTGGATTTAAGTTTACCTGGAAATAACTTAAGTCGAGAGTTGTATACGAGCACCTTTTGTCCAACTTCAAACTCCTTTTCTTGTGTCCTTGCGTCGTACCATCTTTTCGTTCAGTCCTTGCAAGATTTTGAGTGATCATACGCTTCATCTTTTAGTTAAGCTAATCTATTTATTTGAGAGAGTTTGTTTTTCTTGATCTTCTCCAGATCAAAATTAGCATTCTTAAGAGCCCAATAGGCCTTATGTTCTAATTCTGCTGGCAAGTGACAAGTTTTCCCATAAACTATACGGAATGGAGTACATCCTAATGGCGTTTTTGAGCTATTTAGAGTGCCCAAAGGGCATTGTATAACTTGTCTGCCTAATCTTTACGATTTTTACTAACAGATTTCTCTAAAATGCGCTTAATTGCGCGATTAGTGTTTTTGGTTTGTCCACTAGTTTGGGGGTGATAAGGTGTGGCTAAACGATGAACAACGCCATATCGCAAAAGAGTTTTCTCCATTAAGGAGTTACAAAAGTCTTTCCCACGGTCACTTATTAATGATTTCAGAATCCCAAATCTAGAAAAAAGTTTTTTCATAAATTTTACTACAGCCCTAGCATCGTTAGTGGGTAAAGCTTCAGCTTCTACCCATTTTGACACATAATCAACTGCAACTAAAATGTAGCATTTTTTTCTCGGTGGGGTAAAGGGCCCCATAAAATCGATTCCCAAAACATCAAAGACTTCACAAACCATTATATTATTTAAAGGCATTTGATTACGTGAAGAAATGTTACCTGCCCTTTGACATGCGTCACAATTCTTTATATATTTGGCTGCATCCTTGAAAATACTCCGCCAGTAGAATCCTGCTTCGAATACTTTTCTAGCGGTAGTGATGGCTCCATGATGTCCCCAGTGTCCCTTGTGACAATGTTCCAAAATTTGTTGAATTTCATTGTCGAATACACATCGTCTTTTCCATCAGCACATGACCTAAATAAATAAGGATCATCCCAAAAATAATATTTCAAGTCTGAAAAGAATTTTTTTCTCTGATCATGTGTTTGGTTGTTGGGTAATATCCTTGATGCTAAGTAGTTGGCATAATCAGCATACCAAGGATCTGGTTCGACTTCACATGTTCTTACCAACATTAAATGCTCATCCAGGAATGATTCGCAAATAGTTTCCTTGTTTGATTCTTCTAGTTCTGGGTTCTCCAACCTAGATAGATGATCAACAGTTAGATTTTATGCACCCTTCTTATCCCAAATTTCAATCTTGAATTCTTGTAATAGTAGAACCCATCAAATCAGTCTTGGTTTTGCGTCCTGTTTGCTAAACAAATACTTTAAAGCAGAGTGATCAGTGTAGACAACAGTTTTTGACATTACTAAATAGGACCTAAATTTATCAAAAGCATAAACTACAACCAAAAGTTCTTTCTCAGTTGTGGTGTAATGTGCTTGAGCATCATTTAATGTTTTACTAGCATAGTAGATAGGTTTAAATTTCTTATCTATTCTTTGCCCAAGAACCGCCCCCACAGCGTAATCACTTGCGTCACACATCAGTTCAAAATCATTGTTCCAATTGGAGCAATAATAATATGGGAAGTGGTTAGCTTATTCTTTAAGATGTCAAAATCTTGTTTGCACTCATCATTAAAGTCAAATTTAGCACCATTCATAAGAAGTTAGGTCATTGGTTTGGCTATTTTAGAGAAATCTTTAATAAATCTTCTATAAAACCAAGCATGTCCTAAAAAATTTCTTATCCCTTTAAGGTTTGTTGGGTATGGCAACCTAGATATGACATCAATTTTTGCCTTATCAACCTCAATGCCTGAATTAGAAATTTTATGCCCTAAAACAATTCCTTCCTTAACCATGAAATGACATTTTTCCTAGTTAAGGACTAAGTTTGTTTCTTCACACCTAGCTAGCGTACGAGATAAATTATTTAAACAAGAAGTGAAAGAATTACCAAATACCGAAAAGTCATCCATGAATACCTCCATTAAGTCCTGGCACATGTCGGAAAATATAGCTGTCATGCACCTATGAAAAGTAGCTGGTGCGTTGCATAGACCAAAAGGCATGCGTTGGTAGGCGAATGTTCCATAAGGACGAGTAAACGTAGTCTTCTCTTGATCTTCTGGAGCTATAGGTACTGAAAAACCATTAAGGAAACAATAATATTCGTGACTTGAAAGCCTTTCTAGCATTTAATGGATGAAAGGAAGTGGAAAGTGATCTTTCCGAGTAGCATCGTTGAGCTTCCGGTAATCAATGCGAACTCTCCAACCTGTTACGGTTCTGGTAGGGACTAATTCATTGTCCTCATCAACTACCATAGTCATTCCTCCTTTCTTTGGCACAACATGAATTGGGCTTACCCAAGCGCTGTCAGAGATGGCGTAGATTAAACCTGCATCAAGAAGTTTAATTATTTTTTCTTTAACAACATCTTGAACCTTCGGGTTTAACCTTCGTTGTGGTTGTACGACAGGCTTGAAATCGTCTTCCATAAGAATTTTATGAGAACAGAATGAAGGGCTAATTCCCTTGATGTCAGATACTTACCAAGTGATCGCTCCTTTATGTTTGCTCAGTTCCTTCAATAACATCCCTTTCTCTTTCTTAGAAATAGATGATGAGATTATGACTAGATGTTCAGGATTATCATCCAAGAAAGCATATTCTAAATGAGGTGGGAGCTCCTTTACTTTTGGGATAGATGTTGTTCCTTTTGTAGCTTCGCCAATTTTAATGAAATCGTCTTCCTGAAGAGGTTTTGGAAATTCCAATTTTTCTTGATTATTACTCTCGTCAGTGGCTTCTTCACGTTCTGATTTGCCCTCTTTGTCACTTGAAAGAATTGAATTCAATTATTCTTGAGGAAGAAAGTCTTGCACGAAATCTTCGACTGTTGACTCAATGAAATCCACTTCTTCAATATCATCATTAGTGAAGGTAGCGTATTTCATAGATCGTTCTAAATCATATGTTATTTTCTCCTTACCAATTTCCAAAGAAATTTTCTTGTTGAATACATAAATCATGGCATGTGCAGTAGCTAGGAATGGTCTTCCTAATAAAATCGGGACATAAGTATCTTCCTTCATTTTAATTACCACAAATTCGACCGAAAATATTAACTTATCGATCATCACAAGGACATTTTTTGCTACTCCCTTCGAGTATTGGGTAGATTTGTTTGCCAGTTCAATGCACATCCGAGTTGGTTTTAGCTCGTCTAATTCCAACCTCATATACAAGGAGTAGGGCATTAGGCTAATACTTGCTCCCAAATCAGCTAACGCTTTATCAAAAGTGGTTCCATTAATTGTGCATGGAATGGTAAAGCTTCCGGGATCTTTCTCTTTAGATGGTACTTCTTTCATTAGTACTGATGAGCATCTTTCATTTAAAGTGACCCGCATTGGGTCCCCATGTCTCCGTTTGGTGAGAAGATCCTTCATGAACTTAGCATATTTAGGCATCTGCTCTAAAACTTCCACAAAAGGTATGTTGATGCTAAGATCCTTGATTCTTTCAAAGAATTGCTGAAATTTTTGTTGCTCCTTTTCTTTTCCAATTCTTCCTGGGAATGGAATGGGAGGAACATAAGGTTTTTGGTCTATTTTCTTTGGTAGCAATGGGTGTACTAGCATTCTCGTCATTTTTAGCAACAAGGGTATCATTCTTTTTGTCATTGGTTGTAGATGGATATGCCGGTTCTTTGTAGTTCAACCCACTTCTTGTAGTGATGGCATGAGCAAGATCTCGGGGGTTGGTCTCAGTCGTACTAGGGAGTTCACCAGCATCCCTGTTTTGAACAGCATTGGCTTGAGCTTTTAAAATGCTATCATATTCCATCTTAATTCCCCAAATTATTTCGTGGGTTTCCACTTGATTGTGGAAGGTCTCTCTTATGAACAACTTGACACGTCTTTCAAGGCTTGATACCCTATCTTCAATGGGAATTTCGAAAATACTTTGAACCATCTTTACTTCTTCGGTTAGTGAGTTCATGTTAGACTTAAATTATTCAAGATTCTTCATAATTGAGCATAGTTTCTTTGGTTCAACGGATGTAGGTTGGTCATCATGCCAAGTTGACGAATGTCGGGCAACTTCTTCAATTTTCTCCAAGCCTTTTGCTGCAGTCATCTTTGGAATAGGTTCCTTAAAGTCCAACATCTTTCTTGTTTCGATATTCAGCCCATTGTAAAATATTTGGAGTTGATGATTTTTATTAAGCTTGTGTTCCAGACATTTGAACAGTAGATCTTCAAATCTTTCTCAGGCTGAGAACAAAGATTCCTTTTGTATTTGTTGGAAGTTTTGGATTTCTTCGAGTTGCTATAGAATCTTGGATGGAGTTTGATATTCTTTAAGAAAAGCTTTCTTTAATGAACTCCAAGTGTTTATAAGCCCTCGAGGTAACTTTTTAGTCCACATCCTTGCTTTTCATTTAAGCGAGTAAGGAAATGCCATCATCATCACTTGGTCTTTTGATACACCGAGTGTTTGAAATAGGCTGATAATTTCGCTAACTCTTGATATGTGTTCATGAGCTTCATCGTTTTATTCTCCAGCGAACGTGTATCTTTTCAAGTCGTCAAGACATAATTCCCAGAATTCAAATTCTATATTTTGTTCGAGAGCGGGCCTTACAATTCCTGGTTCGAAATGTACATAAGTTAAATAATCGTTAATAGTTAACTTCATAGAGAATAAAAACTTAAATAAAATCCTAATAGCTCCCTAGCAGCAGCGCCAAAAACTTGATGCAGGATTTACCGACCAGGTTTTATATTTATAATTTGCTCGTCTACCTAAGGTCTACCTAATGCACTATCGGGCAGTGTACCCGGTCATGTGAGGTATAGCTAATTGGTAAATCAGAGGTCGTCACAAAAGCTAAGGTGCGGATATTACCTAAGTTTAATGTCACTAGTTTAAAAGGGGGTTTTGATTGATTAATTAATTAACTAACGAAATAAAAACAAATAACAAAGCAAGTAAATAAACGTAGTAAAATCAAATGGGGAGAATAATGTTAACCTAATTACTACTCTTATTATTAACATGGCAAGTTTAAGTGTGCATCCTATCGGTTCATATGGGGGTTTAAGTCGATAGACTCAGATGGTCAAATCGTCTAATTCTATCTTACATCTCGCCCTATTCCTACAACCTAAAATTGCAGAAGTTCGTTGGTTGGCCTTTGGCCTACGAAATGCATGAGTCGTTAAGCGACTCTACTAACTTAGATAGTCTAACGGGATGCGGCCGGTCGGAACTTACATCCCCTCTAATTCCTTAAGCAAGTTTGTTTGGTAGGTGGTCGTTCGTTGAAATTTCCACATGGATGGTGATATTTCTATCACCAAGACACACCCTTATCCGCTATGGGTCCTATGGTCAATTCTCCTAGCCTTAATGGAACTACCAAACATCATCACTACCAAAACTAGAGTGTCCTAGGACATGCTAAGAAAGTATTCAAATAAAACGATGATAGATGCGAGAAAACTAAATCGTGGCAATAACAATTTCATAAATAAGGCTAACACCAAAAGCTGTTTAGCCACTCATGTTCATAAATGCAAAAAAATAAGTGTTTATCATAAAAATGTAAACAATAATTTAATACAAATCGAATGAATGAATAAACTTATGATTATGGAGTGAATTCTCCCTTAGAAATGACTTGTATGCTGGTAGAACTTGAATTTGAATAACTTGACAATCATATAAATAAATCATAATCAAAGTACACACGTATGCGGCAGCGATAGATCAAGTATAACATATAATTATTAACAAAAAACATAAATAGGAACGTACCGTTTTGATTCTAGGTAAACAAGAATCACTTCAATAAACCTTGAATGTGTGTAATAATAGATCAATGATAAACCCCTAACCGTTTTGTTTATCGATCTTTTGATAATAACTATAGTGAGTTATTATCTCGTTCTTGTGTACACGAATTACACCGTATTAAGGTTATGCTAGTAACAACACAAGAAACAATTTTTTATGAACAAAAATTCGATCTTATAAACCCTAAGGGTTGTACGATCGGTTTTCAAGACAAAGAGGAAGAGAAAAAACTTTAGGGATAATTGTGTGTTCAAGAGTTATGAAAACGAATGACCCTAAGGTTTGTATATATAGTGTTTTGCAATCTTAGGGAACAAGTATGGGTTTGGGTTGCCCCATTCCCTTGCTCGGCCGAATACTAGCCCAAGGAGGGGTTCTAGACCCTTCTTGGGTTACCATATTGCATACACATATTTCTTTCCTAATTTGCGTCTAATGGTCGTTAGTCTTTTAACGATAAATACTAACGATCGTTAAGTACTTGTGTCTAATAATAAATATATAAATGATGTGTGCTCAATTATAGTATATATATATATATATATATATATATATATATATATATATATATATATATATATATATATATATATATATATATATATATATTTTCCAAAGAAATACTTAGGAAAGTATTTCCCGGGTCGTTCTCCCAACGAAGGTTCGAATAGAATTTCGAATAATCGAATTGGGAATCGTGTAGTGAAAAGTTAATAGTGAGAAGTGATGGTGAAATTCAAAATATTAAAAAGAATAGTGAATTATGCAAAGAGTACAAGCTATATATGCACAAAAGTTTAAAATTAGAAAACGAGAATGCAAACGTAATTCTTAAACGTAACGTACGAAATAAAACGCGACTTTTATTCTAAAAACGATCCTACAAATGTGAAACAAATTTCTAAAAATCTTAAACTATTAAAAAGAATTTTGAGAAAAAGAAAAATATTTTTTTTGCTTTTTATTTATTTTCTATGATTTATTTTCTATTTATTGAATTAAAAAGTAATTAAAAATAAAGGAAAATGTGAAAAATAATGGGAAAATTATAAAATCTAATCTGAAAAATCTAAAATATTATAAAAGAATTATCTAAAATATTTTTGTATTTTTAAAAGCTTTTTCTGATTTTTTATGGATTTTTGTTTATTTGAAAGTATTAAAAATTGATTAAAAGCTAAGAAATATTAAGAAAAATAGTAAAACAATCCAGAAAAATCTGGAAAAATTACAGAAAATCTAAAATAATATGGAAAGATTGCAGAAAATTTTTGAAATGAAAATGAAAGGCATATGTGCTTATTAGCTAGAATTCAGCTTATGGCAAGTGCTTATTTATAAGCACTTGCCACAAAACTAAACCAAACTTGGAACACAGATGTAAAATAACCAAATAAACTCAGTAATGCTTAGAAATTATGAAAGAAAACACAGAAACTCTAGATGCAAGCAAATAAGCAGTCAAGCATAAGCTAAATGAATAAGCTGATAGGCCACAGAATAAGCCAAGTACAAGTTCTAAATGAAATAGTTAAAATACAACTAAAACAACACAGAAGTGACAATTACACACAATCACAAGCTCAATTTAGCTCTAGCAGCCTATATGCTTAAAATCAGAAGACATGTTTAACCCACCAATTAGCAAGTCCAAAAAGCTTGACCAAATAAGCTCAAATAGTAAAACTAATGGGGGCAAAAGCAAGCTCACCAATCTGAGATACTCCAAAACCTAAAAGACTTATCAGAATCATTCAATTCCTAGTCTAAATTGAACCTAAATCAGCAACTATGAGACTAGAACCTGAAATCAGTTGACAATTTATAAGCTACTACTAATTTACTTTATTCAATTTCAATAGATCACACTAATTCTAAATGTGCTAATAAGCTATTATTAACCTAGTTTAAGCTAAATATCACTAATAAGTAACTATTACTAAAATTATACTAACTGATTTCTATGAATACTAACAGTAAACTAATTTACAAAACTAACTTTGACTTTTGATTAATGACCTACTATTTTTACTTTATTAAAGCCTACTATTACTCTAATGCAGCCTATGTATCACAGTAAATCAATACTCCAACATCAACAATTCTCAGCAATTGACAAAACCAAACACCCCCTTAATAAGCAGCTTGCACTATGAATCTATGAAATACACCACTGATCACTATACTATTGATTATTCTAGCATCAATATCAATTACAGAATCTAAATCAGTCAATCCATAGCAATTAAATCCAACAGAAAATCAAAAACTCAAATCCACACTATGACAGATGCTCAATTATTACTGATTCCAATAGAAATATAATATGGCAGATCTAAACAAATTCAGTTACTAAAATAAGCTAATTCACTACAAAATTAACAAACAGTTCAAATAGAAATCTAACAATATCAGAAATAATGACTACTACAACCACTGAATCAATGAAACAGTAACCATTTCATATACCACTAAAGTCAAACAATTATACTTAAATAAGGCTAAAAATCAAAAAGTTACCAACTCAATTCCCCCTCAGCTAGAACAGAGGGGGCTCACTAAGCAAGCCTATCTTTAAGATAGGCCAAGACCTTCCCTGTCTGTCTTAGCTTATCCACAATACCCCAGGAACACAGGATCTGAATCCTTTGACTTCAGTTGACTAGAATTCTTTGTGAGAGAATGAAATGACCTCAAATTATAACAATGCTTAAAAGCTTGAGTAGGCTGAATATAATCCAATACAGCTTATTCAGAAACTGAAAACATTGATTTGAAATATTTTATATATTTTTTTATTATTTTTCTGATTTTTATTTATTTTCTAAATTTCCTTTTGAAAACTAATTAGACAGTTGAAATTCCTTTTGAAAACTAATTAGACAGTTGAAATTAATCTTTGAGCTTAATGAGTTTATGAGAACTAATTGAAAACAAGATTTAAAGCTTTAAGTAAAACAATAATCTATACTAATAAGAGATAACAATGAAACAGTAAAACTATTGAATGAACAATATAAGAATTTTATTAGAAATTAAACTGAATTACAAAGTAAAATTTAAAAAACTAATAAACTGAGTAACAAATTTGATAGAGTAACACTACACTAAACTAACTACATCTAGAACTGAGAAAATGAGAGTCTATTTATAACCAAAGGTGAGAGGTTGGGTCTTCAAATGCCAAGCTGGCAATCCACAACTCAGTGTGCTTCTTCTAATCATTCACAGCCCTCTGATCATTTTGTGCTTCTTTGATCTAATGTAAACCCTTGGATGATTATTTGATGCATGGCCTAACCAATCATACCCTGCCATCTGTCCCATTCGTGTGCAACATTCTCTGTCCTTGTCAGAGTATTTAGAAGCGGATCCAAGGAGAATTATGATGCGTCTTGCCTAATTATTGCTTGCCAAGTGTCCATCATAGCTCACACACTCTCTGCCATGTACTGTGCACGTGAGCATTGCTTCTGGAAGCCCCAATGATGAGTTATTTATTGGTTAATTGGTGTGGTGTGAACCAATTGAGACAAAGTATGATTTAGGGTTCATGAGATGGAATAAGTTCTGGGTTTGGAGGAATTGGGATAAAATGTGGCGCCCTGGTTTTATTTATTAGCTATTGACCAGGCCTTGACCATTGACTCAAGATATGCACTTTGACCTTAATGATGGGCTTGGGGTAAATGATGGGCTTTGACTTTTTTATATGGGCTTGGTGATTTAAAAACTTCACTTTGGACCAGGCTTTATAAATGAGTTATATTATCAGATTTTGAAATAATAACTTTTAAGGACCAAATGTGTAATATACTGAAAACCAAGGGCTGATTCTGTCATTTTCTCAAAGTATATTTCAAGGAATAATTCTGCCAAGTTTGAATATATGGAGGACTAATGTTGACTTTTGGATCCCAGCTTTAACTTTTTGACTATCTCCCACTCTCGTGCCCGTTTTTCTGATTTTTGCTTGATAATTTGTCTTTTTTGTGATAAATCCGTACCTGCATGTTCACAACATAAAAACACATATTTCTTTGGCATTAAGTTAGCAAAATAGTCTATTTGGGTCGGTATTTGGCCATAAAATGGTATGTGAATTAACACATACCAAAATCCCCCAGACTAAAGTATTGTCGTGTCCTCACGCAATGTCATCACCTCACGCTTAAGAGATAAATAATTTCAAAACCTCTCTTTACTAACGTTGTAAAGTAGCAATGATGTTCAAAAGAGATATCAAAATCATTTATTCTCAAAAACGCTTCGTTTTCCGATTTTCATGAATAACGACTACTACTACTCTTTTTGTATTTTTCATTTATACGTGACGGTTTGCCTTGACTTTCATTATCAATTCTTATCTATTGATAATTTTCAAGGTCAACGAGTAGAAACACTTCTCACAGAGAAGAGACCATACGGATAAAAATTGTCATCCTTGATTTTTCACAAGCCCCCAAACTAAGCATAAAATCGAGATCATTGTTTATCCACAAGTTAGGTGCTAACACTACCCACAAAAGTTACTTGTGTCATTACCTCTTGTTCTCAAGTCCTAAATTTTTTATCTCAAGATTTTAATTTGTGAGAAATGAATTGCTTCATGTTTTCTCGTTTTGATATTTATTAGTCCGATAAGAGCACAAAATTTGAACGCTAAGTAATTTCCAAACTTTCTCTCAAAAACCCCTGCATACAGAAATCGGGTCCACATGAAGGTCTCTGATTTAACACGATTTGTAGAGGTCCCCCTTTTTATTTACGACCGAGACATCCCATGTTTGAGACCCGAAACGGAAGCTTTTTATTAGGGAAACCCCCGGAGTCGAAGCTTGGCATTTTTTTTGCATAATTATAAGCACTTTAATAATACTTGGTCCTTAGTCCTTTATTTCAATTACAACAATGGTTTGTGAGCCGCCAAGATGTAAGAGCTTTAGTATGACCTTGGATTTATATTCGCTGTTTTTTTATAGCGTTGGATTCCTTTGCCTTTTTATTTGGCTTTGGACTATTATTATTGATATTCATAATCATATGCCAAACCCCGAGTCCTACGGCCTTTACTAAGATCACAACATCGGCAGCTGTAGGACCTCAAATATCACAACTTTATCACACCATTATAGAAGCAAAGATGAAGAAGAGATGAAAGATGGTGACTTGATATGTATAGATATGTATTTCGTATGTTAGAGAGAGAGAGAGAGAGATGGAAATGAGATCTTTTATTCAAAGAGAAACACACACAAGCACACTTTACAAATGAGAGGTAAGGTGCCTTTTATAGTTCCATACATAGGCTTTCTATGGGCTTGGGCTTGGACTTGGTTACATGACTAGATAACAAGGCTTATGAAACATAGCACATGACATATTAGCTTGCCAAGTCCAAGGCCCAATGATTAAACTATTACTAATCTTAACAAACGACACAAAGTTACAATATGAGAATGACCATCACTTCTATATATATAAATTTTAGTGCTAACAATCTCCCCCTAAGGGGTGGACATTCGAATGATGCTCCACGTGAGTGGGTCTTCCGTGTTCTTTGTCTTTAACTTTGTGTGTCATTGTAGAATAGTCTTTAGTCTTTGTTCCTTCATGCTTTGTGATCTTTGATAACTATCTTATCATCGTTCTTTGTTCTTTTATGATGTGGAGTTATCTACCTTTCGTCACTTCTGCATCTGTGGCGGTTGTTTGCCATTCCAACATGCTCATACATCTTTGGACTTTGATATTCATATGCACGTAGTTCCCTTTCTTTCACTTTGATCTTTAGTCTTTATACTTTGTAGATTCTTCTTTTTGGCGTAGAATCTTTCTTTGAACTTTATGTTGTATAGATCTTTGAGGGAGCTTTCTTTAACTTCCATATGTATGTATGAGCATGTGGAATCTGTCGCCATGGAGATGATGTATAGCTGCATGAAAACAGTTAGCAATAAATCAACCGGTACTTACAGATAAGGAATTAGAGATCGTCAACAGCATAGTGTGAAGACTCCTTCTAATCCTTACCAAGGCCGTTCCCATGTCAGATACTCTCGAGAGAGCTTACAAGACCTACTTAGTAGCTCAATGACTAGGTGAGTCGCTGGGGATCACTCCACGACTGTAGACCGTTTGAAACCACCGCGAACACTAAGTGTAACCCATAAAGAATTACCGAAGTGACCTGCTGTCAGGGCTGTTTGATGTTGACCCTGGCAGGAATTTCCATTCAATCATTGAGAATCACTGATTCGTTGTGTTTTGGTGTGAAAACAACAATTTATCAAAATATCAACAAACGTGAAGTTTAATTCGTCGTGAGACAAATAAACATGAAGTAATACGAGTAAACCGTTTAGGAAAATGATTACCTCGCAAAACTTGTGAAAGTGATATTCAAATTGTGAGACCGGGAAGTGATTTCCCGGGTCGTACCCCAACGAGGTGTGAATGGAAAGCTTCGAATAAGATTTGGATTAAAATCTTGTATATTGAGAAAGGTTATTTGGTTTTATGGTAACTTAAATTAACGAAATTGAAAATTAACGAACGAAGGTAAAATCAAATTAACCTAAGGCAACTAATAATCTAAGAAATTCCTAAAAACTACGGGAAGACATAATTAGGTATTGGGAATCCTAAAAACACAAACTAAATTAAAAACGTAACGTTTATTTAAAAATTACGCGAGCGCGCAAAATAAAATGCGAGTTTTAAGTTTAAAAAGTCCTACGGGTTTCAAATTAATTTTCTTACGTATTAAATGACAAAAGAAAATTTTTGAAAAAAAGAAAATTAATTTTTTAAACAAAATTCTATTTCTTACAAATTTAAAACTAATTAACTCTAATTAAATTCTAATAACTACTAGGCTATTCCTAAAAATCTGAAATTTTTAGAAAAATACTACAAGTTATTTAGGACCTAAGAAAAAATATAACAGTGGATGGTATAGTTTCAAATTAAGCAAACAATAAGCAAAAAAAGAAATAAGCTTAAGTTAAATAAGCTAGACAATTTCACTATTTAAATAATAAACATAAGGAAATAAAAACCAAAACTAAGGATGGTTCAGTTGGTATTGGCTGGCTGTGTTGTGCGTGTGTTTGTGCGCGTGAGGTCAAGGGTTCGAGTCCACCCTTATGCACCCCTTTCTTTTTTTATTTCTTTTTGATTCTTTCTTTTCCTTTTCTTTTGCAACACAGACGCAATACTTTCTGGAAACGAATTCTTTTACAAATCAAACTCAATCAACCTTAATTTGAATTGAAAATCAAAACAGTTGGGGATTTATTATTGTGATCAAAAAATATTTTCTTTTCTTTCTTTGTGTGACTGCTAACAAATCCACCAATTCAAGGAAGCTTGAACAAACTTGTTGCTTGTATAAGCAATTTAACAACGACAAGCAGTAAACAACAATTTCAAGAACAACAACAAAAAAAAAATAAAACAAGCTCAGCTCATTAAAGAACAACAACAAGAGTCTGCAGCAGACCACTAAAATCAGCCCCAAAGAAGGCTAAATAAGCAGCCTAATTACGCTGCTAGGTAAAACTAAAGACTATCTTACGAAAGTTACCTAAGGGGCTATCTAAAAACCACAAAGAGAAAGTATTAATACCTACAATTAAGAGACCTAAGCACAATCTAAGTTTGGCAAAAACCTGGTGCAGGGGAAAAAGTTCGAACCAACCTTCAACTTCAAGCACAAATTCAAGTGCTCAAAACTTTTTTAAAATCGAATTTTTTTTCTTGATTACGAATCTCAAGCTGCCAATCTTCACAAAGCATTAATCTTTATCCATTTTCATTTAGAATTGAACCCTATGCTACCACCTAAACATTGCTCTATTTTCAACAGGATCACAAGTTTGAGTATGACTTTATCTTGATGTTCTAACTAAAGACTACTAAGCTTAAGTGCGAATAACAATGATGATTTGGTATGATAAGCTAAACCCAACTCCCCTTGACTCGACTAATTACAAGTATCACTTGACTTAACTAACAAGAACGGCTAATTAAATCGTGCAATGATATAGCATATTTAAATAAACAACAAACAGCAAATACAAGCTTCATCTTGAAACAAACCATGATGGAAATAAAACTTTTAGAAGACCTACTTGTCATTCACTGGCCGAGAACTAGGAATCAAAGGACTACCTAAACGCCTCCCTAGGCTCTAAACCAATTCTCCCATCCAAGCCTTGCTGCTGCTTCATTCACTACGCTTTCTCTTCTTTCTTTTTTTTTTTTTGACTTTTATCTTGACAAAACTCAAGTAAGTTCTAGTACTGTAAATAAAAGGTTAATGAAATTTAACAAAGATTTGAGAGAAAACTTAAAAATTACTTTCATTAATTCTTGAAAATTTGGAGTACACCATGAAACTAAAAACAACGATTACAAAAAATAAAATAGAAATGAGATAAAAAAAAATAGAATCCGAATGCCCTTAGGCTTACAATCAATCACCTATTTATACTAAACTAAGGAGGTAGGTACCAATTTTCTTCTCTTTGTCTTCATCTTCAAACAGCCAATCTTCCACCCTTGTGCTTTCTTCAATGATTCTCAGCCTTTGGATTAATTACAGCTCATCCTAGCCCTTTAATTGTTGCTTTGGCGCCCAAAAGAGTGTGAGGATCTCCAGCTTGTCATCGCTTGATTGGTGGATGGTGTTAGGTACCGATTGGAGTGGGTTTAGTGGGATTGGGGATTGGGTTTGAGGGTGATGGGAAGATGGTGATGGGTTGGAGGTATGTGCAGTCACGGGGTGGGTTTAATGGAGGAAGTGGTGGAGTTTTTTTATTCAGTTTTGAGTGAGTGGGGGAGAAGGGAGGAATACGTATATTGTTTTTTAGGGTTAGGGTTCTGGGAGTGATGGTATTAAATCGTGAAAGGGGGAAAAGGGGGGTGGGCTTGGGTACACTTTTGGGCTTTGGGGAAGATTTATTAATAAGTGGACTTGTACGTTTGTTTTGGGTTAACAATTGACCAAGTATCCGTTTGAATAAATCCTAAGGACCAATTTAGCATTGAGTTGAAACTTCAAGGGTATTGCATGCTAGATTTCCAAACTAACTTCAAGGGACCATTTCTGTCAAGTATTAATAGTACAAGGACCTTAAAAGTTATTTTTCCAATTTTGAAACACAAGGGGCCAAAATTGTCTTTTTCGAAAGTCCGGGGACTAAACATGCCAATTGTGAAATTTCAAAGGTTTAACTTGAAATCTTTTGAAAACATTTTACCCAAAGATCATTTGCGATTTATTTTGACTTTTAAAGAGCAAAGGTTGATTTTTCTTTGAAAATGATTGACCAGGGACTAGTTTTGTGAAATTTTGAAAGTCGGGGGACTGAAACTGCCAAATATGTAACTTTTGCTCGTTTTTCGTTTGTTTTCACTCGTTTTGCATAAGAAACATATAAAATACGATCTTTGGGATTTTCTTCGCATTTTGGTGCATTTTTTGAGTATTTTTGATCATTTTGCAGCTTAGATTTGACTCAAAATGTTGAGTATTTACACACTCATCAATCCCCCACACTAAACTATTGCTAGTCCCTAGCAATCTTTTTGAGAAAAATTAATGGATTTGAAGTCTCTTTACCAAAAGCCATCACTTCTAGAGTAGCCAGGTGTAAGAACTGTGGCACACCTGATAGCCGTGTGATTTTGAGCAAACCACCAGCTTTCAACGGATTTGATTTGTCTTTACCAGGAGCCGTTTGCTCCTGGACTAGCCAACTCTTGATGGAACAGTCAACATCTTGGTGAGTTGATTACCAATCATGGTTTTTCCACAGCCTTTACCACAAGCCATAATCTTGCGGGCTAGCCAACTCATTAGCTTTTGAGGATAATGGCGAGTTGAGGAACCATACAATTTTTGGCAAATTGCAAGCCATCAACGGGTTTGAGTTATCTTTACCAAGAGCCGTTTGCTCCTGGATTAGCCAATCCCTTTTGTCGTTTAGACAAGGCGAATTGATAACCACAAAAATTTTGAAATAAAGTGAAAAATTTTTGCCAAAAATGTGGGTACTAGACGGTATATTTTGATAAAATTCGCTAGAATTTTCCCCTCCCCCACACTTAGAGTTGAATATTGTCCTCAATATTCAAAGTCCCGGCGATTATGCCGAAATTTTGAATGAAAGACGAGAATATTAAAAGCTAACTGTGGGAATGTCATTTGTATTTTTCACTTTATTTATTCAAACACAATTTTTTTTTTTTTTTTTTTTTTTTTTTTTTTTTTTTTTTGAATAGATATGTACATTGCAAGTAGCTGCGGGGGGTGGCCACTCCCCCACACTAGGGTGTTAGAAAATAGAAGGAAATCAGATACACGGGTGAAAACCCATGTTTGTTGTTACTTGTTTTTGTTTATCGAGTCGCTAGCTTGACTCGATCCCCGAATTCATTTGTCCTTGGGGAAGCATGATGTGGAAGAAGCAATCTCCATCGGACTTTCATTCAAGATGTTTGGACAAACATTTGAAGCACGTGAAAGTTCCACACCGATGAGATAAGTACCCGGCTCAAAATAGTATAAACTATAAGCGGTGGTACCGGGGTCAAATATAATGTCTTCATTCCCGAAAGAGTGAAGAACAGGAGAAGTCACCCGATAGGTGAAAAAGAGAAAGAAAGTCATGATAAACATCTTGACTAACTCATCATCATCAGGAGGAGGATTCATGGACTCATCATCATGAACCTCATCATTTAAGCTCATGTGATCAAGACATATCCTGGGTGTGTCTAGATCAAAGTAGAAGTGATCATACTCTGGTGGAGATATGATATGAGTGTGTTCACAAGAGAACTCGTCAAAGGTGAATGAATCATATTCAAGATCGATGTGAGTGAGTTCACAGGAGAACTCATCGAAGGTAAATGATTCATAAACGGGGAGAGAATTATGAGAATGAGAAGTGGTACTGCCACTAATCTTCTCTCCCATAGGATCAAACGTAAAGGCTTCAAACTCCGGAATAGGATCATCGGAGAAAATGTCACTATCCTTAATGGGGATAGGAGATGAAATAGGTTTCTCTTTGAAAGCCTCAATTTTAGAGATGAGGTGACTGACATTTAATAATGTAGCACGAAGGGCTTCATTTTTTATTTCAATGTCAGTCTCATCATCATTCTCATCTTCTAAGCTGACTAGCTCAGAAGGTAATCCTTCCACATAACTGATGTTTCCAGAAGATAGAGAATTTTCATCAGTATGTGAAGTACTAAGCTCGATGTTGGGATTAGGATTTAAAAGGTTTTCAATTTCTCCCAGATCGGCTTCGAAATCAAACAGATCATCATCACTTCCCAATGGAAGTGGATTGATGTGAGTAAGTTCATCTGTGAACTCCTCAAGGAGAAGGTCAACATTAGAATGAGGCAGTGATGCCTCAACATACTCAACTTCTCCATAAGATGTACAATCATCATCAAAGTCGGAGAAAGTTTCAAAATGATCTTTTGGATTTTTAGGAGGGGAAGGTGAATCACACATATGATCGAAAGTTCCCTGTGACTCTCCTGGGATTGGGACAAGGTTCTCAACACTAGACTTTATGAATTCGTCCGATTCCTTATCAGGAACAGTGCTAAGATGCTCATCCCCCATATTCAGAGAGTGAGTGTGAACTTCGGGTGTGATATCAATAGGCTGAGGGAGTTGAGGGGAGCTAGCATTCATGGATTGTACAAGTTCCATTTGATCATCTGCTAGTAATTTCTCCGTCACATTATTTTCTCCCTGATTTTTCACGGAAGGAACCACAACTGATGAATCTGATGAGCCTTGACGAATATCAAGGGTATCTTCATCATCACTATTGTTGTTGTCATCGTCATCGTCATCGTAGATGATAGTTTTACGCATTCGAAGTCTTACTCTAGCTGCTTCTTTAGCTTCTTCGGCTAGTGTTTCTTTGTAAGACTTCGGACGAGGTTCTTCCGGAGCAGGTTTGTTAACCAAATCCTTAGGAGTATTTAAGACATTTTGCAAAAGTTCTTGAGGAGATGGTTGAGGTTGTGTTTCAAAAGTTAGGTATTGTGGAGGTTGATCGTGATAATTGTTGTCACAAGGAAAAAGATTCGTAGTGTGACAATCGGTGCTAAAATGTGGACCTCCACAATACTCACAACCGTATTGTTGTGAAGTCGGTGCATTTTGAAACGATTCGGCATTGAAATTTTGATAACACGGATTATGCTCATATGAAATGAAATTATTTTGTGGCTCATTGCAAAAGCTCGGATTAAAATCGTAAGCGAATGAATTACTCGAACCACAAAACAAACAACTTCCGTTTTGAATATCATTACCACATCGTTCACACGTGCACCAATGACATTGTAGACCGAAAAGTGGCTCACCACAACCGACGCAAGGAATAAACGATTGCCTTAGAGAAGGAATCGGAACATTCAAAGAATCAACAAAATAATTCGAATGATTATCAAGTCTCGAAGAATATTTTGAAAAATCCGGAGATGGGACAAGTGGTATGCTCTGAGAGCTAGGAATTTCTACCACTTCCGTTATGGTCCCCGGTTTTTGTTCTTGATAAACGTGAGGATCAGGCTTAGCACGTTTACTTGATAAACTTCGAATTGCAAATTGTGAGAGTTGTGGATCGATTCTTGATGGTTTGCCATTCATAGTTCGTGTTTCGGGACGTGAGGGGAAGTCGGAAGAATTTTGAGAATCATTGAAAGCATTTGGATTTGCTTTGCACCATTTACAAAATCCGTCTCTAATATTACTTCCACACCGCTCACACCCACACTTGTAACAACGAAGATCGTCATCCACCGGACTTTTACAATGAAAACAGTGATAGTCGAGTGATGACATAAGAATTAAACATCAACGAGGGATGAGAAGGAAGAATTAAACGGTAGGAGACGAAGATTATTTTTGGGTTTTTCGAAAAGCACAACAATTAAAACAAGACCAACTCATAAAGACAGAGGAACTTAAACCAATAATCACAAACGCAAGGTTAACTTCTAAAGAAAAACGCACAAAGGAGCGGGAGAGAAGAATGGATCTCTCACTGGGCGAAGTTCGTTGGATCGCCACATACCGTTTCGACTCCTCTTAAAGTGTGTTTCTCGTTTAAAAGTTTTCCAAGACGCAAGTGATACAAAGGCAAGTTTTGATCTTTGGTTTGGGAACTTATTATGGTCACACCCCCAGTTGGTAGGTGTTCTGCCTTGGTTTGCGGTGGTAAGATTTTAATGTTGTTCTTATTACACAAAGAAATGGGAAAATCTTTTTTTATTTTTCTTTAACTTTTATAGATATAATACATATACTAGAAACAAAAGAAAATATATATATATATATATATATATATATATATATATATATATATATATATATATATATATATATATATATATATATATATATATATTTACGTTTTATAAAAGCGTAACTTCTTGCGAAGGTTCTACAAGACTAATCGTCTAAACCTTATCGAGACTTTCGACACACAGCCTCCCCGGCAGCGGCGCCATTTGATTCGTTGTGTTTTGGTGTGAAAACAACAATTTATCAAAATATCAACAAACGTGAAGTTTAATTCGTCGTGAGACAAATAAACATGAAGTAATACGAGTAAACCGTTTAGGAAAATGATAACCTCGCAAAACTTGTGAAAGTGATATTCAAATTGTGAGACCGGGAAGTGATTTCCCGGGTCGTACCCCAACGAGGTGTGAATGGAAAGCTTCGAATAAGATTTGGATTAAAATCTTGTATATTGAGAAAGGTTATTTGGTTTTATGGTAACTTAAATTAACAAAATTAAAAATTAACGAACGAAGGTAAAATCAAATTAACCTAAGGCAACTAATAATCTAAGAAATTCCTAAAAACTACGGGAAGACATAATTAGGTATTGGGAATCCTAAAAACACAAACTAAATTAAAAACGTAACGTTTATTTAAAAATTACGCGAGCGCGCAAAATAAAATGCGAGTTTTAAGTTTAAAAAGTCCTACGGGTTTCAAATTAATTTTCTTACGTATTAAATGACAAAAGAAAATTTTTGAAAAAAAGAAAATTAGCTTAAGTTAAATAAGCTAGACAATTTCACTATTTAAATAATAAACATAAGGAAATAAAAACCAAAACTAAGGATGGTTCAGTTGGTATTGGCTGGCTGTGTTGTGCGTGTGTTTGTGTGCGTGAGGTCAAGGGTTCGAGTCCACCCTTATGCACCCCTTTCTTTTTCTTTTTTTTTTTTTTCTTTTTGATTCTTTCTTTTCCTTTTCTTTTGCAACACAGACGCAATACTTTCTGGAAACGAATTCTTTTACAAATCAAACTCAATCAACCTTAATTTGAATCGAAAATCAAAACATTTGGGGATTTATTATTGTGATCAAAAAATATTTTCTTTTCTTTCTTTGTGTGACTGCTAACAAATCCACCAATTCAAGGAAGCTTGAACAAACTTGTTGCTTGTATAAGCAATTTAACAACGACAAGCAGTAAACAACAATTTCAAGAACAACAACAAAAAAATAAAATAAAACAAGCTCAACTCATTAAAGAACAACAACAAGAGTCTGCAGCAGACCACTAAAATCAGCCCCAAAGAAGGCTTAATAAGTAGCCTAATTACGCTGCTAGGTAAAACTAAAGACTATCTTACGAAAGTTACCTAAGGGGCTATCTAAAAACCACAAAGAGAAAGTATTAATACCTACAATTAAGAGACCTAAGCACAATCTAAGTTTGGCAAAAACCTGGCGCAGGGGAAAAAGTTCGAACCAACCTTCAACTTCAAGCACAAATTCAAGTGCTCAAAACTTTTTTAAAATCGAATTTTTTTTCTTGATTACGAATCTCAAGCTGCCAATCTTCACAAAGCATTAATCTTTATCCATTTTCATTTAGAATTGAACCCTATGCTACCACCTAAACATTGCTCTATTTTCAACAGGATCACAAGTTTGAGTATGACTTTATCTTGATGTTCTAACTAAAGACTACTAAGCTTAAGTGCGAATAACAATGATGATTTGGTATGATAAGCTAAACCCAACTCCCCTTGACTCGACTAATTACAAGTATCACTTGACTTAACTAACAAGAACGGCTAATTAAATCGTGCAATGATATAGCATATTTAAATAAACAACAAACAGCAAATACAAGCTTCATCTTGAAACAAACCATGATGGAAATAAAACTTTTAGAAGACCTACTTGTCATTCACTGGCCGAGAACTAGGAATCAAAGGACTACCTAAACGCCTCCCTAGGCTCTAAACCAATTCTCCCATCCAAGCCTTGCTACTGCTTCATTCACTACGCTCTCTCTTCTTTTTTTTTTTTTTTTGACTTTTATATTGACAAAATTCAAGTAAGTACTAGTACTGTAAATAAAAGGTTAATGAAATTTAACAAAGATTTGAGAGAAAACTTAAAAATTACTTTCATTAATTCTTGAAAATTCGGAGTACACCATGAAACTAAAAACAACGATTACAAAAATTAAAATAGAAATGAGATAAAAAAAAAGAATCCGAATGCCCTTAGGCTTACAATCAATCACCTATTTATACTAAACTAAGGAGGTAGGTACCAATTTTCTTCTCTTTGTCTTCATCTTCAAACAGCCAATCTTCCACCCTTGTGCTTTCTTCAATGATTCTCAGCCTTTGGATTAATTACAGCTCATCCTAGCCCTTTAATTGTTGCTTTGGCGCCCAAAAGAGTGTGAGGATCTCCAGCTTGTCATCGCTTGATTGGTGGATGGTGTTAGGTACCGACTGGAGTGGGTTTAGTGGGATTGGGGATTGGGTTTGAGGGTGATAGGAAGATGGTGATGGGTTGGAGGTATGTGCAGTCACGGGGTGGGTTTAATGGAGGAAGTGGTGGAGTTTTTTTTATTCAGTTTTGAGTGAGTGGGGGAGAAGGGAGGAATACGTATATTGTTTTTTAGGGTTAGGGTTCTGGGAGTGATGGTATTAAATCGTGAAAGGGGGAAAAGGGGGGTGGGCTTGGGTACACTTTTGGGCTTTGGGGAAGATTTATTAATAAGTGGACTTGTACGTTTGTTTTGGGTTCACAATTGACCAAGTATCCGTTTGAATAAATCCTAAGGACCAATTTAGCATTGAGTTGAAACTTCAAGGGTATTGCATGCTAGATTTCCAAACTAACTTCAAGGGACCATTTCTGTCAAGTATTAATAGTACAAGGACCTTAAAAGTTATTTTTCCAATTTTGAAACATAAGGGGCCAAAATTGTCTTTTTCGAAAGTCCGGGGACTAAACATGCCAATTGTGAAATTTCAAAGGTTTAACTTGAAATCTTTTGAAAACATTTTACCCAAAGATCATTTGCGATTTATTTTGACTTTTAAAGAGCAAAGGTTGATTTTTCTTTGAAAATGATTGACCAGGGACTAGTTTTGTGAAATTTTAAAAGTCGGGGGACTGAAACTGCCAAATATGTAACTTTTGCTTGTTTTTCGTTTGTTTTCACTCGTTTTGCATAAGAAACATATAAAATACGATCTTTGGGATTTTCTTCGCATTTTGGTGCGTTTTTTGAGTATTTTTGATCGTTTTGCAGCTTAGATTTGACTCAAAATGATGAGTATTTACACACTCATCAATCACATTTATGAATTCTCTCATAAATGTTCTGGCAGATTGCTAAGATCTGCGTAGGACTCTTAAGTTTACATCTGGTGTCCTTAATGTTGAACAACCAGTGTAGAAATATCATGTGTTCCTATGAGATCTTTTGATGAATCTCGGGGCTCTAGACTCGATAAGTGCACATTTGGTTTCCTATGCGGAGATTAGGGAGAGGTCTCCTGCTTCAATATCAACCATCTCTAAGAGACAGGTCGATAGATTACACCGGTTCCCCGTGAGAATGAAACAAGCTCTTTTAAGAGAACTTGAGTGGTTAAGAAGGTTTAGTGCAGTGCGTCACTGGGTCCATGACGTCTTTGTCTTCAATACCGGTGTCACCTTAGTAACAACCAGTAGCATACGAATTGTACCCGGTGTCTGCTCTAAGGTTGAACAGTTGGAGGGCTATTTCTTTTCACCCTTTTTCATAACTTTTCTTTTTAATTCTTCAACCCCTTCTTTCTCCTTTCTCATTTTCTCCTTTTTTCAATCATACCTAAGGACTTCTAATTCTAATCTATTGGATTTGTCCTTGGGTAGATCCCTCTGGCTCTGGCGGATCATGGGACAATTTTTCCTAACCTTAGTCACCTTATAACTCCATGACTATCCTATCATTGCCATGAAACCATTTTATTGAAAATCTCTCAAAGTGTTTATGATAATAAAACACATTGTTGTTACCACTTTGAGAGCTTTGCAACTTTTGAAGGACTCCCCCTTCACATATGCTCATGAAATTTTTAAGAAATTTGCACATGCGAGAGGAGTTTGCACTTTTGAATTGATCCTCTATCAGTGAACATGACCGATTCGAGACACGCTTACATCACTAGTTAGACTAGCTTGAAATTATTACCCGTCCTGGTCAAGTCCAAAGAAAGTCTCTCGATATGGTACATTCTACTCAGACAAGTCCTATTCGAGACACGCTTACTTCACTAGTTAGACTAGCTTGAAATTATTACCCGTCCAGGACAAGTCTTTTCGATTACTGGCATTTTAAGCTTCGTCAATTCATTGGTACTATCTGAGTCGAGCTCTTCTGAGATTCAGCCACAATCTTTAAACATCTTTGATCACATTTTAATCATGTCTTCTCCCCCTCAAAAATAGCATAACGTGATATTTTTTATATCAACTAATTAAGAAAAAGCTTTTGGAGTGAAAGACAGATTCTGCATGAATTTGGAACATTTTTTCTTTTTATACTCCCCCTTAATGATAGCATATTTAAAATTAATTAAGGGTTTTGAGGGAGTTATCTTGAGCACTCATTTGAAAGATTTTGAGAAATCTTTTGAACAATCTTGAAAAAAAGTGCTCAAGAATTGTATTTAGAAAAATGAGTTTATGTTTGAAATCCTTTTCGTTTGTTTATACTCGAACTTTTGAAAAAGAGTTCGTCATTGAACGTACGAGTCCTTGATTTGAAAATAATCAGAAGTCATCATTGAAGTCCGGGTTTCGTACTGAAGTATACGAAAGCCATAGTGAAAAAACTTTTGAGAAACGACATGTTTTAGAAAAACATTAAAAAGAACTCCCGTTCAAACATCTGTACATGTCCGTATCATTGTTGAATGACATATCTAGAAACGTACAGAATATTGATTTATACGAGAGACATGTCGTGAGAAGAATATTTTTGGATTTTGTTGATTTTATATTGTTTTTGTATTTTTTTTTAAATTTTATATTTTTGTATTTTGTTTTTGTTGATTTTTCAAATTTTGTATTTTGTTTTTCAAAAATATTTACAGCGAAGCGATTTTGAAAACTTTTTCAAGAAGATTCGAGAAGACGTTCTAGCTCCTCAGGAGTTAGGCTTCGCATGCCAATTCGTCGAACTAAATAGTCAAACCGTTCTTTTGGAAGGGCTTTAGTAAATAGATCGGCGAGTTGATAGTCAGTCTTAACGAAAAATAATTCAACAGTACCCTCTTCCACGTGTTCTTTGATGAAATGGTAGCGGACTTTGATATGCTTCGTCTTAGAGTGATGTACGGGATTGCACGAGATGGCTATGGCACTTTTTGAGTCACAATACATAGGTATTCTGTCAAAAGTAAAGCCATAATCTGTGAGCTGTGTCCGCATCCAAAGAACTTGGGCACAACACGCAGATAGAGACACATACTCGGCTTCGGCGGTTGAAAGTGCAGTACAATCCTTTTTCTTTGACGACCAGCTTACAAGCTTTTCACCCAAAAATTGTGCTCCACCTGATGTACTCTTTGCTGTAACTTGATCACCAGCATGGTCTGCATCTGAAAATGCTGTTAGATGAAACCCCGAATCCTTCGGATACCGAAGTCCCATGTTAATGGTGCTTCGTAGGTACCGAAAGATCCGTTTAACCTCTTTGAGGTGAAGTTCGGTAGGCTTTGCCTGAAACCGTGCTAATAAACAAACAGCAAATTGAATATCGGGTCGGCTAGCAGTTAGGTACATGAGAGAACCGATCATGCTCCGATATTTCTTCGGATCGATAGGTTTCCCAAACAAATCAGCACCTATTTTTGGTGAAGTGACCATTGGTGTACCAACAGAATCACAGTTTTCCATTCCATGTTTTTTCAAAATCTCTATTGTATATTTAGCTTGATTGATAAAAATACCACGAGGGGATTGATGTATTTGTAAACCAAGAAAGAATTTTAGTTCCCCCATCATGGACATTTCAAATTTACTTTTCATGAGATTTTCAAAATGTTTTGAATGGTTAGGATTGGTTGATCCAAAAATGATGTCGTCCACGTAAATTTGAACGATCAAAATGTCATCTTTGAATTTTTTGATAAACAAGATGTCATCAACCATTCCTTTTGTGAAATTGTTTTTGAGCAAGAAAGATGATAGTTCGTCATACCACGCTTTTGGAGCTTGTTTTAAACCATAAATTACTTTCTTAAGTTTGTAGACGTAGTCTGGATGATCTTTGTCGATGAATCCCTCTGGCTGACTCACATACACTTCTTCTTTCAGAGTTCCATTTAAGAAGGCAGTCTTAATGTCCATCTGATAGACTGTGATGTTTTTGTGAGCTGCATAGGCTAAGAAAATCCGGACTGCTTCAAGTCTAGCTACAGGCGCAAATGATTCTTCGAAATCTATCCCTTCTTCTTGTGGATAACCTTTAGCCACGAGACGAGCTTTGTTGCGAATAACAGTCATTTCCTCATCCAGTTTGTTCTTCCACAACCACTTGAGATCAAGAACACGTTTATCAAGTGGTCGTTCAACAAGTTCCCAACTATCATGTAACAGGTATTGAAGAAATTCCTCCTGCATCGCTTCAATCCAAGGGTTTTCTACCATTGCTTCCCGAATGTTCTTTGGTTCTTTGAGGCTGATTGAGCAAACGTAAATGCACAATTCGAGATCGGTGGCAAGTTGTCTCCTTGTCTGAACTGGCTTTGAAGGTTCACCAATAATATGTTCTATTGGATGGTCTTTTGTCCATTGAAACGTAGAAGGGTACCTTGGGTGTAACAAATGTGTGTTAGATGGTTCTTGTAACCTTGAAGAAGATTCAGCAGAGTCTGTTGCAAACGGGTTTTCAAATACTTCTTCTTCTTCTTCTAACGTAACATCGTTTGAATTATTTGTTGGTTCTTCTTGAAAATTTGTGTGTTGGTTTTGCTCATCAACTCTTAGTAGAACAGTTTCAAGTACTGGAGTTGCTTGAATAGATGTAGATGATGTAGATGTAGTTGGTGCTTCAGCTTCGATTGTTGTGGATGCATCTTGTGATGGTGGTGGTGGTTGATGGTTTTGAACGGGTGCAGCGGAATGTTGTTGAGATGCATTAGTCGAAGTTCCATCATAATATTCATCAAACATTAACTCGAAGAAATTTTCCAGTTCTTGTTCTGAAGGTTTATCCATGTTTGTTGACTGAGCTCCTTGAGGCACGAGTCCTGAACTGATGTGTCCAGAAGTCTGCATGTTTGGTGCGGGTCCTAATCCGTTTTGATTAGAAGCAATTGGATTAAGCGCGGGTTCACATTCATCGTCTCCATAATCCTTTTTGTTCGTCTATTATACACCCTGAATGCCCTCGAGTTTTCTGAATATCCAATGAAGATTCCAATATCACCCTTAGCTTTTAACTTCCCTAGATCTTCTCTGTCATTCGTCGGATAGCACAAAGTGCCAAACACGTGAAGGTAAGAGATATCAGGTTTACGGTTGTTCACTAGCTCATATGGGTTTTTATTGAATCTCGGATGGACTAGGGATCGGTTTTGAGTAAAACAAGCAGTGGCTACAGCATCAGCCCATAAGAATAGTGGTGCACTAGAAAAAATCAGCATTGTGCGAGCAGCTTCCACAAGAGTTCGGTTTCTTCTTTCAACTACCCCATTCTGCTGTGAAGTTCTAACAACTGATGTTTGGTGTGTGATTCCAACATCTTCAAGGTAAGTTCTTAACTCCTGGTTTGTAAATTCTGTGCCATTGTCTGTTCTTATAATCCTTACTGGAGCTTGAAGTAGAACTTGAATACGCTTCAGAAAGGTGATGATGATGCCTGGTGCTTCGTCTTTTGATCTCAAAAACTTTACCCAAGTATATCTTGAATAATCATCAACAATAACAAGAATATACTTCTTCCCATTAATGCTTTCAACTCTCATTGGGCCACATAAGTCCATGTGCAACATATGTAACCTTGCTTCCGAACTAGGTACGGTTTTGGGTTTATATGATGCTCTTTTACTTTTTCCTTGTTCGCATGATGGACATAAGTGTTCCTTGGTGTATTTGAACTTAGAAAGTCCGGTGACGATGTTGTCTTTGGCTAACTTGTTGATGGTGTCGAAATTGAGATGGGATAAACATCTATGCCATAGCCAGGACTTAGTTTTTGTTGCTCTTGTCATAAGACAAATGGGTGATGTAGAAGCCATTTGGTTGATGTCGATAACATACAGATTTGTACCACGATTACCAGTTAAGAGATCATCACCAACCAAATTTCTAATAAAAACCGTGTTTCTTCTGAATGCCACTTCTAAATCTGCATCACAAAACTGCCCGACTGAAAACAAGTTATGTCCCAACCCTTCGACGTAGTAAACTCGAGTGATTAAAAAATTCCCAAATTGAAGATCTCCATAACCCTGAATAGCTGCTACATGATCATTTCCAAATCGTACAGTTCCCATGAATTTCCAGACAAAATTGATCAGCAGCTTTAAATTCCCGGTCATGTGCTTGGAGCAACCCGAGTCGATGATCCAAAGACATATTTCGATAACCTGCCAAGAACAGAAGAGTTTGTATTTGGAAACCATTTTGAATTTGGTTCCATGGGGTTCGGAGTAGAATCTAAATCACGCTCATAGACAGTTGCTACTTGTTTAGCTTGAGCTATTTCTAATTTGCCATCCTGAAGAGTGAACTCTCTACCCGTCAGAATCCACATACAAAACTTAAGATAGTTCCTAGGCATTCGACTAATAGTGGTAGTCCTAAATCGTGCAACTAATCTTTCTATAGATCTGGATCTAGCACTAGGTCTTTTTGGAACATTCTTCTGTTCAGGCGTAACATTCACATTCTTAGAAACACATTCATCATGAACATCATTAATTAAACATTTCTTGCATATTAAACAAACAGAGTCATTACATGCATTAGAAACAGTACGCTCGACATTACATTCAGATGAATCATGTTTCTTATTACAAAGCGATAAATTCCTAGGGTGTTCTTCTACTTCTTCAACTTTATTCTTGCTACTACTCTTAGAGACAGGCGAGACTCTATTGTTCCTTGTATTGCTCCTAGGCTTTAGTCTGCTGCTCCTAGAGGTGCTTTCTAATCCTGTAGAAGGTAAGGCACATACATTAGGATTTATATTGTTGTCCTTTTTAGCATTCCTAGATTCTTTAGAATTAGCCTTTATGCACTTGTCATTTGTCTTAGATGCTGAGGCAGACGCACTAGTGGGACTAATCCTAAAAAGGCCAGGTGCTAACACTTTAGGAGTTTCGACAACCGCTTTTCCTTTATCAACAATCTTATCATTTTCAGTTTTTCACTTTTCTTGGGCAAGGGTGTTGGAGTGACTGGTTTTGTCAAATCCTTTTTCTCATCGACTTTTGGAGCAAACCTTGAAATTGAAATTTTTGGTTTTTGAACCGTGTTAGAAACATTTGGTTTCTCCGAAGTCAATGGTTTTGCAAACTTAGTTTCCTCACCCTGTCCTTTTTGACTTTCAAGCTGAGCCCTCAAAAGATCATTTTGCTCTTTCATGTTCTTTAAGGCACGCTCATACGACAATTTGTCATACTTGCATTCTTCCTTTTTTCGATCAAGTTGTTTAAAATATGAGACATTTTCTTTTTCAAGCTTTATAAGAGCATTTTCATATTTAGAAACAATGTCGGAGGTCTCAGCTCTCAGTCTTTCATCGTCTTGAACAGAATATGTTTGTAAAATGATGGACATAATATCAGTAGTCATAATAGCTTCGAAGAGAGAATCATTTAGGTTTTCTAAAACATTGATTTGCTCAAAAGATTCATTAGCCTTCTTTATCAGGGATTTGTGATCCGTGACGAAGTCAGCTGTTTCTTTCAAAAATGCTTGTTCAAAGTGAATTACACGAGAATTAATGTTATTAATTTGAGGAGCAAATTCATTTTCAAGAATCTTTTTAAGTTGTAAATGAACCGTGGAATTCCAGTTAATCTCATTAAGTCTCGTTTTAGATTCTAAAGTCGTTTTAAATTACCCAACTCTTGTTTTAAGATCATCAAGATATCCTCTCGCAACACTTGTGTTAAAAGTGTTGTTTGAAGACATATGTTCCATGTATGAAAGCGATTTGGAAGCAACTACTTTTTTAGAAAACATTTTCGAGAATGGTCGTTTTATGGAAAACACAGATGGTTCTTTTTGTGGAACAAAAGTAATTCCCGAAAGTTTGTTCAATTTGTTGTAATCAATGGGTTTCAAATCCTTTTGTTTCATTTTAATAATGCTCTCTTCGACATGTTCTATCGTTTGCACAGAATCCCGAACACTACCATTATACAAAACACTACCATTATACAAAACATTCTGTTCTTTCTGAGCTTTCTTGAGATTACAAGGATTGTTGTTACCGAGAGCCATTTTGTGTTTCGTATGGTAAATCGGATTAGTTTGGTTTGAAATCATTTTCATTGTTTGACTTGACTAACCCGACTTAACCACTAATTCTTCTAGATGTGCAATCTTGTGTTCTGACTCTACGATTTCTTCCAAAAGTTTATCTTCTTTCTTTGCAAAGTCCTTTTTCAACTCATCCCGTTCTTTTTCAAGATTAGTATAAGCTGTTTTTTGTTTTGAAAGTTGGTTTGTTAATTCAGAAATTTATTGTTTTAAAGAGTTAATGGTTTTTGCAATGTTGCAAAAATCGTGAATCGGTAGTCGGGCGGTCGACCACCCTGCAGCCTGTAATTGGTCAAGGCGGTGATTAATCGGTTTGGCATTTCCTGCATGTTTTGGGAATTTCTGGAGAGCAAACTAAAGATCTTAACTGATTCCAAGCCTTCTATGTTTACAAACCTCAATAAAAGGCTTCAATTCTGATTATGAGGCCCATTGTACGTTATAAGTGAAATAAAAAATCCCCAAATTAAGTAAAATGCTTAAATTTCTATTTTTTTTAATTGACCGATTCGGCCGATTTTTGGCCGATTCGACCGATTTTTGGCCGATTCGGCCGATTTTTGACCGATTTTTTCTGATTTTTTTGCCTAGGCCGATTTTTTCACCGATTTTTGAAAATCGACAAGGTGCATCACCGATTAGCGATTAATCAGCGATTAATCGGCCGATTCGGCCAATTTTTGCAACATTGGGTTTTTGTTGAACTTATTTCAAGATTAGCAAACTTGTTTTTCCATTCCCTATCTTTAACAAGTAACTTCTTATAACCAATTTCAAATTCTGACTCGCGTTCTTTGTAAATTTGAAAACTTTTTGCATTTTCCTTGTATCTCTCAAGCTCAGTGGTCAATTTCTCATTCGCGGCCTTAACATCGCGATTGACCTTTTTCACTTTCTCGGTTTCAATACCACAATTATTTAATAATGATTCAAATAAAGCACGTGTTTCCTCATCATTCTCAACATGCTGTGAAACGAAGCCTCCATTATGATTCACATCTGGAGTTGCTGAAGAAGTATTGCTACTACTTGGCGTGTCCAGGTATGTATCATAAGTGGGTGCTAGCTTCTCAGAATGTTGTTTCTCATGAGGAGACATATCAAATATATCATTATTGTGACATGTGTTGAAGTTTGATACCTCAGGTGGTGCATTGGTGTCATAAACAGGAAGTGTGTCAGAATCCGTGTCATACTTAGCTTCCTGAAGATTCGCCATGAATATGCAGTTCGCATCGATATCCTCTCTATCTTCCATGTCATCCATAAGAGCCATAAAATCATTCTCCTCTGCATTCAACTGAAACCCTGCCTTTGCCTTTTGTGCCAACATCACTGCTTTCTGCAAGTACTCTAGATCTTTCTTGTTCGGCTTAGTAGGACAGTTCCTTGCCATATGACCGACACCCTGGCAGTTGAAACACTTTACCGGATTACCTTGATTCACATTTCCATTATTCCCAACTACTTGAGCTGCAACATTTCTATTCTGATTACCCATTGCCTGATTACCAACATTCTGACCCCTCTGATTTCCAACAACCTGACCCATCTGATTCCCTGCATACTAACCATATTGATTCCCTGCATACTGACCTGCATTCTGATTCTGTATATTCTGATTACCCATGTTAAATCCAGTAGCATATCCTTGCTGATTCCCATAAACTCCAACCATTTGGCCTCCGTTGCCCATATTGAAACTCGGCAGAGCTATCTGCCTGTTGCGAGTATTCGATGAAATCCTGTGGTTGTTGTTTGTTGGTGTAGAATAGCGTCCTTGGAATGCCTTTGATAGAAAAGCAAATGCTTGTGTCAATGCTGTAGTAGTTTCATCATTTTCAGTGAATTCTGGTTCTTGGAATTGTGGGTATTGCTGTTGTGGAATAAGATGTTGTTGTTGCTGTGGGTAGAACTGTTGTTGGTAGACCGGTGTTGGTTGTTGAATGTAGGATGATTGCATGTAGTTGTTAGTGGAAGATGATGATGGTTGTTGTTGTGTGTTAACTGGTATAGGTGTTGGTGTATCAGCCATTAATGCTAGAGGATCATGCTTTTTAGCTAGTAATTCAGCTCTTACTTCATTAGCTTCATCTTGATTTTGCTTCAAGAAGTCATACACCTGATCATAAGTGACTTCATGCAAATTCTTTGTCTGATAAACAATAGTGACATATCTTCCCCATTCTGGTTGTAACTCATTCAGAAAAATGGTGTTGTTAGCAATTTTTGTCTGACTGAGGTTATGTCTTGATAAATCATTCATGATCTTACAGAATCTGTGGTAGTACGTCTTTATGGATTCACCAGGAATTGAAGTAAACTTGCGAAGTTCCTTAAGCAATTGTGTTTCCATTTCCTATTTCCCGATGTCTGTCCCATACATTAACCTCTTGACTCTTTCCCAGACTGCATGAGCACTTACTTCACTATCAACAGTAGCATAGATGGTTTCAGGTAAACCAAGAACGACGAAATGAAATGCCTGATCATCAGCTTCAATCTGTTTTCTGTCTTCCACAGTGTATTCAGTCTCATTCTGTTCTCTGTAGTATGGTTGTACTGGGGGGTACCATTTGGATCACCAGGGTCTAGTACTTGTGATGGTTTGAAGGGCCCATCTACAATGGATTTGATGAGAAGACTTCCATTTGTTTTGCTCTTAAGATAGCGCATCATACGACTAGCCCACTGTGAGTATCCACCCTTTGACAGCATGGGAGGTCGGTTTTCGGCACCGGCTGCATGAATGTCTTGCTGAGTTGCCATTGATGATTTGTAGATGGATAAAGTTGATTCTTGGATCGTTCCAACGAAATAGGAGTAGAGTTTAGAGTGAGTTGATGCAAGTTTTTATGGTGAAAATTTTGACTTAAAACCTTAAAACCTCAATAACTTCTTCTCGGAGCGTTTTTAGGCCTCGAAACTTCGCCTAAATCGATAAATCGTTTAGCGTGTCATTCTCCTCTGTCTCACGGTCGTTTTGACAGCTGATTCGTCGAAAACGGAGTTACGGTTCAAAAGTTATGGCCTTTTGAAGTTTGGTCGTCAAAAACCTCACTTTTGTCAAAATTCTCGAAACTTTGCTGTGTTCTCGAAACTTTGGATTTGCGAAACTTTGTGATCTCGAAACTTGGATGATTGCGAAAATATGGTCATTGCGAAAATTATGAGGTGTTCTCGAAAATTTTGATTTTTCGAAAATTTCCACAGTGTTCTCGAAAATCTTGATTTTTTCGAAAATTTAGCAGTGTTCTCGAAAATTTTGATATTTTCGAAAATTTTGCAAAGTTCTCGAAAATTGTGATTTTTTCGAAAACCCAATTTCACAATGAAATTTTGAAATTATACAATTTCGAAATTTAGCCCGAAAGTCGAAGTAATTTCTTTCTTATACAAGAGAGAAAATACCGAGTATCCAATTTTGAGCACGAACGAGACCGTTTCTGGTGTTCTCGAAAAGCAGTCAAATATGATTTCGAAATTATGGTGGAGATTTCGAAATTTTGCAGTTTTTTTTTAATAAGCTTAAAGCACACCCAAATGACGTTTGCAATCCAAGATTCTTGTACTTCTAGGCTAAAAAACACCAAAACTTGAAGAAAGTTCCAAACTTGATGATTTTTACAAAACTTTTTCGTGTTCTAGAAAACAAGTACAAAAACCAACTACGAGTTTTTAAGCTAAGATCTTTCAAAAGATTGAAACTTTTTTGTTGGGAAAGGTTTATAACACTAGTTTGTAATCAAAAAAGTGTTAAAAACACAAAACAAACAAAAAAAGTAATGATTTTTTGAAACAAAAACGTGATAAAAGCTTAAAAAACACGAAAGAAACAAACACCTAACCCTCCTAAATCATTGTTAGGCGATTGATACCACTTGTAGGACCTCAAATATCACAACTTTATCACACCATTATAGAAGCAAAGATGAAGAAGAGATGAAATATGGTGACTTGATATGTATAGATATGTATTTCGTATGTGAGAGAGGGAGATGGAAATGAGAACTTTTATTCAAAGAGAAACACACACAAATACACACACAAACACACCTTACAAATGAGAGGTAAGGTGCCTTTTATAGTTCCATACATAGGCTTTCTATGGGCTTGGGCTTGGGCTTGGACTTGGTTACATGACTAGATAACAAGGCCTATGAAACATAGCACATGACATATTAACTTGCCAAGTCCAAGGCCCAATGACTAAACTATTACTAATCTTAACAAACGACACAAAGTTACAATATGAGAATGACCATCACTTCTATATATATAAATTTTAATGCTAACAGCAGCGAACCGGCAAGATGCAATAGTCTATTTCACCGTAACACTGGCAGTACCCCTATGTGTACCAAACCCCCATATGCAGAGATTTTGTTGGGAACGAGAAAAAACTAAGTATTTCCCAGACCCCATACACTTAACTAATCCTAAAGATCTATTTTTATCGGTGTGCAATCTTGTAGGAACAAGGAGGCCACAAGTACCTTTCGTGAGCTCTAAAGAGATCCAACTACTCCACGTTTAGCACGAAACTTCTAAATAAACTCTATCATTCCTCGATCTCCGCAAATTTAAAATCCCAAGTAATGAGATCCGCCGATGCTTAGCCATAATCTTTTGATTATTTTGGTTAAGGGAGACGAGCTAGGGCTCAACACGCCCGGTCAAGTCGGAACATTTATTTCTACTCTCGCCGGTAGGAAAGTCAAAACAAGGTGTCAAATCTCTTATTCAAACTTTATTATATTCTTGCACAACTTTTTCAACTTTTTCTCATTTTTTTGTGCCTTTTCATGACTTTTTCATTGATTTTTCTTCAAAATTTTTGAAATTTTCAATTTTTCAATTTTTTATTTTTTTGGTGGAAAAACGGAGTTGCAATAGTGCACGACATGTGAAAAATGCAAGGTCAAATCGAATCGAAGATTCACCCTTCCCCAGACTAGAATGAAACATTGTCCTCAATGTTTTACGGGTAAAGGCAATCCTAACAAAATTCTAGGGTCGTTTATTAATTATGCCAAAGAAAACGTTAGTCGATAAGATTCACAGATATAGGATTTCCAAGAAGCACCGATGAATCGAACTCGAGCGGAGAGAAGATAACGAGCACGAGAGTCATCATAAATCGTGGACAATCCAAAACAAACATCACAAATAACCACGGAACACAAGACTAGAAGAGGCACCCCCTCCTCACGTTATTTGTTAGAAAATAGAAAATAAGAAGTTGAAATTGGATAAGCATGGGTTGCCACCCATGAAACGCTTTGTTTTTTATTTCCGAGTCACGTAGCTTGACTCGATCCCCGAATTCAATCGTCCTTGGGGAAAAATCCAAGGAAAGATAATCTCACTCGGGCTTTCAGTCAAAATATTTGGAAAAACATATGAATTAGTTGAAAGTTCCACCCCGAAGAGATAACCGATGGTATTCTAATAGTGAAAACTTTTAAAAACGATACCAGGGTCAAAAACAACATCCTCACTCCCCACGGCGTGAAGGATAAGAGAAATCACACTAAATGTCACAAACGGCAAGAAGGTCATGATAATCATCATGAAAAACTCATCATTATCAAAAGGAAACTTCATAATTGTAGAATTATGAATTTATCATTCAAGCTCATTTTAAAAACTTTCCCGGGTGGGAGGGATGGGATAAAATTTTCATTAAAACTCTTATTTCTAAGAACACCACCCGGATCATGATCAATTTCAAGATCAAAACTGAAACTTTCATATTCTGGATTAGAAAACTTTTCAATTTCACATTCAATTTTATCAAAACAAAATGACTCATACTCCGGAAGAGAGATAAAAGCATGAGAAGTGGTATTGCCATGACTCGTCTCTTCCGAGTGATCGATATCAAAATGAAAAGCTTCATAAGTCGGATAAGAAAAATCAGGACGATAAGTGGGATTGCCACTAATCTCCTTAGTCGTATCAAAAGAAAAACTCTCAAAGTCGGGTAAAAATTCCTCGAGCTCGGGCTCCAGAGGATCGTCAATTATAAGCTCAATTTTCGTCTTAACTTTATCCGGAGGGATTGACGGTTCATCGTTCAACAAATTGTCAAGAAAAATAATATCTCCCTCTGAATCAAAGTAAGATTCGTCAGTCTCAGAAAACAGAATCGTTTCAGTAGCAAGGAATTCATCGACCTCTTCCCAAAAAGAATCATATTCCTTAGTCGGAGGAAATGATGGGGAAGAGTCGGAGACGAAAGTTTTCACAAAATCATCAAAGGAATAATCACAAACATCAACGCTTTTGACGGAGTACTTCTTTGATTTCGAAGCATCGACTTTAAAAATCATTATGTCATCATCATGTCGTCAAGTTAGTATCCTCAAAATGATCTACTAGGGCTTTTGCGGTTCGTAAAAAGGGTCGCCCTAGTATAAGAGGAACTCTCGGATCAGCCTCAAAATTAACAACAACAAAATCTGCTGGAAAAGTACATGAATTTACATGAACAAAAACATCTTCAGCAATTCCAACCGGATGAGTTATCGATCGATTAGCAAGCTCTAAATTCATTCTCATCGGTTTAAGTTCCCCCATTCCAAGTTGTTCATAGATCGATATTATGGCATAAGGTTAATACTTGCACCTGAATCGGCCAGGGCGTTACAAACCTCTTGATCTTTCAACGAACAAGGAATGAGAGACTTTCCCGAATCACCAAGCTTTTCGGGAAGCTTCTTGAGAAGAATTGTGGAACATTGAGCATTTATCGGCGTTTCGGCTAATTCAAGCAATTTCTCTTTATTACTTATGAGGTTTTTGAACGTCGAAGCAAATTTTGGCATGTACACGAGAGCATCCATAAAACTTGTATCAAAGTGCAATTTTTGAAAAATATCCAGAAATTTCTCCATTTGTTTTTTAGATTTTGCACGGAGCTCTTCATCATTAAATCGTGATGGATATGGCAATTTTGACTTGTATTTAACATTGTTTTCAGAAACGACTTTTTCTTTATCCTTTGACTTTTGGACAACCGGAGGTTGGACGTTTTCGGAACCTCCATTATTAATAGGAGGAACCGGGTCCTTTGTCGCCTCGGTCTCACAGTCCACTACCTTAGGCGGAGACGAAGAAGAAGAGGTAGTAGGAGCTGTGGGTCCATCATATTTAGCACCACTGCGAGTCGTGATCGCCTTAACTTCGCCCCTCGGGTTTGCGATCGTGTTGCTTGGCAAGGAAGTAGTACCCGAACCCGAGGGTCGATCATTTAAACGCTTGTTAATATCACTGATTTGATTAGCAAACAACCATGTTGATTCTTCATATTTTGCCATAAAAGATTGTTGGTTTTGAAGCAATTGCTTAATCAAATCATCCGTGGGCGATGTATTTTGAATAACACCTTGATTTTGATTATTGTTGAAATTCTGCCCACGGTTTTGGAAATTACCATTATTTTGATTTATATGATTTGCATTCTGAAAATTCCCAGGGTTTCCATAGTTTCCTTGGTTTTGAAAATTCCCTTGAGGCGGGCCTTGATTGTAATTACCCTTCTGGTTTTGATTAAACCCTTGATTATGATTTTGAAAACCGTTATTAACTCGACTCTGAATTTGATTTCCTTGATTATTATGATTCACAATATTATGATTCTGGTTGACTTGATTAACTTGGTTTGGTTGTTCGAGAATGGGTGGTCCAAGATAATGAGTAGAACGGTAGCTGAGGAGATTACGGTCTCCTTGTTGTGGGTAACCGCTGTTGCCCGTATTTGCAGCATACACGTTCTCCTGAGTAAAGCCACCAGAGGCTGGGCACTCGAGGTATGAATGTGGACCACCACAAGTCTCACAACCGGTATTAACCATATTGACTTGTGTGTTCTTAACTTGATTCGGCATCATTTGATACATTCTTAACATAGCCGTAGATAAATCATCAAGTTTCTTATTCATGGTGGCTAACTCGAGATTATGAGAAGAAGAAGAGTTTAGAGACGCAGTCGATCTTATTGGCTCATTCCTCTCGGCTAATGAATCCCAATAATTGTAATGGGCCGTCATGTTCTCGATTAGCTCGTAACAATCCTCAGGACGACGTTTCATGAAAGTACCACCAGCTGCAGCATTGATCGTGTCACGATGTCGTAAAGTTAAACCATTATAAAACGTATCAATGATAGTAACGAGAAGCATGTTATGGTTTGGACAACGATCAATGGCAAGCTTGTAACGTTCCCAAGCCTCGAATAAAGACTCGTCGGGAAGTTGTCAAAAATTGCTAATATCGTTTCTCAACTTCGTCACCATCGATGGTGGAAAATACTTCGCCAGGAACTTAGATAACATTTCATTGAAAGTATGAATCGAGTTCCTGGGAAGACGATCAAACCAAGCGGTGACATGATGCGTTAGAGAATAGGGGAAGAGAGAGAGACGGAGGGCCTCATCGGAGACCCCGTTTTGTTTCATATTTTGGGTGACGGTTAATAATTTGTCGAGAGCTTGTTTGCATCGTCACCCGGTAATCCGTGAAATTGGCACGAATTTTGGACTTGTTGTATCATGTGGTGCTCAAGTCCAAAATCTGTAGCCTCAATATTTAGAGGGGCAATCGGGCCACCTCTACCATGCATCGTGGGTTGGCACAGCTCCTCCATTGTACGGAGATCGGGAGCCGGCACGTGTTGGTGATCATCTCCACCCACCGGAGGGTGTTGATTATTCGGATCTATTTCCACAACGTTAGGGAAATAGACACGGTGTGTGTGTCGAATTACCCTTTCGGGATTTGACAAAGGTGATATAAGACTCTCAAAAGAAGAGCGGGTGTGCATACACCAAAAGCAAAATCAAAAAAAAAAGAAAAAGAAAAAGAAAAGAAAAATCTTTTTGTTTTTATTTTTTTATCTCAAAAACTTTTTATTTCTTTTGTTTTTCTTTTTATAAAACGTAACGTTAATTGATAACCGTTTCCTTCAAACCACTCGCGACGGAACGGGAGAGAAGAATGAATCTCTCTTCAGCTAGCAATTTAATGTCTTAGCTTCCGTATTTCCCGCTTAATCGGTCGTAGTAATTGAAATAATCTGATAAACAACTAATTTCACGTTTTCGTTATATTGTGAGACTTATTTGGTTTACAAAACCCTCCCTTTCACGGCAGAGTCGAGGCTGTAAATTTATTATTTTTTTGGTATTTTTGTAAACACTTTAGGAAAAGTGTTTTGAATTTTTCAATTTTTATAGAAATATATATAAAAAGTAGAGGAATGCTTAACAAAACACGATTTTCCAAAACGTTATTCAAAAACTCACTTCGACCTTCCCCGGCAGCAGCGCCAAAAATTGATGTGTGCTCAATTATAGTATATATATATATATATATATATATATATATATATATATATATATATATATATATATATATATATATATATATATATATATATATTCCAAAGAAATACTTAGGAAAGTATTTCCCGGGTCGTTCTCCCAACGAAGGTTCGAATGGAATTTCGAATAATCGAATTGGGAATCGTGTAGTGAAAAGTGAATAGTAAGAATTGATGGTGAAATTCAAAATATGAAAAAGAATAGTAAATTATGCAAAGAGTACAAGCTATATATGCACAAAAGTTTAAAATTAGAAAACGGGAATGCAAACGTAATTCTTAAACGTAACGTACGAAATAAAACGCGACTTTTATTCTAAAAACGATCCTACAAATGTGAAACAAATTTCTAAAAATCTTAAACTATTAAAAAGAATTTTGAGAAAAAGAAAAATATTTTTTTTTTCTTTTTATTTATTTTCTATTTATTGAATTAAAAAGTAATTAAAAATAAAGGAAAATGTGAAAAATAATGGGAAAATTATAAAATCTAATCTGAAAAATCTAAAATATTATAAAAGAATTATCTAAAATATTTTGTATTTTTAAAAGCTTTTTCTGATTTGTTATGGATTTTCGTTTATTTGAAAGTATTAAAAATTGATTAAAAGTTAAGAAATATTAAGAAAAATAGTAAAACAATCCAGAAAATCTGGAAAAATTACAGAAAATCTAAAATAATATGGAAAGATTGCAGAAAAATTTTGAAATGAAAATGAAAAGCAGAAGTGCTTATTAGCTCTAGCAGCCTATATGCTTGGAACACAGATGTAAAATACCCAAATAAACTCAGTAATGCTTAGAAATTGTGAAAGAAAACACAGAAACTCTAGATGCAAGCAAATAAGCAGTCAAGCATACGCTAAATGAATAAGCTGATAAGCCACAGAATAAGCCAAGTACAAGTTCTAAATGAAATAGTTAAAATACAACTAAAACAACACAGAAGTGACAATTACACACAATCACAAGCTCAATTTAGCTCTAGCAGCCTATATGCTTAAAATCAGAAGACAGGTTTAAACCACCAATTAGCAAGTCCAAAAAACTTGACTAAATAAGCTCAAATAGTAAAACTAATGGGGGCAAAAGCAAGCTCACCAATCTGAGATACTCCAAAACCTAAAAGACTTATCAGAATCATTCAATTCCTAGTCTAAATTGAACCTAAATCAGCAACTATGAGACTAGAACCTGAAATCAGTTGACAATTTATAAGCTACTACTAATTTACTTTATTCAATTTCAATAGATTACAACTAATTCTAAATGTACTAATAAGCTATTATTAACCTAGTTTAAACTAAATATCACTAATAAGTAACTATTACTAAAATTATACTAACTGATTTCTATGAATACTAACAGTAAACTAATTTACAAAACTAACTTTGACTTTTGATTAATAACCTACTATTTTTACTTTATTAAAGCCTACTATTACTCTAATGCAGCCTATGTATCACAGTAAATCAGTACTCCAACATCAACAATTCTCAGTAATTGACAAAACCAAACACCCCCTTAATAAGCAGCTTGCACTATGAATATATGAAATACACCACTGATCACTATACTATTGATTATTCTAGCATCAATATCAATTACAGAATCTAAATCAGTCAATCCATAGCAATTAAATCCAACAGAAAATCAAAAACTCAAATCCACACTATGACAGATGCTCAATTATTACTGATTCCAATAGAAATATAATATGACAGATCTAAACAAATTCAGTTACTAAAATAAGCTAATACACTACAAAATTAACAAACAGTTCAAATAGAAATCTAACAATATCAGAAATAATGACTACTACAACCACTGAATCAATGAAACAGTAACCATTTCATATACCACTAAAGTCAAACAGTTATACTAAAATAAGGCTAAAAATTAAAAAGTTACCAACTCAATTCCCCCTCAGCTAGAACAGAGGGGGCTCACTAAGCAAGTCTATCTTTAAGATAGGCCAAGACCTTCCCTGTCTGTCTTAGCTTATCCACAATACCTCAGGAACACAGGATCTGAATCCTTTGACTTCAGTTGACCAAAAATCTTTGTGAGAGAATGAAATGACCTCAAATTATTACAATGCTTAAAAGCTTGAGTAGGCTGAATATAATCCAATACAGCTTATTCAGAAACTGAAAACATTGATTTGAAATATTTTATATATTTTTTTATTATTTTTCTGATTTTTATTTATTTTCTAAATTTCCTTTTGAAAACTAATTAGACAATTGAAATTAATCTTTGAGCTTAATGAGTTTATGAGAACTAATTGAAAACAAGATTTAAAGTTTTAAGTAAAACAATAATCTATACTAATAAGAGATAACAATGAAACAGTAAAAGTATTGAATGAACAATATAAGAATTTTATTAGAAATTAAACTGAATTACAAAGTAAAATTTATAAAACTAATAAACTGAGAAACAAATTTGACAGAGTAACACTACACTAAACTAACTACATCTAGAACTGACAAAATGAGAGTCTATTTATAACCAAAGGTGAGAGGTTGGATCTACAAATGCCAAGCTGGCAATCCACAACTCAGTGTCCTTCTTCTAATCATTCACAGCCCTCTGATCATTTTGTGCTTCTTTGATCTAATGTAAACCCTTGGATGATTATTTTATGCATGGCATAACCAATCATACCCTGCCATCTGTCCCATTCGTGTGCAACATTCTCTGTCCTTGTCAGGGTATTTAGAAGTGGATCCAAGGAGAATTATGACGCGTCTTGCCCAATTATTGCTTGCCAAGTGTCCATCATAGCTCGCACACTCTCTGCCATGTACTGTGCACATGAGCATTGCTTCTGGAAGCCCCAATGATGAGTTATTTATTGGTTAATTGGTGTGGTGTGAACCAATTGAGACAAGGTATGATTTAGGGTTCATGAGATGGAATAAGTTCTGGGTTTGGAGGAATTGGGATAAAATGTGGCGCCCTGGTTTTATTTATTAGCTATTGATCAGTCCTTGACCATTGACTCAAGATATGCATTTGACCTTGATGATGGGCTTGGGGTAAATGATAGGCTTTGAGTTTTTTATATGGGCTTGGTGATTTAAAAACTTCACTTTGGACCAGGCTTTATAAATGAGTTATATTATCAGATTTTGAAATAATAACTTTCAAGGACCAAATGTGTAATATACTGAAAACCAAGGGCTGATTCTGTCATTTTCTCTAAGTATATTTCAAGGACTAATTCTGCCAAGTTTGAATATATGGAGGACTAATGTTGACTTTTGGATCCCAGCTTTCACTTTTTGACTATCTCCCACTCTCGTGCCCGTTTTTCTGATTTTTGCTTGATAATTTGTCTTTTTTGTGATAAATCCGTACCTGCATGTTCACAACATAAAAACACATATTTCTTTGGCATTAAGTTAGCAAAATAGTCTATTTGGGTCGGTATTTGGCCATAAAATGGTATGTGAATTAACACATACCAATAAATACATTTATTATTTCTCCTTAATACTCATTCGTAACGTGTGCAATCCCGAGTTCTCGGGTTCGATACTAGACATTTAACGTATTAATATTTATCCGTATTTTAACAGCTCCCACTTGGATATCTATTAATAGTAAAATGACATTGGTTAGCGTCTAGCAACACACCAATGCCCCTAGTACGACTCGAGCTAGGTTTTCTAGAAAACCTTTAATGATTCATCATTATTATTATTATCCTTTTGTTACTAATACTACATGAATAAAGATATGGGATTAATAATTCTTTATTAACATTCTGTTTCTCGTTTCTTAATGATTGAACAAAATTACCAAAACATCTGAACGTATTCCAGATAGACTTTGGGCGTGGCCACGCAAACATTTTGTCAACCCTATGAGGGGCTCAGCAATATTAAACTTCAAAACAAATTCGAAGGAACAAATTCTATCTTGACTACAAGAATAACCCATGAACTTTGCAACACTTCTGAAAACAATCCTTATGACTACCAGTTACGGTTAGCGATAAATTTCTTTACAGAAATGCACTACATCCATGACACTTATCTGGTATCTTAAGTCTGAGGATAACTTTTAAACATGATTCACTTTAATGACAAGTCCCATAATGTGAAATCATGTAGTTGGGATAAGTCCTATATACAATTCATTGAATATCATGTGAAATTGGTATGTCTATGCATCAATATACTTTCAAGTATATTTTAACCAATACCCAGATTTGTCTTAGCTTAATGATATTCCCATATCATTAACCGACAATGGACAATTTAGAATAATAATTTATTCATGGATTTAAACATGCAAATACATGATATATTATTAAGACAATGATAAATAAACATAAACAATATTTTATTCCATTAAAATAATAATTGTATATTACATCCCTTATCCAAATACTAATCACAAATGGGCATGAAACTATTAGCTCAACGAAGTCCTATGTCTTCAGCAATCTTGTAAAGCTTAGTGCCAGGTAAAGGCTTCATAAAAGGATCTGCTAAGTTATCATCTGTGTGAACTTTGAGTAACTCGATTTCACCTATCTTGACTTGTTCTCGAACATAGTGATATTTAATCGGGAAATGTCTGGTACCTTTCATGATTCCAGGTTCATTGGCAAATGTAATTGCAGCTGAGTTGCCACAATACATTTTTATAGGTATTTGAATCGATGGCATAATTCCAAGCCCCGAAACAAACTTCCTAATCCAAACAGCTTCCATTGCAGCTTATGAAGTAGCTATGTACTCACTTTCTGTTGCAGACATCGCCAGTGTACTCTGCTTCTTGCTCCTCCAATCCACAGCTCCTCCGTTAATGATAAAGACATAACCCGTCTAAGACTTCGTATCATCTTTATCACACTTACAGGATGCATCGCAGTAACCTGTAACATCAAGTTCTGCAGTTGGATTACCCCCATACACTAAGAACATCGCTTTAGTAGCCCTAAGGTACTTAAGAATATTCTTAACAGCAGTCCAGTGAGCCTCACCTGGATTCTGCTGATATTGACTGGTTAAGTTCTGAGGCCACATCAGGCCTTGTGCTTTTAACCGCATACATAATAGATCCCACAGCCGAAGCATAAGGGACTCTCTTCATGCGTTCCACCTCTGCAGGTGTTGAAGCACCAAATTTGCTACTCAAGCCATGTTGTTCTTGCATTGGCAAACATCCCGTCTTGGAATTTTGCATATTGAATCTCTTCAATATTTTATCAATGTAAGCACTTTGGTTTAATCCAATCAATCGTTGAGATCTATTTCTATATATCTTGATTCCCAGAATGAATGCAGCTTCCCCTAAATCTTTTATAGAAAAAAACTTTCCAAGATATGCCTTAACTTCATGCAAACTTGGAATGTCTTTTCCCATGATCAATATGTTATCGACATGTAAAATAAGGAAAATTATATCACTCCCACTAGCTTTGTGGTATACACATGGCTCATCAAGATTATGAGTAAAACCAAACTTTGAAGTTTGCAAACATGATTTGGAAATTTTGGATTCACAAACCCCTCTGGCTGCGCCATATAGATGTCTTCATCTAGGCGACCATTTAAGAAGGCGGTTTTGACATCCATATGCTAAATCTCATAGTCATAGTATGCAGCTATAGCTATGAGAATCCCAATAGCCCTAATGTCAGCTACAGGAGAAAAGGTCTCCTCGTAGTCAACACCATAAGTTTGAGTATAGCCTTTAGCCACCAAACGAGCTTTATAGGTGTGTACATGCCATCCATGTTAGTTTTCTTCTTGAAGAGCCACTTACTCCCAACTACCTTGGCATTGGGAGGAAGGTCTACTTCAATCCAGACTTCATTGTCTATCATGGATTGCATTTCCCCATTCATAGCAATCTGCCATTTATCCTTTTCAAGACTATTAATGGTAGCCCTATAACTAGAAGGTTCTTCAAGATCCCCTAGTATAGTTTCCTCTCACTCTACGTTAAGACATAGACGTTCAGGAGCTTTCATAGATCTTGATGATCTGTGAATGGGAACCACTTCAACCTCAGGTAGAGGACCTAAACTTTCAGGTTCCACAGGAAGTTGGCCAGTGTTTTTAGAAGGTAATATATCTTCATGATCGTCTTCCAGATCATATACTCTCCCACTGAATTCTTGAGATATGAGTTCCTTCTCCAAGAAGTCTCCATACCTTGCAACAAAAACTTTGTTTTCAGATGGGTAATAAAAGTAGTAACCCATTGTTTCCTTTGGGTATCCTACGAAGATGCACTTTACAGATCTTTGTTGGAGTTTTGTTGATCCCAGTTGAGCAAACGATCTTATATAGAAGTTGACTTGAATTAAACACTTAAGCTAGAATACGGAATATAAAAGCTTAACTTAAGAAGAACAATTCACTATCAACACTTCAATATTATTAATACGAGCACTCGACAATGCTAGGGTTTTACAACCTTGAAGTGTAAACGAAAACTAAACAATACGTACTCAATCTAACCCTAGGATCCCCTTTTTATAGGCCAAGGAGTCCTACTAGGTTTAAAATAACTTTCTATGCAAGATAAGAATATTCTAGACGTATATTATATACACACAATCTATTCTATAATTATCTACTTCGAATACATGCTTATTACATTAGCAGTAGATTCCTTTAGCAGCATTTTCCCTTAGCAGCACTTTGACATCAGCAGCAGAATCATTTACCTTAGCAGCAGTTTCATCACAGCAGCAGTTTCACTCAGCAGCAGAATCCAAAACCCAACAATCCTCCCTTAAACTTAATATTTATCACTAAATCATTAAGTTTCTTCAAAGTACAGTTAAACACTAGGAGGATGCTTCCAAACACTCAAGTCTTGAGATGTCTGTTGACCAAGTATCTTCTTATACTTTGACAGCAAATTTAAATGCTTGATCATCAGTATCATAATCTTTCTGCAAGTTGAGTAATCCAACACCATTAACCATCTGATTGACAGTATTCCAGTATCTTACCACTGGGTAATCCTTTTCAACCAGCATATACAAAGTAATTGGTCCAATTTCCAACACATGAACTCCAGAATCTTGAAAGAGTCTCCATTTTCTTACTTTGTATCCTACTATCTCTGTCCATTCAGAATCATCCATTGAAGGTTCATACATAAGTTTCAGAGCTCTCCAACAAACATTATCAGCCATAGTCTTAATATAATCAAGGTCCTCTGTTTCATACTTTTTACCATCAAACTTTTCAGCTCCAAACTTTGCCTTATATAACTTCCACAAATCATCAACATCCTCTCTATCAAAGTAATATAGCATCTGTTGAAATCTAAGAAACCTGTGAGTCTTTACATCAGATCTCTCAACATCATGAAATGCTCCAATTTTAGTATCATATCCTGTAGTTACTTTGATAATAGGATAGTTGATTCCTATTGGTATGGCATCAACTACTTCAGGTTCTTCCATCTTGCCAACCATAGTGAAAACCTTCAATTGTTCCTTTAAATGCTCAGGAGGAATATGATCATAATCATTTTTGAACTCATCTCCTTCTGGCATAGAACTGCTCTCTTCTCCTGTTTTTATCCTCTTCTTTGCAAAGGATTTATGAACAACACATTTTCTTTTACCACTTTGAACAGAAGAAGTTGTCTTATCTGCACTAACATCAAGCTGCTTAACACCATCTGCCTCTTGAATATGCTCAACTTCAGCCACTTTATCAGGTACCAACTTTTTATTCCTTTGAGCAAAGTGTTCTAAATCTTCAGCACAACCCATAGGATAGAAGGTATCTGTTTGTCTCTTAGCTTGTTGATACAAATCAAAAACCTCTTTATCAGACTTAGGTTTTAGTTGCACCAATTTCCATCCCTTCATATTCTTCAGGTATCTTTCTTGCTCTCTTCTTTGTTGCAATGGAGTTGGACCTCTAAGAATCTTTTTCTTCCTTCTAGTAGCAGCATCTTCTTTCTTTTACTTGGCAGTGAACTCCTTTATCCAAGATTGCACATCAAAAGTTGGAATCTCATTCTCTTCAATCTTAATCATCTTGGAGAGTTCAATATCAGCATCTATTCTTATCTTCTCATCAACCCATTCCTCATACCTCCTTAAGTCTTCAGTTTCTTTTTCAACCCTTTCCTTTTCCTCTTGAACCAACTGTTGTTCTTATTGATCAAGCAATTCTTGTTCTTTCAATGCAACAGCTGTGTCATGTTCAACTTGTAATTCCTTGGGCCACCAATGAAAAGGTATCTCAGAGTAATCAATCCCCTTAAACATTATCTTTGGATCTTCAACTTGCTTACCCTTCCCTTTATCCGTAGAAGATGATGAAACAATCTTCTTTTGTTGAGCAGCAGGTTCTCTAATTACAACTCATTTTATAGGTATTCTTGGTGTAGATGATGTGATTGTGGTTGTTGGGTGTTGTGGTAATGATTGAGTTGGTAGTGGTGTATGTTTTGAAGATGATTCAGATGGAACTTCTGTAGTCTTCTTACTTAACAAAACCATTGCCTCAGCAGCAGCATTGTCACTAGACCCAGCAGCAGAGTCTTGTGCATCAGCAGAATTCACCTTTCCACTAGCAGCAGGATCAGCAAAATCCTTAGCAATAGAATCATGTGCAGCAGTAGAGTCATCAATCTTGTTAGCAATAGCAGCATTTTTAAGTTCTTTGACCATAGAATCACCCAAAGTCATTAAATCTTCACCCATCAACCCTGTTGCCTTTACTAGTTGCTCATGCTCTAAAGTCTTGAGTTTTTCCACCACATTTCCTTGAGTAGCAATCACCTTTTCCATTACAACCTCATTCCCTGATTTATCAGCAATCACAAAGTTTTCAGCATCCTGAGGACTTTCCACTTCCATATCTTCAATCTCTGGAACCTCCCCTGAAACCATTTCATCATTCATAACCTGAGCACTATCAACGCTCTTCAAATTTGCCTCCCCTGAACCCATTACATCTTCATTCCTCCCCTTTTTGGAAGCATCCTCTTCCAAATGAATAGAGAGTTCAGGTGAACTTATAACTTGAGAAGTGCCCACTTTCTTCAATCTTTTCAAGGAGGTTGAAGATCTTGATTTCCTGAAGTTCTTAATCTGTTTTTGCAATTTGGTGATGAGCTTGGCTTGACCATCAACAACAGTAGAGAGACTAAGAACTTTATCTTCCAATGTAGTACACTTCACCTCCAAGTTGGTACAAGTAACCGTCAATTCCTGAATGAGTTTCATAGTAGTCTCATCACTTCGACCTGTGTAACCTGATCCGAGAGGTGAATCACGGACATTGTCATCATGTACAAGATTTTCCGTCAATTCATTTTTCACTGGCCTGTCCTCATCACTTCGACCTGTGTGACCTGGTCCGAGAGGTGAATCTTGGGACATAAACTCAGTATCAAACCTTGGTTGATCATCTGAGCCCCCTATATTTTCCATTTGGCTAGGGTTACCATCCTGAGAATTAGATTTAGCAGAATCCTTTTCTCTAGATGTTGCCTTGGTTTGGGTCTTAATTATGTTATCACTGTCCTGCTCTGCTGCTAAGCTAGAAGCAGTAGTGACAGCCCTTGCCAACATGTCCCCTCCATCAACTAGGACAGCCTCATCTGGTACAGCCATACTAACACAATCCTGAGGTAGATGAGTGTTCTTTTTGGTTTTCCTACGGGTATAGTGTATTTTTGGTTGTGTAGCAGATGCAATAAAATTGGGTGTGTGATAGGAATCAGTGGGATTTCCTGATCCTTCACCCCGAATAGTTTGCACAAGTTGCACCATAGAAGGTGTTAGATTTGTATATGTGCCTGAAAAACCTTTTCCATGCTTAATCAAGAAAGTAAAATTTTTGGAAACCAATTTTAGAGCATCATAAGTAGCAGTATGTGATCTGAAATTGGTAAGTTGGTTTTCAATAAAGAGCTGGATAAATCTTGGATAAAGCAAATAAGAACCAAACTCTTTAACACTTTTAACAATCCCCTCCAAAATCATATTTGAAAAATTGAATGGATAGCCTTTGCTTAGACATACCATTGCAGAAGCAATAGTAGCACTAAACTCATTCCACCCAGAAGTTTTAGGACTCAAACAATGAAGGAGAAGGTGAACCAAAAACTTGTATTGAGGACAGAGAAGAGCTTTTTAAAATTTTAAATTTGTATGCTTTCCCTCATATCCCAAATTTTTTAAGCCTTCAAAAATAGCAGAATTGGCAAGACAAGTGGTCTCTGTTTCATCATCTAAGAGAAGAGTTTCCCTTATAGATGATTCAGTTACACGAACCTTTTGACCATCTACTAAAGCACTAACATATTTTTCCTCATTTATAGTTTTGACTTTAGCAGTAAGCCAAAACTGTTTGATGTAGGAAACAAATATTGTAGGATTAACAGTTAATGCATACCTAAGAGAAGTAGCATTCAAGAATTTTACCATGTCTGTGAAACCTTCAGGAACCAACTCTTCATCCAAAACAACCACACAATTGTGCTGCTCTGCCCAGGTACGTATACAATCCATGAATTAGGGTTTAATGAAATTGGGGATAATTGACTTTGAGAAGAATGGAGTGTTAGGGTTTGTGAAAACTTCAATTTGGAGCGTGTAAAAACCAATTGTGAATATTAATTAGGTTTTAAACTGATTTGGAGAAGTTACACATGCCACCCTCACACTTACAACCGTAGCAGCATAACCATATCGTCCACAACTAGCAGCAGAATGAAACAACTAGCAGCAGAGTGAACATAAGCCAGCAGCAGAGTTGACTAATAAAACTTGGTCAAAAAGTCAAGAACCCTCAACAATAAATGCGCTTGATACTCCGTAATTCCTATAAAAACGGACTAAATCTTTCCCTAATTCAACACGATCAAACCCTAATTGCAATCAATAACCAAATCAAATCTCAATCACCCAAATCAAGTCTCAATAACCATGAAATCATCCCCTGAAATTATCAACATATCATCCGATTCAACTTCTGAGGATGAAGCACCATTTGAAACCTATGTTCCTCCCTTCCGTCCTCCTCACAACGGATGTAGAACCAAGGAACAAGCCCAAAAGAGGAAGCACGATCTCCCTGTTTTCAAAGATCTTTTAAACTTGAATCAAACCCCAAGCACTTCTAGGGGTAAAGCGGTGATGTCCCCCAAGTCTCCATCGTCTTCAGAATCATCAGAAGGCCCTGCTTGGATCCCTATTAGACCACCATCTCCAATGGAGCTTGTTTCCCCCTTTCTCTGTACTTCATCTGATGAGGATGAGCCACACAACAATCCACCTTCCACTCCTGAAAGACCACAATCCTCAAGGCCAATACCCAAGACATCAGCCAAGGCAAGAAAGGCAAACCCTCCTCTTCCTAAGGAGAGAAAGATTGTACTTGGGCTTCCATGCCCTAGAAATTGATGTTTGAAGTCTTTTAATTTTAGCTTGTTGTGTAGCAGTCTTTTGTTGTTTCTGAATTAATGTGGATGTACCCTGTTTGAATGTACTCTTTTGATGATCAATGATAGTAGCTTATTTTCTGTTTGTTAAGTTGCAAATCATCAATTTTAGCTTTTCCTGCAAAATGTTAGTCCAAACACCACAAAGTATACAAAAATATATACTAGCCGTAGAGTAAAATAGCAGCAGAGTACATTTCAACTTCATCATATGCTTCTTAAAAAGCAGCATAAACAGATTAACAAACAGCACAGGACCTTTACACACTTTACAAAAACATAAGAGATAAGATTTTCAAAGATTAATCATACCAATATTAGCAATTAAGAATTGAAACCTCCCCACATCAAAGTGTTTAGTGAGAAGATCAGCAACATTGTTATCGGTATGAATTTTGACAATTTGAATTAACTTCTTTTCATAGCAATCACTTATGAAATGATGTCTTATCTCAATATGTTTTGTTTTAGAATGAAAAACAGCATTTTTAATTATGCAAAGTGTGCTGTTGTTATCAATATGAATTTTGGTGTTCATGAAATTGTACCCATAATCCAGTAGTTGATTTTGCATCCAAAGCACTTGACCACATCAACTTGAAGCAGCCACATACTCAGCTTCAGTTATAGAATTTGCAACCACTGTCTGTTTCTTGCATTGCCATGACACCAATCTGTTTCCAAGAAATTGATAACCTCCAGTTGTAGACTTTCTATCCAAGCAAGCACCAGCATAGTCACTGTCTGAATATGCCACCAAATCAAATGGTGAATCCTTAGGATACCATATGCCCAATTTAGGTTGATGCCTTAGATACCTAAAAATCCTCTTCACTGCATTGAGATGTGATTCTTTGGGACATACTTGGAATCTTGCACAGGCACATACAGCAAACATAATATCAGGCCTTGATGTTGTAAGATACATCAATGAGCCAATCATGGACCTGTACTAATGAACATCTACTTCTTTTCCATTTTCATCCTTCAACAAAGGTTTGTTGGTATCCATGGTTGTCTTAGCAGGCTTAGCATCTTCAAATCCAAACTTCTTCAAAATGTCATTAACATACTTATCCTGACAAATAAATATGCCATCTTTCTTTTGTACCACTTGTAGTCCCAAGAAGAAGTTGAGTTCACCCATGAAACTCATAGCAAACTTATCCTTCATAAGTTTCTCAAAATCAATACACATACCCCTGTTTGTAGAACCAAAGATGATGTCATCAACATATATTTGAACCAGCAAAATATCATCTTTGTGTCTTTTGAGAAGCAAAGTCTTGTCAATCTTTCCTCTACTGAGCCCGGAGTCTAGCAAATATGTTGACAAGGTATCATACCAAGCTCTAGCAGCTTGATGTAAACCATACATAGCTCTATTCACCTTGTAAACTTTGTCAGGATAATCAGGGTCCTCAAAACCTGGTGGTTGTGACACATAAACTTCTTCTGTAATGGTCCTATAAAGGAAAGCACTCTTTACATCCATCTGATACACCACAAAATCTTTGAATGAAGCATAAGCCAGTCTAATTGCTTCTATTCTTGCCACTGGTGCAAATACCTCATCATAGTCAAGTCCCTCTTGTTGTGTGTATCCTTGAGCTACTAACGTAGCTTTATTTCTGATGACTATCCCCCTTTCATCTCTTTTACATCTGAAAACCCATTTAGTGCCAATCACCCTTTTTCCATTTGGAAAATCAACCAAAGTCCATACTTCTTGTAGTTTGAATTGCAAAAGCTCATCTTGCATTGCTTCCATCCAACTTGCTTCTTGTAAGGCTTTGTAAGTGTTCTTGGGTTCAATTTGAGACAGAAAACAGGCAAACAAGCAATTTTGTAGATCTTTATGACTGTTTCTTTGATGCAGAGATCTTGTAAAGAAACTTTGATGTTGAAGATCTTTGAGCTCTTTAGTCATTTTTCTTGTTTGTACAGATGATTGAGGATCACTTAGAATTTGTTCGTTTGGATGATCCTTGTGAACTCTTGTAGTAGTAGTGGGACTAACAGGAATGTTGAGTTCCAAATTATTATAATCTACTTCAGCTCCAAACAGCTTACCATCAAGAGCTACATCATCTGTGTCATCATAGATATTCTCTAGATGAGGCATATTTGGATCATCAGGATAGTTTGAATAAGCAAAAGGTTTATCCTGAGTGTCCAAAGAAGGAAATTGTGATGTAAAAGCAGAGTGAATAGGCTTGGCAGCAGAGTTGATTGAAGCAGTAGTTGCTTGTTTTGGTCTAGCAGTAGAGTCTTTTGAGTCAGCAGTAGAGTCTTCTGGCCTTGTAGGAGAGTCATCAACAACTACTTTTGGAGCTTCATTGGGTATCTTTGCTGCATCAATGGGAGTTTCAATATCTACTTCAGCTTCCTTAGGTGTCTCCGGAGTAACAACATCTTCTTGTATATCTTGATCTTTCTGTAAGGGTAAGAAAGTGATGAGTGTGTAAATACTCATCATTTTTATCGTATCTGAACTGCCAAAACATCCAAAAACACTCAGAAACGCATCAAAATACAGAAATTATCCGAAAAATGTGTTTTATATGTTTTAGATGCAAAATGTTTAAAACAAATAAAAAATGAACAAAGTTTGCATAATTGGCAGTTTCAGTCCCTCAAGTTTCATAAATTGACAAAACTAGTCCCTGAGCGTTTTTATGAAAGAAAAGTCAACCCAAGGCTTTTAAAAATCAAAATTTATCAAATATGATCCTTGGGCGAAACCTTTTGGAAAATTACAATATTGGTCCCTGGAGTTTGAAATTTGGCAAAAATGGTCCTCGTGATTTCAGATTTTGAAAATTAACTTTTATGATCCTTTGGTAAATGAAACTTGGCAAGATAAATCCTTATGAATACTTTGGATAAATTACACAGCAGGCCCCTATACTTTCAGAACTTACACTTTTGGTCCTTGTGTTTTGCTATCTTAAAACCAAACGGATCCTTATTACATAAACCTATAAAACCAACCCAAATAAACTAAGCCCACCATTTTCGCCTGATCCACAAAACCCTCCAGGCCCACCACCATCATGGCCCAACTCTCACACCCCTTTGATATTAAACCCAGAGTCAAAATTGGTCAAACCTTCACCCTTTCCCTCTTCCCTAGCCTGCTACACACCCTGCCAACCCTAATCATCACCACCTCCCCCCTCCACTGCCACCCCTAATCCAAACAAACCACCCCAGTCCAAATTTACCCACCCTACACAAGTTATCAGAGGAAAAGGCCAAATTGCAACTACCCCAATTTCCCGCCAAAATCACTTAAACGATTGGGATCATTTTGACCAATCCAATGGCCTCAAACTAAAGTGGGAAAGATCCAGGAAGCATTATTGAAGAGTATATATCAAGAAAGATTCGGAAGGAGCCACCAGTTAATTAGTTAGTTAATTTTTAGATTTTTAGTATAATTCAATGTCGAATTTAATGATGTTTTCATGTAATGTAATTTAGTTTACTAGTGTAATTTGTAACCTCTTTTCAGTATTAATGCAAATGTTTCAGTGTTTCTTAGCCACTTAAACCTTGTTCTTACTTCCACATTTCAAGTTAAATCTCAAATTTTAGTAAAAATTTGTTCAAGCTTATTATAACTCATTACTCTTTCAGAAGCTCATATAGGATCTAAAAACAGAAAAGAAAACATAAAAAAAGGGATTAACTAGGTTCATATAATCACAAATGAGAAAATGCCTTGGCTTGATAAAGTGGAAAGCTAATGGAAGTTCTAAGTAATGGAGTTGGCAGAATGATTTTTACCTAGCTTGTTTACAAGCTAGGGGTTGGTAGCTGATACAAGGTTCCTTGGTTAAGCCAGGATTCAAGGTTTTGCATTTTGAATTCCAATTTTTAGTTCAAAATTTTATTTTAGCATTAACTGTGATTTCTAATTTTAAGGGTTAATTATTGTCTGGTATGCTTATTCTTAGTTAATGGTAGTCTAGTATAAGCTTATCTATCAGTTTTCTTGCTTGGATTGATCACTTGCTTCAGTAACTGTCCAAAACAATGTTAGAAGGGGTGTTTGGTTCAGGGGAACACACTGTGTTCCAGTGTGTTTTTGGTGTTACTTATGGTTCAAACATGTGTCTCTAAGTCATAACAGCTCAGTTCTAGCATAAAATACATAGGTCTTTAGTTGAAAGTCAAAACTTCTTTTAAATCCTTTTGGCAGCTTAACTGTTGGAAGATTTGTGATGCAAATCCTTGAATTCAACTTAAAACTAGTTTATATTAAGAGATTTGGTTTGACTTAGCTTAAACAAACATCATTTAGTTAACTGTGATCCACCAAATCTCACCAAAGTCAACTGTGGTGTGGTAAGATAAAAAGTCAAAATAGCATAGTCATTAGTTTTTCCTAAACTTGCTAGATTTTTCATGTTTTCTGTAATTGGATTTAGCTCATAAGCTTTTGGGCTCTTAAAGTTCATAAGCTCACCTTTCTTTTGCTTATTTTAGATAAATATTTAGAATTTTGCAAATGCTTAATTCTCCTTTTGTTTAGACTGGTTTTTCATAAAACTCCCCTGCACCAGGGGGTGAGTCCTTTCTTCATAAGCTCATTGTGAGCTCTTCATTGGACCCCATTCCAAGTTCCTTAGTTTTTTTTTAAGCTAACCAACCCAACTTCTTGGTTCAATGCTTGTTTTGGGTATCTCAGTTCATTTAATAAGCTGGAAAGAGGCTTGAATTTTGTCTCATTTCACCTTGCATGCTGAGAGAATCAGCATTCACCACCCTTTTTTATAAACCCATTATGAGCTTGTAAGTAGGCCCCACTCTTTACATATCAGCTTTTTGAGAAGCTTTTCAAAGCTTCTTATTAGTGTTGAGCTTATTTTTGCCTGAGAAAGAGTTGCCCATAGCTTATTTCACCCTGAAAGATTGCCTGACCACACTCATACACTAAGTGAATCAGTGCAATAAGCCCATGTTCAAGGGCTTCTCTCAAGCTTATGGGTGGGACCCATAGTTAGTATTTGAGCTTATTGGAAAGCCCTGGTGCCAGCTTTGTTGGTTCCAGTGTCCTTTTTGGCTTTCAAGCTTATTTGATAAGCTTGCCTAAGCCTGCAAGTTCCCCCAATAGGCCTGCTTGTTGAATAAGTGTTTAGGTCCTGCTTATTGCTTATTTGTAGCTTATCCTGTGTCTTTTGATTATTAGGTTCGTAAAAATATAATTTTTACATCCGTAGGGTTAGCGTAGCTCAAATTTCACTTTTTATTTCGCGCACTCGCGTCTTATTTAATAAACTTTTACGTTTTTAAATTTAGGTTACGTTAGTAAAAGTAGTTTGTAAAATAAAGAAAAACCAAAAATAAAAAAAGTTATAGCTTCTATTTAAGCTCTTTTGGCTTATTTTTCTGCTTATTTATAAGCAAACTCTGATTTTAAAATTTTAGATTATGTTTTAGGTTAACTAGGTTTCACGTTATTGTTAATATAATTTGTGTAAATCGTTCTCATTCGTATTCCTTAGCGTAATCATTCAAAACCCTTATTACCCCTTTTCTGTCCAAATTCACCCGATCACAAACCCGTTTTCAATACCATCACACCTCGTCAGGACATAACGACCCGGGGAAACACTATACTTCCACGGAGATTGATTCTAGGCTGTTTGACCTTGTTGACCATTCACCTGGTCAATTTAGGTTGACCGTTTGGAGCCCCAATCAAAATTTGGTGCCGCTGCCGGGGAGGTCGTGCGCGTATTCTAAACGGTTTTACAGATTAGTGAATCTGGATATACACTCATTGTATATTTACCATCCTTTGTTCATATTTTCTTATTATAAAAACAAAACAGTTCCCGAAAACTTTTTAAAATTAGTTTTCAACGAACACAAAAACACAAAAAGATTTTCTTTCTTATAAAAGATTTATCAAAAATCCCAAAAATATCCATCTTTACCCTCCTACCTTTTTGATTCTTTATCCCTACCCCTCTATACACCTTTGATTCTTTCTATGTCTCATCCACACATTCTAATTTGTGAATGGTGTGGTAGCCCTTATAATGGTGGTAATTGCCCCAGTTGTGGTATGGTAGAGTCAGGAAACGGGTCTGTCTATAACTAGAATCCCTATTCCTACCATGACACAACTGATTAATTCCATCAGCTACCACATCATGAGACTCAGCAGTTTTACTTTCGTGAGTATTGTGGTGGTTCACACTATAGTTCTGATTGTCAATCGGGAAACACGCTTGTCTATGAGCAGTTTCCTGATAACAATTATGATTACAGCACATATGACTCACAGCAACATCAGTTCAACTGTTGTGAGTACTGTGGAGGTCCACACCTTAGCTCTGATTGTCAAACAAGGAATCCATTTCCTTGTAACAATTATGACTCTTCGTATCAAGACCAACCTCCACAGTATCAAATTATCCAAGCAACTCCTCAAATCCAGCAAGACTTTTTAGAGGTTCTTGAGAAATTTAAAGAACTTAAGGAGGAGTTAGCTAATATTTCGCTCCGCCATACTCCAAGTTCCTCTTGTGCGTATTGTGGGGGTCCTCATAATGATTTTCAATGTCAACCTTCCGGTTTTGACACATCCACACCCCCGCAATTTCCCCTCATTCCAAATTCTCGTGGGAAAACTATGGCAGAATTACTTGCTGAAGAACGAGAATTTGGAAAAAGCATGGAAGAATTATTGGCTGAGCAACGAGCAGCTAAAATACGTGCCAATATTCGCAATACTGCTCTATTTGATGACTATGATGACAGTGATGATGATGAAGATAACATTGTTATTATTCACAAAGATTCATCAAGATCATCAGTTGATATCTCAACAGTTGAGATTCCATCTCAAACAACTGCTATCACACCCGAAGTTCACACTCACTCTCTGAACATGGGGGATGAGCATCTTAGCACTGTTCCTAAAAAGGAATCGGATGAATTCATAAAGTCTAGTGCTTAGAACCTTATCCCAATCCCAAGAGAGTCACAGGGAACTTCTGATCATATGTGTGATTTACCTTCCCCTTTTGAGTGTCCAAAAGATCAATTTGAGATTTTCTCCGATCGTAGCGAAGATTGTGCATCTTATGGAGACATCGAGTATGTTGAGGCATCAATTCCACATATTGATGCTAATCATCTTCTTGAGGAGATCACCAATATCAATTCACTTCAAACAGGAAGTGATGATGGTCTCCTTAACTCCGAAGCCGAAATTCAAAGTCTCTTAAATCATGATCCACCACTCAGTTCTTATCTTAACAGTCCAATAGAGAATGTTAATCTCTTTGTTCCCGAAACTTTCAAAACTACTCTCACCAATCCTTTGTTTGAATTCGAATCTGAATTCACTTTGATTTCTGATAACCCAATCTTTGGTGCTCAGAACGAGGATAGTGATGAGTTTATATCGGAACATGAATTCACAGATTTACATCTTGTGAAAGATTCTCTTCATGAGGAGTTCTCCAGTGAACTCACTCATCATATCATTACTCCTCCGGAGTATGATAGCCCAGGGGGAGATGTTCTAAATCATGAGAATTTGCAAATTCCCACCCTCCCTCCCGGGATGTTTTTGAGCTTAACCCTTGAAATCCAAATTCAGGCTAATGAGCCTGCTCTCGAGGAAGAAAATCTTGTCATGATTTTCATCATGGTTTTCTTCCTTTTCTTCACCTACAGGGTGACTTCTCTTGTTCTTCACTCCTTCGGGAATGAGGATACCATCTTTGATCCTGGCATTTTCATTTACCATTATCTTGAGCCGGGTACTTATCTCATCAGTGTGGAACTTTCACGTGCTTCAAATGTTTGCCCAAACATCTAGAATGAAAGTCCGATGGAGACTGTTTCTTCCACGTCATGCTTCCCTAAGAACAAATGAATTCGGGGTCGAGTCAAGCTAGCGACTCGGTAAACAAAAATAGTAGCATGTACTTAGGGTTTTCACCCTAAGTGTGGGGGAGTTCCCCTGTTATGGTTACAAATAAAGTGAAAAAAAAATGGTATTTCCACATTTAGCTTGTAATGTTGCCCTTTTACATTCAAAGAGTCGGCATAATAGCCGGGACTTTGAATATTGAGGACAATATTCAATTCTAAGTGTGGGGGGGAAATTCTAGCGAATTTTATCACATTTTACTATCTAGTACCCCCGTATTTGGCAAAAATTTTAAATTTTTTTCACTTGAGCTTCAAAATTTTTGTGGTTATCAGTCCGCCGTGTCTAAACGACAAAAGGATTGGCTAATCCAGGAGCAAACGGCTCTTGGTAAAGATATATCAAATCCGTTTATGGCTTGCAATTTGTCCAAAATTGTATGGTATCTCAACTAGCCATATCCTAAAAGCGAAAGAGTTGGCTAGCCCGCAAGATTATGGCTTGTGGTAAAGGCAGTGGAAAAACCATAATTGGTAATCAGTTCACCAAGATGTTGACTATTCCATCAAGAGTTGGCTAGTCCAGAAGCAAACGGGTTTTGGTAAAGACAAATCAAATCCGTTGACAGCTGGTGGTTTGCTCAAAATCACATGGTTATCAGGTGGACCATAGTTCTTACTTGAACTGATACATTTGGCTACTCCAGAAGTAATGGATTTTGGTAAAGAGTTTCAAATCAATTAAGTTTCCTCAAAAGATAGCTAGGGACTAGCAATAGTTTAGTGTGGGGGATTGATGAGTGTGTAAATACTCATCATTTTTATCGTATCTGAACTGCCAAAACATCCAAAAACACTCAGAAACGCATCAAAATACAGAAATTATCCCAAAACTGTGTTTTATATGTTTTACATGCAAAATGTTTAAAAACAAATAAAAAACGAATAAAGTTTGCATAATTGGCAGTTTCAGTCCCTCAAGTTTCATAAATTGACAAAACTAGTCCCTGAGCATTTTTTATGAAAGAAAAGTCAACCCAAGGCTTTTAAAAATCAAAGTTTGTCAAATATGATCCTTGGGTGAAACCTTTTGGAAAATTACAAGATTGGTCCCTGGAGTTTGAAATTTGGCAAAAATGGTCCCCGGGATTTCAGATTTTGAAAATTAACTTTTATGATCCTTTGGTAAATGAAACTTGGCAAGATTAATCCTTATGAATACTTTGGATAAATTACACAGCAGGCCCCTATACTTTCAGAACTTACACTTTTGGTCCTTGTGTTTTGCTATCTTAAAACCAAACGGATCCTTATTACATAAACCTATAAAACCAACCCAAATAAACTAAGCCCACCATTTTCGCCTGATCCACAAAACCCTCTAGGCCCACCACCATCCTGGCCCAACTCGCACACCCCTTTGATATTAAACCCAGGGTCAAAATTGGTCAAACCTTCACCCTTTCCCTCTTCCCTAGCCTGCCACACACCCTGCCAACCCTAATCATCACCACCTCTCCCCTCCACTGCCACCCCTAATCCAAACAAACCACCCCAGTCCAAATTTACCCACCCTACACAAGTTATCAGAGGAAAAGGCCAAATTGCAACTACCCCAATTTCCCGCCAAAATCACTTAAATGGTTGGGATCATTTTGACCAATCTAATGGCCTCAAACTAAAGTGGGAAAGATCCAGGAAGCATTATTGAAGAGTATATATCAAGAAAGAGCGACAAGGATCCAACAGTTAATTAGTTAGTCATTAGTTTTTCCTAGACTTGCTAGATTTTTCATGTTTTCTGTAATTGGATTTAGGTCATAAGCTTTTGGCCTCTTAAAGTTCATAAGCTCACCTTTCTTTTGCTAATTTTAGATAAATTTTTAGAATTTTGTAAATGCTTAATTCTCCTTTTGTTTAGACTGGTTTTTCATAAAACTCCCCTGCACTAGGGGGTGAGTCCTTTTTTCATAAGCTCATTGTGAGCTCTTCAGTGGACCCCATTCCAAGTTCCTTAGTTTTTTTTTAAGCTAACCAACCCAACTTCTTGGTTCAATGCTTGTTTGGGTATCTTAGTTCATTTAATAAGCTGGAAAGAGGCTTGAATTTTGTCTCATTTCACCTTGTATGCTGAGAGAATCAACATTCACCACCCTTTTTTATAAACCCATTATGAGCTTGTAAGTAGGCCCCACTCTTTACATATCGGCTTTTTGAGAAGCTTTTCAAAGCTTCTTATTAGATTTGAGCTTATTTCTGCCTGAGAAAGAGTTGCCCATAGCTTATTTCACCCTGGAAGATTGCCTGACCACACTCATACACTGAGTGAATCAGTGCAATAAGCCCATGTTCAAGGGCTTCTCTCAAGCTTATGGGTAGGACCCACAGTTAGTATTTGAGCATATTGGAAAGCCCTGGTGCCAGCTTTGTTGGTTCCAGTGTCCTTTTTGGCCTTCAAGCTTATTTGATAAGCTTGCCTAAGCCTGCAAGTTCCCCCAATAGGCCTGCTTGTTGAATCAGTGTTTAGGTCCTGCTTATTGCTTATTTGTAGTTTATCCTGTGTCTTTTTATTATCATCTCAGCTTATTCCAAGTTTACTTTGTTTGTTTGTAGCTTACTTTACTCCTGGTTCAATCCTAGTAGCTCATTAGGTAGCTTTGTTACGTAAAAATCTCAATTTAGCTTATTTCTCTAAACTGTGGTAACAATAAGCTCCCACTGAGCTTATTGTGTGTTTTCCAGAAAAGTGCTTTTACAAAAAGTTCTTAACTTTAGGTGTATATTTGGTTTTTAAAAGAAAATAGAAAAATAAAAAAGTTGTACAAAAAATAGTCACAAGCAAGGGTTGGACCCTGGACCTCTTGGGTTGACCTTGTCAACGCCAGACCAACATCATGCACCAACTAGGCTAAGGTATTGTTAGTGTAATTGTTTTCAACTCTTTTATTTATAGTGCACAAGTTTCCCTTTGGCTTATTAACAATAATAAGCTGATTTTTCAGCTTATTGATAAGCTTTTCACCACTTTCTTATTTTTCCCAGCTTTCTTATCGTATAAAGTATTTTTAGAAAAAGTTTTATAATTTTCACTGTTCATATAGTATTTTTATAATTTAAATTAGTTTTATTAGTATTTAATTAGTTTTTAATTAATAATAAATAATATAAAAGTCAAAAAAATAATTTTCTTTTTTCTAAAATTTTCTTTGATTATTAGGTTCGTAAAAATATAACTTTTACATCCGTAGGGTTAGCGTAGCTCAAATTTCACTTTTTATTTCGTGCACTCGCGTCTTATTAATAAACTTTTACGTTTTTAAATTTAGGTTACGTTAGTAAAAGTAGTTTGTAAAATAAAGAAAAACCAAAAATAAAAAAAAAAGTAATAGCTTCTATTTAAGCCCTTTTGGTTTATTTTTCTGCTTATTTATAAGCAAACTCTAATTTTAAAATTTTAGATTACGTTTTAGGTTAACTAGGTTTCACGTTATTGTTAATATAATTTGTTTAAATCGTTCTCATTCGTATTTCCTTAGCGTAATCATTCAAAACCCTTATTACCCCTTTTCTGTCCAAATTCACCCGATCACAAACCCGTTTTCAATACCATCACACCTCGTCGGGACATAACGACCCGGGGAAACACTATACTTCCACGGAGATTGATTCTAGGCTGTTTGACCTTGTTGACCATTCACCTGGTCAATTTAGGTTGACCTTTTGGAGCCCCAATCAGAAAGTAGGACCAACCTTCAGTTTCTCAATCAAAACAATGTCTTCTTGTGGTTTGTTAGTGTCAACACTAGCAATAACAGGTACATAATTCATTGTCTTGGTCAGGATATCAACATCAAACATCCATTCAGATCCTTTTCCTTCAGCATTAGATGTGTTCTCACTAAACTTGATATGCAAATTCTCCTCCACATGTTTGGTTCTCTTGTTATATACCCTGAAAGCTTTACTATGTACAAAGTAACCAACCAAATTACCTTCATCAGCTTTCTCTTCAAACTTGCCTAACTGATCCTTAGTATTCAGAATAGTGACAGGACATCCAAATGGCTTGAGAAAATCAATCAATGGTTTCTTCCCATGAAAAAGCTCATATGGAGTTTTGTTGTGAGGCTTCACTACCTTACTGCTGTTTTGCACAAAACATGCAGTGTTTACAGCTTCAGCCCAAAAAGGTATAGGTAGTTTAGAATCTGATAACATTGTTCTTGCAGCCTCAATAAGTGTCCTATTTCTTCTCTCTGCAACACCATTCTGTTGTGGAGTTCTTGCAACACTGTACTGTCTTAGAATTCCTTTTCCCACATAGAATTGATTCATCACACTATTCTTGAACTCAGTACCATTGTCACATCTGATAATTTTCACTCTGTGGTTGTGTAGGTTTTCAACTCTTGTGATAAATTCTTTAAGTATCTCTGGAGTTTCATCTTTAGTGGCTAAGAAGAACACCCAAGTAAACCTGCTGAAGTCATCTGTGACAACTAGGCAATATGACTTCTTGTTCAAACTTTTCACAAAAATAGGCCCAAATAAATCCATGTGAAGTAAGTGCAAAGGCTCTGTATTTGTGTTCACTGTCTTAGACTTGAATGAAACTCTGTGTTGTTTACCCTTTTGACAAGCAACACAAGTCTCACAATTTTCAAACAACTTTGTGGGCATTCCTCTCACAAGATTTCCTTTCACCAACTTGTTCATTGTCTTGTAGTTCAGGTGCCCAAGTCTTCTATGCCATAATTTGGACTCATCAATAGTGGCTTTTGCAATCAGACAAGTTAAAGCTCTTTTGGGGACTATGTTCTTAATATGGTCACTGTATATATTTTCGTTTCTAGGGACCTTCAATAGCACAAATTTATCATTTGGCAACTGAAAACGAGGAGAAAGGATCATACATTTAGTGTCTGTAAAAAGAACAAAATTCCTTTTGTCACACATTTGTGAAACACTAAAGAGGTTAAACTTAAGCCCTTTTACAAGAAACACCTTCTCAAAGTCCAAATTCCCTGTTCTTAAAGTGCCTCTACCAACAATCTTTCCACCTTTTGGATCATTCCCAAAAGCAACATAACCTCCTTCAAAAGCCTCAAAATCTTCAAGCTGAGACTCATCCCCTGTCATATGTCCAGAGCATCCACTATCAACTATAACCATATCTTTAAGATCATCCAGTAGATTACCCTACACATGAAAATAGAGAAATTAGTTTCTCTTGAGGACCCAAGCCATTACTGACTTGGATCTGCCTTGTGGATCAACATAGTTAAATTTCTTTAAATCACTTAATGCACTGCTGTTTTTGGAAACATTGTTTGTAATAGTTGATTTTGGTTTCCAAACCCAACAAGCTGAGGCCTTAACATCATAAAAATGATTTCCAACAACTGTATTTGATAAAACTTTTGGCCCAGAAGTAGAAAGTTTTGTACTAGCAGCAGATTGCTTACTAGCAGCAGAATGCATACTAGCAGCAGAGTGCTTACTAGCAGTAGAGCCAGCAACAGAACCAGTTGTGGTTTTAAAAGCACCATTTGATTTAGCAGCATAAATGGATCTAGTTGCACCAGATCTTAACAACACAGCTCTAGGAATCATGTCTATTAGGATGAGGGTGAGTATTCTTATTAACATATTTGTGATTCACCTTAGAGTATTGATTCCAAACAGGTTTCATGTGGTCAGGACAACTATTAATCAAATGTTCAAAGCTACCACACTTATAACAAGACTTTTTCTTCAATTGAAACTCACTACCTAATTTGTTGGAAACTAGGTTATTAAAGTTTCTCTGATTACCCCTAGGCTTATTATTGAAACAATTCATTCTATCTCTAGAAATCTCATTATATTCAACCATTTTCCTAGAGATACCCTTACCTAACACAGGTCTCACAAACTTCACCTGTTCAATTTTAGGTTCAACTTTAGTAGGAATTTCTTCCTTTTCTACACTTTGTTCTAGTTCAACCTGTTCGTGTTCCTCATCACTATCTGAGTACCAATCTTCAATAATGGGAGCATCAGGAAATTTTCTACCCTCTACCTTAGGTGTTTCTAAGACACTTGTACTAGACTCATCTATTGGTTTTTCAATGTTCAGCTCACTAATGAAGGACAATTCTTTTCCTGGTGGAGCATAGGCACTCTTAGCAGGAGGAGCAACCTCATTGTAACCTATTCTACTTCCTTTCCTCATTATTGTACTCTCAATAGATTTATTAACCAAATCAGAAGCATATTGTTGTTTGTTTACTCTTACTATATGTTTTTCTTTTTCAGCAAGAGCTGCATCCCTATCTTTTTCTGGTTCTTCTAATTTATTCTTAAGAAACTCAATTTCACTGTTTTTCTTAAAAATTTCAACATCTTGTTGGTTAATTCTATCTACATATTCTAGCTCACACTCTTTTAAGTACTCAAGTCTTCTTTCAACATTTTGAATACCTACTTTGTAACCTAGGTTATCAAGTTTTAGGTTTTAAACTTCTCTAATTAGACTCTCATTCCTAGACTTAAGTTCTTCTACAGTGTCAGCACAAGACTTAAAAGAACACACAGATAAATCAGAATCATTAGATACCTCAGAGTCAGATCCAGAAGATGATGATGCATAGGCCATAAGTGCAAAGTTATGCACTTCAGGCTTGACTTGAGCCACTAAAGAATAATTTGGTTCTTCATCAGCCAAATCACTCCGATCATACTCTCCCAATCCATCACAAGATACCAATGCAGTAGTGGTATTCTTTGTTTCTTTAGTCTTCTTTGATGCTTCAACATTTTTCTTTGGAGCTCTACACTCTCTGGCAAAGTGACCCTTTCTGTTGCAGTTGTAGCACTCTATCTTTGACTTGTCAAAGCCAACATTCTCTTTAGGCCTGTACTTGATTTCTCTTCCAGTTCTCTTCAATAATTTTCTTGCCCTTAAGGTCAACATGGCCATTTTCTATTTAAGATCCATCTCTTCAAGATCATCAGGATTAAGGTGATCCAGATCTTGATTAATAGCCTGTGACTTTATACTTGTAGTTAGATCAGCCAAGAATACACACAAAGCAATATCACTGGTGGAATTATTGTCATTTGAACTAGCGGCAGATCCATCAGCAGTAGATACTCCATAAGCAGCAGAGTGAGATTCTTTAGACCCCTTTGACTTTGGAGAAACAAAGGCAAGATTTTGTGCACTAGAAGATGAAGTAGATGAAGAAGTCAACTCTGGTTCATACACTCTTAAGTTGTTATAGAGACTTTCCAACTTCATAGTTTCAAAGTTAGGCTTATTCCTCCAAACAACAGTGTGCATACTCCATTCAGGTGCAAGACTTCTAAGGAACTTGAGGTTTACATCTTCTTGTGGAACCACATAGCCAACAAGCTTTAAATGACTGACAAGTTGATTGAGCCTGTTGTAAGTGCCATTAATCTTCTCTCCACTTTCAGCAGTAAAGTTCTCAAACTGATGCTTCAACATGTTTTTCCTTGACTTCTTGGTAGCATCATTCCTTCCAAACCTGAATTCAACAGCATCCATCAAGTCTTTAGCAGTCTCACAGCTATTAAAGTCCAACTGAAATTCATTAGGTATTCCCATTAAGAGAATACTGTGTGCCTTGATCTCCATCTTCCTCACTGAGTTCTCTTCAGCAGACTTGATTCGTATCTCTTTACCATCAGGACCTTTCTTTGGTAAAGAATCACCATTGATAATCACATTCCACATGTTAAAGTCAATCATGCGAATGTATTGTCGGATTCTCATCTTCCACAGCTCATATTCTCCAGGGTTGAGCATGGGAACCTTTGAAGCAGTCACCATATGTGTGTCATCACCCATCTTTAGCAGTTGATTAGGAACAGCAAACTTGCAAGGAACAGTTTCTTTTTTGATTACAACTTCTAGATCACAAGCTCTGATACCACTTGTTGATCCCAGTTGAGCAAACGATCTTATATAGAAGTTGACTTGAATTAAACACTTAAGCTAGAATGCGGAATATAAAAGCTTAACTTAAGAAGAACAATTCACTATCAACACTTCAATATTATTAATACGAGCACTCGACAATGCTAAGGTTTTACAACCTTGAAGTGTAAACGAAAACTAAACAATACGTACTCAATCTAACCCTAGGATCCTCCTTTTATAGGCCAAGGAGTCCTACTAGGTTTACAATAACTTTCTATGCAAGATAAAAATATTCTAGACGTATATTATATACACACAATCTATTCTATAATTATCTACTTCGAATACATGCTTATCACATTAGCAGTAGATTCCTTTAGCAGCATTTTCCCTTAGCAGCACTTTGACATCAGCAGCAGAATCATTTACCTTAGCAGCAGTTTCACTCAACAGCAGAATCCAAAACCCAACAAGTTTATCTGCCGAGTCACGTTTAACATACGCCTCACAACCCCAGACCTTAAGATAAGACAAGTTAGGAGCTTTTCCAGTCCATAACTCATATGGTGTCTTATCCACCTTCTTTGTTAGAACCATATTAAGAATGCGAACCACAGATTCTAAGGCTTAATCCGAAAATGAAAAAGGAAGAGTTGTTAGATAAAACATAGATCGTATCATGCCTTGCAATGTATGATTTCTTCTCTCAGATACACCATTTTGTTGTGGAGTATATGGAGAAGTGAGATTCTGGACAATTCCTTCCTCAACTAAGTAATCTATGAACTCTTGAATAAGGTATTCACCACCTCTATCGGATCGAAGAGCTTTAATCTTCTTTCCAAGTTGCAACTCTACTTCTGCTTTAAACACTTTGAATGTTTCAAATACCTCATGTTTATGTTTAAGTAAATAAACATAACCATAACGGCTGAAATCATCCGTAAATGTAACGAACTAAAATAAGTACATTTTATTCTCATCATTTATCCTATTTATTTGACTTGTTTTATTATATTATTTATGAGAATCGATGCTTAATTATTTACTTTAGTAATTCTCAGGTAAAAACAAGCAATTGGTGAAACTTAACGATTTTGGACAAAATATGGAGCAAAACCAGCAAGATGTCAAAAGTCTACTGAAACCCATAAGATGCGCCGTATCTCTCTCAACAGATACGCCGCAATATTATAATTAGATGAATTCAAAGACCATTGCCTGACTTTGAAGAATGTGCCGCATGCAATTCTAGCATGCGCCGCATATGAAACTTTGGTCAACGAAGAAGATCAAGCTTGTCCTATTCCAGATGCGCTGCATCATATTTCTGACATACGGCGTATCACTATCAAGACTTCACCAGATATAATCCAAGAAGCTGAAGGACATGCGCCGCATACAAGTTACACCGCATCTAAAGGCGCTGTATGAATATTCCAGAATATATTAATCTTGGACCCCACGCGAAGTTAAGTCAATACGCCGCATCGAACCCTCAGACAGAAAGTATAAATACCCCAAGACTGTTACGAATTTTGTGTGCAACATAACCCTAAGGAGACAAATTCAGTCGAAGAAGCTTCACAAGACACACTCCAAACAAAGATATTAGAGCTGTAAGAAGGTCCTGCATGTATTTAATTCATTAAGTAGTTTTGTTTTATTGTAATAGTACACTTTAATTCATCAGGATTGATGGGCTTGTGATATGTGACTACGGAACATCGTACACTCCTCTTAATATTGCTTTCCCATTAATTAAAGTTTATATGTTGATGTCTTTGGTGACTAATATTAGTGCTTTGATAACATCTGTGTCTAGTTGAGCTCGTGGACTGCCATATCTGCCCCTCGCCTATTTAATCTAACGTCTTTGGATAAGTAGGATAGACATAAGTGATCATTGATTTAACAATTATATTAAGTATGTATAGTATTTATATTTCTCCAAAGGATTTGAAGGAAATACAAATCCCGAGATCGTAGTCCGTGTGAAGGTGTGAATGGAATTAAGTGATAAACGTGTTGTGAAAAGTGTTATGAAAGTGAGAAAAAGTGATTATGAATGAGATATATGCTAACGACAATGAATTAAGATAAAAAAAATAACAATAAAAGCACGTAGTACAAGTAATTGATGCACACGTAAGCTAAAAACGTAAAAACAAATTAATTAACGTAAAAAAAACGTAACGTAACAACTAAAAATACGAATCTAAAGCAGTTCTAATCCTAAGGGTGCAAGTATCTAAGCTAAAATGATAAAAGAAAACTTTTGAAAAAAAAAGAAATTATATTTTTGGACTTTTTATTTAATTAAAATGAAATAAAAGCTATTTTTGTATCTTTGTTTAATAAAGAAAATATACTAATTATGAAATAAAAGATTTATCCTACAAATTAAATTTTGAATAATCTTACTAAACTAAAAACTTATTTTAAAAATAAAATGAAAAGTATTTTTGTGTTTTTGTGATTTATTTTGATTTAATTTTTACTTTTTAAATGTTTAAAATAACTAAAATGGAAATAATTTGGAAAAATAACTTGAAAAATGAAAATTTAATTTTTAAAAATCTAAATAAACTAAAAATGAATTTTAAAAATATTTTTGTATTTTTGTGGAGCTTTTTCTATTTTTTATGGATTTTTAGTTATTTAAAAAGTATTAAAAAGGATTAAAAACTAAAATTAAATAATAATAATAATAATAATAATAATAATAATAATAATAATAATAATAATAATAATAATAATAATAATAATAATAATAATAATAATAATAATAATAATAATAGCAAATGAACTTTTAAAAATATGAAATTTTTAGGAAAAGTCTGAAATATTAATTAAAAGCTAAGAAAATTTTAAAAGGTGAAAAATAAGTTGAAGAAGTGCTTTTTAGGCAATAAGCATTTAAATTAAAGTGGTTATTAATAAGCACTGTTGACCAAAAAGTCTAGAAACTTTACTGAAGGTCTAAAATACTTAAATAAGCAATAAAAAACTGAGATTGTACCAAAAATCACACCAGATTACATAAATGGAACAATAAGCAGTTTCAATAGTCAAAATGAATAAGCAGTTTGCACAATGAATTAGCCAAAAGCTCAGAATTGATTCTAATAACTATGAAAAGCTCATAACAACTTAAAATTCCAAAATAAGCTCAGAAAATAAGCTCTAATAGCTTAATGCAGTCTGTGAATGTTAAAAGCATTTGATTAATGCTAACTAAATAAGCTGAGATTAAGCTCTAAAAAGCTCACTAGCAATCTAATAATGATCAACAAGCGCAAAGAAACAAAGAAGCAAGCTACACTAGAAAGAACAAGCTCAAACAAGCTCAGTGTAAACTGAGTCAGTGACCAAAAGAGTGACCCAAATAAGTTGAGCAAATAAGCTTCTCAGGCCAAATTAAGCCTGGATCCTAAAAGCTGATACAACTAGGTTCAATCTGCCCCAAATATCACACCCTGAGCTCAACTAATGAACTTGATTTGAGCAATTGAAAATGGGCTTATGGACTATATTAGCTGATGCAGGGCACTTTTTTGTGCAAACAGGCTACTAAGAGCTATGAAAAAGCTATTAAGAAAAATTCCTAAAAAATTACAAAAATTATCCTAATAAACTTGACCTAGTAGACTTTCTAAATTCTGAATTTCAAATGATTTAAACTAGAACTGAAGAAATGAAAAATACTTCTAAATGACTGCTTGAAACTATTTTTTGTAATTTTGACTTTTTTGAAATGCTATCTACTTTGACTTTTATGAACTTTGATCTACTCTATTCAACTGATTATGCAATATTTAAACTATTATGAGATTGAATTAAGCTATGTAAGCTACTTATGCAATGATTTATGAGATAACGCTACTAAATAATTCTAACAGTTAAACAAAAATGCAAATTCAAGATGATTTTGACTTTTATTGAAGTGACCACTGGATTTTATTGTTGAACTACACTTATATGGCCTAATGCAAGTTATCTAAGTGACCTATACCTACTGAATTCAACTTCAACACTAGTGACTACCTTATACCAAACACCACTTTATCAAACTGTTTTCAAGTTTTGTTAAGCCAAATGATGCAACAGCTTATGAAACTTCAACTTTAGCTTATAATATGATGCAGCAAGTCTAATCAAGCTCAAATGAACAATCAACTAACACAAACCAATTCAAATGCAAATTATGCAATAATGGCAAATATGAGATAGTTATGAGAGTTCTAATGTAAACAACTACCAAATGATTTGATCTACTTTTTAAAAGCTAAATTATGACAAAAATGAATCAATGAAACAGTAAATTAACAGCTACCACAGATCTATACCATATTAAACTATATAATGCAATTTAAACTATAAAATAAAAAATGAATCCTCACTTGTTGTCTCAGCTGAACAGAGACTCCCCTTAGGGTAGCTACAAGCTCCTAGCTTATCAATGATAAGCTAGGTAAAAGCAAATGAACTTTCCCTTACTGTTCATCATCCAAAATTGAGATATGGTTGACTTATGTTGACTGAATTTAGAACTTAAGGAATGAAATAGTTAAATTATAAGAAAAGTTAACACTAAACTGTATGAAGCTTATAAAAACTTATAAAAGTAAATTTAAGCTTATTGAAGCTTATGTTTTTTTTTTCTTTTTTTTTTTTTTGTATTTTGTATGATTTTCTGATTTTTTTTTTTTTTTTTATATTTTTGTTTTATGAAGCAGTTAAGAGTAAAAACAAATAACAATAAACTTTTGTAAGCTAATAGAGATTAAAATAAAATAACAAACAAGCTTATGTAAATATGAGAAGAGATTAAGTATTTCTAAATAGGAAATAAGGAACAAACAATTTAAAGCAAACTGAATTTTAATTTTTCATTAATAAAAGGAGTACATTACAATGAAAATTCAACAGCATAACACTACTAAAAAACCTACACTTATGACTAAAGGGAGGGGGTATTTATAGCCGTATAAGAGGTGAGGTAAGAAGGTCCTAGAACTGTGCCAAGTCACCGATCCCTGATGCATTTGTGCTTTCTCTGAGCCAATCATGTCCGTACGATCAATTCCCAATCATCACATTCATTATCAGCCCTATGATTTGCCTCTTGTGATGTGTCACAACCAATCACACATTGCCATGTTGCCAATCCGTGTGCTTCTGACACTGACAAGCTAGTACCCTTCTAGAATGTCTCTAGATTGTACTGATTTGCCCTTACTAACCATAATTTGGACGGAATAGTAACTAGGGTTCGTGGAGTGAATAGTAACCTGGGTAATTGGGAGTGAAATGGGGCGGGTTTTTTAAACTTGGGTTATTTAATGTTTGTTGACTTTTTTATTGAGGTTAAAGGGGTTGGGTATGGATCGGGTTAAAATTAAAGGGAGTGGGCTGGGTTGTGCTATTGGGCCAAGGGGTTGGTTTTGGGTATAGTTTTTCGGGTTGGGTAATAAAAGGGATCCGGATGGTTATTGGATTTAAGATTTAGCTTTTGTAATAATCACAAGGACCAATTATGTATTTTCTGAAAACTAAGGGACTGAATCTGCCATTTACCCAAATTGTAATCCAAGGGCCATATTTGTATATCTTTGATTCTTGGAGGGCTTCTTTTATCGTTTCCTTCAAAAATATCTTTAAAGGACCTCTTTTGGCAATTTTTGAAAGTTGAAGGACTAATCTTGCCAAGTCTTCAAACTTAAAGGACCAAACTTGAAATTCCTTTAAGAGACTATTCTTGAAACTTTATGAAACCACAAGGACTTTTATTGACTTCTTTGGTGATTTTCCTTCCCCGGCTTTGGCTTTTTACACTTTTCCATTCTCGTGCTCGTTTTTGTCGATTTGCTTTGTTTTTGTCATGTTTTCACATATTCATACCTGCACATACACAAATACAAAAACACATATTTTCTTGGCATATTTGGTTAGTATTTGGTATTTTTGGGTCTGATTTAGGTCTAAAAGAGATGTGTGAATAAGCACACATCAATCATTAAAGGTTTACTCGCCGATATATTGCGATCCAACGAGAAAGAATAGATTATGATACACTTCATATAAAACTAGCAATAAAACAAGTGACAAGCTACTTAATTATCAGGACAGGTCTTCTTGTAGTCTCTATTATATATCTGTGTACGTGTTGCTATTTGCTGATTTGTTCTCATTAGTTTAATTTACTGTTTAATAAAACCAAAACTGTGCCAGTCTCTCAGACTAAACCCCCCTTGTGTTAGATTATATTGTAAAACTAACTTAGGATATTAAAATACTGATAGACAAATTAAGCTTTACGTTCCACTGTTAGTAATCGACACTCTACTTACCAGTATATACATATTGATCGGATACACTGTCCGTTAGTGTGTGTGTTATATGATAAGTCGGCTAAATATAAATGTAAAACTTGAAATAGACAATTACCCCTATACTGCATATGACACAAAACACGCATCAAGTTTTTGGCGCCGCTGCCGGGGAGTGAATTGTTAGAACTTGTTTATCTATTAGTATTTTAATTAGTTTTTCTAACTTTTTGATTTTTTTTAGGTTTTTTAGATTTTATTTTTATTAACCTTTTGTTTTTGTTTTGTTTGTTTGCATTCATTGTATATTTTACGTACTTTTTTGTTTTTGTGTGTTTGTTTGTTTGTATGTTTTGTGTGTTTTTGTTTGTTTTCTTTATTTTCTGAATAAATTGATGTCGTTGTATTCTGCTGATACAAACGATACGGCGCATCTGTTTTCCAGATGCGGCGTATGGCGTTTTAATTTTTATATACATCTTTAATTATTTGAGTACGGCGCATCTATCTTTTAGATAAGACGTATTTTGTTTTTAATCAGAAAATTTTTAAACCCTAACCGACATACGACGCATCTGTTTCACAGATACGGCATATTTAAACTTTTTATTAAAAACAGTTTTCGAATTAATTAAAAAAAAAAGCGACGAATCGATTTCTGTCGATACGGCGCATTATGTGAATCATAAATCTTTTATTTTGAAACGTAACAAAGATACGACGCATTAGCTTATGCTAATACGGCGCATCCTATTTTTATAAATATAATTGATTTATTGATTATTAAAACATACGGCGCATTTAATTTATTAATTGCGGCGTATTGATTTTCTAAATAAAAGTTTGATTTATTTTTAACGATTAAGATACGGCGCATCCTATTATTAGGATACGGCGCATCGTCAGCAAATATCAGCAACTTTTATTTTACTTTGGTTATTCCACTCTTCTTTTGCATGAGTAAGTTTTGTTTTCAGAATAATGGATGACTCAAGCATCACTATGGAAGATTACATTCTGAACCTAACTAGAGAAGCTTGTTGGAATGATCAAATCTTCGACAACTGGAACTCGCAGTAAAAGGTAAGACTAGAAGAAAACTCAATGCAGGTAACATTGAGTGTATTCAATTCTTTGAAATTAAATTTCCAGCTATCATATATGATGATTCACTCTGCTATAAGGAGAGTCCTTTACGAAACTCTACCCAAATATTTGATAATAAAAGTGAATTATCCGTACCTAATACTGATTATTGCAAGTACATGTCTGAAGAGAAAATTTTTAAGAAACGGTTTGCTAAAAAGGAGAAGTTTGATATATTAAAAATTGATAAAAGCCTCTTTTCTTATGAATTACCTAAATTTGAAAACACCGAAATCTTTAACTAAAGTCGTAATTTCGGTAAAGACTACTCAGACATTGTTCTACGGAATACATCATCTCTCGATTATAATCTCAATTTTGATAAGCTTAAAATGTTATTTGTTTCTAACCATGGAATAAATTATTATTTACTAAACAATGAGATTATGACTTACATTAAAACAGTTGTACCTGTTATTCTTTTGTTGAATTTATATATACTGTATGGTATACCGTTTGACCCCTAGTTGGTGTATAAGGAAAAGTGTTGCGGAGGCCAAGGTACGTTCCCTATTTAAATTTTGTTCACTGGCACAACAATACGACGCATCTCAATATTCTAAGCGCCGTATCTCTGACTTATTAAAACTTATTGACCAGTCTACGAATTTAGATAAATACGGCTTATCCCAATTATATGATGCGCCGCATCGAATTTACCCTACATAAACAAAGAGGATGCGCCGAATTTTGATTGATTACCAAATATTTACACACTGTAAAACGCATCCCTCGATTAATTTTCCAAAAATTTCAATCAAGATCATAAGTTTTCCCTATGCGGCAAATTGAACATTTTTACCTAAAAATTATTCTTGCCCTTGTTACATCGTATCTCTTTAGATACGGCGTAAAGTCACTTATAAATATGGCGCATTATTACTAATTGTTGTGTACTTTGCATTTTCGTTAAAAGATGCGGCGTATTGCTAATACGCCGCATCAGTCTGTGAATATGCCGTATCACACGACTTTTAGAGAGATTACTTAAATTCTTTGTTTTTCAGATATTCTTTGTCTTTCAGAATGGAATTACCGGTTATAGCACGAAGGGATGCGTGGCTACATTTTGAGTTAATAGGGTTGACTCAAGGTGCTAAGGATGATTACCTCATGAGACTAAGGAGATTTTTCCAAAGGAAAGTATTTAGTGGCACGTTCTAGACTTTGCAAGAGTAGGGCAGGTTGATGGAGGAAATGCTTCAGCTAGATTGCATAATAGGGCATAAACAAATGACATTGATGCGAAAAAGGGAATCGAGTATCCATGCCAAATGATGAAACCGCAATGTTTTACTAAACTTGGAACCAGAATCGAACAAAATAGGAGCTGAACGTGAGTCTAACTTGAAGACTCTGGAATAAAGAAACGTGCTCACCGGGAGACAACCCAGATTTATCATTTACTGTTTTTCTGTGTCGAGTCTGTCAGATCTACAGTAGATGCAATGCATCTCATCCTATAGATGCGGCGTATCAACTGAACAGATCATATATTTTATTTTCTGCATTTTATTTTATTTTCAGTCTTTAAAACATTCTGTCCGTTTATTTTATGCGGCGCATCCCTGGTTAAGGATGCAACGCATCTTATTCTTTGATTCGTACTTATTCCAGGCTCCATACGGTGGATCCAATCTAATGGATGCGGCGTATCAACTGACCTGATGATTTCCATATTTTTAATTTTAATTTTTAGGTTTTGTTTTCGCTAACTACTAATGAATTACGTGCAAGTAGTTACTTTCTTAATACAGGTGTGTTATTTGAACAAGGGTATATATACGTTTCTGTACTTTTTGTGGAGACGTCATTCATGGAGGGATGAACGCCTTTTCACCCACAAGAAAGTAGATTTTGCTTACAAACGCATAATGGAGGATCATACCGAGAAAATCTCAGGGGAGTTTCCCATTCTAATTCTGTTTATTTCCTGTTTTTAATCTTTATTAGAAACAAGAAACAACGAGGACGTTGTTTAACTTAAGTAGGGGATGGAGAATTAGAACGCTTACTTGTCCTAAAATGTTTAAAAATATGCTTAAATCTATACTTAATATATCAAAATGTAAAATGTTTAGCATGTTTTTGTTAAATCTAAGTTGCATAACCGCACACATAACTTTATTTGCTAAAATATTTTTTGTGCGTGTGACTAGTAAACTTTAGAACTTGGCTCACATACTATTTGAGTCCACCATAATGAGCGTAATTGTTATAATAGGAATGACCTTTCTAACTCGGTAAATTTCTAGGATTACACCAAATAGCCTTTAATATGTTATGTTTATTAACTAACTACACTGGTTAGTTAACCCCCGTGTAAAACTCTTTGTTACTCTCATTTTTAGAGTAAGATATAGAAAAACCCTCAGAGCCATTCCTTTCTTTTCATACACCCTTTGTTAATTGTTTCGTTACACCTTAAACCTTAGCCTACCCTATAGATTAATGTCCGTGGTTAGTTGCTTTAAGGAAACGTGTGTTTCCTTGCATTACCTGTGTTCGAGTGCGTAAATTCATTATGTTTGGTTAGGTCGAGAAATTGCACAATGCAATGGACTGAAAGTACATATTGTATAATTTTCGTGTCGTGTTATTTTTCATGTGTTTACTACTTTCACTATTATCGTTATATATGAAGTTATGAAAAGTATGGAAAAAAATTATCCAGAGTTATCGTTATAAGTAGGGGTGATCATCGGTCGGAAACCGGACCGAAGACCGAGAACCGGAAAACCATAGACCGAGACCGGACCGAATATGGTCGGTCCGGTCTCGGTCCGGTCCAATTAGGCAAGTTTTTTCGGGTTTTTGGTCGGTCCGGACCGGACCGACCGGACCGAGACCGAATTTGGCAAAAAGCTTAGACCGAGGACCGGACCGAATGTGGTCGGTCCGGTCCGGTCGGTCTCGGTCCGGTCGGTTTTGTCGGTCGGTCCGGTCCGGCCGGTCCGTTTGCTCAGCCCTAGTTATAAGTGATGTGGTGAAATTTTACACATCGTAGTTTATTTTTATGTTAAAAAAATGAGAAAAGAAAAAGAAAGAAGAAAGTTGGAAGTTTATTAAACCAACTATTGTAAAGTTCTGTATTAAGTGGTTGATATCGCCACTATTTGTTGTTGTATTATATTTATGGATTGATTGGGAGTTGGCCGTTATGGGAACGCCAACTAAGGTTTATTCTTTGATTAAGAGTTTATTGAGTATAACTTGTGTCTACTTAAAGTGTGAGTTACAAGTGTCAAAAGCGTGAGTTATTCAATGATATGAGTCTTATCCATGGGATGGTTGGGAAAGTGATTAACCACACTAGGACTTAATCTATTTGTTTGTTTATTTTTTATTTTGCACCCATTTTTATATCCTAAATGTTATCCCTACCCAACAGTATTGTTGTATTCGTTGTTAGCTCTCGAGCTTCCGAATACAATGATGGCCAAGTGAGAATATTAAATGTATGAATAAGGTAGTGAACATCCGAGTTTTAGACTAATCGAATGATGCGCCAGTGATCTAGTGTGTAATGAATTGGTGACCATCCGTTATGCAAATAACGCGCCAGCGATCCAAGGAGCACACTAGTGACCATCCGTTGTTTGAGGAATCGAGGACTCGCGCCAGCAATTTAATAAGTTTATGCAGGAGATGTTTGAACGAAGCTAGGTTCAACCCTTAAGCCTCAAAAACCCTTTTTACTGCTTTAGACTTGTTATTCCTTAGCTTTAGTGGAGGAGATGTGTATGATTGCCAAGCCTATGATAGAATATTCGTCACAACTAAACAATGAGACGATTAGATCGGTCTTAAATTGAAATTTTTAATTTTGTTTGTAACTCGTTAAGTGTTGGGTTGTGTGATATAAAACGAATACGTGCTTAATGTTAAAAATAAATCCTAATACATTTTAGGATACATTTCCATAATTTATAATCTATAGTTTACTTGGGGACAAGTAAAGTTCAAATGGGGGGATATTTGATTAACTCAAATAAGTACATTTTATTGTCATCATTTATTTTATTTATTTGACTTGTTTTATTATATTATTTATGAGAATCGATACTTAATTATTTACTTTAGTAATTCTCAGGTAAAAACAAGCAATTGGTGAAACTTAACGATCTTGGACGAAATATGGAGCAAAACCAGCAAGATGTCAAAAGTCTACTGAAACCCAGAAGATGCGCCGTATCTCTCTCAACAGATACGCCGCAATATTATACTTAGATGAATTCAAAAACCATTGCCTGACTTTGAAGAATGCGCCACATGCAATTCTAGCATGCACCGCATATGAAACTTTGTTCAACGAAGAAGATCAAGCTTGTTCTACTCCAGATACGCCGCATCATATTTCTGACATACGACGTATCACTATCAAGACTTCACCATATATAATCCAAGACGCTGAAGGACATGCGTCGCATACAAGAATCAAGTTACGCCGCATTTGAAGGCGGTGTACGAATATTCCAGAATATGTTAATCTTGTACCCCACACGAATTTAAGTCAATGCGCCGCATCTCTTTACTCAATGCGCCGCATCGAACCCTCAGACAGAAAGTATAAATACCCCAAGACTGTTACGAATTTTGTGTGCAACATAACCTTAAGGGAGACGAATTCAGTCAAAAAAGCTTCACAAGACACACTTCAAACAAAGATATTAGAGCTGTAAGAAGGTCCTGCATGTATTTAATTCATTAAGTAGTTTTTTTTATTGTAATAGTACGCTTTAATTCATCAGGATTGATGGGCTTGTGATATGTGACTACGGAACATCGTACACTCCCCTTAATATTGCTTTCCCGTTAATTAAAGTTTATATGTTGATGTCTTTGGTGACTTATATTAGTTCTTTGATAACCTCTGGGTCTAGCTGAGCCTGTGGATTGCCATATCTGCCCCTCGCCTATTTAGTCTAACGTCTTTAGATAAGTAGGATAGACATAAGTGATCATTAAGGGTTTACTCGCCGATATATTTCGATCCAACGAGAGAGAATAGATTACGATACACTTCATATAAAACTAGCAATAAAACAAGTGACAAACTACTTAATTATCAGGACAGGTCTTCTTGTAGTCTCTATTATCTATCTGTGTACGTGTTACTATTTGTTGATTCGTTCTCATTAGTTTAATTTACTGTTTAATAAAACCAAAATTGTGCTAGCCTCTCAGACTAAACCCCCTTTACGTTAGATTAGATTGTAAAATTAACTTAGGATTTTAAAATACTGATAGACAAATTAAGTTTTACGTTCCACTCTTAGTGATCGACACTCTATTTACCACTATATACATATTGATCGGATACACTGTCCGATAGTGTGTATGTTATAGGATAAGTCGGCCAAATATAAATGTAAAATTTGAAATAGGCAATTACCCCTATACTGCATATGACACAAAACACGCATCAAAATGTTAAGAAGTAGCTAGCACGCTTCCTTGACACATGTCTAAGTGGTCTACACACATCTGTGTGAATAAGACCAAGTAGATCAGAAGCCCTTTCAATACAATTCTTAAAAGGTTTCTTTGTCATCTTCCCAGCAATACAAGATTCGCACTTATCAAATGATTCATCATTGATCTTTTCCATAAGCCCATCATGTTGCAGCTTTTTCATGCGAGCCTTGCCTATGTGAGCAAGTCGACAATGCCAAAGATAAGATGAATCCATACCTTTCTTGATTCTATTATTATTGATGTTATACATAGAATTATTAATATTATTGGATACATTCACATTCATGTCAATTTCAAATATACCATTCACAACAATAGCATTAAAATAAAAAAACATCATTATAAGAAACAGAAATTTCATTGCCATTAATAGTATGTTTAAAACCAAGATCCAACAAACATGAAAAGGAAACTACACCCCTAACAATTGAAGGTGCATAATGACAGTTATTTAAAAACAGTACTAAGCCCGAAGGCAAAACTAATTCAAAAACTCCTATAGCTTCAACAGCTGCATTTGCTCCATTACCAACATGCAGATATTGTTGTCCATAGGCCAGCTTCCTCTCAACTCTAAACCCATGCATAGTATTGCAAATATGAATACCACATCCCGTATCATATACCCAGGAATTTTTATGAGTTAAAGTAAATAATTCAATCATGAAGAACTCACCTGAAGTACTGGGAGCACCAGAATCATTCTTTGATTTCTTCTGTCGCAAATCATGAATGTATAATGGACAGTTCCTCTTCTAATGATCTTTTTCATGACAGTGATGACAAGCCTGATCTTTCTTGTTGGGAGGATTCACCTTGTTCTGCTTAGGCTGATGCTGATTCACTTTAGGGTGTGGTTGATAGGCCATGACCTGCTTGCCTTTATCACCTTTCCCTTTGCCTTTGTTCGCCTGCGATTTTTTCTGGATTATCCCCTCATGAATCGCCAACACTTGTGGGGTAGGAGCCTTGCCCTTGGCTGGTAGACCTTTCTCATAATCAACAAGCAATGCGAGTAATTCAGAGACTGTCTTCCCCGAGCAATGCATATTAAAGTTCTGAACAAAACCATTAAAGTCCTTGTCAAGGGACATGTTGATCAAGTTCACTTGCACATTCTCAGGGTAACCAAATTCTATTCTATGAAATTGATCAAATTAGTCTTTCATCTCATTCACATAATCTTCAACTGGTTTACCATCTCCATGTTTGCAGCTGGGTAGTTTGTCAAGAGACTCATACAATTCAACTGCAGGAGTCTTTTCATAAGACTTCTTAAGTTCTTGGAGTATATCGTATGGAAAAGATTACTCAAACTTCTTTTGTAACTTAGTATCCATACTAGTGAGAATAAAGCACGCAACTTCATTGTACTTAGCATACTCAAGCCTCCAAGCTGCCTTAACCGCTTCTGGTTCAGAAGCAGCAGGCTCTTCAGGGCAAGGGGTGTTCAAATAATCAAGCTTACCAGTCGCTCTCAAGACAATTCTGAGCGATCTGTGCCAATCATTGAAATTCTCTCCAGTAAACTTTTCCCTCTCAAGATGGCTCTTGAAAGCAGAAATTATAGTGGAGTTATCGGGTTGAGCCATATCTACAGATAAAAGTTCAAATATTAGTATTTTCGATAATCAATATTTCCAAGAAATCTAATACCCAAGGATATATTCATATAACCAACCAATTTTCTTGAAATTTTGGATCCAACTTTACATAGATTTCACCACATCAGTTGATCTGCTAGTAGTGAAAGTATAAAAGATGGTAATCTGTCGAACAATAATTGGCAAACAAGTTTTCCAATTCCTAGATCATTATGGGAATTACATTGAAAATTGATCTCATGCCTTAAGTTCTAGGTCTCACGCACAACTTAATTAAGTCGTCTAACTTAGAAACATGTAAAATATCTATCTATGGTCTCACGCATTAATAGAATTTTACCTTGTCATTAAAATTTAGCCTAGGTCTCACGTTTAGTAAATTGTAACTTCAAGTGTTTCTTATAGTTAGATGACATGCAACTTAAATTATTAGGATATTTAGTTTGATGTGTAAATCAAAACATGTATAAAGATGCATGCACTCATCTTTATAGCATAAGTTTTCAAAACCTTTTTTATATCCAATTTTAAGAGCAAGATAAAGTCAAAAGCTTTCTATAGAGGTATTGGGTTCACCAATTAAAGAAGTACCTTCAATTATCATCCACCAAAGTGGAATTGAGGTAAATCACCCTTAAGATGATATTGTACATAGACTAGTGATATAGGTAAGTCATCGTAGACATTCTTATAGGCGTGGAAACCAAGGTAGACTCTAGGCTCTTTCCAAACCTTGTTTCCACTATAATGAGTTTGTCTAAGAGAACGTACTTTTAACACCACTCTTGTACAAAAACATCAATCCATAAAAAGTTTATAACTTTAGTCTTAAAATCATGTAATAAAGTTTAGATCTTGCTAGTCTCGCCTGGGAGCCAATTACCGTGCGAAGCGAACCACTATCGGCACATAAGACTTTGCAAGATCCTTACTTTATCGCATTAGGTTTCACCATTATTAGTCCAATTAATTTCTCTTTATAAAAATTACCCTTTATTGCTAACAAAATGTCACACAATAACAATAAACAAGTAATCACAAAGAAAAAATAAAACAACTAATAAATTTAACAACATAACAGTGAAACAATTAGCCACATGCATACTTTATTAGATAAACCCTAATTAAATCAATTCTAGGTTTTCATATGTGTGTAATTAACTAAGGTCTTCCTTCCTAAGAAGTGGAGCCACATACATTAACAAGTCAATTGCGTAGACCATAGCTAATAAACACACCACATAGCACGTAAATTGATTTTATTAATTATTGAGGTCTTCCCCAATTTTCGATCTATCTAATTAATCATGTGAAGATCATAACAATTAAACCAAACAAATAATCCATGACTAACATGCATGTTTTGTCATGGATTCATGCATAACATTTAGTAATTAGGTCACAAGAAACGTTCAATTAACTAGTTAATGACCTAGGGTTTCTAATCAATTATTATTTAATCAAATAAACCGCAAACCCTAATTAGGGTTTATGTAAAAAAATCGACAACCCCCCCCCCCCCCCAAATTAGGGTTATGGTTTCGAAAAAATTAAAATTTTTTTGAACAAACCCTAGATCCATAACTTGTATATCTAAAACAATTAAAGATACGTTTTTTATGGTTTAAGTAATCAATTACATGTTATACATGGCTCGTGATGCCACTATTAGAATTTAAATAACTTGACGATCATATAAATAAATCATAATCAAAGTACACACGTATGCGGAAGCGATAGATCAAATATAACATATAATTATTAACAAAAAACATAAATAGGAATGTACCGTTTGGATTCTAGCTAAACAAGAATCACTTCAATAAACCTTGAATGTGTGTAATAATAGATCAATGATAAACCTCTTACAGTTTTGTTTATCGATCTCTTGATAATAACTATAGTGAGTTATTACCTCGTTCTTGTACACACGAATTAAACCGTATTAAGGTTATGCTAGTAACAACACAAGAAACGATTTTTGATGAACAAAAATTCGATCCTATAAACCCTAAGAATTGTACGATCGGTTTTCAAGACAAAGAGGAAGAGAAAAAACTTTAGGGATAATTGTGTGTTCAAGAGTTATGAAAACAAATGATTCTAAGGTTTGTATATATAGTGTTTTGCAATCTTAGGGAACAAGTTAGGGTTTGGGTTGCCCCATTCCCTTGCTCGGCCGAATACTAGCCCAAGGAGGGGTTCTAGACCCTTCTTGGGTTACCATATTGCATACACATATTTCTTTCCTAATTTGCATCTAACGGACGTTAGTCCTTTAACGATAAATACTAACGATCATTAAGTACTTGTGTCTAATAATAAATATATAAATACATTTATTATTTCTCCTTAATACTCATTCGTAACGTGTGCAATCCCGAGGTCTCAGGTTCGATACTAGACATTTAACGTATTAATATTTATCCATATTTTAACAGAACTTCGTTCCCCTTGCTCCCTGAATTCTGAGTGGTGAAAAGTGAATGAATAAACTCGGAATTAGGGCTGGTATTTATAGGGCCCGAATTTACTACGGCGTAGCTCTAGGGTTAACTACGTCGTAGCCTTCGTAATTGTCAACTTCGCCGTAGCTGGATCATGGGCTACGGACGTAGTTCTCATATTAGCACTTCTACGGCGTAGTTTTATTGGAAACTACATCGTAACTTCATCTTTGGCCACAAAATTTCTTTACTGTTTAAAATGAAGACCTGCGGCATAGCTGGAATGTTTGCTACGTCCATAGAAGTCTTAAAGGCATAACTACGCCGTAGTCTATATGTTGACTACGTCGTATATCTTAATAAGCGTTGACTGGTCTTCGGTGAGTGCTACGACGTAGGTAGATGAGACCTCTACTCCGTAGTTAGTGCAGAATCCGCATACTTTAATTATTTTCATGTTAATCCTTCCAAATCCGCGTCTTTTCATTCCTATGCTCATCTTTGCCGTGGAAACAGAATATAAACAACAACAGTATATATCCTAACATATTAATACAAAAGATGAGTAATCTAGGGGGAAATTAACACTAAAATATCGGCATTATTTGATGTTATCACTACAATATAGGGCTCTCCATGGTGTCACAATATCCATGTACCTAATAAATAAGCATCCTAAAAGACTACTATCGACGCTCTATCGTGTCACAAAATCTATGCACATGATGTTACAATTAATAACATTGGCTTCCTTAGATACACTCTATTGTGTCATAAAATCCATGTACCTATCATTTACAAGTGGCATTTTCCTAACAAATATTTACCTATAATCAGCAAAAAAATAAGCAAAGATATCATTATCATTCTGTAAAATCACTTACTATACAAAAATTGCAATCTTATTATACAAAATATATGATCATTCACAAAAAATAATCCTATATTTGACCATAAATACAATAACAATAATAAGTTAAGTCATAATATGGAAACTTCTATGAAATAAGCAGACTATCATTGTTCGTCTGTTGAAGTCTTTTAACATATTCTTGCCTTTTGATTTAAATCCACCTATGGTAAAAAAAAATAATAATAAATAAATAAAAATAAATAAAAAATAATAATAAAAAGGAATATACAAGTCGTAAGTATTGAATGTTAGCTAAATATGGTTTCATATGCAGTCTCAAGTTAGTAAAATATCTACCTTACCAAAATGATAGGATGGACCATCGATAGTTACTCGTGTAGGCTCGTCCATTTGTATCAAGCAAACTGTATGAGATGCCAATCATCATTTATTTCGTTGAAGATAAAAATTTCATCTGAACAAGCACAAAAACAAATAATTACAAATATAGTTAGATGTGGAACTATAATAAGAATACTCTTAGAGAATTTAATAAATCATTCATAAGGTTAAGGCACAAAAATTACACCAAAGCAATGGCAAACATAACAAAGACATCAGAAGTTAATAAATCATTATTGGGTTATATTTCAAAAATATATCCAATTGAAAAAAGCATAATTGAATAATAGTCACAAAAGTGATCTCCAACAAGCAATAAATGAGAAATCAAAATGTCAATAGCTAAAGCCCTAATCACTGTAGACTGAAATCAATAGTTACGACATAAAATAATAAGTTTTTCACAATCTTAATGGTTTTCTACAAGGAGCCTTTTCTTCTTTTGTTTAAAAAACAACATGGTCGTACTTTCTATGTAATTAGACAAAAAACGATTACAGTTGTGATGTCGTTTATAAACTGAAGAACAGTACACACCTCCCTTTCATGAGATCTAATATGGTACACAGTGATGGTTCATAACAAGGTATTGTCGCGCGAGTGGGCTACAATTATGTGTTGGCAGAGCGATATGTGAGATAAGAATACGTGACAGTTGTGACGGAGATGACAAAATAAAAAGAATAGAGAACTGTGATTATTGACGAGATTTTGAGATGAAGAAAAAGGGAGAATGACGGTTTTTGGAGAAAATAGTGGACCATGTTTTAGTTTTTGGAGGGAGTCCAAAGTTAGGATTGGGTGGGAAGTTCAATACATTGTCAGTGGGAAACAAGTTATTGAGCGGGAGCTAATTATTGAGAATATTTAAACCATCACAATAGATTAATAAGGTTAAAGCTTTTACTGTATATGATCAGCGAATAAAAATTAATAATAGTAGTTACTACATCCATGTTAAGGGTAAAGTTAAAATAAAACAACAAATATCCGTGAGAATGATACAACGGAAAATTTGTAAAAAACATTCTTGAAAGATTAAAAAAAATAATAATAAATAAAAAATAAAAAAAAATAAAAATAAAAAAATCCACAAGATCTGATATTTGTTGTTTTATTTTAACTTTACCCTAGCTAGTTACGGAAACCTTTAGCTTCAAAATATACTATCTTCATCTATCCTTTAGCTTCAAAATATACTCTGAATAGTAACCTAATCCGTTTACCCTAATCATTAGAGAAACTGATAATTTCGTTTACTGATGATACTACTACACAAAGTGTTATTTGAGACGGCAATTAGATACGATTGGTTGAGATTGCAGCGGGTTGGTTACTGTTGCAGCGGGTCAACTGCTATTGCAACTAGGGGTGTCAAATGGGTTGAAATAATATATTATTTAGGATTGAATTGACTAGTTACTTGTGACTAGCTACCTGTAATATACTTTGTTACTCTTTATTGTATTACATTGTGTTGGTTTTATTGCGAATTAATATGACTAGTATATCTCTTATTTGTTTTTAGAGCTTTGGGATGACACACGCGCTCTAACACCGTTGGAGATCGATCAAGTGGCCTTTTTGACGTTGGACGAGTTTTATAAGGTTGTAGTTTATCCGTTAGATACAACGGCTCCTCAATAGTTAAGGTTTTATAATTCCGTGATGATGACGGTTAAACAATTGTAATGGATAACACTTTTGTCTAACTCGGATGTTGCGTTGGTTGATGTTTATATAGGATGTTAAATTTGTTGAATATCGTTTGTGTATGTTGCAATGTTCGGGTCTGCTGCGAAAGATGTGTGGTAGTGTTTGGTAACAAGTTCTGGAAAAGAAAAATGATTTTTTTTTTTTTTTTAAGGAAACAGATTTTAGTGCGGTGTATTAAAAAAGCATACCAAAAAAGAAAAGTATCCATGTTGGCTTTTGGAAGAAATTTGGTGCAGTTAGAGAAAAAAAACGTATCAAATAATTATTTTTTGTTATGGTTTAAAATCGTACCAGAAAATGATTTTATTTTTCGGTACACTCGTATCTATCACGGTGTCGGAACGGTACTAAATGGCCTTAAAAACCGTACATGTGTAGTAGTGAGCAATGACTCCGTGATACTATGGCTTCAACCAACTTTAGATTTTTCAACAAAATACACGTGACGATAAATAATATTGATAACACCAAACAAATTAAAGTTGTGCATATTCGATTCCTGTATGCTAACACGTTAAAATATGAGTTATACAGTTTTTCAACAAGTACAATATAAGTTTCAGCTCAAAACAATCAACTAAATCCAACAGGTTAAATAATGTTCAAAGTTTAATTGTATATTTTTCTAGTTATACATAAATCTCTACCTAATCTTCATTGGCTTATAATTTCTATGTGGTCAAGATGGTGGGTCACATGGGTTATAATTTCATGTAGGTGGTAGATGGTGCATACTTACGGGAAAATGGGTGAACTTTTGCCCGACATAAACCAACCTAAGCTTAAGTTGGTCTCTAAAGCCCGGGGTTCGTGGATAACTCTTTACCAACTCTTGTTAGTCATGACCACTTACAATATTCTAAGTACATGTAATAATTAGCAACGACCCGTCTTGCCTTCAAGAACAAGGGACAACAGGACAACATGTGGTCCGCTAGAGACTTTTATGTTACAACGAGGCTAACTAGGCCGTAAACTGTAGACTTAGACGAATATCTAGAGAAACCTAAGTATTGATCTTTGTTTCCTTTTGTGTGTCATATACGAATGGTGAACGAGAGAGTATGGAACTTAATCGATGACATGAATACAGTTTGATTATTTCATAGTTTAATAGAACAACTTACAATATGTATCTAGCACAGTTTAGCGGGGACGCAGTGTAAGAGGAAATGTCATGTATTCAAATCATGTCTCGTGTTCTTTTATTGATAGTGTTCTTTCCATATCGATCATAAGCCCAGTCAGTACGATGGCCGCCAACTGATCGATTCCCCCCTATACCTTAAGGCTTAAACGTATTCTTAGCCATATCTATGAATGCGAAGTACGAAACCATATACATATAAATATTGTTATACACCTAAGATTCAAAACTCCAAGTAAAAAATAAATAGAAGAAGTCAAATGTTTGACAAAATAGATTGCTTGAAAGCAAAGGGAAGACTCATTGGAAGAATGGTCGGCACACAAATCATCCCTAATTCCACGCACATATTCATGGTATTGTGTGTTTTCTATACTTTGTTCAGCCATGATTATGTAAAATCTTATATATTATTCGATCAGTCCAATAAACAAATAAAATTGTTCTACTCACCCTTTCAAGATACATATTTAGTCTTATAACGATTGACAAGTATGTTAAGAAGTTAATATTGAGTCTTTTACATCTTGATTGTAGACCTAGGTTTCCATTCAGTATGCATGCATTACACACTACAAATTGTTATGGATTAATGGGTGCAGTTTATTAGTATAATGTATTTGGTAATCCGTATCTAAATCAAAAGCCTGTACTTACAAAATCATCCTTGCGTCAAAAATACATCAAGCATTGACCGCAAAATCTGATCAAAAGATAAAAAAGTTGACTGCACACTAGCAAAATATAACAACTCCATTAAATAGCAAAAAGAGTTTTTCTAAGAGACAGAGAAACAAAAAGAAAACCAATTTTGCATAATATTATTAGTTTTATAAGCTCTAATCATGACTACGTACCACTATATTTAGAAGCCATTTGTCTCAACCTTTCATTTTGCATTATGCATGTATTTCTCGAGCAAAGCCAAGATTATTTATCAAAATCACACGCTCCACTTTTCGATCTCATGTCTTAATTGACTTTCACCTCTCACTCTCCCCATGCTCTCATTTCCAATCTTCCTCCTCTACCTTCCGCTATGGTAGTCCGAGTTCCACGTTTACGTGCAACTCTCCTTCGAGTTACTCTCGTCCTCCTCTTATGCTTAACCATCATCACTATATTAAACCAACCACCATCTGTTATCGGCAAAGAGAATATCCAACAACATCATCTTTCATATTCATTGGCTCGTCGTAACTTAAGCATCAAGAAAACATTACCATCATCAGTGAAATTCAATTTTTCACAATACATTTCTAGGCGACGTAACCACTACGAGAAAACCAAGACATTGTCGTATGAGATTGATCCCCGATATGGTGTCGAGATGCACCTTGTACCAACGGGTCCAAACCCGTTGCACCATTGAGGTTTCTTTGAAGATTTCCAAATTTTGTACTTCTTTGTGTGGTTATTACTTGAGAATATTCAGAAAGTTTAATAGTAATGTCATATTAATTTGCATTGATTCTTACATATTTTCGATTCTATTCGTAACATGAAACTGCAATCTTTAATTCTTTAGAAAGAAAAGTAAATGGCAATTGATATTGATGCAGGGTTGTCATTTTTTTTTTTAGTAGAAGCAGATCGATCATAATCCATATGTGTGCTTTTACAGTATGTTTATTGTCCGTGTGCGCAGGGAAGGAACCAGGGTTTTCGCAGGTATCCGGGACCCATATGGATTTTTTCAATGTATCTGTAGTATTAATTTTTGAAAAAAATATCAATTTTTCCTAAATACATCCAGTCCATCGAAATGTGTTTCTATATTACGGTTCCAAAAAATTTGTGCACCCAGTCATTTTGTTCCTGGTTCCATCCATGCGTGTGCGTGGTATTGTTTGATGTATGTATCTACGTATATATGGCATTCATGTATATAACTATTAATCTTAACAAATTTCGAATTGTGCGTGCAATATATTAACAAAAGAAAAAGCAAATGCTAGAAATCATAAGCTAGTTAGTACCTTCATTGTAAACTAGGTGCAGGGACGATGGCAAATCGAGCAACCAAAATGTACAGGTAATAAAAACGTGAGTCTTCTATTTTTGTAAGTCTTCCAACTTTTTAAGATCGCAAATTATGATCATTGAATCCTTTTAGTGTCATGCTTAAAAAAAATGATTGTTTAAGAGGGTAACTTATTGTTATTTAGGTTTCGTCATATTGTTGAAGGCATGTATAAGCTTGTGTTTAATTTATTATCAATTAGTTTTTGATTCTTTAAGTTACCGCAATAAATTATATTGCTAACACTGTAAAAATAATAATAAACGTTAAAAAAATGCGGGTTTAGTGGAACATCGCATCTAAAAAGAATGCCACGATAAAATCCGTGACGAGTTATAGAACGGGTTTGGGCGAACATCTCGCCCCAACGCGGCGCCCCGAAAAAGACCCCGTTGGGAATCGGGGTGGGTTTTGCTAACTGGGTATTGTATGAGTAGCCACCAGAGAGACCCGTCCCGTTGCCATTTCAAATGTCTAAATGCATATAGATGCTCCAGTTTCGAGTACGGAGGAAAACAGATAAGAGAATAAGGACAAAGAAAAGCAAGAAAAAAAGATTGAATTGATTTAGGGGATGTTTGTGTAAGCTATTTCGAGCTTATTATGTGATTTCGGCTTATGCTCATAAACTCATTCTTTTAGAATTTCTTTTTCAAACTTAATGACCTTATATAAATTTATTATGTTATAATATGCTTATATTAGCTAGTATTTTCAAAATAAGTCGGAATAATCAGGTTTATCAAACATAACTCAAAACCAAATAAACTCGGGAGCTAAAACAAATACCCACCTAGTATTTTATGAGATAAAAGGAAACGAATATTCTACAATTTGCGTTAGTTATAGTTAGAGAAACATGAGTTCTTTTTATCAACTCTTTATTTTGGGTAAATTGTAAAAATGGTTCTTAGTGTATCACGAAAATGTAAAAATGAGACCGAGTCATAAAGGCATGCAAATTTGTCACTAACATTTTATAAAAATGCAAAATAGCCATTGAGAGTGTTTTTCCGTTAGTTTCCTCGTTATGTGTCAAGTCATCGAGGGTAGTGTTGTCATTTCGTTAAGTGCATCAGTACTATTTCTTTATGGACTAAATTTGCAAAGTAATTTTTATCTTACATTTCACAGCCACCACCACCATCACTCTCTACCGCCACATCTTCATCTTCTCCGGTGACTAAACCCAAATTCCGATGACCAAACCCAGATTCCAATCACTTTTTCTTTTTCTTTTTCTTTTTCTTTTTTTTTACCACACAAATCCACTATATTACGTGGCGATTTCCTCCATATGGGTGACCTACTTTTGTTTTTGCAATAAGCTTTTCTGGAATCCACTATTAAATTGAGTTCTTTAAGCTATCCATTTAACATTTTCAAACTAAAGCATCATAATAATCAACCATTGACAAGTAAAACTAGTTTTAAAACGCAAATATATTAAAGCAAAAGAGATCATACTCTTCACCTGTGATTAAGAGAAATTTGCAAACCAACCAAAACAAGAGGATGGAAAAAAAAAACCAATATGTGATCTGTTCAACCAAATGGATAAAATACTGTAATGAGAAAAGAATGGACTTGTCTGAACTAAACCAAGGCAGTATCGAATAGGATCAGTGCACTAAATAATGAAAATCGCTCCACTTTTCATAGATTAACATTTCTGTAATGTTAGGCAATTAAGTTGTCATTTGGTGTGATAGTTCTAGCTTAAGGAATTAGATATGTGCACAAATTAACCAAAAGAAAATGGTAGCATGAGTTCTAACACAATATGTCTATGTATATGTGAACTTCATATTACTTATATGTGCAATTTTACTGTAGTGAATAAGTCAAGTTTGTTTGGTTTTAGTTCCTAGTATGATATTTTTCGCTATATGGCACTTTTAGCTTCTATATATTTCTAGATCTCTTTGCTTCATTTCTGACACTTTTTTCCAACTATGAGGCACCGCCACTGAATCTATGTTGATAATTGAGCTATAAGATAAATGCTTTGATTAATAAGGCTATTCCTTTTGTTTGCAGGTTTTACACCCGAAGAACCCTTTTGCACCAACACTACATTTTAACTATCGTTACTTTGAGACTGATGCTCGAAAAGGTACAACGTTTCTTCAAATGTGCATGAGCAAAGATAATTCTTAGATATGCTCATATGCACTCTTATCACCTTATTTGAGTTGTTTTTATAAAAGCTTTACAGTATTATGATACTTTTGACTTTTGAAAAGACATTTGAACCTCTAAGATGCATCCCATTTTATGTATAGTTTGCTTGAATTTACCTAATTATAGGTTAGACTTTATCTTCGAGGTGTTTAGGTCTTTAGGTGTGTCATTTTGAAAGTGGTTATGTGATAATGGTAACAGATAGAGATAAATAAATAGTTTTACATTGCCCTTTGAAGATCATTTTTCTTACAGCTAGTATCAAATTGGTTTGTCGAAACTGAAAGCTAGAAATGAAGGTATGCTGGAGAGTGTTATATTACAATCACACTTGTCCCAAATGAGATGTCAAGTTTCTGTATCAAAAAATAGAACACTAATGCCGCAGAATCGACCCTTACCATATATGAATTGCAGTTATCCAAGATTCCTGTTCAATAGTAGTTTACAGCTATTGAATTCACATGTAGTGGAATAAATATTGTGTATATTTACTGAACAAACAATTCCTTACTACTTGTAAAATAATTCAGATGCTCCAGGAGCACCAAGGCAGTGGTGGTTTGGTGGTGGTACTGATTTGACTCCTGCTTATATATTTGATGAAGAAGTCAAGCATTTCCATACGGTGAATACCAGATTTTGTTTGTGTGGTAAAAAAAAGAAAAAGAAAAAGAAAAAGTGATCGGAATCTGGGTTTGGTCACCGGAGAAGATGAAGATGTGGCGGTAGAGAGTGGTGGTGGTGGTGGCTGTGAAATGTAAGATAAAAATTACTTTGCAAATTTAGTCCCTAAAGCAATAGTACCGATGCACTTAACGAAATGATAATACTACCCTCTATGACGTGGCACTTAACTAACAAACTAACGGAATATGGCTCTCGATGGCTATTTTGCATTTTTACGAAACGTTAGCGGCAAATTTGCATGCCTTTATAACTCGGTCCTATTTTTGCATTTTCGTGATACGTTAGGGACCATTTTTGCAATTTACACCTTTATTTTATTTGAGTCTTTTCCCTTCTCTTGAAAAGAAATATTTGAAATAGTATTGAAAGTTGCTGTTTGTTTATTAAAAGACTTTGAATCTAAATATAATTCGCACATTTTAATCTGAATATGCGGTAGAAAAATCTGAATCTGATTTCAATCTTAATCTGAATAAGTGATTTAGAAATCTGAATCTGACTCAAATAAAAATGTTTGTTATTGTAAAAATTTCTAGATATGTTAAACTATCAGTTTTCACAATTTAAATATAAAACGATTGCAATCGAACAAGAAATAAACTTTATTAAAAATAAATATCTTTTTGTAATTATGTAATCAATTTAAAGTTAAAAGTATTTTAAACAAAATGTGCAATCTAATGTTTATTTGACAAAAATAAACGTGTCGGAGTTTAGCTTAAGCTTTATAAAATGATTAACTAAATGAGTCGCGTTACAGTTGAGATATATGAGTCCAAAACCGAACTTTTCAATTTGAACAAAATATAATGTAGGATCAAAATATTATGTTGATTCATGTGGATTCGGGAGGTCTAGTATGGTGGAAGAACATCTTCTTCATTGTTGAGTTAGAGAGAGAAAGTGTAGAGAGAGTGGGAAGTTCTAGTGAGAGAAAACACCTTTGAGGTGTGTGTATTAATGAGAACAACCAACCCTCTCCCTTGGTGGGAGGAGGGTATATATACACTTACAATAAACGCCCTCTTACGAGCTGTGGATCAGGTATACAGTGGGTAAAGACCCGTCCGTCCTCCACGGTGTGACTATATCTATTCTAATATATACAAAGCTAAGAGCTACGCTAAGTATGTAAATACATGGGGTGACCGAACCTTTTTCTTAATCCTAACAATCTCCCCTTAAGGGAGGTCACCCCAGAAAAAATTAATGGAATCTTAGCATTCTATAAGTTGATCTTTAGCTTTAGCTTGTATCCGTTGATTCTTCAAAGTCATTACTCTTTGTGCTTCCAGCAGTGGACTTTTGATGACTTGTTTTATATCTTGGATGTTCCTTGACGATTCTCTGAGTTTATCTTCCCAATGTGTGTCTCTAAGTCACCTTTGTACAGTATCGTCTCCATGTGATCTAGTGATTATTGAATTGGCGTGCTCACACTTTTCTTTGAATCATGTTTTCAGCATCAGAGTAGCAGAAGCTTTAGATGAAGGCCTTTGAGATCTCATGATTTCTTTGATATAGATGATTAAGTGTGAGCACGAGGTGACGGATCGGCATCTTTTCAGCAATCATCAGAAATTCCTGTAAGCAAACAGTTAGCAATAAATCACCCGGTACTTACAGGTTTGGAATTAGAGATCGTCAACAGTATAGTGTGAAGACTCCTTCTAATCCTTACCAAGACCGTTCCCAATCGGACACCCCTGAGAGGAGTTACACGATCTACCTGAGTAAATCAACAACTGGGTGAGTCGCTGGAGTTCACTCCACGACTGTAGACCATTGGTAACCAACGCGACCACTAAGCGTAATCCACAAGGAATTACCTAAGTGACCTACTTCAGGGTTGCTTGATGTTGACCCTGGCATGAATTTCCATTCAATCATTTGAGAATCACATAAGTAAATTCTCTCATGAATGTTCTGGTAGATTGCTAAGATCTACGTAGGACTCATAGTATTACACATGGTGTCCTTAATGTTGAACAACCAGTTGTAGAAGTAGCACGTGTTCCTATTGAGATCTTTTGATGCATCTTGAGGCTCTAGACTCTATAAGTGCAAGATTTGGTTTTCCTATGCGGAGACTAGGGAGAGGTCTCCTACTTCAATATCAACCATCTCTAAGAGATACGTTGATAGTTTACACCGGTTCCCCGTGAGAATGAAACAAGTCCTTTCAAGAGAACTTGAGTGGCTAGAAGGTTTAGTGCAGTGCGTCACTGGGTCCATGACATCTTGTCTTCAATACCGGTGTTACCTTGGTAACCACCAGTAGCATATGTATTGAACCCGGTTTCTGCCCTAAGGTTGAATAATTGGAGGGCTATTTCTTTTCACCCTTTCTCATTTCATTTCTTTTTAATTCTTCAACCCCTTCTTTCTCCATTCTCACATTTCTCCTTTTTTCATAATCATACCTACGGACTTTCTAATACTATCTATTGGGTATTGTCCATGGGTAGATCCCTCCGGCTCTGGCGGATCATAGGACGGTTTTCCTAACCTTAGCCACCTTATAACTTCATGACTTTCCTATGTTGCCATTAGAGGTGGCAAAATCAATCCAAATAAATTAAGTTTGGGTCATTTGGATAATTATTTAGATAGTTTGGGTCATTTGGGTATTCAATATAAATTAAGTTTGGGTCCAGTGGGCTTTTAAAAAATACTTTAAATTGAATGTTTGGGTCAAATGGTTATAAGAAAGGGTCAGATGGTTATAAGAAAGACTCTTAAATGGTTTTCAACTTTTCATATCTCAAAATCTCAAATGGTCGGATACTCGGATGGTCTGAACTTTGAACTGAAGTTTGAACTCTGAAGTGGGAACAGGCAACTTTCCAATCCTCGTAACTCGTAAGTAATTTTTCATGTTTTTTTTTTGTGTTAATTAGTATGCAAGCTTCTCACTGTAAGTTTTATAAATGGGGTTGCCAACCAACTGTTTGATGAAATGTCTGATTGAATAATGATGTAAATTTGTTATTTAACTATGACCCATTTGAGTTCTTGTTGTTTAGAGTTGTTATGTTAGTCAGTTAGTGTGACCCATTTGAGTTTTTGTTGGTTAGTGATCTTTGTCTTGCTGGATAAATAAGTATTGTAGCAGTAGATGTTGTAGTATATTCAGGTAAATGCTAGTGACATCCATGAAACAATTTTTAGCAGTCGACAACTAATAAAGGCGACATATAAACAACAGCAAGTACATCAAATGTTCACAAGAGTAGAAGAACCAGCCAAGTTCCGTGTGGCATCCATACATAAGTATTAAGTAGTTTTAAAAAACTGAAGATATTAAGCGAGAGTAAGCCATAGAAGAAAATCTGAAAATGTAATTGTTATAACTGTTGTCTATTACAGGCATTTACAGCCTATTTTGCTAGAGAAAAAAACACAACCATAATCGCATAATCGGCATTAATAAAGGTGGTTTAGACTTGCATTATTCATCTAGTTTCTATAACAAGTTGAGCATTAAGATCTTATCGCATAATCGACTTTAATACAGGTGGTTGAGACTTGCATTAATCAACTAGATGAGCTCCTGTCACCTGATAAGATAAGTTAGATAAGTTAAACACACAAACCTCGGTTTCTCCTACTATACCAGTAGCATTGATCCCCTCCACACAAGCTTGGGCACTTTTAGGAGAAGAGAAAGTGACGAATCCAAAATCTTTGTGTTTACTGTTTAGGCTTTGAGCTTATGTGCAGATCAATTTTTACAATCTCACCATACTTTTCACAAATCTCCTTCACATTCTCTTCATTCCAATGTTTCGCTAGTCCTGCCACATGTACCCGATTGACCTAGAACAATATAAGACACACATCAGTCATATTAAGATGGAAACAAGCAATTTTATATAGTTTTAGCAATTGGCATTAGACTTTAAAACAGATAATTGATCATTTTTAAACTAATACCTGAGGCACATCTTCATCAGTTGAAGGTTTAACTGATTGTTCAAATGAAACCTTAACACTCACATCCCGCCCAAACACTACATCAGGCTTTTTCAGACGTTGAAATGTTGCTGCTGCTTCAGAATGCGTACTGAATTCCAAGAAAGCAAAACCCTTTGTTTTCTTTTTATCCTCTGCTTTATTTTTCCTATTATAACTGATATCCTCTGCTTGCCTTGTATTTGTTGAGTCCTGATAATAAGCTTATCTAGTTTACCTACATAGATTTATGGGTTTTCATCTATCTTATTATCAATTATGAACATGTCTAAGACCTATACAACCTTAATTCAGTGAGTCAAGCATCACACACCATTGGCCAATCTACTGAATAAAGATCAACTAGTTATTAGAACCCCAAGAACTGCAATCTAATTATACACTCTAAATGACCCCTTATTTTCAACTTACTATGCAGATTAAAGCAATAATTGGTCAATATGTCGGTGGAAGGCTTTGAAGAACAAAATACGAATGAAGCGAATGAAGAAGAGGCCAGTTCATCAACAACAACAAAGGGTAAAACACGTTCAAATGTTTGGCTTTATTTTGAGAGAGTACCTATAGGGCCTGATGGTGTTCAAAGGGCAATTTGTACTTCATGTGGGACAACATATGTAATGTCAGGAACAAGTAACATGAGACGACATATTTACAAGTGTTTTGATGTTAGTGATGCATCCGGCCCACCACAAAAGCGTGTTCGTTTAGACCAAAAGATATATAAGGAGAAAATGGCTATTTCTATCATTAAACATAACTATTCATTTAGTTATGTTGAACATGATGCTACAAGAGAATTACACATGTTTTTACATCCGGAAGCACAACCCATGACAAGAAACACGGCAAAGGCGGAAGTTTTGAAAATTTATGAGAGAGAAAAAATGACGTTAGAAGAAAAGTTACAGAAAGTAACAAGCAGAATTTGTTTAACTTCAGACTTGTGGACTTCCATTACTACGGATGGCTATATGACGTTAACCGCTCATTACATAGATGAAAGTTGGGTTTTAAGAAAACAAGTGTTGAATTTTAGAGTTGTACATCCTCCTCATAGTGGTCGTGTTTTGGCAGAGTGCATAAATAACCTTTTAAAAGATTGGGGTATTGAGAAAAAAGTTTTTACTATCACATTAGACAATGCAGCGTATAATAATGGGGTTGTTGAATGCTTGAAAGATCATTTACGTTTAAACGACGCGTTAGTTTGTGATGGTGAGTTTTTATACGTCCGTTGTGGAGCACACGTGTTAAATTTAATTGTTCAATCATGATTGAAAGTAATTGAAGGTGCCATTGAAAAGGTTCGGGAATCTGTCAAGTATGTTAGAGGAAATTCAGCTAGAAAACGTAAGTTTGCCGAATGCATTTCACAACTTTCACTAAAATGTGGTAGACATGTGCGTCAAGATATTGTTACAAGATGGAATTACACTTATCTGATGCTTGATTGTGCATTGGTATATGAACGTGCTTATGCTCGATTAAAGTTAGTCGATTCTAGTTACAAGACTTGTCCAACAGAAGACGAATGGGCACGGATAAGAGAAATCACTAAAATTTTGAAACCTTTTTATGACATTACAACCTTATTTTCTGGAAGTTCGTATCCCACCTCAAATCTTTATTTTCACAATGTGTGGAAAATCCAATTGCATATTCAAGAAGCAACCGACAGTTGGGACCCTGTTATAAGTGTCATGGCAGAAGAGACGAAAACAAAGTTTGAAAAGTATTGGGATACTTATAGTATGATTTTGTCATTTGCAGTTATCTTGGATCCACGTTATAAAATGAAGATCATTGAATATTGTTTTGACAAACTTGGGATGGTTGGTGAAATGCTTACCGATAAAGTTAGTAGTATTGAGAGCGGTTTACGCAAGTTATACATTGGGTACAAGGTTCGTGCGGATGCGATGCATGATTTGAATATAGCAACTAGTCAAAATGTTGTAGGTGAGAATCCATCGGATTATTTGGCTGGTTTTGAGTCATTTAAGAGTCGATATGACAAAAAGGTGAAAGAAAAGTCAGAACTAGATAAGTATTTGGAGGAACCACCCCTTGACAGATTTCAACATCCCGATCTTAATATTTTACAATACTGGAAGGAGAATCAAGGGAGGTATCCAGAGTTAGCTCTAATGGCTCGTGATATATTGAGCATCCCAATAACTACGGTTGCTTCTGAATCCTCTTTTAGTATCGGTGGTCGAATTTTAAGCAAATACCGAAGTTCGTTATTGTCAGATAATGTTGAGGCTTTGTTATGCACGCGTGATTGGATATTCGATCAAGAAGGTATTATATTTTACTCTTCTTTTGTGTATTGTTTTTTTCTAATAATAGAATAATAGATCATTAATTCTTGATCTTTTATACATGTACAGGTGAAGGTGAAGATAGCAGGCACAAAGACAAAGAAATCGATAAAGGACTTATAGAGGATATAGAGAAGTTGATATGATGTATGAGAAGTTGATATAGAGAAGTGTGATGGCATTACGTGTGCAGGTCTGTCTCAAGTTTCTGTGATATCTGTCTGTTGCTGATCCAGATAGGTGCTTTCTTTGTTTATGTCCATGTTTTTCTTTGTTGGCTGACTTTTTAGTTTTTAGTGAGATGAAATGTGCTTAATGTTGTTTTTCTTTGTTTATGTCCATGTTTTTCTTTTCAATATTGCGGTTTTAATAATTTCTTGTAAATAAGCAACTTGAAACTACTTAATATATTTTGATAAGCATTTAAATAAGCAAATCCTAAACGCCCTCAAAACTGCTTATCGGCTTGTTTCGAAACGCTATGAGCAGATAAGCAGTCTTATCCGAACAGCCCCTGTCCCCTGATGTGCTTAAATAACTAATCAGGTAACTAAAGTTAGACACACATACTGATATAGTCACATGCTTATTATATTTGGAAAGACCTGATGTGCATCTGCTCGTCATCATGGTTCAATTATTTGATTTCATGTTTAAGTTTGTTAGCAAATTACCCTTGCTAATTTGCAGCTTTTAATGTGACATGGGTAATTAATGATATGAAAAGTTATTTTTTGATGTCTCATCTTACTGACTGAATATATGTGATGAATATATGGGTAATTAAAATGTGCAGATTCCCGTAAAATTTTATATTCTTTCATTTTCACACAAATTTGCACTGCACTTTCAGCTTGGTTAAACGCAAAAACATACATTCTCTCTAAAGTCAAAGAAAAAAATGCTCAAAACAGATTTTGGTTTTTATTTTTAAAATCTTCATTTTTAGTTCAAATGTTCTGAAATTTGGGATGGATAGAATTTTGTTGCTAATCTAATAGCTAGTATTTTTATTTTATTTTTTAGAAATTTTCTTTCAAGCTTTTCGCTAGCTTGAAAATCACCCTCTGAACCTGCATACCCCTGCACCACCAACAGTGGGTATTTAGACTTCTTCTTTGCTTTATAGTTTCTTAACAAGTAGAGTGTTTGCTGAGATTTTTGTTTCTATAGCTAGCTTGTAGTACCAGCTTCATAGATATATGCTTGGTTTTCTTTTTAGAGCTTGTTTACTAAGCTGTAACACAACCTTTTACAATTGCAGGAGTGAGTTTGTCAATTTTGTTTTAGAAAGTAATGGATGCAAAGACCCGTACGGACCAGCCAGGTGTTACTGCAAGAAACTGATGGCTAGTAGTTGTTACTTGATAAGAAACTGATTATGACAATATTTGTACTCGTTAATTATGGCATTTTTTCTGTATGATATAGTATTGTTATTGATGTAAACATTTTATTTTAATTGCTGCATAATAAATTACAGATTGTTACGGTAAACAAGATACAAAGTCATCAAACTTTTGATGCATAATAAATTAGTCTTTGTGATACAATGCTGCTGCAGCATGTTGTGCAGTGTTCTTCCGTCATCCAAACTTAAAAATGTTCTTCTTTAAAAAAACCTGCAGCATGTTATACACATTGTTATGAATCCGGTTTATACGATGTTATCGAGTCATTGAATCAGGTTGCCACCAAAAAAAAAAAAAAAAAGTCGACCCGACCCAATCTGACCCAAACCGTTTGACCCATGACCCATTCGACCCATTCTTAAAGTATGACCCATTTGACCCATGACCCATTTGACCCATAACCCATTTGACCCATGACCCAAACCGAACCGAACCGACCCGTTTGCCACCTCTAGTTGCCATACACCAAATCATTGAAAATTCTTCTCAACGTGTTTATGATTAAGAAACACATTTTGTTAACACGTTGAGAGTTTTACCATTTTCAAATGCTCCCCCTTAACATGTGCTCATATGTTTTGATTTGAAAGATTGCACATGTCGGGAAGAGTTTGCACTTTTGAATTGATCCACCTTTAGTTAACATGAACGAGCATTCGAGACACGCTTACATCACTAGTTAGACTAGCTTGAAGTTATTACCCGGCCCAATCAAATCCACAAAAGGTTTCTCGAAACGGTACACTCTACTCAGACAAGTCCTCTTCGAGACACACTTACATCACTGGTTAAACCAGCCTGAAATTATTACCCGTCCAGGACTAGTCCTTTCGATTCATGACAGTATATGTTTCGTCAATTCATTGGTTAAGCCTGAGAAGCACTCACATGAGATGCCAAGCCCTTTTTGTCACCACAAACCATTTGCTCCCCCACAATATGTGCATTGATGTATAAAACGAGTTTGGCACATATGGGAGAGTGTTTTTACTCCAAAACAATCACATTTTAATCAGGTTTCATATTTAAATCACATTTTCTCCCCCGACCAAAAATTTCAAACCATTTGAGATTTGTGATCCCAAGTGATTTAAATAAGTTCCAAGATTTTTTGGGAGAAAAATATGGTCAGATTTAAGAATGACTGATTTTAAGACGATACATTTGCTCCCCCTCAATCCTTGAGGGAGCATGTTATGTGTCAGAAATGATGAGTTTATAAATGATTTAGAGTTTAACGAGAAACTCATGAAAAATGCATATTCTCACACATAACAATTCCATTCACTGCTTTTAATGCACAAAGATCAGGTTTTGATGATATAGAATTTTTGAAATCATTCTCCCCCTCAATGGATGACCCATTTTCAATTTATCACTTTTTCTTCAAAAGATTAATCATTTGGCATCGATTGAGAGGCAAGTTTATATAAAATTGCAAGTTTGATTGATTTTCAAAAATCATGGTACCACCAAGTTTAGAACAAATACATTTTCGAAGAATCATTGAAGGAAAAGTATTCGTGATGTAAAGAAGACTTCTCTTCTTTTACAAGAAATGATGCACTGAAACGTACATCAAGTCGAGACACACGGATATAAAGTAATCCGTGCCCGGGTGAACATCACCCAATTAGAGGAACATCCGTCTTTTTGGCGACATGCTTTCCCCATTTTTAGGAGCGGGTTGCTATCTGAAGTAATAGCAAGACATTTTGAAAGAAATTTTTTGAGAAACGACATGTTTTAGAAAACATTATTTTAAAAGATAGAAAACTCTCGCTCAAGCATATGTATGAATCCGTGCCATTATTGAATGACATTTCCAGAAACGTACATAATATTGATTAAATGAGAGACATGTCGCGAGAAGAATATATATATATATATATATATATATATATATATATATATATATATATATACATATATATATATATATATATATTAGTTTTTATATTTTGCAAATTTTTATGGTTTTTGTCGGTTTTATATTTTTCTATTTTCTTTTTAGTTTTAAAATGTGTACAAAGGATATTATGCAGTTTAAGAAGATGTTGACCTTAATACCGAAAAGAGGATATCGGTCGGCATGTTGTAGAAGTCAGTAGTCAACATCTCTTAAACCTTCTCCACCAAAGCTTTCGAGGCTCCTGAATAGTCGTCTGAACTTGAGCCTTCTTACTGTGAAGCTTTGATAGATCAGCAACGTATCATCTCACGCTTGAATAGTTCTTCTCAACTTTCTTCCTACTGAAGGCCGAAGTAATGCGTAGCAAAAAGTATCCAGAGACCACTTCCCCCCAAGTAGTTGAAATGATGCAATCAGTCTCATTATATGAAGCTCAGAAACCCGAAGTACACACACAATCAATTGTGTACGTCTTTTGTCATCAGAAACTGTTTCTTACATCACTTCCCCCACGCAGTTGGAATAATACACCAAAAGAACGAGTTAAAACACTGATTTCCTCTGCGGTCATGACATTTGTCTTCCCGGAATGACTTTAATAAAGACGAAGTATAAAGCTCATCACGTGTACTCGTTGTGCGTTTCGATGTATGTCTCCTTCCCCCTTGCTGGTTTTGATACCTCAGAATCAGCAACACATCTTACGCCCATATACTTGAAATCTTGTGAGAAGAACACAATAAGCTCAAATATATCCTGTGAGAATCAACATGCTGAAGAGCAATGTGAGCACATCTAATAAGGGATTTTAACACATACTTAACACTCTCCCCTAATTAGTGCTCTCCCCTAAACAGACAACCTTTCTTGATGAATGCCTTGAATATGAAGAAGTCTTTTGATAATCAAATGCATATCGTCTTTAGTCTTCTAACACGCAACAGAAAATGTAGAACAGACTGTAGACTCGACCTTCTTCAATGTTGTCCATTTGGGGAATAGGATATCAACATCTCTATCTCACTAAATGCATTCCAGTTATATTACATATACCAAATCAGCCCACATGTACCAAATATAAGAAGAAACGATAACACCAAAGTAACAAGTTAAACCACTGATCATCTCTGCGGTTATCAATCCCGGAATAAGTGATTAAGCCCGATCACGTGAACTTGTTGTGCGTCCTTGGTGTACACATTCCTTTCCCCTAATGGTTACGATTAATCGGAATCATCATAATGATGTGTACATGAAGCATTAACTGGAAGCCCTTTATCTATAACTGGAAGCCCTTTATCAATAATAATATTAGCCCGTGAGAAAATGTCGATAAGCCCTCATGAGTCCTGAACTGAAGATTTCAGGAGTCATGAGATGATGACTAATTGAGTTTGATCCCCCTCAATTAGGCCATCGTATGTACAGAGCCTCTTCGAAACTTGTGAAGTTTCAGAATCGGCTCCCCCTCAAACTGATCATCCCCTTTTATTGATTCAACACTTTAACGTCATGATCACGTTTGAGGGTCTTGATATTAACCATCTTCTTCTTTATCTGAATCAGTCAATCAGCTGGAGTACTAAATGATAACGCCAAGTTCGAATCCCAGAAGTGACAATAGAACTCGAACAGATTAACAAACCACGGAATATTTCGGAGTAGAAGAGACCAATCTCCCCAACATGAAAAGTTAAGCTCGATCCCTTCGTGATTTATAACCCCAGCATATACATTTCTCCTCCCACGAAAAAGGAGAAAGAACACACGCCTATTCTCCCCCTCAAAAGTCGCATGCTAATGACATTTTTGCCACAGTTGAAAGGAGAAAGACATACACTAATTCTCCCCCTCAAAAATGGCATGCAATGACATTTTTACCATAGTTGAGATTCCGTGATGGTTGAAATTTATCAGATGCAGCATAAATATGTGTGTAGCACCAAAAACTACGGCGAAGAAGATGATGATTAAAACATTCTTGAAGCAGCCCCTCTTTTGTTTCCTCATTAATGGTTTAGCAACTGAAGAGTTCAATGAAGCTTGTAATATGCCTAAACCACTTGTTGATATGTGTGTTAAACCTTAGTGGGAGTAAATATCTGCTTACAAGAGCCGAACGACCATTTTACAAACATCATCAACATATAGTTTCTTCACCCTTTCCTTTCTCCCCCTCAAAAATTGCATATGCTTGTTGCAATTTTTGATTGAATAAGTGGAACACAAAAATATAATCCAATGTACGTTGATCCACTTGATGACTATACGAACATGGGAAAAGCATGAAGCTTGTTGATGAGAATGGTCATAAATAAGAAGATTTCTCTTCTTCCCAAGATAAAGTGCACTGAAACGTACACTTTTCTTTTCTTTGAGGAATGGGGCCTGAAGTGTTATCTGCAGATGCCATTATGTTGACGAACGAGGCTTGAACCATTGTGTCCAAACGTCATCTCTCTCTTTTCTTCTTCTCTCTGCTAACTCATTACCAACCCCATTATCATTCAGTCGGCTCTTTGTCGTGACTACTGATGGAGAAAAACCCAATATGATGAACTTGAGACTGAAGTAAAGTAACCCGAACTTGTGACTTAAGCTTGCACTAATGTATGACAAAGAGCGGTGTAGAGAGTTCGTACAACATTGAATCCCTAAGTACTTTATACTCTTCAACCAACCAACCATCAAGTATAAGACGTACATCACCTCTTGAATATCCACAACTTCGTGTGACACTGAGAACTACAACGTAACTCCTTAAAATGATAGTTATTTTGTAGTAATAGAAAGGAAGAATCCCAAAAATAACTAGATATCCAAGTCTTTGTCATTGTAAAGGTTAAAAGCTTGAACAAGGATCTCGAAGAATCTTCATCCAACCACCCCGATATCTTCAGATACTAAGTACACGCACCCATGAAATTTCACTTCAACCTCAAATAAATAATAATGAATTAATGCCGTAGTCACATCTTGTGGTTTAAATGCCCAAATCTAGCCCTTATTGATGTTTTGAATGAACTTTGATAATGGTTTTTCTCCCGATCATGGTCAAAAGCACATATCCCCGTAACACTTTGTTATAGCCAAAATGCCATGAAGTATATCATAAAAGTCATCCAATACATGAAGTACACACCTTATCCCTTCTTTGAAGTTGAAACCATAGCACCATAATCAATTAAGATCCGGAAATGCACTTTATTTCTCGAGGATAATTCCATCATCACGGGATTTTACAAATCTATGATTTAAACCGAGAAATAGATTCTTTCGCGGGATTTTACAAAACCAAGAAGAAACCATGAGACAATGATCGATTGAATGTGTTATGAAAACTGTTGGATTTGGTGAATAACTGTTTGTGGGAACATGCAAGAGATCAACAACAATTCTTCTCACGTATGTAGAATACTTCACAAACCATACTAAGTAAAGTAGTATAAACTACTTCCCCCTGGAGGTTGACCTTAAATCATCAAAGTACATGTTTCTCCCCCATGATGGTTTCGAACTTTCGGAAGCATCATTGACGTGTACGACCATATACACGAGAACTCCTTGTCTTAAGCAAACATCTTGAAGAAAATCATGAATGACATTGAAGGATCTAGAAAGATTTTGCTTAGACTGTGAAGTATCTTTGACGTGTTGTAGTGCCGAATATTCCATGAGAATTGCTGATCACATCTCAACCATTAAACCCATTAGCTAACAAACCAACCTCGTATTCTGTCGGCTATTATTGTGACAACTTGGTGAAGTAAACCCGATATACCAGACTTGAAAATGAAGTAGAATTTCCCAAATTTGTTACTTAAGCTTGCACTGTTGTTGGAAGAACGGTGTAGAGAATTTGTGCACCATGCAAATCTCTACGTACTCAATACTATCCCGACAAAGTATGAGACTATCATCACCTCTTGAGATTATCCACAACGTCATTTGCGTGTGACACTGAGTACTATAATGTAACTCCTTTAAGTGATAGTTAACCAGGTCTTCAACCATCCACCCCGACTTCTGGAAACTAGATAAACCAAGTCTTCAACTTAAATCTTAAGCACGAGCAAGTTATCATTGAAAGTCATGCATCCAACCAAATCCAACTTCAATATAAAATAAGTACACGCCTTCGTGAAATTCCACTTGAATCTCAAATTAGTAATACCAAATCAACCCCGTAATCACTTTGACATTCATATCCAAATACTCAGCCATCTTGACGTTTTAAACGAGTCTTGATAATGGTTTGTAGTACACAATATGCCCTAACTTTTCGATAAATTTGGGTTTGAAAACTAGGGTTTTGTATGTCGAGTTTTTACCATTCTTGTCAAAAACGTCACCCCGTGAAAATTAATAACATAACTACATAAGATCAAAAATTAAGTCCAAATACCCATCAACCATCAACAAGTAGGCAAAACCAACTATTATCCTACAAATTCACATGCCCGTTTCACCATCTAAAAGCAAATCTCGGATTGAGGCTCATTTAAAAACTGTGGACCAACAGTTAACCTCAGAAATTCAACACCACATATGACCACAATAATTGTTTAGCCTTAACAACTAATCAATAACTCATGAATTTGGGCTAAACAATAACATTCAACACGAAGAATGTCAAATAAACCCGAAGAGTGTCAACTCGAAATACCAAATAGGTTCAACTTATACTAACTTTAATACTCCAACTCCAATACTCCAAATCGGTAAACAAATGAAGGCCTAGTTATGTGCTTGTACAACTACACGGTTTACCATTAATCACTTCACTGTAACTTAAACAAGTCCAACACTCATGTAGTTGTGTGTGCACTCGATTTGATGAAACAAGCAAACCCAATGGCATTTTACATTTATCTTCAGCCCAAGATTAATACAAGTGGAAAGCCCAATCTGAAACAATTACAGACCCGGTCCATCTCACACACATAATACCCGATCCAATTCACTTGCCCTGAATTTTTCGTATATAATTATCCTTAACCCTATTTACTAAACCTAATCTCATATAATCATCCACCCCCTTCTCTTGTTTCTCTCACTTAATCACAGATCTCATCAAGAAAATAAAACATCTTCATCAAAACTCGTCAAAATCATAGCTCATCTCATCTTCAATCATCCCGATCAATAAACAATAATATTCTTAAATCACAATCGAACCCCCTACCTTTCTTTTGATTTCTTGCAAATAGAGCACGAGCACAAAGACTATTAGGCTTCAACATATTTAATTAAAGGTCTCTGGTAGGTTTTTATTGTTCATGTATTACGTTATTGTTGTTAAACGAACCAATAAAAAGAAGTGACACTCTTATTAATTCCTTTTTCTTATGTTTGAAAGAGAAAAAGAAGGAAACCTTCTTATAGATCAGTGATGATTCATTTCGTGAGTTAGATCTTGAAGATCTATGGGCTTAATACCACACGAAAAAGAAAACTGAGATCTTTGATATTTGCTTCAAGTCCGAGTCATGATTGATGATGATTATTTATTTATTTAATTTTTTTCGTGGGTAAGACCTTAAAAGGTTTTGATGTATCTTTGAATACCACGAAAAGAAAATAAATAAGTTGAGATCACATGCTTTAAATTTGTTTTCGTTTTTGCTTTGAGTCAGAGCAGTTGGGGTGTTGACGAGGTGTAGATGGGACGAGGTATAGATTGGATTAGGATAAAGTTGGATTTGCATTGGTATGGATTTGGTATTGTCATACTTCTTTCTCATCCAACTTCTTTTTCATTTTGTTATTTATCATTTGGCTTGGACTGATGAAGTGCTAGGTGCTGAGGTCAACTCTGATATGTTGTTAACGTTTGTTGGTCAACGCATTTCAGTCTTCATCTCTATTCTTTTGTTATGGACAACTCGCAAGGCGAGGTAACCGCTAGGCGAGATAACCGCTAGGCGAGGTAACCGCAACCATTGAGTTAATCGAAAACTTTGGAGCTAACCGCAAACACAACCGGACAAAAATTGTCACTGTCTTGCAAATGTCCTTTAGTGCTAATCGCAACCAAGAAAATAACAACCGGATGACCAGATTCTAACCAAGTATTTCCAACCACATTCCGACCATTATTTGACCACTTAACACGGGATGGTACAAAACAATTTACCAAATGATAAAACTTACATGCAAAGGCATGTATTTGGACTAAAAAAGGACGCCAAAAAAAATGAATTAGTGAGACTTTTAATGAAAGAGAATGATACCATTTGGACAGTACACAGAATAAAGAAGCTGTTACAAATAAATATGGAAAAATAAATTTTCAAAAAAAAACGTTATATAACCAGCATCAATAAATAGGTACGAACCACAAAAATCTGATTTTGACAAGATAACACCACAAGAATCAATCAAAACTATAACCTTGCTCTGATACCAATTGTAGGATCGAAATATTATGTTGATTCATGTGGATTCGGGAGGTCTATTATGGTGAAAGAACATCTTCTTCATTGTTGAGTTAGAGAGAGAAATTGTAGAGAGAGTGGGAAGTTCCAGTGAGAGAAAACACCTTTGAGGTATGTGTATTAATGAGAACAACCAACCCTCTCCCTTGGTGGGAGGAGGGTATATATACACTTACAATAAACGCCCTCCTACGGGATGTGGATCAGGTATACAGTGGATAAAGACCCGTCCGTCCTCCACGGTGTGACTATATCTATTCTAATATATACAAAGCTAAGAGCTACGCTAAGTATGTAAATACATGGGGTGACCGAACCTTTTTCTTAATCCTAACATATAAATTGTCACGTACATTCTTTATCCAATAAAACATATGAAATGATTCTATTTATTACTTTTAAATACGATAAAAAAAAAGTGGAACAAGAAAAACAAATAGAATAAAATAAATGAAAACAAAAAAGTTAAGAAAAAATTAAGAAGACAAAAAGAGACATTAAGAGGTGTTAAAACACCCATCCACATCTAGTTCAGTAAGATGTTTTTGGTTCTTACTACATCTTAATGATCAGAAAAAAAAAAAAAAAAAAAAAAAAAAAAAAAAAAAAAAAAACAAACGCTCTTAACACTGGTTGTCTCTTACAGTCTTTGAATGACATGGAAAAAACAAACACTCTTAATGACCAAAAAATCTAACCACGTCTGAATGAATCAGATTAAGATATTGTTAAGAGACATTTTTGAAAAAACAAACACCACCTTCATTTAAGAATTGTGCTACTAAAATCTCTATCTCTATCTATACTATTTATAAAAGCATTTATAACTTTTATTTTCAGAAGTATTAAAATTTTTAAACTTACACAATTGCTATTAGTAAAAGTTTTTTTTCTTATAAAAATAAATAAATATTCAATTTAATACAAGTAATAATTATTCATTATAACTATCAATTGTTTGTAAATGTACACATTAACTTGAACATTAAAATTTATGTTAAAACAATGTAAATGCAAATTTGTAACAAGGCAAGTCTATAGTAATGGTCAATTGAGCTCTTAATTATACGTATGTATACTGATCATTCAATCTTTAAAATTCAATTTCTAAATATTTATGTAATTGTCGCTACAATAATCTTAAACTAAAAGGATTAGAAAATTTGCAACTTATTATCTCATGGATGAATTTACGTAGCCATGACTATGGTATAAACATTAAACATGTTGTATTAATAAGTTTCACAAAATTTATGAAACAAAATCACTATGGTTGGCGATTTTAATATGGGAGTGATACTTACACCACATTTTTTGATGCACACATCACACTTATGCATATATTATGTTGTAACTTGTGCATTAATGATGTGATATTGTTGTGAAAGAATTAAAAAATGTGGTGTAAGTATCATCTCACTTTTAATATATAATTCGTATCAAGTTACATCTCCTATTTTTATTAATAATTGCATAAATTTATTTTCATTACAAGTTGCATAATGTAATCAAATATATTCATTCACTTGTACATCATAAATAAACGACACATTAATCTCCTTGTATAGCTGCAATCAACAATTACCACTGTCAACAACCACCACCGACTATTTCTTCCTTACAATTACTGTATATCGGCGCCAATTATTCTTGATTTTTTGTTTTTTTATGTCGTCACCACAGCATTACACGGGTACCATGCTACAATATAAAAGGTACACATTTGGGGTCGACCAAGAAAAGGTTAGAAATTATCACAGGAATACCGCATTTAGGCTACATACACCTTTGTCAAAAATTCGCCCTCCACCCTCCTTGAGTTATTTGAACAAATAAAATCTCACCCCTTTATTCAGTTTAGATCATGGTGCACAATATTATTAAGTAGTCGGTATTGAACTTGTGAATCCTAGGCTCCTTGCTACTACTTTAATCTAGATACATTCTTGGTACATATACATAATTGATGAGGTGTAATTTTGTAATGTTTATAGGGGTCATTTAGCCTCTAATTGCGTACACTTTAAATCATTTATTGCCATAAAATGCTTCTTTTTGAGTTTTAGATACTTAGGAGAGCAAACGCTGGATATGTACAAGTTTTGGGCTTAATTGGATGAAGAACGAAGAAAAATGATCAATTTTAGCTTCATGAACGGCAACCATGATGTGGTCACCAAAAGTGCCTAGAAAGTGCAAAAATAAATGATTTTGTGACGGCTCAGTGTGTGGAGACGACTTGGTTGACGACGTCAGAAGACCCAAGTGACGCTGCCACAACCTACAAGGTGACGCCGTCACACTATGGCGGTGGAAGATTTTAACCCTAATCGATGGAGAGCTGACGACGTTACAAGCAAAGAGTGATGTCGTTACAACCTGAAATCTATATATACTTTCGCATTGGTTTCATTATTTGGTGTGAAACTTTTGTGTAAATCTTGGAGCAAAACCCTAAATGATTTTAGGGCTTTATTTTCAATACTTTTCACCATTTAAAACTTTATGTATTAAAGAGATAACTTCTATGTTCAATCAATCAATGATGTTTACCCTTTATTGTTTGATTACTTGTTCTTTTGTCTTCATTACTATGTTCGCCTAAATTAATTAGTGTTTACTTAGGATTGTATGAAACCTAGTGTAGTTTAGTTTGTTTTATTGTTGTTGTGTGTGATTATTATTTGTTGATTAGGTCTCCAATAGTACACGCGTGAGATAACTATTTATAGTCGGACTAAGAACCATATAGACCTTGGATTTGCTCAGGTTATTGACATATCTGAGTCTAGGGTTCCTTGTAGATTTGTGTGCCAACGAAAGTTGGGTTGCGAAACATTAACGGGCTGGATAACTAACTACAAAGTAGTTAGTCGTAGGAGTTAGGCCAAAACACTAGGCTAGTTATTATAGGGTATGGGAGTTGGACCAAGGCATTATACTATTATCGTTATATCCTCCATTCACCAGCTTGGTATGACAGATTCAATAGAAGCAACTAGGCGAAACTAAAGAGTAGTGCACCCTAAGTAAATACACTACTGCATAAGAGTTCCTACCAATTTAACTTTTCTTGTTATTTAATTTTCTAGTTAATATTAGTTTAAAATAGAAAACTCCCTCAAAATTCTGATTTTTACTTGCTTTCTAATACATATAAAAATGAGGAGGGTTATTTTACATACCAAATTTTTTTCACATACTAAGGGACTCATTCCTACTATCCACTTAAAATGCAATCAATGGTTGAGATTAAAAGTATTTTAATATTTCACATATTTTTTATAATTTAAATATCTCATGAACCATTAATCGTTAGACGAAACAAGTCTAAACAAATTATACCGTCACGACTAGCATTTGATTATCCATCTGTAGACGTGCACTTTGATATATTTTCGACAAACTTTTTGTCTTACGTTTTTTTTACGTTTTTTCGTCTTTTTTTCTTTCTTTTTTCTTTGTATATGAAAATAGCATGAGAAATCACATATGATTAAACACTAATTTGAATATTCTAATACTATCACATATTATCACATATATACATTTAGCGGGCTTTGTTGCCCCTCCCTTTTTTGCCTTTTTTGCCTACTATAGCTCCCCTCACATAGGTACTGTAGAAACCATTTAGGACGGGTCGGGTTTAGAAAAAAACTTGGACCCGGGCATATCTCCCCTCACACAAATACTGGAGCATAAACATACAAAAGTAAAACTATACACATTATCATAAGAAAATTGAATAAAAATTACACAACACACTTTATAATCATAAAAAAAGTACAATTCCGGCAGAAAAAAATGATCGATGGCCGCAACAGCTCAAGATCCCGGCGTTCTTGAATCGTTAATTCTGAAACAAAATATCAAAAAAATTATAGAAAGTTCGGTCATATAAGTACAACATATAGATCTATAAAAACAATTCAACCCTTGAAAAATATATAGATTTGGCAGACGATAAAAAAAAAAAAAAAAAAAAAAAAAAAAAAAGGAATTAGAAAACCAAAATATCATATTTAGCAAATAAACGAAAACATCATATGGTAAAAAATATTTTATAAAAATTCAGATTCGTTAAAAAAACTTATATAAGAAAACTTATATTTATTCAAAGAAACATATAAATATATAACTACAATATTTTAGATTCAATAAAATAAGAAATAAAAGCCATATAGATGAAAGAAGCGAAAAAACAAGAGACAAAAAAGACAAAAACAAAAAACAAAAAAAATAAATAAATAAATAAAAAAAGAAAAAACCCGAATCATGTTAAACCAAAAACATAAACGAAAATAAAAGTTATATAGATTCAAGAAAGAACCTACCTGTGACACTAGAGAAAAGGGCGGTGGAGCGTCAGTGTGGTGGCGGTGAGGGTGCCAGTAGGCTGCGGTGAGGGTGATACGAGGCGCGTCGCGCGCTCACGAGCTCCAAAAACGATGTAGATAAGCCGATCTATTGATTCGGCAAATAAAAAATACTGCCAGAAAATTTTCCGGCGGCGACTGTCGGGTGGAGAGAGAGAGAGAGAGTATTAGTGTATGGGTGAGAAATGAAAAATGAATAAAAAAATGGGTTTTTTTTATATTTTTTGAGAAGGACTAAACTTGGATAAACAAATGTCAAGGGGCAGAAAGGAAAAGGGGGACAGCGGGACTAAAACTGCCAATGCGGCTAAACTTTTCAGAAAAACACTCCGGGACCCATTCGATGTACCAAACGGACTCGAAAAATTACGAAACTTGCAACATTGTTCACGAAATAGTTATTCCAATAAAATCAAGTATAAATTCGCATAACTTTCTCGAAGTCAAATTATTTGGCAAATACGGTTCGTTTCGTGTCATTTCGAGTTGAGACTAAACACAACATTCCCGCAGCAACACGCGGGTATCCTCAATTTTCCTTACAAAATTACCCGCTTCCATAATAATAATAATAATAATAATAATAATAATAATAATAATAATAATAATAATAATAATAATAATAATAATAATAATAAACAAAATTAAAAAAATCAACAACATAATGAAAACAGGCAACAACTAAAATTTATTTAAATTCCAACAAGTATAATACATTCTTCTTAAAAAAAACACACTCTCAAACATATGCATTAAGTAACAGAAAACAAATAACGTACGGCAAACACTCATGTAACAAAATTAATATCAACCAAAACATTCCCGCGGCAACGCGCGGCATCATATATACATTTATTGGGCTTTATGGCAACCCCTATTTTGCCTCACCTCACATGCCCACTGTAGAAACCATTTAGGATGGGTCGGGTTTGGGCGGGGCGGGGCGGGTCGGGACTAACGCCCGTTAGTTACTGTAGCATTACAACTAACGGTCGTTAGATATTTAACGGTTGTTAGCTGACGATCGTTATCTTTAACATTTTCTTTAAAAATTCATACGAAATTGGTCCTTCATCTCAGAAGTTCGTTGCATATTTAGTCCTCTCATAATTTATATAATTGGTCATTCATGTTATACGTCCATTGCAAAGTCAGTCCTTACTCACTAGATTGACGTTAAGTAGCTACCGGCCGTTATTACACTTTCCTTATTCGGAAAACACCCTCATATGTGACATATCATATGTGATATAACACTAATATCACATGTGATATTATTAGGATATTCAAATTATTGTTTAATCACATTTTTATTTTTTCATGCAAATTTCAGTAACCAAAAAAACGTAAAAAAAGGTGAAAAACACGATTTTTTTTTTTTGTCGAAAGTATATTAAAGTGCATATCTATAGAAAGATAATTAAATGTTCGTCGTAATGGTATATTTTTTCGCTTAACGATTAATAAGTTGAAAGATATTAATATTTGGAAAAAAATGATGAAAGTGAGTTTTTTAAATTGTTGGGATTAATCTCATCAATTAGATTAAATAAAGATGGAGAGTGGAGATTGATCCTTGGTTTGTAAAAAATAAATTGGTATGTAAATGATCTTTAATCATTTAAAAATACCAAAAAGATTATTCCTTCAACCTTTAGACCCATTCGTCATACACTTCGAGCATACCTCACTATTCTCCTAGAGAACAATCAACCCCCTCTCCCGGACTTACCCATATTACACTACAACGATTAGGTGCCTAGGAGGGTTGTAATACTTAGTGTGTTGCAACTCGACGCATCTATTTTATGGCGCCGCTGCCAGGGAATGGTCTAGGTTTCAATTTATATTTCGTTTAAGTCTAGTTCGCGAGATTCGTATCTAGTGAACCTTTTTATTTTTCCTTTTATTATTTCATTAGTTTATCTTTTATTTTTCCCTTTGTTCGTTACTTTTCCATTGACTCTTCCAATCCCCACCATCAACGCGAATCCACCAATTCCACTCATTCCCCAAAATCCACCAAACCGACCAATCCCACCCATACCATTTAGACCGTGTACTCTAGGTGAGTATTCCCGATAAGCCACGAAGGCTATCGAAACACCATTGAGCTTCCCAAAGAAACCAATGTATCCCACTTGCGAACCGACACCATCCGGTTGGTGCAAAACAGATGTGGAATGCATTCCAGGGACTTAGGTCGGAAAACCCAAACCAACACCTTAAGGATTCCTCAAAATTGTTGACTCAGTTGACCTTAACGGTGCCTCTAGATAGATGACGCGATTGGTCTATTAACCTTAATGATTGCGTCTATTCGCAATCAACTGACCTTAACGGTGCCTCTAGAGGGACGACGCAAATGACCTTAGTGATATGGTCTACTGGAGTACTGGTTTATGTAGTTTACGATAAGTGGGCTATCTTAATACATCCTATAATCAGGTGCAGGCTCATAAGCTGAGCACAACCAACCCAAAATATGTAAGCCAGGCCCAAATCAAAGGAATATTGGGTTGGATGTAGAAGTGTGACTTGATCAAAATGCTTAAAGTTAGTTTACTTTAGGGAAAATGATCACTGCTGTCACAGCAGTGATCATTAGCTGCTGTCAAGGCTTCGTCGGGGGACCATTTTTGCTGCAAAACGAACATTCAAGGACCATTTAGTAACATCGGGGGGTGGGTTTTGTGTGTTACAGCAGGTAACTCCCTGCTGTGTTACAGCAGGGATGTTATCCCCTTTACTTTATACAAAGAAGGGATGTTACATATAAAATCATAAATTTTGTATGTTAGTGTTTGTCCAAAGATGTTAGAAATCACGTTAAATAGATTCCATACACAAATCCATAACCTTCTACACTAACATTTATTACCAAACGTGTCAACAAAAAATTGCTTTTCGTTTTAGGTTGCCTAGAAGCCTTGATGGTTTTCATGATCCATGATTACGTGTGTACCCATCTTAATACTTTATATAAACAACGTTAATCTCAAAACACGTGTTTCATTTATTTTATCTATTTACATATTATACATTTTTGTTGTATAGCCACTCATTTGCTACAATCAAACTGTTTTGTTGAAAGAGATTAATAGTTTTTATAATATATTCATTATAGTAATACTTTAGAGTTGTGTGTCAAACAAATATTGCCCGTAGTAAGATAGAGTACCTTTTGTTATTCCACAATTTGAAAATTGGTCGACTAATTTCACGAGACTAAAAGCAAAGATGTTGATTGTTTGTTGTTTGAGCCAAGTAAGACGGCCAAACCGAAACTATGCATTTGATACGAGACTGTGAGACTTATCTAATTAGATGGTAGGTTTAAAGGTCCTTAAACTAACTGGGATTCAGCTAAGAGTTTATTTTCTTTATTATTTCATGTTGTTTAACTGTTAAACCAAACTGTATTTAGACTGTTGACTAACTTAACATAGCATGGCTAATTGTTTTTGATTTGTGAAATATACTCATTCGACTTTTAATGGTTGTTGAAGTTCTATAAACGAGACGAAAATTGTCCCCTTGTCTAGCCATATAAGTAGTAAAACATTGATACACTTGTTCAAATAACTTCTTCAATTGTTTTATACTCCTATCGATATCTTGCATGTGAAAGTATGCTTTCAAGGAAAATCAATATAGTTATTTCAAGTATTTAAGTAAGTATTATAAAAGTTTGACAGGAATGATAAAGCACGACACCTATCTAGAGAACTAAAAGAGTATTTTCATGAAGTTTGCTAAGTGGGACAACAATATTCATTCTTTTTTTGGTTGGATGAGGATTGAGGATGCAATAAGTTGACCTAACTTATCCAAATTCAGTTGACTCCATTGTCAACTACCTTTGGAGCTACTACTTTTTAGCATTTAATTATTCTTTTGTGCAAGGGGAAGAAGCCAAAATGGAATTTTGCTTTTTGCTTTTTGTTTTCGTTTCATCTATATTTTCACAAGAAAAGTTAGAAGGAGAAAAAAAAAATGCAAAAAGAAATTTCGTGTGTTATTCTCGGTATTCACACAGGGTCGTCTCCGAAATTCAAAGGTCCTGAGCGAAAACAAAAATGAGGCCCTCAAATATCAACGTACAATAAAAAGCTTAAACAGTAATTGGATACACTATAAACTTATGTAAAAATATCTTTCACATCGTTTAATGCAAAATTTACAACTAGATTTTCATACTCAATTTGCTAAAAAAAAAAAAAAAAAAAAAAAAAAAAAAAAAAAAAAGTGAACCTTATAAAAATGTAGTATTCAAAGTAATTTTATTTCGAAAGACAATAATTCTATTGGCCAACAGTGGCAAAATAAGAAGGAATTACAAGAGTCCAAACCGAAGAAACGGGGTGAGTTCTCCACACCCTTAAGGGTATTCAATTATTGGATGCATCACTGACTTTTACGGTGTGCATTGCGAGTTGTACGGTTTGACCAATCCCTGATGTGACACTATAAGGAGGGTTGTATAACATATCCCCAATAAACAGAGAAAATGGAAGCTATTATTGGTAACAAACCATAGTGATTAGATAAAAAGTAATCATTTAAGCGAAAAGAATGAAAGCAATGACTAGATGAAAAAGGAGAAGTATCACATAGTGGGGATACGACAGGTTGAGTTTTCAACAATCATAGTGATTATATTGTTTCTTGTTGAGGGCCTCGAATTCTCGGTGACTACCTATTTATTTTTCACCGTACAGCTATTTTAATTTTATTTTTATTTTTAAAACTACACTGTTATTTTTAATCTTGATTTTTATTTGTATATAAAAGCAAAAGTTTTACACATCATTGATGATGTAATGATGTGTAATTTTTATGGAATTTGAATGATGATATTATAAATAAACTAATGTTAAATATTACTTTATCCGTTTTAAATTTATTGTCCGCAGACAAAGAAAATATAAACATCAAGAACTTTCGGTTCATTGTATTCTTCAATCAATAAGATTTTTTTTTTCTTTTTTTTAATACTTTTTATTGGTTGTAAATGAAAGAAGATATCGAAAACGAAAAGTCTCGTTAAGTTTGAGACGGATAGAATACGAGTTATCATGTTAACATATTTTGATAAATTTCGACACTGAGAACATCCATGAATATCTAAAAAGGTTTATACAATTAACAAATCATCAAGTTATAGACTTTTTCATATTATAAACCTATTTCCACTATAAATAAACCTATTCATAAACGTTGGGTTCGAGAGCATTCATCCATGTTGTTGGCTGTGTATGGTTCAATGTTGGAGTGCCAATTGAGAGTTGTATTTTTTTTCCCTTCTCCTGGGTTTTTTCTGGGAAAGTTTTTTAAAGAGATAGTCTATTTTGGTTTGTTATACTCCTGGTGCATTGTTGTCAGACTATTTTCAGGATATGTGCTTGATTAGGTGGTTTTTTCGGTTGAAGTTATTGTTAGCTCATTTTATATGATTTAATTCGTTTTGCGGCATGTCACATACCTCTTAGTGGTTGTTCAAAAGCGTGTGCTTGAGATTTATGTGGTAATTCTGTCACATACCATGGTACTTAACATTTTTATGTGATTATATATTTTACCGGGTAATACCAAAAAGAAAAGCGCACAACAAAATTTTTGAAAAAGAAAAATAAAAAAAAAAACTAAAAAACAAGTTTAGACCTCTTCAAGTTATTAGACCTATCCATTTCACCTAGTATTGAAATGGTTTCTAACTAAAGTTCACAAATTTATGAACCTTTTCAAAATATTTTAGATCTATCTATAAACCATCATAACAAATAATCTAAATACATGTGATTTTTTATTTAACTATTAATATTTATAAGGTTATTAGTTTCCTAAACCAATTCTAACACATTTTTGCACCCTTTTATCATTATTCTTATATACTATACCAATCTTTGTATACTATTTTTTATAATGACCAAATTATCTTACATTATCAAAGTACTTATAATTGATGTAATAAGAAAATGATTCGTCCAAGCTTGAATCTCACATAATAGACTAGTTATATAAATAGCCAGAAATCTGTGCGTTGCGACGGCAGATACCCTATAAGTAAATATATTTTCAAGAAAATTCTTATAAAAAAATTATTACAGTATAATATTAAAAATAACAAACAAATAAGTATTGTTATACAAACATGTATGAATATAATGCTCGCAAATGCGACGGCGAAATCAAATATTCTAAGAGCAAGATCACGTGATGATTAATAATTTTATATAACGTCGAAAATATCATCCAATTATAGTAAATGAATTCAAAAGATATCATTTACGTAATAACAAATTATTACAAAATTACAAATATCATTTACAGTACCATTTAATTAATTGCATCACAATATATTTGTATATTAAAAACATGAATTAAAGGGCTAGTTATGGTTTTAGACTTTTTTTTTTCCTTGTTAAATCACATTGTAGTTTTTTTTTTTTTTTTTTTAACATGTTTATAAAATGTGTTTTAAAATGTTAAAACTAATGTTATTATGTTGTAGTTAACACTATTCTATAATAAGTAAGTGTATTGGCTGAAAATCTTAAGACTTCTTTATTTAATAGATCACAAATCTTTTATAATGCGAGGTAAATTTAGAAACACTCAAAATTTGACGCGCGCCCAAACACTCTTCCATACTAAGATAGGCGATCATAGCCAATACCGATTCTTACAATACATACGGTTACAATGAACTTAATCTTGAGTTCATGTGCATATGATTATATATTATTACTATATGTTTATTAAATTAACTTAATTCTAAAATACATAGGAATATTATTGTATATTTATTGATGCATAATCATTATTGTATAATGCAATACATGCATCTTTTTATGAAGAAACGTAGAAAATGCAACATTATATTACAGTGGAATATACAAAAACTGCACATGACAACTACATTTTCACCATATGTGTGCGCGCATATGTAAGAATCATACAAACTATCCCGTTATTTTGACACTAATCATATCAACAACAGATTAATATAAAATTTTGACATAGACAAGTGACAACTAGCCAAGAAAATCTAGTAAATAAAGGGAAGAATAGTTGGACTAAAGGAATGTTTAACTTTAAGGTACCTCACACGTACAATACTTTATTAGTATTGTCACATTGTGTCACTTGAGAGAAAATATAAAATTTTGATGTGCTTAATTAGGACTTAGGAGATAATCAACTAACTTTATCAATCAACACCACCAATCGTCTATTGTCTATATTATAATTAGCCAACCTTTTGTTACTGTTCATAAGGTTTGGTTAATGATAGTGTATAAGTGTTTTAGCTCAAATGACAAAAGCTCGTATACCATAACCAGCTCACAAGGCTAGAAGCCCAACAAACTTTGCCTGTGAAATTGACTTTCCAGGCAAACATTGGTCAGACATAACTCATTCTTCTCTGGAAAACTAACTCTAAGGAGAGGATATGCCACACAAGTTATCTCTAAAACCGTTACGCGTTAATGCCACGTGTAGCTACCTCGTTCGTGCAAAGGTAGTGACGCGGGAAATTCGTTAGTACGTATGGATCTTGCCAAAGATTCCCATAACATCTGAGCTAAAGATGTCATGGCACGTGTTATTCTTGTCTCTTCCATAAGATGTCCACCACATGTACACTCTAGGACCGTTGGATCATATACGACCGTTGGATCACATCCACGTGACGCACACAAACCTAAATGCATCCATATAAATACCGGAGCATTTGGTGAGAAGAACCAAGCAATCTTTCTCCATTTCACAGACGCAAAATGTACATTTAACCCTCATCTTATGTGAGTGTTACCTCGACTCAAGATAACCCTCTTATCTCCAGGTCCTTACCGAATGCGGAAAACTGAATATACGATAATCATCAGCTAACAACATTGATTTACCCAAAAAATTTCTTTACGTACCATACATAAACATTTTGCCATATGTAGGACCCATAACGTAAACAAACCCATCGATTTCATCTCTTCCAACACCGAAAAACTCAAATACTTCATTATTTTTGTCACTAAACACGAAAATAAATCACTGTAAAACTTCCATTTTACGACATCAAAAAACCTAAAAACTTAACCTTTATTCGTAGCAAACACGAACGAAAACTTTCATCTTATTATATTATCATAGCAAAAGATTTCTTTCACAAACATGTCAGATCAACAAAATTAACATTAAATTATGACATTAAATCGGATGTTACAATAATAATATATTGCTAATATAATGAATTTAATATGGTTATAGTTGAAATTAATACAATAATTTTTAAATTTGTACATAATAGTATGACGCCAAAAGTTCTTTATAGATCCAACTTTTACTATAAAACCCATCAAGCAATCTTAGCCACTCATTTTTTTTATCAAAATAAAAAAAATAAACTTCTACCATTTTTTTAAAACTTAAATATTTCGCAAACCGTAAATCGTCAAGCTATAAAAAAAATACCATTGCGACGAGAATTAAATTATCTTTCTATAGACATGCATTGTTATATACTTTCGACGAACTTTTTTTTTCGCCTAGAAAAATCATATATGATTCGTAAGAATCATATATGATTCAAAGAATCGAATCATATATGATTTTTTACGAATCATATATGATTTTTACGAATCATATATGATTCTTTTTGGGCGAAAAAAAAGTTCATCGAAAGTATATAACAATGCATATCTATAGAAAGATCATTTAATTCTCGTCGCGATGGTATTTTTTTGTAGCTTGAAGATTTACCGTTTGCAAGATATGTTATTTTGAAAAAAAATGTGAAAAATATAAGTGAGTGGCTATGCTTGGTTGATAGGTTCTATGGCATGTATGGGTTCTTTATGGATCTCAACTCATAGTATGACATATTAATTTTTCACAATCTTACAGCACAAACACAAAAACTCTGAAATTATCATCTATTATAGAAAATCGTTAAATAATATTGGTAAAAAAAACGTAAATCAAAAAATTATTAAACAATATGTGTAAAGAGTTATTGGTACGAAAATGAATTAAAGAATTTAACAAAAACTTAATCGATCACTTTTCAATCGCGTGGATGTTATAATGCTAAATCTAACACTAGCATTGGCACGATTTGACTAATTTTTCAATATCTACGTTTTCATTCTTTTACCAAAAATGACTAGACTCTTAACAATGACCCCATTTGAATCGACCCTTCTTGTCATGACTGGGCAATTGGGCTTCGCTAAAAGCCGAATCTGTGTTAATTAGCTTCGGTTTTATGTCTTTAGTCGCAACTTTTATTTTACACGAATTTAGTAATATTAATATTTTATTTTCCGTCTCAAATTAAATGCCCACTTTTTTATTTTCGGATACCCTCAAATAAATGTTTGTTTTGTGTTTCAATCGATCAAAATCGATTTCAGTATATAAATATGATATTTGATTTGTGAAAAGTATAGTTAATATGGTTTTTAAAACGTTATATAGTATGAGAGTAAACATTTATTTTAAGACGGAAAGAGTAATATTTATCTCAACATACCTTTTCTTTTTTTCTTCTTTTTAATCACTGTATTATTTATAGATATGAAATATAATTTTACTTTATACGGAGCATTAAGTAACCATATTATAACAAACAATTAACTTCATATTAGTGCTATTTTAATTATTAACATAAAAAGTCAAATTGGAATAATGCTTGACATACCATTATAAAATACTTTATAACTAAAATATAATAATAATAATAATAATAATAATAATAATAATAATAATAATAATAATAATAATAATAATAATAAATAAATAAATAAATAAATAATAGATAAGCAAGCGGATTATCCTTAATAAGTTACATATTTTGTGATGTAATAAAACACGCAAAATATAATTACATAAAAGAACAATCATTTAACTTCTAACCCAATTACATTATCTAACCTTAACTACAAAACAAACCCTAAACGTATTCGACTATTCGATATTAGGTGATTATAACAAAAACGTACAATATGTCTTCTTAGCAGAATTTTACAAATGGGTATCATCAAGTGGCATACATTGATCTCTTACTTTTCATAATGTAAAATCTATGTTGTGAATTCGTGAAATGCAATTAGGGTTTGTGATAAATTTTGTAAATAAAGTTTGAGGATAAAAAAAGAGGCGGTGCAAGTGCTATAAATGTATATGAGGTGAGAAGATAGATGTGACATGTGGGCAAACGCCCAAATAATTAATTTGAGTAATACTCACAATATATTTAATGATCATTACACCCTCGGAGTAAAAAGGCACGTTTAGTAGATAACGGACATGGACTGACGGAACATAATCAAAGGGACCTTGGGTGATGCAAAAATTGAATAGTATTGGCCTTGGGTGTATTTAATATTTTAAAAAGACTCAACGTGTATTTTAGGTACAAATCAAAGACGAACAACGTATTTTACTCTAAAAACTATCCAAACAACAACGATACACTCTTTCGTCTCAAATTAAATGTCCGCCTTTTTCATTTTCGATGTCTCCAAATAAATGTTTGTTTTGTATTTCAATCAAAAGTGATTTTAGTGGATAAAGATGAATTTAATTAATTGAGAGTTTAGTTAGTGGAGTTTTTAAAACTTTGCTTAATATGAAAGTAAATATTTATTTTGAGATTGATAGAGTGCCATTTATCTCAACATACCTTTTTTCTATTTGTAAATATAATACGTAGTATATATAACTTTACTTTATACGGAGCATTAAGTAACAATATTATCACAAACATTTAACCACATATTAATGATATTTTAATTATTAATATAAAAGTCAAATTGGAATATGCTTGACATACCATTATAAAATAGTTGATAATTAAGCAAATAAGTTTTATTACAACGCTATTTATGAATACTTCTAATTGGATGATAATTTCGAAAAAAATGGAAACAATTTAAGATCTATACTATCTATAATGGAAAAATGGTCAAACTTGAAAAGTTGAGTATTGAAAGTCAAATGTGAAAGAAAATTAATGTAATTAATACTCTAATTAAAACACCTCATTACTTAAAAGTACAATAATTTATTCACATTGTACAACCAATTAAAAACATATTTATCAAATTAAATACAACAATTAAAACACAAACCGGATTGACTCGGTAATTTGACCCATTTTCGACCCAACCTAGCAAGTTGACCCGGTATAAATCGACCCATTTTTCGACCGGAGCGGTTCAACCAGTTGAACTACCCGGGTCGAACCGGGTTTCAAAACATTATCCATTATGTAAAAGTACAATGATTTATTCACATTGTACAACCAATTAAAAACATATCTACCAATTAAAACACAAACCGGGTTGACCCGGGATGCTTCAAACCCGGCGGATTGACCCGGTTTAATTTGACCCGTTTTCGACCCAACCTAGCAAGTTGACCCGGTTTAAATCAACCAATTTTTCGACCAGAATGGTTCAACCGGTTGAACCACCCGGGTCGAACCGGGTTTCAAAACATTATCCTTTACTTAAAAGTACAATGATTTATTCACATTGTACAACCAATTAAAAAACATATCTACCAAATTAAATACAACCAATTAAAAAAACAAACCGGGTTGACCAGGGACGCTTCAAACCCGGCGGATTGACCCGGTTTAATTTGACCCGTTTTCGACCCAACCTAGCAAGTTGACCCGGTTTAAATCGACCTATTTTTCGACCGGAACGGTTCAACCGGTTGAACCACCCGGGTCGAACCGGGTTTCAAAACATTATATTTCGTTTATAACCTATAAACTTTTGTTTATCAATAAACTATTTGTCGCTATAAAATCTCGTTACTATGCACGGGTACTCGTCTAGTATAATAAATACACAATTAACACTTGATTGTGATTAGTTGAATTTTATTATTACAAACAATTGTACTACATAATAAACTAATGTATCTTAATGACAACCTTAGGACTGTCGTTAGCAAAACCTTAACTTTTAACCCAATAAAACTCTATAAACCACCGGCTATACCCGGTCACCTTACAAACATTCTTACTATAAATACCACACACCATACATCCTCATATTACAATCTCCTTAAAACTTCCAACATGAAGACCATAACATTACGTCACTCTTCAGGCGATGTATCAACCGGTAGCAAGACTAAACGTATCGCAAATAATGTATTGCAGTCGATCACTACGTTATGGATACTATGCGCGAACCAAGCGATCATAGCTTCACGAAAAATCAAAGATAACTCAAAATTTTCGCCTAGTTCACCCATGATCCAACGACCCAAGAAGCTTATCGTGTCGATAAGCAACAAGGCGATGAGATTGAGTCATCGAAAGAAGAGAAACACAAGAGATGATGACGAGGCGAAACTTGAAGATGATGGATTATGGCAAAGGGAGATTTTGATGGGTGATAAGTGTCAACCTTTGGATTTTTCCGGGGTGATTTATTACGATAAAGATGGAAAGCGCACGGATGAGTATCCGATGCGCTCTCCAAAAGCTAGCCCGTTTAATGGCTATGTTCCATCTCCACGGGCTAGCCCGTTTCCTGGTTACGAGACCAAATTTGATTGGGTCCCGCCACATGTACGGTAATTCAGTAGTTTATTGAATTACAGTCATGGTGATATAGAATATACTCTTTTGTTTTCAATGTTGTTATATGAAAAGTGTTGTTTTTAATCGCTTTGATTTTGTTCTAGGATGGGTTTTTCTTTTCTTTATTTCACAATGGATTTATTGGTGTTTTAGCGATTGAGATATATGAGTAGTCAAAATTGGTAGAACTCCATGTTTACAAAAAAAAAAAAAAAAAAAAAAAATTGGTAGAACTCATATCTTATCTTTTGGTAATAATATTTGCATATCCTTTTAGCAATCAAAATACGATTTTATGCTAACTTTCATTTTCAATCCTTGTAACTTTTTTGGAATTTATTCTGTATGTGCTTTAATAGCCTGACTATATATACCATTACTATTAATCTTTAGTTATTAACTTTTGGTGATTTATGCCATAAATTAGATGGTGTAATAGTGTATACAATAAAACAATAAATATACTTCCATTCTAATATGTCAGATAATAAATTCACTGCTGATAACTTTAGTAAACATGAGTTGATTTAAGAAACCAAGCTTAATGATTTTCCAAAGATAGATATCTTTAATAAATGAAAATGAAAATGAAAATATATGGTGGGAAAATTGGACCAGACATATTAGTAGTTGCTAGAATAGTAAGGAAGTAGTTGGTAATAAAAGTTGAAGTCAATACAATGATATGACAAGTTTTTGTGTGTTGTTCAAATAAAGAGAAGTTTAGGTGTGGCCACAAGATCACTAGTTGTAGAACATGACTGGTTCAAATGCAAGAACAAAGAATATGTTCAAAGAAATTCGAGAGTCCTATATTTGGCCTAAAGTAAATGTGATAATTGATTTAGTTTAGCGTATAATTCTACAACTACACACGTATAAAGAGATACATACATGCAAGTGAATTTACAAATAATATGATCATTGCCACATAAGTATTGATATATTGTAAAGTAAACACACATACACGAAGAATATATATATATATATATATATATATATATATATATATATATATATATATATATATAATCATTGTCATATAAGTATTGATATATTGTAAAGTAAACACAAATACACGAAGAATATATATATATATATATATATATATATATATATATATATATATATATATATATATAAACGTTAAGATAAATATATTATAATACCACCTACAAAATTAATATGAATTTATAAACTAGATTTGTTTAGTTATTTATTTACATTATATTAGTTATACACTATTATATAATAGAAGCGGTTCGGTTCGATTTTTTACGGTTTGATTTTTTACGGTTCGGTTTTTAGACAAAAATTGAAACCGAACCGAATTTTTCTGTTTTTGAAAAAGTAAAAACCGAACCATCGGTTTTTAATTTCGGTCGATTATTTTGATTCAGTTTCGATTTTTCGTTTTTTTTTTCTCACCCCTAATTCTCCTGAACTAAGTTATATTTATTGAACACGGACTTTACTTTTATATCAGAAAATGCATTTAATTCTCATTAAATATAGTTATAAGTTATCATGTATAAATGTAAATTTGAATTTAATAATTTCCGACTTTACTTTTATATAAAACTCAAACGTATACCCTCGAGGCACATTTTAGAAAATCCTTTGTTAATTTTATAAAATAATTTAGAAGACTCGATCTCTCTGAAATAAATCATGTTCTAACAAGTATGGAGGCTGTTATGTTACAAGTACGTCTTATATAATTTCTTTAAAAAGTTTAAATCAGCGGAAAAACGAGTCTTATATAATTTCAACGAAATGTGTTATTATTTTTAGTCTTGAATTCACTACTAAACAACAATATGTAGCTGGAAATTCTAAATGGGGAGATTAAAGTTTTATCTATCTTTCACGAAATTAGATAAGTTCATCGGCATTCCAATCCTTATGTTATGTTTCATGCATGAATGCTTAGAGGAAGTGAGGAACATGATTATTTTATATTGAAAATGAACATGATATGTGATGTTGGCCGACTAAAATAACATATATGGAATAATCTATCTTTTGGTAAATATTATAGGCCTATACTTTCACACAAATATCAATATCATCAACACTACATGTTATATTTACAAAAGGTATTAATTAAAAATAATGAGTTCTGAATGACGTTCACTACACAACATGCAAATTAGCAACATTGAGTAGTGCTCACACCTAGACAAATACTCACAACTTGCAAATTAACAATAATGAGTTGTGAGTGACTTTCATAATGTGCCACTTTTAGTCCACCATAGCTAAAATCTAAATGCTTACATTTACTTTAAGAACGACATGTGTTTGCCGACCACTTTTAATCCCCATAAACTTGTTTCACTTATTTAACTAGTATGTAATGATCATATCCAAACTGAATTCCTCGCTTTATAATTGTATTTAATCAATAAGTGAAATCAAATATTGTGACGGTTGGGCTCATCATAAAACAAAAACGATTCGATTAAACACTTTATGCTATGATATATCTTTTTCCAGCTTCTTGTAAAGTCACCGCACTCAATATAGCTTCTTAGTTGGTTTTTAATGAAATTGATAATCTTAAAACGAACTTATACCATGTGGTGAAACAAAAGAAAAAGATCAAAATAATAGGAAGAAAAAACAAATTTTAAACGAAAGATATATGCAATCATCATATATATTTTAAGTACAATCTATTAGAAGCGATAGATAAAAGTGCTCAACTTCGGCCGTAGGTTTATGGTCGTTAAGGTTTAATGTAACCTTCATTATATATGATTAATTAATAAACAAAATATCTCAGGAGATTTTATTATTTAACATGATATAGAGATGAACTGATTCTAAGACTTAATCGGCCGTCATGAGCAGTTGCAACTTTGTAACCAGTCAAAATTTTAAATCTACCACAACAAAATCCCCGCTGCTAACCAACAACACTAAAAACAAATTTCGGCCAAAATCCTAACCGCATACTATTTTTGCCATAATTTTTCAAACGTTCGGAGTTAAGTAACACCATCAGCGCCAATCTCTTTGTTTTCGACTATGCACAAAACCAGACCAAAATCATCTTCGTTGGCCGCCGGACACGCCACCACGCACTGCAGTAAGCCGAATGCCGGGAAAAAAATGTCTCCAATTTGCCTTTGCTGTTGTTGTTGATGCACGATGAAGATTATTTTTCGCTTGATGTCGGATGTATTTATCAACAACTTTGTTATTGCTTAAATGTTATTTAACTTTTTAATCCAATCCGAGTTTTCACGCTTTGACCGAGTTTTCACGCTTTGACCACTCAAATTGCGAGAGTGTATTGGAAAATAGATTAGAGGACCAAACTCAGTTGTGAGTTTATGATTGATGTGACATTTGGTATATATAATTGATTAATAAACATCATACCTCACTGAATTTCATCATTCAACAAGATCATTTGATTATTATCTCGTCTTTTTCCTTTTTCAATTTTACGACTCACATACCACTAGTAATTTGATGTTGAAACTATATATTAACCATATACTAATTTTGCCATAATTTTTCAAACGTTCGGAGTTAAGTAACACTGTCAGCGCCAATCTCTTTGTTTTCGACTATGCACAAAACCCGACCAAAATCATCTCCGTTGGCCGTTGGACATGCCACCACGAACTACAGTAAGCCGACTACCGGGAAAAAATGTCTCCACTTTGCCTTTGCTTTGTTGTTGACGCCCAATGAAGATTATTTTTCGCTTGATGTCGGATGTATTCATCAACAACTTTGTTATTGCTTTAATGTTTATTTAACTTTTTAATTCAATCTGAGTTTTCGCGCTTCTATCACTCAAATTACGAGAGTGTATAGGAAAATAGATTTGAGGACCAAACTCGGTTGTGGATTTATGGTCGATGTGACATTTATTATATATAATTGATTAATAAACATAATACCTCACTGATACCAAAATCATTTGATTATTATTTCGTCTTTTCCCATTTTCAATTTTACGACTCACATACCACTAGTCATTTGATGTTGAAGCTATATATTAACCACATACTATTTTTGCCATAAATTTTCAGATTTTCGGAGTTAAGTAACAAGGTTGATGCGTGGATTGCAACCCTGACAAAAGGTTTTACTTCTCAAAGAATTTTGAGAAGCTTGCAATCCTGCAGGCAGTGTACCTGATCGTTGTAGTGTAGTATTGGTATGTCCGGGGGATTAATTGTTCTCTAAGGGAATAATGTCGTTAGGTTGAAGTGTATGTCGAATAAGCCTAAAGGTGAGAGATGATTCTTTTTCTATTTTTATATTTTATAAAAGCAATTAAAAATCTTTTTTGAACGAGTAGGCGAAATTAGTTGCTAATCAACTAAACCAAAAGCTACTTATGTTAAACAGAAATAAAAATAACAAGAAAAGTAAATTGGTGAACTCCTTATAGTGAGACAAGCGTGTTTACTTAGATTTAATTACTCCCTAGTTATCTTTTATTGATTCGTTGAATATCACAGAGCAATTGTTTTAGTTGAAGCGATATATTCCTTAATTGCAGTCGTGGGGTTGTGCTAACTTCCTAACTCTATGAATATCAATTTCTCCTATGACCGCACGTTACATACACTATTATAGAATCGCTAACATCAATTCATGCATTAAATACAACGATAAAAATCGTAATACACATACGATTACGTTTTTTAAGATGTTTAAGCTAGTTACACAAAGGAGATCAACCAGTTTTCTTAACCTAACGTGAATCAATCAACTAAACAATAGACAACTCATCAATAATCAATAACTATGTTTCATTAGATCTAAGCAAACACTATATAATTTAAGCTAACGTGTTAAAAGTGTCACAACTCACCATTTCAGGTCATTTTCCGAACTTCGACAATTTACTATTCATCAGTTACTATTCACCGATCACTATTCATCATTTTACTATTCATCATTTCTGGAGTTAGTTTGAGATTCTGAGGAGAGTTCAAAAATTTACTATTCACATGACACTATTCATTTCCAGAAGAAAAACACTATTCATGTGCATTACTCATTTCATCGTAAATTTAGTTTACGGATATTTAAATTCGCGTAACCGAATAGGTTCAGGTGCGAATTCATGCGTTATCAGTAGGGACATTTCATACGAACTAGAAATAGTCTACATATCATCATAATAACATTTGCATATTATATCACTCGTAGAATATTCATATTAATATTTTGATATATTTTACGTTTTACGTATATTTATTTTTAAATAAACGTTAACATACGATTAATAAATATGACAAACATATCTAACAATCCCACAATGGTCCCGATATATTTTTAAACCCCTTACAACACCACAAAGATTATAAAATTCATTTACCCGATATTTTGGGAATTTATTTAATTTACATTGTAAGTTTAATATAATTACGACGGTTTTCGTGAAAACTAAATAATAATTGTCCAAACACTCAATGATTGTACCCAACATATTTTTATCAGTTTTATGACTTTATTATGTCCCGATTAACTTCATCATATTTTATTTCAACTCGTCACGATTTATTTTTAGTTAACTCGGTATCTGATAACAAAATAACTAAAACTAAAACATATAATATCAACTCCCTCCGTCCCAAAATTATTGTCCCCCAACAAAAAACACACAGTTTAAGAAAAACATAATTAATGCAGCTTTCTCTCTCTTAATTTTTCGCCAAATGACATATTTACCCTTAACCAACTAATTAACACTTCTTTAAAGTTTGTATCATTAATTTCAACTAAGGGTAATATAGTAAACTTGACCAAACTCTCCTATTTATTTTTAGCATTGGACAATTAATTCGGGACGTACCAAAAAGGAAAGATGGACAATTAAATTGTGACGGAGGGAGTACATTTTAACCCCAAGCTTCCCATACACTCTTCCTTAATTACATGTGCCACCCCCTTTAACTACTAACACATGTGATTACTTTAAATTGATCTATTATTTACCATTATGCCATCAAGATCAAGATATTTACCTAAAACTTCAAGACTTATCACTTTAACAAGCAAAATTCATTTTCTCTTCCTTTCTTCTCCTAGTCCACGGCCAAGAATCAAAAGGAAGGCTAAATCCATTGATTTTCCAAGTTCAAGTCATATTCAAGCTTATTTGGTAATCCTTGTTAGGGTTTTGAAATAAAAACTCAAGGTTTTATAGGTTTTCATCATCAAAACTCACTAATCCATCAAAGTAAGTATGTCAAACTCATTTTCATATTTTTAGCAAGTTTTTATTATGTTCATATGATTTTTATACAAGATCTACATGCATATGCTAGTTTATACCACTCTATTTGAACTTTTATATCTTTTAAGCCTTAGAGGATAATAGGTAGATCCTTGGTAGATTAACTTGGTGGATGATGTTTAAGAACCCATGACACCTTAAGAAGGTGTATGGTAGGAATAGACTAGATTTCTGGTGATTGAAAGTGATTTGGGTGGATTAGAAACTAGTTTGGAACATTAGAAATGAGTTTAGAACTTATCTAGGAACCTACTGTCCTAAAAGTCAAACCCAGAGAACTCAGGAACTCAGGGGAAATTTTTAACCAAATATTTAGAAACTACTTTCAAAATCGAAACTTTTGGCGAAAGAACGGATTAAAACGAGTTTATAACGAATGAGATATGATTTTTGCAAGTTTAACGACGAAAACTATTTTTCTGAAAATATTCATGCTGTTGGACGATTTTCGATGGGCAAACCAAGGCATTAGATGTAAGCTAGAGAAGCCGAGCTATCAAAAATATATTAGTGCATACTAAGACGAATCCGTGGATATAAAGAACGAAGAAAATGAACTTAAAACGACAAAGATATACACGTTTTAAAATCGTCAAAATTATATATATATTAGTAGTCACTAATAGAAATAATAAAACTACGTACTAAATACTATATTTTCTAGATTTCTTGTTCAAGAGTTATATTCTTAACTAATGAAGTACGTATGACCCAAAGCTTATTTTTACGACTAATTGACATTATTTTAAGGTTTTCAAAACGATGAATACAACGCTAACATTTTATATACGATATATTACGACTAGTTTTATAAGTCTAGTTAGGCTTATTTTTCCTAAGTATGGAAAATATTTTACTTTGACAATAACCAGTATTTACTAGTTACGAGTGGTATAGGCATCATGTGCATGTGCATTCATTACATCACGTCATGATCTAAAGTAGATCGTTATTACTTATATTAGGTTGCGGCTAATATTCGCGCCTTATTGTCCCTATCATTTCACGTCATAGTATCATCACTTTAGGTGAGTTTTCATAGCCCCGTTTAATTCAATATTTTGATTTCAAATCCCACGGGGTAGAATACATTGCATCACTTATTTTTTGTACATGCCAAAGTATAAATTCCTTACATTGCTTAAGTTGCCTTATTACCACGTCACGACAAGTCCCCTTTATTATCATGGACCGTTAATTAATCTACAAGCGAGAGTGAGTGAATAGATCTATTGAGGGTGACTCCTACATCCGTGTTTGGGTTGCTCCAACGGAATTACGAATGCATTTCATGTCTAATATATTTAGAGTGTCTGGTAAACACTCATTTGGGGCCAGTTTAATTGCGTCTAGCTTCGGGGTCATGAGCTTAAGAGCCAATGTAAATTTTATTACTGAAATCTTATTACTTTACTTTTTACTTATGGCTATTGTACATCCGATTTAACTTATAAACCTATGATTATTCACCAACTTTATGTTGACCGTTTTAGCAATGTATTTTCAGGTTATTAAGGTAGCTCATGTTTCATGCATTTGGATCTTCATGGAGTCGCGGGGTCGACGCGTCTCACTATATTTTCTGCACTTAAGAAACGTTTGATCTAGTATGACTTGTTTTTCATAAACTTGCAACACCTTTTGGGACCTATGTTTTGTAAACTCTGAATTTTTTAATGATCAAACGCTGTATTTTCTAAACGACACTTTAGGTCATTCAATATGACTGTAACTGTGATGTTATGGCAGTCACCCCCAGGTATTCCATTCCGCTGCCAGTCAGGTATTTTGGGGGTGTGACAAAAAGAAAGAAAAGAAAAACAAGTAATCAAACAACACATAGACATATTGTAACACCCCCTAAATTTCAACTAGAGCAGCAGAAGACTTTGTGGGGTATTACTTAGAGGATCGAAGTCAAGTCATAGAAAACGACTCAAAGAGACGTTTTAAAATTTATGTTTATCATTCATTTAAAAGCAAGTTTTCAAAATACAAAGTGGTTCCATTTGTTTTAACATATCATAGAAGATATGAGTTATTAAAAGCGAATGACAACACATTTTATTTAACACCCTTATAAGGGTTAATGCCCTCTCCATGCCTCGAGCTCCTTCGCATTAATTTCCTGAGATAAACATGCTAAAAGTCAACAAAAGTTGAGTGATATTCATAGGTTTAAGTTTAGTAGTTTGAACACAAGCGATAGTGATAATTGCATCGAATTACAATTATAAGTTTAAAATCATTTATTATTGCATTAAGCTCATGACGCTCAGCCGATTAACAGATCTCATCATAATGATGGATTAAAGTAGCAGGTGCCCTCGGGATAGGTCCTTACCAGTAACCTATTAGATTTCAAATAAAGTGCGTTTGGTTGTTTTCCAAACGGGGATTGTCAATCCCTAATAGATCTATCCACAATTATTTACGTTCACCTCCTGGGTGACTAAGGCTCATGATATGAGGGCTTTTGGCAAAAAGGGACTTAAGCAATAACAATTTCAGGCATAATATAAGAAAATACTTGTGTTCAGGTTTTTAAGCATGTATCTCCCCACGAAAACAGTTTTATAAAAGTGGGCTATTAACTCACCTTAGTGGTTTAGTGAATAAAAATATCGATACTCAGTTTGTAAAATGGGAACAGCTCCACACACGACCTAGATAATATTTGGCAATTTTTCAGTGTTTGATAGTCTTAAATCGCGAGTAGTGTTTGAATGCATGATTTGTTAATTTATTTTTAGTAAGACTTTTGATTTTATAGTATGTCGTACGTTTGGTTTAGTTATAAGTTGTAATAATTAAAAATAGTAATGATAGTTTAAAATAATGCTTAATGTTTAATAATAATAATAGTTTTGAAAATAGACGTGACGTTTAATAATAATAATAGTAATAATAATATTAGTTTGAAAATAGACGTAACGTTTAATAATAATAATAGTAATACTAGTTTGAAAATACACGTAACGTCGTGACGGGAACTCGTAAAAATAAAAATAAAAATGAAAATATCAATTTTAATATATGGCCCTTGTATTTTCAAAAGTTTACACTTTTTACCCTAACGGCGTTAGCGTTACGCCGTTAGTCCAAAAGTTAATATAATTTCATTTTAAGTCCAAAACTTTATTTTTCTTACACTTTCCACTCTAAAGTTTATAAAAATCAATTTTTATCCTAAAGTTTACAAAATGACACATTTTACCGAAACTTTGAAATATTGACATTTTTGACCCGAAATTCTTAACTTTTGCAAATCTAGTCCAAAATTAATATTTTCAAAACTTAATGTTTTCTTTTTCTAAATAGTTTCGAATCAGCTTATTAAGCTTATTTCGACAGCTTATTAGTTCGAAAAATTTCATGTTTAGCTTATGGGCTTATTAACGAAAAATTAAGGCCCGTTAGTACTTTTAGGTCCAACGGACTTACGGGGTTTTTGGGCTTTGCCTTGGGCTAAGATTTGGATCGTGAATAAGCTGTCCAAAAGCTCATACCCTCAGCTTATTCCCTTAGCTTATTGTGAAATGATTGGGCCTTAAGGCCCAATCGGTACTTATTTGATTTTTCAAAACAGTTTCATGATCGATTGCTTTGGCTCGATTACTAAGTCCTAACGTGACTTTCATCACAAAGTTTCAATAAAAAATTAATTGTGTGACACGAGGTCTATTGGTTTGTGAAATAAAAAGTTATGCTTGTTAAGTAATTTGTAAAAATACACGCGTGTTTTGGACTAGCCTTGGACGACTTTTTGTAAATAAAAGACTTAGAAAATATTTGAGTTTTTCAAAAAGGTTTGGAGTACGTTAGAAACGTACTTAAAAATAGTTCATACGTTGTGTTTTAGTTTCAAATCTTTACGTATCTCATTTCTTAGGGTGCAAAATATATAGAAGGTCGTATAATATATATAGGTCGTTCATCTAGATTTAAAATAACGAGGTGTGTTTGTGTGTGTCGTCTGACAATGCAATGCAACTAAATGTATATTAACAAGAATTGAAATGAGTCTATAGAGACTTACGACACCAAATGGTGGGGAAAGAGGGACGTATAGTCGAGAACTAAGTGAGAAGACTACGTAGTATGATAGTTTGCTCGACCAAGGTTCACAAACAACCCAAAGCTTCTCCTAAACCCACTCGAATCTCCTTATATCTTACCCAAAGCTTCGACCTATCTCCTAGCTCTTTTCTTAGAATTATTTTGTGAGGTTTTTAGTTTGCATGGAAGTGGAAAACTTGGTATTGCATGCATGCGGTATATAAAGGGTTCTATATAACACCCCCAAAATTTTACAACGCAGCGGAATACCAATTTGGGTGTCACTTCATAGTTCATAAAAACAAGTTACATAAAACGACCTTAAAAAAGACGTTGAATAAAATGTCACATTCGATTTGATAAATCAGAGTACAAAGGTCCCAACAATTTTTATTTAAAACTTAAGTTACAAGAGTTAAAAAGTTTGAAACATTATCGAATGAATTATTTTTATTAAACATGAGCCATCAAGTAAATATCCATTTCTCTGCGCCGCCCATCCAAGCTGAAGTTACTTACGGACCTGAGATAAACATGCTAAAAAGTCAACATAAAGTTGAGTGAATTCATAGAGTTTAATAAGTAATAAGTTGAATACAAGCATTATTTATCGGGCGACAAGTATTGCAATTACATGTCGATTTATTTGATTATAGTATTGAGTTCATGTAACCGAACCTTAACGTAATTTAATAATGCCCCGGAGAAGGTAAAAATTTGCCATTTACCACAATTCTAACTATTATGTGTCTGTATCCCGAACAAGCCCGCCAAGCCTAATATGCATATCCATAATACTAGCGTTTACTACTCGAGTAATTAACGGTTCATGAGGGGACTTAATTGGCAAAAAGCATTCAATATCTATAATCGTATAATCGGGTCCAGCATACCAAAAACTACTTGTATTCAGTTTGTAAAAACTAGCATGTATCCCCCTCGCGAGGTTTATAAAACATTAAATGAGTAAAGGCGAGGCTATAAACTCACCGTGAACAAAGGAGGTGATATGAAACAAGCAAGTGATGAAAATTAGTCGCGAAGCTCTACGATGAACCTAAATAGATATACGTTTGTCTTAGGTTTTAGTAAATAAACATTGATGTAACTAAGCAACATATATATGTTATTATCTTGTCTACGCTTGGTACATAATCCCAATCTATATGAAGTGTTCAAAATAAAGTTTTAAAAATATAATCATATGAGTTTTTGAATTCTTTACACTTTTAAAGTCAAAATCTGTTAACATTTTTTTATAATTTGCGCAATTTAGAAAATTCGTTACTCTTAAACCGTAAGTCAAAAGTTTAAGTTCTTTATATTTCCGGAAAGGTATTTACCTGTACTAACTAGTCTTGTGGGTTTTACTAAGCCAAAAGTTAAATAATATTAATAAAACTATCAAGTTATCCATACTATTCAGTCCATCAGCTTTCAAAATTACAACAGTCCCGCGAAAAATGTGATATCTAGAGTTTTACAAGTCCAATTAATTCCCCGCTTTTGGACACATTTAAGTCAAGATGTTATCTAAAACTTTTATGTTTTGAGTAACAGTGGGTTATTCAAAAAAAAATGACTTATACACGTTTTAAATCTGTTACTCAGAATATGACATGTTTTACGAAAATATTTATAGTTTAATCATCGTAATGAGTTATTCGATGAAATACCCGTCAAAATGACCACAAGACATAGGGCTACAACTACATATTTTTAGTTTAGGTCCAGTGTTTACTGATTAAATCAGTTTATTCCGTTTTTACCCCTGAATCAGATTCACAGTTGCATGTCTAGTCCTTTAGTGTTTTTATTGTTTTCTAAGTTATGTACCAAGCCTAATTAAGCATAATAATTTATATAATGCTTAAATACATCAAGATATAATACTTTTACAGTAATGAAAATAAAAATAAAATGAAATTTGAGTGGAGAGTTTCCTTACAAAAGTGATGAAGAAGAAAGATTACAACAACAAGAACACTAGACCTAGTTTAACCCATTCAACACTTGCACCATTTCTTTACCCCAAGTCAACCCAATTTTAATCACTAAAACCCTTGTAAATACTTGAAAATCTCAGCCCCTAAACACCTTGAAAATCTTCTAAATAACTCTTGAAATCTTCCAAATAGAACACCTTAGAAATGATGAGTTTTATGTGTTGTTTAAATGTGATAAATCAAGAACAAGACTAGGGCTTCAAGATTTTGCACCAATGTAACTAGAAGATTAAGATGATGGTGATGGAGGGCTGTTTTGAGTCGTTCATATGAAGGAGACAACAAGAAATGGTGAGATTTGCATGTAACTATGAGTGGATGATAAGTTTGGTGCATAATACATGCACTTTGGAGTCTTTATGTGACACTTGGGCACAAATGGTCATGCACACCATAATGTGGTGCCACCTAGGAAGGGGAGGGCTGAAAGTGCAGAATTTTTATGGTATAAATTGTTATTAGATGTATTGTGTAGTTTATTTTGCTCCCAGTAATTAAAACGTAGGGTTTTTAAAACGCGTAATGTAAAACTGGGTACTTATAAAATTCAAAACTTTTAAAAATGTTAAAACATGTTATCATAACCTATTTAAGTATTTAAGATGAGTCATGGGTTTATCAGAGTGTTTAAACATCGTTAAAACTGAAACCGTGAGTTGAAAACGCATTTGGTTACACCGGTTTTTGGTAAAAGTGACGTAAACTATAAAAATGACACGACAAGTATAAAACTCATTTGTAAACATAAAAATAGGTTAAAAGTTCATAGAATATGTAGAATTATTATAGTACAGGGTTGGTTCACTTTGTTAAAACTTAAAAACATAAATTTAAATCGCGTAAAACTTAAAAGGTGCAAGCTTTTCGTATAAATGGAAAAATTGAAAATTTGACTTTAAAAATAGGATTGTAAGGAAACAAAAATGCATAAAAAGTGTAGAGTAGACATAGTATAGTAGTGGTTGAATAAATTGAACAAATCATGACGTACGCGGATAACTTTCGACGAAGTTAATTATAAAAAAAATAGTTAAATAATAAAATATTAAAATTAGTGACATGAAAATTTTGAAATGTCACAGTACGTACCCCTTAAGAGAGCGACGTCCCGACGCTTAACTCTCTTTATCTCTAGACGGTTCACTTGCAAAAAGATGAGGATACTCGTAATAAATGAAGTCTAGAATAACTAACGACGCAGTTCGATTTCGTCGTCTAGAAATACTGTGCATAGTAAGGTTGACTATACACGATAAAGCTAGAGTGAGGATTTGTTTAGTTGTTTTGCTCGATCGTATGAATACCGCTGAATTGTTATACTCGCATAAAAATTTTGTGATTCTCGAAAATCAAGTAGAAGATCAATTAGACATAACTCATATATAACTATTCCTAGTATTTGAGAAATCTAAGTCGAACATAGGTGGTCAGACTATGTTCCACTGTCCCAAGGTTAAATATAGGTGACTAGACTATATTTAATCGAGGTTCGATAAAATTTTCAAATACTTAACTTAGTTATACTTGTGATATGTCCATTGTTGGACAAGTATGGAGTTTGCATTAGTATCTTATATACAAAGAGTGATATAAGTTGTACATACATAAGAATCAATCATAAGTAAGTAGTATGAGTATGTAACACAAGCGAATAAGGAAAATGCACGCAGAAAAGGAAGTTTTAAGCAGTTCTAAATCGGTCCACATCGGGCCAGAATCACGGACCTTTAACAATGAAGGATTCAAAAGAGAACTTGATAAATATAGAGAAAGTTACTGAACTTCAGCTTTTGAAGATAATGAACCAGTTTATAAGAATTATAGAAGAATGAAGAACGATAACATAATAACAAAATAGTTATGATTTGCAAGAAGATATCTAAATGATTTATACGGTGGTGAAAATTTTGGTATAAGGTAAATGACAGAGCGATTTGTAAGATGATAACAAATAGTTTATTCGGAACTAGTCAAAACAGTTTATGTAACGGTAGTAAATTAGTGATTTAGTTTATAAGATGGTGGTGATGTAGTTTGTAAGGGAGTGACAAAATGATTGATGGATGGTGACAAACATTGCAAATTATTTTAGCGAAATGATTTATAAAGCGGTAGTAAAATAGTTAAGTTAACGGCAAAATCATTTTTAAGGTGCTTAAAATAGTTTATATGAGACTAACAAAGGTGTTCATAAGTTGATATTAAGTATGGTTATACGCTATACAAGGTATTCGTAAGGTAGTTCTTTGGAGAGTAGTAAATACGTTTGATAATATCGTGAAATAAAGTTTATATGGTAATAATGAAGTTGTTTATAAAATGGTAGTGAATTTCCAAGGTAAATAAGTAGAATGTGATGGGTTTCATATAAGACACCATTGTTTAAGGTCATGAAAAGATTTTTAAAGATCATAACATTACTCATGATTTTTTAGAAAATAAATGAGACCACTATGTCACCCACAGCGTACGAGAAAGTTTTTAGAGGATCATCAAAATGAATAAACATGTATTTAATACTTTTAGTAATCTTGGTGAAATAGGTACATAATTGAGAGAAATAAAGTTTGACATGATGTTTTGTAGGTTGAGTATAAAGAGGGTAAGAGTTAGTAAAGCATTTAGAAAAGTAACCTTTATACAAATAAGAAATAGTGCTATGGTAAATAGATAAAAGTAATCGAGAGAAAATCGGGTATATATAAATAGTCTTTAGATAAATAGTACCAATAACGATGCTTTAGAAAATAAGCAAGAAATGCTCAGAAAACATAAGTTTACGGGGAGTAAAGCAATCGAGAGGAATTGATAAATCGTAATGAGTTTCGCCATCAGATGTAATGATAGTATATAAAGTTATGAAAGGGTATATAGACCATTGTAATCACCTACAACGTCTGATAAATAAGAGAAACCATTGTGCAACTCACAATGTTAATGAAGTAGGTGAGACCATTGTGTAACCCACAATGTCATAATAGTGAATGAGACCATTGTAATTGCATACAATGTGTAAGAGAGACCATCGTGTAACTCATAATGGTTAGAAGAGTTTAGTATTCATGTGAGAACTTTATATAGAAATATATCGATGTTTCAGGATCAAGCAAGATAGTCGAGAGAGAAAAGAAGAAAAAAAAATATCTTAAGTACATATAGTAATATTCACTATATGTATACGTATAGTAACAGTGCACTCGAAGATGTATATAAATTTCCGGATGGAAGTTTATAATGCTCATGAATAGCATAAAATACAACAAGGAATTTTTGTGCATAAAGTGCATATATAAGGAGTGATATTTCGCGGATTATCGGACAAGATAGGAAATAATTATAGTGCTTATAATTATTTTTAATATAGCATGATTAAGATATATATACGAGGGAGAAATAGGAAGCTCAGGAGTAGGCGCGCATGGATATCGGACAAGATGATGGAAGCTCATGATTTTGAAAAAAAAATAAATGATTATAGTCTAGGTTTTTTTAAAAAACAAAAAGACCTAGTTCACTATAATTTGTGCTCTGATACCATTCTATAACACCCCCAAAATTTTACAACGCAGCGGAATACCAATTTGGGTGTCACTTCATAGTTCATAAAAACAAGTTACATAAAACGACCTTAAAAGAGACGTTTAATAAAATGTCACATTCGATTTGATAAATCAGAGTACAAAGGTCCCAACAATTTTTATTTAAAACTTAAGTTACAAGAGTTAAAAAGTTTGAAACATTATCGAATGAATTATTTTTATTAAACATGAGCCATCAAGTAAATATCCATTTCTTTGCGCCGCCCATCCAAGCTGAAGTTACTTACGGACCTGAGATAAACATGCTAAAAAGTCAACATAAAGTTGAGTGAATTCATAGAGTTTAATAAGTAATAAATTGAATACAAGCATTATTTATCGGGCGACAAGTATTGCAATTACATGTGGGTTTATTTGATTATAGTATTGAGTTCATGTAACCGAATCTTAACGTAATTTAATAATGCCTCGGAGAAGGTAAAATTTTTCCATTTACCACAATTCTAACTATTATGTGTCCGTATCCCGAACAAGCCCGCCAAGCCTAATATGCATATCCATAATACTAGCGTTTACTACTCGAGTAATTAACGGTTCATGAGGTGACTTAATTGGCAAAAAGCATTCAATATCTATAATTGTATAATCGGGTCCAGCATACCAAAAACTACTTGTATTCAGTTTGTAAAAACTAGCATGTATCCCCCTCGCGAGGTTTATAAAATATTAAATGAGTAAAGGCGAGGCTATAAACTCACCGTGAACAAAGGAGGTGATATGAAACAAGCAAGTGATGAAAATTAGTCGCGAAGCTCTACGATGAACCTAAATAGATATACGTTTGTTTTAGGTTTTAGTAAATAAACATTGATGTAACTCAGCAACATATATATGTTATTATCTTGTCTACGCTTGGTACATAATCCCAATCTATATGAAGTGTTCAAAATAAAGTTTTAAAAATATAATCATATGAGTTTTTGAATTCTTTACACTTTTAAAGTCAAAATCTGTTAACATTTTTTTATAATTTGCGCAATTTAGAAAATTCGTTACTCTTAAACCGTAAGTCAAAAGTTTAAGTTCTTTATATTTCCGGAAAGGTATTTACCTGTACTAACTAGTCTTGTGGGTTTTACTAAGCCAAAAGTTAAATAATATTAATAAAACTATCAAGTTATCCATACTATTCAGTCCATCAGCTTTCAAAATTACAACAGTCCCGCGAAAAATGTGATATCTAGAGTTTTACAAGTCCAATTAATTCCCCGCTTTCGGACACATTTAAGTCAAGATGTTATCTAAAACTTTTATGTTTTGAGTAACAGTGGGTTATTAAAAAAAAATGACTTATACACGTTTTAAATCTGTTACTCAGAATATGACATGTTTTACGAAAATATTTATAGTTTAATCATCGTAATGAGTTATTCGATGAAATACCCGTCAAAATGACCACAAGACATAGGGCTACAACTACATATTTTTAGTTTAGGTCCAGTGTTTACTGATTAAATCAGTTTATTCCGTTTTTACCCCTGAATCAGATTCACAGTTGCATGTCTAGTCCTTTAGTGTTTTTATTGTTTTCTAAGTTATGTATCAAGCCTAATTAAGCATAATAATTTATCTAATGCTTAAATACATCAAGATATAATACTTTTACAGTAATGAAAATAAAAATAACATGAAAATTGAGTGGAGAGTTTCCTTACAAAAATGATGAAGAAGAAAGATTACAACAACAAGAACACTAGACCTAGTTTAACCCATTCAACACTTGCATCATTTCTTTACCCCAAGTCAACCCAATTTTAATCACCAAAACCCTTGTAAATACTTGAAAATCTCAGCCCCTAAACACCTTGAAAATCTTCTAAATAACTCTTGAAATCTTCCAAATAGAACACCTTAGAAATGATGAGTTTTATGTGTTGTTTAAATGTGATAAATCAAGAACAAGACTAGGGCTTCAAGATCTTGCACCAATGTAACTAGAAGATTAAGATGATGGTGATGGAAGGCTGTTTTGAGTCGTTCATATGAAGGAGACAACAAGAAATGGTGAGATTTGCATGTAACTATGAGTGGATGATAAGTTTGGTGCATAATACATGCACTTTGGAGTCTTTATGTGACACTTGGGCACAAATGGTCATGCACACCATAATGTGGTGCCACCTAGGAAGGGGAGGGCTGAAAGTGCAGAATTTTTATGGTATAAATTGTTATTAGATGTATTGTGTAGTTTATTTTGCTCCCAGTAATTAAAACGTAGGGTTTTTAAGACGCGTAATGTAAAACTGGGTACTTATAAAATTCAAAACTTTTAAAAACATTAAAACATGTTATCATAACCTATTTAAGTATTTAAGATGAGTCATGGGTTTATCAGAGTGTTTAAACATCGTTAAAACTGAAACTGTGAGTTGAAAACGCATTTGGTGACACCGGTTTTTGGTAAAAGTGACGTAAACTATAAAAATGACACGACAAGTATAAAACTCATTTGTAAACATAAAAATAGGTTAAAAGTTCATAGAATATGTAGAATTATTATAGTACAGGGTTGGTTCACTTTGTTAAAACTTTAAAACATAAATTTAAATCGCGTAAAACTTAAAAGGTGCAAGCTTTTCGTATAAATGGAAAAATTGAAAATTTGACTTTAAAAATAGGATTGTAAGGAAACAAAAATACATAAAAAGTGTAGAGTAGACATAGTATAGTAGTGGTTGAATAAATTGAACAAATCATGACGTACGCGGATAACTTTCGACGAAGTTAATTATAAAAAAAATAGTTAAATAATAAAATATTAAAATTAGTGACATGAAAATTTTGAAATGTCACATTCTAGGGGTGTTCTAGTATCCAAATTTTAATGTGATTGGAAGGTTACATGTTTTCAAAAAGTCTAACTTGTAAGAGTGGTACTAACACTCAATGTTTTTGGTTTCATGTGTCGATTTCCACACAATTTCAAAGAGAACGTAGGCTTGAAAATCATTCACACGAAATGTACTAGGAATGTATAGTAGAAAAGGACCAAGATTCTTTCACTAGGGAGTAAAAGAAGGAAATGTGTATGCTTAAATCAAGGGTGCACTTGTTTGGCTTATACATGCATGTCGACTAACATTTTTCTAGTGAACCGATTTGTATATTGGTCGTGGCTTGTGGGATTTTGGTATTTTGGCAAAACTTAGATATTAATTTGAGTTTAAAATGAGTTTAGGAGGTTTTAGAAACAATCGTGGGTCAAAATGGTTTAGTTTTGAATAAGTTGACATTTTATAAAATTGGTTTAGGGACATTTACTTTGCCTCTTAAAAACGTGCCTAGACTCAACGTGAATAGCTAAAACTCGACATCCTAATTGTTGGCTAGGGGAGGGATGAGTACGTGCAAAAATATAGTGGTGTCGTGTGGAGGATTTGAGCGTACCATGCTCGTTTCTAAATGTCTTAGACAAGTGAAAAACAAAATAAAAAGGAAAGTTGGGCTTGAGTTTGTTTTTGGGCTTAGGAATAGTAGTAGGCCGATCATTGTTTTGGGCTTAGGGAAATTAAGGTCCGGTTTATAATTAAGTATAATTAGTAAAAATTATTAATTATAATTAGTAATTAGTTTAGTATTTAATTAGTGAGACTTTTACGTTGTCGAAAATGTTTTGTTAAAAATATATTACGTAAGCTTGTAAGTGGTAAAATTTAATACTCTCGCGATTATTAGACTATAGTGGGGCGTGTGTGAGCATCGTTCCGAAAAGAAAAGGTTTTTAAGTATCGTAGTGATCATAACATATTTAAATAAATAATAATAATAAAAAAATTGTTATCGGTAAAAACGTTATTAATTAACGTAATGATATATTAATTTTTGATTAACTTTACTATTCATAGAGAAATTTTACGGGTGATCACACATATTAAATGATTAAACGATTACTTGTCTTTAATTAAACATGGAGGATAGGAGGTTGTAAAAGTCTTACAATGAGATGCAAAATCGTCTTAGGGTTTGTGTCTCCCAAAAGTTGCATAAAAAGTTTCCCACAATAAAAGAAAAATCAAATTCTATATATAGATTTACATTGGCGATGGCGTCAGGTTATAAGTCCTGACGCTATCAGCTCACCGCCATTAGGGTTTCGTCTTGTGCAAGTCACCACTCATTGAACTCTGACGCCGTCAGCGCAAGGCTGACGCCTTCACTCTATACGCCATTTTGTTTGTCATTTGTAAACTCTAAAACGTGACGTCCATCTTCAATATAACCTGACGTCGTCAGGTGTTAATTCAACTTTTGTTTCTGAAGCGACGTGTGTTAATTCTTCTAGCTTCAAAATAGTAAGCGACGGCGTCACAAAGTAGAACGTGACGCCGTCAGGTATACCATTCTGACATGATTTTCATGACTTTGTCGTTTTTTTCACTTTTTCGCCCAAATACGTCCAAAAAGCTCCAATTTTCAGAATTCACGTCTCAATTATCTAAAATACAAAAAGAAACGAATTTGGGGCAATATTTGATCATATAATTAGGGGTGAGCAAATGGACAGGATGGACTGGACCGACCGGACCGGACCGGACCGACCACATTCGGTCTGGTCCTCGGTCTAGGCTTTTTGGTTAATTCGGTCTTCGGTCCGGTCCGACCAAAAAACCGAAAAAACTTGCCAAATCTTGTCTATTTGGACCAGACCGGACTGACCACATTCGGTCTCGGTCTCGGTCTCGGTCCCGATTTTTACCTTAATTCGGTCTTCGGTCTTGTCGGTCCGGTCCGGTCCCAGACCGATGCTCACCCTTACATATAATCATGAATTTAGGCTTAAATGACTCCCAAAAAATGTGTCAAATAAATCTTTATCAACCGTTAGCTCTCTTTGTTTTCGACTATGCACAAAACCCGACAAATATTATCTCCGATGGCCACTGGACACGCCACCACGCATTGCATTAAGCCGACTGCCGGGAAAAAAATGTCTCAACTTTGCCTTTGCTTTTGTTGTTGATGCACGATGAAGATTATTTTTCACTTGATGTCGGATGGATTTATCAACAACTTGCTTTAGTGTTTATTTAACTTTTTAATATAATCCGAGTTTTCACGCTTTTACCACTCAAATTGCGGGAATGTATTGGAAAATAGATTAGATGACCAAACTCGGTTATGGGTTTATGTCGATGTGACATTTATTATATATAATTGATTAATAAACATAATACCTCATTGAATTTCACCATTCAACAAAGTCATTTGATTATTATCTCGTCTTTTTCCATTTTCGATATTACGACTCACATACCACTAGTCATTTGATGTTGAAGCTATATATTAATCGACCTCAACTTAAACTAAAAAATAGAATATAACCTTGAAGTTAAACGAATTTGTAACCTTTGCATTTCAACAACTGTTTTGCTTTATTTTGTTGACACATAATAACTCTTACAGAGAATATATCTCTTTTAAGTTAACAATGACATATATAATAATCAATATCATCGTAAAATGTCAACACTACACCCTATCATTTTTCACGAATTTACCGTCATTTTCTCTGAACAGTGATGTTACTTATTTATTGATGGCAATACATTCATCAATACGTAAAGGAATTACCTTATTTAAAGCAACTTGTTGTAGTAAACTTGGCTAATATTTTAGCCGAATTATTTGACCTCATTTATCCTAGCGAGTCAATAAAAAAGGGGGTAAACGGTCAAATTGAAGTTAGAGGAGACCCAAGAGCTGTCAAGATTCGGAGCAACGAAAGCATAGATAGAGTATCAAAATCTCAATCTTTCCAAGAGTCATAGACGTATCATAGGCTTCAAAGAATATATTTCTAGTATTCTACTATTAAAAGTTAACGATCAATTTACTATATTCATTTATAAAAAGGTTCATGGTATAACTATATATAAAATGCTAAGCTATTTTTGGTTATCTGGCTCGATATTGCGACTCGACTAATACCAAAACGACTATCCTTTTACATAGTCTGGAGTCGACACAGATGAACCTCCGTGGCAAAAAAGAGATTAAAATACTATTTGAACATTATTTTGTCAATATACTATTTGAGCTTAGCATTATTTTTTTCTTTTCTTGAAACGTTTAGAAAATTAAAGCTATATTTGGTAAGCCAAATAGGTTATTAAAATACAATGTTTGCATGTCGAGATGACGTGTTAAGAGGTTTATATAATGGAGGAAAATTCAAATGCATACTCTTATTTTGGTGCATACGAATGGACAAATCCTCACCATTCATCTAGTTTGATCTAATGATGGGGATTAACCTAAGATTTAAATGGGGAAACATAAGTACATGTTTTTTTCCCTTTTTTTTGTCTTCTTGTCTTTTTTATTATTTTTTTTCTTTCTTTATTTATGCCTTTTTTTTCTTTCTTTTTTCTGTGCCTTTTTTTTTTCACGCTACTAGGTTTTTTTTTTTTTTTTTTTCGTTCTAATTCACGTTTTTTTCCTAATAAACGTTTTTTTATCGCTTTCATATATTTTCGTCTGTTTTCATACGTTTTCATATATTTTCGCCCGTTTTCTTATGTTTTCGTCCGTTTTCATACGTTATTGTCCGTTTTCATACGTTTTCGTCCGCTTTCTTACGTTTTCGCCCGTTAACGTTTGTTTTCATATGTTATCTTACATTTTTGTTCGTTTTCATACGTTTTCGTCAGTTTTCATACATTTTCGTTCGTCTTAATACATTTTCGCCCGTTTTCTTTTGTTTTCATCCATTTTTCATACGTCTTCGTCCGTTTTCAGACGTGTTTTTACGCTTTCATACGTTTGTTCGTTTTCATACAGATTAGTCTGTTTTCTTACGTTTTTGTTTGTTTTCATACGTTTTCGTTCGTTTTCATCCGTTTTCTTTCGTTTTCGTTCATTTTTCAAACATTTTTGTCCTTTTCATACATGTTTTTACTCTTTCATACGTTTTCTTCCGTTTTTATACATTTTCGTTCGTTTCTTATGTTTTTGTCCATTTTTTCATTCGTTTTTGTTCGTTTTTAAATGTTTTTGGCAATTTTCAGACGTTTATATGTTTCTAAATATCACAAGTGATATTCTGTGATATTTTAAATATCACAAATTATATTCTGAATATCACAAGTGATATTATGTGATATTCAGAATATCACAAGTGATATTTTGAATATCACAAATGATTTTATGTGATATGGAGAATGTCACAAGTGATACTATAAGTACCAGAAATGATATTCTGGATATTAGAAGTAATATTATGTGATATTCAAAGTATCACAAATGATATTCTGAATATTATAAATGATTTTCTGAATTTGACAAGTGATTTTCAAAAAATATTTTTTAACATGAAAATCACAAGTGATATTCAGAAAATCACAAGTGATATTTAGAATATCACCATTGATATTCAGAAAAACACAAGTGATATTCTGAATATCATTTGTGATATTCGTAAAACGTATAAAAACGGACGAAAACATAAGAAAACACAGAAAATCACTTGAATATCACAATTGATATTATGTGATATTCTAAATATCACAAGTTATATTCTGAATATCACAAGTGATATTCTGTGATATTCAGAATATCACAAGTGATATTCTGAATATTACAAGTGATTTTCTGTAAGATGGAGAATATCACAACTGATACTATGAGTACCACAAATGATATTCTGGATATTATAAGTAATATTCTGTGATATACAAAGTATCACAAGTGATATTCCGAATATCATAAGTAATTTTCTGAATTTCACAAGTGATTTTCAATAAATGTTTTGTAACATGAAAATCACAAGTGATATTTAGAAAATCACATGTGATAGATATTCAGAAAATCACAAGTGATATTTAGAATATCACCATTGATATTCATAAAAATACAAGTGATATTCTGAATATCATTTGTGATATTCGGAAATGTATAAAAACGGACGAAAACGTAAAAAAATGGACTAATACGTATGAAAATGGACGAAGTATGAAAACAGACGAAAACATAAGAAAATCACAAGTGTTATTCATAATATCACAAGTGATATTCAGAAAATCACAAGTGATATTATAGAACCACTGAATATCACTTATGATATTCTGAAACGTAAGAAAATGGACGAAAATGTAAGAAAACGGACGAATACCTATGAAATTATCATTTGTGGTACTCGTAGTATCACTTGTGATATTCTGCATATCATAGAAAATCACTTGTGATATTTAGAATATCACTTGTGATATTCTGAATATAACTTGTCATGTTTAGAATATCACTTGTGATATTCAGAATATAACTTGTGATATTCAGAATATCACTTGTGATATTGAGAAACATATGAAAATGTCTCAAAATGGCAAAAAAAAACGTTTAAAAACGGACGAAAACGAATGAAAAAACGGACGAAAATATATGAAAACGTATGAAAGTGTAAAAACATGTATGAAAAGGATGATAATGTTTGAAAACTAGATGAAAACGAAAGAAAACGGACGAAAATATATGAAAACGAACTAAAATGCAAGAAAACGAACGAATATGTATGAAAACGGATGAAAACGTGTGAAAGCGTAAAAACGCGTCTGAAAAAGGACGAATACGTAAGAAAAATGGAAGAATATTACTTATGATATTCAGAATATCATTTGTGGTAATCATAGTATCACTTGTGATATTCTGCATATCACAGAAAATCACTTGTGATAGTCTGAATATCACTTGTGATATTTCGAATATAACTTGTGATGTTTAGAATATCACAGAATATCACTTGTGATATTCAGAATATAACTTGTGATATTCAGAATATCACTTGAGATATTTAGAAATATATGAAAACGTCTGGAAATGGCAGAAAATATCTGGAAATGGCATAAAACAATTAAAAATGAACGAAAACGAATGAAAATGTATGAAAACGGAAGAAAACGTATGAAATTATAAAAACATGTATGAAAAGGATGAAAATGTTTGAAAACTAGATGAAAATGAAAGAAAACGGACGAAAATGTATGAAAACGAACGAAAACGTAAGAAAACGAACGAATATGTATGAAAGCGGATGAAAACGTATGAAAGCTTAAAAACACGTCTGAAAAAGGACGAATACGTAAGAAAAATGGACGAATATTACTTATGATATCCAGAATATCATTTGTGGTAATCATAGTATCACTTGTGATATTCTGCATATCACAGAAAATCACTTGTGATATTCAGAATATCACTTGTGATATTCAGAATATAACTTGTGATGTTTAGAATATCACAGAATATCACTTGTGATATTCAGAATATCACTTGCGATATTTAGAAACATATGAAAACGTCTGGAAATGGCAGAAAACAATTAAAAATGAACGAAAACGAATGAAAATGTATGAAAACGGAAGAAAACGTATGAAATTATAAAAACATGTATGAAAAGGACAAAAACGTTTGAAAACTGGACGAAAACGGATGAAAACGTATGAAAACGAACGAAAACGTAAGAAAACGAACAAATATGTAAGAAAACAGATGAAAACGTATGAAAACAGACGTGAACGGGCAAAAACGTAAGAAAGCGGACGAGAAACGTATGAAAACGGACGATAGTATATGAAAACAGGCGAAAACATACAAAAACAGACAAAAACGTATGAAAACGGACGAAAACGTATGAAATAAAAAAAAAACGTGTATTACGAAAAAACATTTATTAGAAAAAAAAAACGAAAAAAAGGGGGAAAAAGTGATTTAAAAAAAAAAAAAAAAAAAAAAAAAAAAAAAAAAAAAAAAAAAAACGTGAAAAAGAAAGACAAAAAAATAATAAAGAAAAAACAAAAAAACCAAAAAAGAAAAAAAGAAAAAAAAAAACAAAAAAAGAAGAAAAAAAAGATGCGTGACAAAAAAAACCAAAAAGATAGAAAGAAAAAATAAGAATAATAAAAAAGACAAAAAAAAAGAAAAAAACATAGACTTAAGTTTCCATATTTAATCTTAGGTTATCAAATTAAATAGATGGTGGAGATTTGTCCATTGGTATGCACCAAAATAAAGGTATCCAAAATAAAGTGCCTCTATATAATGATCCATCATCAAATAAACGCTATCGGGCATATAGATTGTTATTATAAATATATATTTCAATTTTAAAACTTCATTTATAATGTGTATACATTGTTAGTCAGAGTTGTGATCCATGAAGAACCCCTCCTTGCCAAAGAACCAATCAAGAAATCCTAACCATACAATCCAATTTGATCCAAAGGCTTAGATTAAATCTGATATTTACACTTGAGGGGCAAAAATGGAAATTACATAAACAAAAAATAGAACGATCCATTCATTATTTCCTCAAAAAGATCAGGACAAAAAACACACACACCGCACCTTCACCACCACCGCACCTTCACCACCGCACCTTCATCAGCACCGCACCTTCACCACCACCGCACCTTAACCACCGCACATTCATCACCACCGCACCTCCACCGCCGCCGTCACCTTCACCACCGTACCTTCACCACCACCGCACCTCCACCACCGCACCTTCATCACCACCACATCTTCACACTTGTTAATGATTAGCTAATGATTTAGTTGATTTTCCAGTTGCGGTTGATGAACATCAAGTGGTGGATGATGGAAACAAGCTTATGGAAAAGATGTTGAATTTCCAGATGAAGAATAAAATCTAGCTGCTATTCAAGGTAAATGATATGTGATTCAGCTTATTTTGTTGCTTATTTAGGTTTTTAGGGTTTCAAGGCAAATCACATAGCTTATTTTATTGATTTGTGAGTGAGATAAGTTGATTTGTATTGAAATCAGTGGTTAGCGATGTACTGATATATATGTTTTTGTTGCTGATGTACTGATGTATATATTTTGTTAGAATCATATATGATTCACCTTGAATCATATATGATTCTGTAAGAATCATATATGATTCTCTTGTAGAATCATATATGATTCTTTAAGAATCATATATGATTCTCTTGTAGAATCATATATGATTATATGATTAAAAAAGAATCATATATGATTCTACAAGATTTGATATGGTATTCTTATATGTTATTCAACTACAATTTCTGTTTGCAGGAATATCTACAACGCGAAAAATACGGAAGTGCACGTTTGGAGAATTTTGCTTCTGGACTAGAATTAATAAGCCAGAAGGTATTCTATGACATTATCGTATTATATCTATTACAGTTGACCTCTGCTGTTAGATTAAAGGGGTGTTTCTGTGTGCATTTCCAAAGTGCTGATGAAGATCGTGATGATGAGGAAGAGGGTGATTTAGATGAGCAAGATGAGGATGGAATTGATGCAAGTGAACAAGCAACGGGAAATGTCGCAGCTGAACAAGCGACTATCGCTCCTTGAACAAACATACTATGTTTAGATTTGGATATTTATTTATTTTTATTGCACTGTTGGAAAATTGTTATGAGGATCTTGATTGAATAATTTTTTTTGATGTTGAAGCATATTCTTATGAAAATTGTCTATTTTCATGTCTTTCTTGTAAGTTTAATATTTATAACATGTGATTTTAAAAGAATCATATATGATTCAGATAGAATCATATATGATTCTTTATGAATCATATATGATTCTTTCTGGATCATATATGATTTTTGTGAATCATATATGATTTCATGTGAATCATATGTTTACTTTTAACATAGAATCATATATGATTCCATGTGAATCATATATGATTCTATACGTGAATCATATATGATTCACATGGAATCATATATGATTCTGAAGAATCATATATGATTCACATGGAATCATATGTTTACTTTTAACACAGAATCATGTATGATTCACACAGAATCATGTATGATTCACATAGAATCATGTATGATTCACAATATACTACCCATCAGAAAAATATATGTGATTCTGAATATATGTGAGGATTACTATGTTTACTTTTAGCACAGAATCATGTATGATTCACACAGAATCATGTATGATTCAAACAGAATCATGTATGATTCACAATATACTACCCATCAGAAAAATATAAGATAAACTTAAAACATATACTACCCATCAGAAAAATTAAAACATACATCAAAATACCATCAGTTTACCATTTCATTACCCATCAGAACTTGTTCAATACTACCATCAGTTTACGAAATATACTACCATCAAATTTTACCAAAATACATCAGTTAACTACCATTAGTACCCAATCAAAGGGGCCCATCTATTTATCAACATCCGTTTACCCCAAAACTACCATTAGTACACAATCCCTTAACGACATCTATTTATCAGGTTTAAGCACATCTTCTTTACGAATGACTTTTTCTGGATCACGATTGGCCCTGTTCTTGATTGCATTCACAATAATCAAGATCCTTGTTTGTTCATCTATCTCCTGGAACTTGAAATCCAAATCATACATCTTTTGTGAATGCAAATTCAACTCATGCAACAGAATCTTGGTAGCAATTTTGAACCTCATTCGCCTCAACAACGAAACCTGCATATCTGATTCATTTGTTATCTTCTCTTTAGGCTTATGTGCAAAAGTTTTTGATCGACCTGCATAAAAATTTTAAATGTTAATAACCATAAAATAATCTAACACAATCATATATGATTCACATAGAATCATATATGATTCACACAGAATCATATATGATTGTATGTGAATCATATATGATTCTATGTGAATCATATATGATTCTAACAAAATCCACTTATAAACAAAAAACATAATATACATCAGTACATCAAATGAATAAGCTAAAAAGGGCACAAGCAAATAAGGAATAAGCTAAAAACTACCAAGTCCTAACCTAAATCCTCTATCTAAACTGAATAAGCAAATGAATAAGCAAAAATCAATCAATAGCTTATGAATTACTGATTTTTATTGAAATTTATAATAGCTTTTCACAAATCAGCACTCACTTATAAGCACAACCAAACTTCGATTAGTAGATAAGCACTCAGCATAAAGTAACAATTAGCATAGTCCCAATAACAACATCCAACTGACTAAATAGGTAACTTGCAGACAGAATTAAGCTAAGCAAACAAGCTCAAATTAGAGAAACAAGCACAGAAATAAGAAGCTAGTACTAGGATCTATTAATAGAAGCAAAAAGTAAAACAATAAACTACTCTAGAAAGGCTAACATGAAGCTATGAAAAGGCTTAAGTATCGCACTGTTGGTGGTGCTTGACGAGTATTAGGAGGTCCTATAATTAAACTCCACAAAGAGCCGAGACCTTGATTGTACCAGAATCATGTATGATTCTACCAGAATCATGTATGATTCTACCAGAATCATGTATGATTCTACCAGAATCATACATCAGTACAGTCACATGTATATTACAATCTATTATCTTGCCCAACCTAACATCATTTACATATCCACTGTAACCTTATAGCACTAAGCATCACATCGAAATACTACCTCAAGCTGATTAGACGAAAGTTTCAACGAAACAAGCATCTTCAACTTCCGAAATAAACTCAATAAACTCTCTAACTCAAATAAACTCTCTCAGCACTATTTGCAACGCATCATTCAATATCCCAACCACTTCTTTAAGTACGCCTTTATCCTACCCATCCACATCCAAACCTCTAGAACTTCATTCCTTTCCTTCACCACTTGCAATCGCTTTTGGCATAACCTGACTTAATCATAGCCTAAACTAAAACCTAACAACAACTCATCATCAACTAGAACCTAACTTAATCAATTAATGACATGAATGAGCATCTCTATATGCATCTATACCTCTCAAGCAGGTGAATAACACGTTTTGGCATAACCTGTTACAGAATCATATATGATTTTGCTTCCGAATCACATATGATTATCGCAGACGCATTTTATCAAACACATGGTGTGCATCTCAACAACTTCATCCATAACTATTTCCTAAATATAAGAACTATTTCTAAAATAACTGATAAGCAAATTTATACAATATCTAATGATAATCAAACTAATAATAACCAAAATATGAAAAAAAATAACCGTAATATGAAGGAAATTACCAGCGGTTTATCCTTACTCGATACCATTTCACGGCGGTTCACGGTGGTTAACGACGGATTTGATGGTTGATGTGACGGTTATTGATGTGACGGTGATGATGTGACGGTTTTAGGAGATCATGGTGATGATGTGACGGATCTGATGGTGATGATTTGATGTTGACGATGTGACGGATTTGATGGTGATGAGAGCGAGAGATTGAGAGTGAGAGCTGAGAGAATGAGAGTGAGAAACAGTTGAGTTATGAAGAAAAAGAAAGGTTGGGGAATGACCACCATGCCCCTATCATTAATTGGGGGAGGAAAACATGATTAATATTAACCGTGGATGGGGTAATAGATGGACGGACGAGATCCCACCAATGGATCTATGGTAAAATCTAGTTCTATACGGAACTTTTGGCTTGTTAGTCATGGTCTTAGAAGGTATCAAGATTGTTTAATCAAGCGCCGTGTCGTTAATATGCTCCCAAAATAAAGTAAGATACTCGGGAAAAAACTTTAATATTTTTTTCAAAGTATTATAATTAATGTGTAACTTCTTTGCGACCTTTCTATGTACTTTCACTACTTCGCGACTCTAGTTATAGACAACTTTATATCGTTAGCTTTGTAGTCTATATAACTCAGATGTTATAACTTACAAACAACCTCCTTCAAGTTAATTATAGAATCTACTACTGATGCCATAATGATAAAGAAAAACTTTAAAAAAATAAACAAAAATATTTTTTTTAACTTCTGCAAAATCTTAAATCTATTAATTAGAGAATTAATTTCGGCTCTTTCAATTTTTATTGACACACTCTAATGTATACATTAGACTATTATACTTTAAGTATAGTATGTTTTAACTATTTGAAAGTGATTAGCGTTAAAATAATTGATAACATTCTCATGAGTTATAACAGCTTTCATAAGCTAGATATATCTTTATATATCGATGATCAAAAATTTATAATTTATTGAACTTATATAAGCAGATAAACTCAAAGGTTTGAATTATTAAAAACGTTAAACTAGTGGAATAAAGCAAATTCAAAGGTTTGAAAATCAAAGATCAAACCTACAAGTGACCCCTCATCATGGAAGAAAGACCTTCAAGTTGCATGAAGCAGCCATTATACTTGTAGTCAACGCCTGCTATTTCTCATTTTTTTGCCCTTTTTTGTATTTTATTTAATCGTGACTTTTATTTAAAGTTTTATTATAAATTATAAATATCTAGAAAGGATACTGTTGACATATGTATAGGATTGTTTTTTACATTGTCGCTTAAATCTTTGATACTTTTATTAGATATAAGTATATATAACTTGTGCATATGTATTTCCTATAGAAAAGTTTGAATCTTTAAGACCAAAAATATATAAAAATAGCCTTGTGGAATGGTCTTAAAGTCATAAAACAAAACTGAAGTGTTCCGAGGTCACTAAGTTAGGGCAGAAAAGAGTCAAAACATACTTTGTTTTGACGTAGGCTCGATTCAATTCGAAGAAATTTGCTAGGCTTGAAGAACGGGCGAGAAAGAACTTGACTGAAAAAGTTAAAAATATTTGCTCTAGTAACTATACTTGGTAAAAGTAGATATAATATTCGAATAGGGATTCATATAGTTATTTGTTATTCATATGGTTCTAGTAACTATACTTGGTAAGGCTACTCACAATGAGCCGAAAATATCGGTCGAAGGCAAGGGGTGACCGACTTTGGTATTTTGGTCAAATGCCGGTCGAGGAGCGAGGAAAAAAAACTAAATGTCTAAAATCCGACCGATATTTACAAAAAACAAAAAAAAAAAAACCTCAGTCATGTGCCAACTTGGTCACATTTGGTTATCAGAGAGAGAAAGCTGATGTGGCAGAAGATGACCCAGGTCACCACTGTTCCCAGCCGCTCGACTGAAAAACTATAATATCAAATCCATTATTGATTTAATAACTTGATAAAGCTTGCCCTTTAGGCTAACCACAGATCGGTCATGGCAATAGGTCGACCAACTTCAAAGTCGGTCACCTCCATTGTGGAGGTTTGGTCACGTATCAGCCGACAAGAAAAGAAAACAAATATCGGTCTAGTTTTTGACTGATTTAACACACACATATTTTCAAAATACTAACCGTTTAAAAAAAAAAAAAAAAAAAAAAAAAAAAAAAAAAAAAAAAAAAAACCTTACCACTTTACAACCTTTATAAATACTAACATTAAACACACTTCTCAACACACAATTCAAACACAAAATTATAGCTTGTCGTCTCCCCCATATCATTGAACAAATGGAAAAGTATGTTAAAAAACAATGCGATAAAGACGATACGGCTCAACAACAGGCTCTTGTCGAAGTTATCAAGCAGTTTGAGCTCGCAAAGGCATTGAAACAACGATATGCGGAGTCCAAAGACATCTCTGCTAAAAGAAAAACTGTTATCGACCAATTTTTGAGCGATGAAGCTCGCAAAGACGGCGTCATTAGTGAGACGTTGTGGGGTTGTGTTTCACATATACATGCCCAAATCAGCAACAAAATCCGCTGGAGTTTTGAGGAAAACAAAATTGTTGGTTCTGTATCACAACAGAACCAACAATTTGGCAAGGTACATCAACTTCATCTGATGCACCAAAATTTATTGAGCAACAAGAATGTCAACCTCAGCTGACTCAATTTGGACTAGGTTATGAAGAAGATGCGGGTTGGAACGCGAGTAAGGAGCAGGAGCAGGAGCTTAGCAAATTGGAAACATAATATGAAGAGAGCATATTTGCGAACTACTCTGCTTACGACGATGGTTATCGCTCAGACAACTCTCAAACATGGGATCACTTGTGTTAACTTTACGTATCTTAGTTTATGTAATGTTTATTTTATGATTATGTAATGTTTTTAATCTATGTACTGTTTTAATTCTAAGAAGTATATGCAACATTTTAATTTCGTACGTTGTGTTTTTAAATTCCAAGAAGTTTGTTTTTTTTTCTTAAATTTGTTGTTTAAAATATTTTGAAAAAAAAAATGGTCTCCACTGTGATACAGGTCATGTCTGATTACCGAAAAAATAAATTGATGTGACAGCTGGTGACCCGAGTCACCGCTGCTAGCCTGCTACCAGCCTAGCAACTTAAAATGACCAAACTTGACACAACAATTTTGTTATCATTAATTATTTTATTCTAAATTTTAACCGTAGATATAAGCTTTTGACCCCCCATTGCCAATTCCATCACGGCAAGATCTTTTGAAATTTTCAACACTTGTATACTTTTCATGTATACTAGCTTCTATACTGTGATGATATTATATTTCAACAACAAAACAATTAGCTTTAATACTTTCAATTTGTCTATCTACAAAAAGATTGATATTGATCATTATATTTTTAGTAAGGTGCCAAATCAGTACAACTAAAACGCATCACTTAAATAGTTATATGGAAAAGTCGAAAAATTCAAAAGTAGCCCAAGTTTTTGATTTTATTAACCATATGTAACTAGTTAGATACTTATCGTATTCAATTAAGTAGAAGTTATAGTTACTTGTTGAAAGACCAAGCTGTAGTTGAAGTTGACACTCATTAATTACAAAACCATTCGAACAACCCATTAATATTACGGCCATTGACAATAGCATCCACTTATATATGGATGTATATGTTGTCCAGAAAAATATATTATCACTCTTCTTTGTGTGACACGATGTTAAAGGATAACTATTATATCTAAATTTCTGTTTTTAATTTAATTTAATTTTTATTTTTCGATTAGTCATCAATAAAATTAGAGAAATGAGTTTCATTTAATCTAACTTTGTTTTTCTTACCATAACATGTAAACATAAACCGATGCAGTTGGAAAATAAAAGTCATGTGGTCCATATATATTGACTTGTACGTTATGTATACAAATTTCCAAATTTTAGTATACAATTTTATGGTTGTGTCAATGTATCAACTTGACTTTTAACTGGTGTTCATTTTTACTGACTCAAAAGATGAGCTAGTAGGACGCGATAGGAACAATTAGAGAGCAAGGTAACTACATGTCGAAACAGTTGGGTTCGGTTGTCTCATCAATACTTCTTTTGACTTGCTTTAGATGGTTAAAACATCCTATATAGCTTATTGTATATAGTTATTTTGATAGTTTTAACTTTTAAGTATCTGTAACATTTTGATGAATATGGAGTTGTTTTACTCTTAACTAAGTTTGTGAATGCACCCAGCTTGATATGTTGTTAGTGTATAAAATTCGTAAACTGGCCGAAGTGACAATTTGGTGCATCAATTGGGGATTGAACCTAACTAACTGAAAGTGAGAAGTGCAACTAGACCAAATACAAAATCATCATGTACCGGTTTTGGACCCGAGGTATAATGCTTTTATTGTTGGGCTATGAAATTATGCTAAACAGTATGGCATTATGTTAATTATATTTGGGCTTATCAAATCTAACGTGGCTCAAATAAAAAATTGTAACAGACTAACAGGTTACAACGACTTCGGGTCATAGCATGATATGATCGGTTGAACTATAAACATTTAACCTATTAACATTTTAAGGATTTTTTTTTAACAAGAGAAGGGCCGAACCCGCAAAAAAACTTATATCATATCACTCCTCGCAACGGAGGTAATTACATCGGGAATATTAACATTCAATACAAAGTTCTCATGAGATCTAAAAGTTAACTTAGCAACACGATTAGCCGCCAAATTACAATCACGCTTAACCCATGAGAAGGAGATACCAAGTTGAGATGCCCACACTTTGATGTCCACTACTATAGCACCAAGGAGGATTAGCTTGTGTACACGCAAGTGAAATAGCCACTTTAGAGTCCGATTCAACCGTAGCATTTTGCCAACCATAAGTGACAACTAGACGACAAGCACTTCGGATGGCATAGAGCTCAGCCATGAGCCCATGAGGGGAGAAGAGGCAGAAAAGATTTCACCTGAACATATAATGATAAATCTTGTACAGTTTCGAACAATGATACCTGGAGATGCTCGGTTTGATTTATAAGCAGCATCACAATTAAGCTTCACGCAGTTAACAGTGGGTGATGAATATAAATATCTTTTATATAAAAAGAGAACATATTATGACTAATCAAACTTTTGAGGATTTTTCAATTGGGTCAATAAGAGAGTTTGATTTTGTCAAGTAGGAAAAATATAGTCAATAAGAGAGGATTTTTTATACTATCTCCATCTCATATTTAATGTCCATTTTAAATTTTTGGAGTGTTTCTTGTTCAATTTTGATCTTTAATTCTATTATTTGTATTATATAATACTTGATGCAAACTATATGAATGGATTGCGTTTTAAATGTATTTTCATTGGTATAATTTTCATCAATTATTATATAACACAAATAAAAGTATTTACAGTCAAATTTTAATTAGAAATACTTAAAAAAAATCAAAATGAACATTTAATATGGGACGGAGGGAGTATATTTTTTGTCTTAAAGATATATAATAAGTAATGACTTACGTTAAAAACACATTATGTAAGATTTATGTCAAAGTTACGTATGTGTGTGTATGAGGGTATATAACTAGTATATTGTATATAACATCATGTTACAAGTTCATTTTTTGAATAGCGTTCGTTAGAAGTGGTATGTGTAGTTTGAACTTTGAACGAACATCAACTCACTGTCGTTTTAAACAAATATTTGTTAGATTGTACCACGTGATAAAAACATGATGCAATGCCTACTAAAACATATGCAAATTGTCACGTCGTATGTAGTTCAAAATACATTCTTACGCATTACAGCCAGCAATCTGTATATTTTTAGTTATCACCAACAAAGTTCATGATTTATCCAACATTTAGTGTAAAACAGTGAACTAAATTCGTTACTTCCTATCCATAAGAGCAAGAGGTGTGGTCTCGCCGTTCGTCCTCGTCGTCTAACGTGGAGCTCGCCACAGCTCGCCACCACACCATGCCAAGCTCGCCATCGCTCGTTGTTGGAGCTCTCCTCGTCTGCGTGACGAGGGAGATTGTCTACAAATATTTCTTTTTTTTTTTTTTTTTTTTTGGTTTTATGGTAGCTTAAGGTGGTAATGGAGGTGTGTGGGTGGTAGCTTAAGGTGGTGCCGGTGTGTGTATGGAAGCTTGGTGTTTGAGGAAGTAATAAAGGGTGGTGTTGTTTAGGGTTTTAAGGTGGTGATGGAGGTGTGTCGAGGGGTGATGGAGATGCGGTTTTAAGGTGGTGTAGCTCTGGTGGTGGAGGTCGTTGCACAAGAGAAAGAAGAAGAAAATGAATAGTGGGTCACGTTTGGTTTGTTGGTTCAGGAAAGAAAGAAGAAAAGAATAAAATGAATAAAAGAAATAAAATGAACAAATAAAAAAATAAAGTTGTAAGTGTTAGGCCTCAAATGAGTAAGTTAAGGTTAGGTATGAGTGATAAGGGGTTAGTTGTGAAAAGGTGTTAAGGTGATGCATATGACACCCATGGCCCCCAAATAAGGAGGTATAACCTCATTACCACACCTCTTGCTCTAAGTATTACTAAATTAGAGAAGAAAAGGGTTCATTTTGACGGTGACACCCATGTTAGCCATAAAAAAACAATTAAGGTGGCGTGGATTACATAGTATACACCTTCATCTATTATTTTCAAGTTCACAACTACTCCATTTCGGTTTCTCATTTAAGTACACATTTATGACGTTCAAACTATCACTTTACTTGACAATGAAATAAACCAAACCTTTTCTTTCATCTTTTTCTCTAACCTAAAATCAAGATACACACATCAATCACTTTTGTGTAGACACTAGAGACACTGAGACAACTATTTATTTTTTTCGTCTCATGACTAATTAAAAGATATACAATTATACACATATCATTGTAACATATTTTTAACACCATACTTTAATTCTTCAAACACTAAGCAAACATTTATACAAAGATTAAAAGAACAAACATCACAACACAAACAAAAACAAAAACCCGGTCCACACTAATCCCAAACCGGTTCACCACAACCCTCAAGCACCAGGAGCAGCATCTTTAACCTTCCCTTGAAAATATCCACCATACTCCCATGCATAATCCTTGACATGGCTGGCAGTATCCGCAATTCGGCTTCTCGCATAATCGACCCGGTCTGACCCAACCGGATGCAACCCTTTAAAATACTTATACATCCAAGTAACAGCAAAAACAACAAATAAACCAGACCCACAAACAGATACAAAACCAGCTACAAGTACAAATAAAAGTGTCCCTATAGGAACCCATATAGGACTAGTGAGGATTATGATAGGTGTGAAAAATATGAGACTTAGTATACTGATGGTGATAGTGATGCCAGTTAGTATGAGTAAGATTGCTCCTGAGATTATGAGGGTGGTGAGACCCATGAGCTGTGTGGAGTTGAGTGAGTGGTGACGGAGTCTTTGCATGATGGGTGATGGTTGTTGGTGGTGGTGGTGGTGGTGGTGGTGGTCGGAGATGGTGGCCATCGGTGAAGACTATTACAAAGAAGGTTATCTAGAGAGAGTGTGTATGTGTGTTTGCGTATTTTTAATACAAAGGGGTTTGAGGACACGTAATAAAAAGACATGCAAAATAACACGTGGGGTGAGATTACATGAGCTTATTGTCGTTGTGTGTTTCATGGGTGTTTTGGTGTTTAAAGTGTGTATTAGAAGGTGTATAAGTTTGCTTTTTGGGATAAGATTAGAAAAGTACTAATCAAGTTATAGAGAAACATTTTGGTTTTATAAAAAGTAGTCAGGTGACCAAGGACCCCAAATTTTTGGTACGTGTCATGTTTATCATATGTTCGGTCAAGATCACCTAAGATGACTAGATATATCTCATTTAATAGTTGGTAATGAAACATAAAATAGAATGAACGGTAATGTAAAGTCATGTTGCAGTATCTGTTTCTCAAATGATAAACAAAATCCACGACTTTAAAGGTTTGTCAAACATGGTACAGAATTTAAGCTTTAGAGTTGTGTTGAATAAAAGAAACAATTATAGACCCCGTTGAAATGCACTTCTGTTCGCTATATTACCAATGAGAATCGGCTAAATTCTATCAAAATACTTTGGCAGCATGAATCTAGATGTCACTGGTTATAAAACTAATCCTCGTTATATAAAATTGAATAAACTTTCAAGACCTTTGAAGATAATAATACTAAAAAAATAGCTTTAACATACAGATACCGGACAAAAAAAACAAATTTGCCTCTGTTCTTACACTGGATTTCTGTCTACAAGCCCGGCATTTTTACTCCTAATGCAATAGGTTTTAACCCTGTGGAGGAGGTGGTGGAGGCATTCCCTGAGACTGGCCCATCTGCTGCTGCTGCTGCCATTGTGGAGGTGGTGGGGCCCTCCACATTTGCTGACCAGCCATACCAGCTGGAGGTGGAGGTGGTCTGTTCATCATCTGCTGCATGTTTGAAGGTGGTGGTGGAATGTTAGGTGGGGGTGGTCTGAATTGCTGAAGATGCTGAGGTGGCATTCCCTGAGGCTGGCCCATCTGCTGTTGCTGCTGCCATTGTGGTGGTGGTACCGTCATTTGCATTGGTTGGTAAACATGGGCGGGTGGTGGCGGAGGGCGGATTGCTGGAATTGCGGATACTGGTGGGACCGCACCGTTTGCAAAAGGTCGTGGAGGAAGTGGTGCACCATTCGGTTGAGGAAGTGTTGGGGGGCCACTTGCGAACATTGTGTGGGGCCTGCTTTTTTGCGTGCTTGGGTTACTGCTTGCAAGGGTCCTCTCTACATAAGACAAACAGTTCAAGGAAAGTGACAATAAAATCAGAATTTTTACGTTTCACCAACCGACAGTTAACATGATCTAGTAGCTTTCACAAGAAAATGTATAAAACTAAAATTTCAATAATAGATCATTTGTATTTTGGATATTCAGTTTCATACCTGCTGGGGTACCATGACGCTCTCCCTTTGTGTCTTTCTTGTAAGCATAAGACACTGTTATTTGGCGATTGCATAGATACTGTCCATTCATTGACTGTCCAGAAATATCAGACAACAATCAGCAACATCATTAAAGCAACCAAAATTGAAATACACTAAATTTATTTGGAAACTAAATATCAAATGCAAATTCAGATATAGTAAAAGCTCATCCATAATGGCCCTCCAATTATCAGGATTTGCAAATATCGATATATAGTTTACAATTTACTAAGTAAACTATTTAGTTACAGATATTCTATGCTTTATTTACAAATAGAACAGCTAAAAAATTACACATAATACAAGATATAAGTTTACTTAGATTTTTTAAATGGAGAATGTAGAAGCCCTGAAAGTTATGCTACAAATACACACTTTGGTGTTCCCTAAATTTGAATATTTATAAGTACTTCGTGTTCTGGTCTAAATGAAGAATAGTGAAAATTATACATTGATATGTCTTCAAAATTAGTCATGTGCCTGAATGGGTATGATATCTCCGAGATTATACATGATTTAGAAGGTTATGCTAGATTTGATGACAATCCAATGTTTTGGGTACTTACTGGTTTATAAACCATTTGTTCCGGAAGCAAGACAGACGGTTATGAAAAAGGAGCTAATTCAACAAAATAAAGACAGAAGAGTGAAGCTACTCATTTTTATCTAGTATCTAGTCTCAGTTACCTTGGTGTGTACTAGTCTCTACTAGCGTAATTTCTTATTCTGTTATAATATAGATTTACGCATCAAAATTTCGGCGGCGCCGTTCATGGTGTTGGTGTATGCTCGTGGCATAATAAATAATTATACGGCTAAACGCATGTGAGTCTATGGGGTCACACACGTATACACTGTCGTATTTGCGTTATAGATAACCTACGTAACTCGGGATCAATAATGGGCTACTAATTACCATTTGGTGGTCCATTGTGACCGGCCTAATGAGAGGGAGCAAGAAAGGGAGAAAAGTTAAAGGGGGTTAAGTGTAACATGTTATGTGATAAGGCTATATTTGATTTAGTCATTGCCTCATTGGATAACACAAATGACTCTCAACAAAACAACCAACTTCTCTCCCACTCCTATACCCTAATTCGGCCGGCCGAAAATACGCCCTCCCCTAGGGTTCTTATTTTCTTGATCTTAAGCTCTTATCTAGTGTAGTTAATGCAAGGAGGGTTATCGGACTAGCATCAAGGTGGTATTCATTGACATTTAGTGTGTTATTACATAGAGGTGATCAACCTAATTGATCAATTGTTTCTATTGCTACATATATATAGAACAATCGTTTGATATAAGATTATGCATGTCAATTTCAAAAATAGCATCACGAGGAATAGCATTAAAATAAACAATATTATCTTAGAAACCGAAATACCATAATCTTAAAAGTATGAATAAAACCATTATCCATCAAACGTGAAAGCGAAACACCTCTAGTAATAGAAGGTGCAAAATGACAATTGTCTAAAACAATGATAAGTCCATAGGGAGGATAAGATCAAAGCTCCCTATAGCTTCGGCAGGTGCACGGTTGCCTTTGCCAACATACAAATCCAAAGCTCCTTTATTCAGCTTTTTGCTTCCTCTAAGTCCATGCACATTATTACAAATGTGAGTACCACAATTTGTGTCATAAACCCAGGATTTACTAGGAAAAGCATAGAGTTCTATAGTAAAGATGTACTAGCCAAACTAACTGTGTTCTTCAACTCTGCCAAGTAGACATGACAGTTCCTTCTCCAGTGACCTACCACTCCACACGCAAGCGGCGTCCTTTGCAGGGTGCTTCTTTGCAGGTGGGGGGATCTTCGGTTTGGGGCATAAGCTAGCTTATCCTTGCCATTTCCACGTCCCTTGCCTTGTGCTTGCAATTTACCCTTGTTTACCTTGCCTGAAGCTTAAGCATAGCATGTAGTTTAGGTATTGTCTTCCCCATGCTATGCATGTTGTAATTCTGGACAAACTGCTCATAGTCCTTAGAGAGTGAGGTAAAAATCAAGCCCACTCCAACAACTTGAGGCATGGGGTAGCCAAGACGCTCCATTTGGTTGGATCTCGGGGATCATGCTTGCTAGCATAAGACATGAGAATTCTTGTTGTTCGTTAAACCTACGAGTGTAGGCGTTACGAAGGGCAGCAGTGGCAGTAGCGGCGCTTCATGTAAGGCCTCCTTGTCCTCAAACAAAAGTTGAACTTCCTAGAAGAGGCCTTGAGGCCTTACCTAAAGTGCCTCCCGCTGCTGCAACTGCTGCCGTTCGTAACGCCTACACTCGTAGGTTTAACGAACAAGAAGAAGTCGCATGTCTTATGCTAGCAAGCATGATCCCCGAGATACAATAGGACTTGGAGGACCTTACTGCATTTGACATGCTACGAGAACTGAAAACTATGTTCCAACCGTAGGCTGAGCAAGAATTGTTTGAAACTGTCAAGGCATTTCATGTGTGCAAACAGGAGGAGGATCATTCAGTTAGCACTTACGTCTTGAAGATGAAAGGCTACCTTGACCAAATGGAGTGTCTTGGTTACCCCATGCCTCTAGTTCTTGGAGTGAGCTTAATACTTGTACCTCACTCTCTAAGGGCTACGAGCAGTTTGTCTAGAATTACAGTATGCATAGCATGGGGAAGACAGTACGTGAACTGCATGTTATGCTTAAGGTTGCAGAGAAAGGATTACCAAAGAAAGCTCTTGTTGTTCTAGCAATCAGACAAGGTAAGATCCAGACAAACAACAGGGGTAAACCGCAAGCACAAGCCAAGGAACGTGGAAATGGCAAGGGTAAGCTAGCTTATGCCCCCAAACCGAAGATCCTCCCATTTGCAAAGGAGCATTGTGGAATGGTTTTATTCATACTTTAATGTTTTATTCATACTTTTAAGATTATGGTATTTCGGTTTCTAAGGATAATATTGTTTATTTTAATGCTATTCCTCGTGATGCTATTTTTGAAATTGACATGCATAATCTTACATATAACAGCCGACAATTTCAAGGTTAAAAGGCGAGTTCTTACATATAATCATGCAAAAGTGCCAATCTAGTAATCTAGGAAAGGGAAGGGAAGGGAAGGGAGGGGAAGGGAAGGGAAGGGGAAGGGAAGGGGAAGGGAGGGGAAGAAGGGAGGGGAAGGGAAGGGAAGGAAAGGAAAGAAAAGCAAATGGTCATCTCAAGACCGTTTTGGAAATTTATTGGGCAAGGATGTTGTATTGAATAATGTTTCCTTTGCTCTAACTGGCACACCTAAAGAATGGTTAAAGCCAAATCCTAGACCTAAGACTCGATCACAATTGGGGGTCTAGAGATAGCTTCACAAAAATGCTTTGTTAGTACCCCTAACATGGTCTCAACAAACATCTCGTGCACACATTCTACGGAAGGTATTTTTGTACCTGCACAAACATCTATTGATTCTTTTTCTGAGGAACAATCCTGCATATGAGCCCAAATCATCTTTATCATTTGATTTGAGGATATGGCCTTACATCCATATGAATGGCACACATCTCAGGATATGTCATGTAGAAATGCTACTCCTAATGTGGCTAATGTAGCACGGTCAGCGGAATAGCAACCTCAACTAACCAAACGAACGAAACTTGACAAAGCTCAACACGTCGATTGTCGATATGCAAGTTAGGTTCTACCCTTTTGCTAGCCCTCCGAATTGTGATGATAAGGACCAACGAGCAGGTTTGTTATACAAATCAAAGGCATCAAGCCAAAGGTCTAATTATGACAATAACATTACCAAAAATCGCCCTCCTTTCTAATAGCAACATCTCAGCTTCAAAGAGTTGATGACTTGATATGTTGTAAGTTACGAAAATAAATCAGCAGAATGATAAGCGTATGAAAATCAACACGCATCAATTAAGAGAGATAGAGACATAACAAATTTCCAAGAAATGGTAAATCTTGAATTTCTTAGCCTTCTATTTCTATTATCACTAACATTGTCCTTGGCAAAATGATGAGTAAATTGAGGAAAAGGAGCACCAGGTACTTACTAAACCTAAGTTTCCAAGCAGCTAGTATTCTAAGTAGAACAATGGAAATACATACAATCTAAATCAACACACAAAAATAAGCAAATCTGGGGAGAGGAGAAAACAGTACTAGGCCTTCTCACGAAAGTAGATTTTCTATGTTGAAGGCGTGTCTAGATATTGTTGGTCCATCATAAAAGACACCAGGTCAAATTGGTGGGAATACCCAAATTGGTGGGAATACAGATAACAAGTCGTAAAAGGTTTTAAGACAACCCGCTTGCCTTTAATGTCGGACACATAACGCTCCACAATAACCAATCGAGACCTATCTCAGCTAACTTAGACAGGGACGACTTAATTGGCTACTTTAAAGCGTGAATTAGCTTTCAAAAAAGGTAGGAGGGATTGCTGGAGCACTTTGTGACATGCTTTGTATTCAACCTGCCTGTTGTGATTAAGTCCCTCAAGTAATTTAGAAAAAATATTCTAGGTAGATATTGGTTTAGAAATTACGTTCCAGATTCAAGACAGAAGCTACATGGAAAAAGAGAAGAAAAAAAGCAAATTTAGCAAACTTGGAAATCCTCCATATGAAGACAAAATAATGCACGATAGTATGCAATGCAGCTTTAGGGGGGTTTCGAGATGATTTATGGACTTTAATATTTGAAGCCTAAATCATGGGTTAAAATTTTGTAACTTGTGTGCCATAGTAAAAACCACATATTAGGATTGTTTATTCATCATTGCTTAGCTTGTTCAATAACGACGGTATAGATTAAAACTAATTATAGGTTGGAAATAGTCATCAACACGAGTCACTTGTGTCTGACACCACATATATGACAACTCCTAGTGTAACTATATAATGCTTGCTAGCGTAGAATCAACAAGATTAAATCTAAAATCCAATTGAACGAGTTTGATGTATGTTTGAGGTGAAATAGCAAGAAGCTTTGTGTTTTCTTTCCAAAAATCACAGGGTCTAATTGACTCATGACAGAAGCATATTTCATGTTTGAGTCATCATATATCTAATCCAACCCTGTGCTTTATCCAATAATTCTCTAATAATAAGTTCTAATTGTTATTTCCGTCTTAGTTATCCAACTCCCGAGATCTTGCTATAGATTTACTATTGTACAATATTTGCCTAGTTGTGTGATAGTCTCTACTTAGTGAATCAATTGCTTTCTAAAACTGGGATTTTACATATTACGGAATAGTACGTATTTAGCATTGATCACACATACCTCTATAGCTGCGTCCGAAGCTTCAAAAGAATCATAGCTAATGAATCCAAATCCACGAGAATTCCCTGTTTCAGGATCTCTCATGATCTGTAACAGATAAATTGTTAAAACCAACATTAGAAAAAATTAGGATATATTAGTAACACAAAATATACACACTTAAAATGGCTGGCACCAATCCAGACAACTCGACAAGCTGATCACTAAGCAAAATTTACATTTCTACTTAACACATACCACAAGTATCATAAAAAGGAACGGTTGAATTTTAAAAAGGCTATAGAAAAAAAAGAATTAAGGTGGCATGAAGAGTTTAAAAAGAAAAACTAACAAAAGTAAAATTAGAAAAATTACCTTAGGATTTGTCACAATGACTCCAAAAGCACTGAAAGTATCATAAAGAAGTTTCTCATCCACGTCCTGCAAGAATATTGTGGTGAGTCACAGTTTATAAAAGAATATGCCTCTACAAACATCATCATGTGAGAAAAGGTGAGGTTCATGTGTGTGTAAGTGAATTGGAGCAAAAACAAATATAAAAGATGATACTCATATCTTTTTGGTACAAAATATAACATCTTACAGGATCCAGGTTTCCAACAAAAAGGTTGGCTCCTACATCCAAGCTCTTCTTATCTTGTGATGCCTGAAATGCAGAACAGAATAAGAAACAGCAATCACATTTCATAATATTTCCTGTGACAAGAATAAAAAACCTAACAGAACTTTTTGAGGAAAGAGTGGAAGTCGAAACCTTATTCACTCGTATTGGTTTTCCGAATAGCTTGATCATGTTGAGAACTTTTATTGCCTGCATCATCAGCAACAAACAATAGATGTTAAGCACTTATAATTCAAAACAAAAGGCAGATACTAAGACTCACAAACATAATGAAACAATCAAATGTCGGAAATAATTAAAACTCGTTTATTATGAACATATTTTGATCTAGTAAAGCAGCATCTCATTCTTAACCATACATTTCCAGTATAAATGAAGATATTCACATGCATGTGTGTATGTATAGCTTTGCCAAAAAAAAACATAAAAAATGAGATTCTCAAGACTTGCCACACGGGTGACTACTGGTGTTCTTGTATTTATCTATTATCTACTTAGATACAAATTATTGATTATTAAGGCTTGGGTAACATAATAAAATACCATACATTATTGTGGTAGACAAAAACCAGTTGCGTAAAAACTTGCTCCTTTTCGGAAGAAAAAACCACTGCACTTTCTACATCTTTTGAATGTTTATTTCACTGTTACGCGGTTCGTGTAATTTCTATTACTTAAGGGTCACTATTCACAATTTATGGTCTGCAATTGACAGACAAATCAACGAAAACATAAAAATCATAGCAACAAGTATTACTTACGTAGTCTGCGTCTTCTTCGCTTCTGAACTCTACAAAGCCATATCCTTGATGGAGATTAGTGACTCTATCTTTAGGGACATACACATTAACTGAAAAAAAATGGCATAAATCAGTACAGACTATTCAGAGGTACAGAATGCTGTTATAAGGATTAGTTGTAGAAAAATTTGATGTCATTAAATCAAAATATAGATCATGTCAACTCAAACATGTATATAAGAAACAAAAAGTGTTTATTATGCACGCCAAATTTTAAAACACTGCACATTTTGATTAGGCACTGATTAAACCATACGAAAAAAATAAACGTATTCCTTTGACTATAATTAACTGAGTTGTATGAGCAACTGTTCCATGTGATTTTAGTGCATTACATATAATTAAACAAATTCCAGTGTTTTTGCTCAAAATAGTTTTTTAGACTAAAAAGGCAAGAAACCTACCAACAGGCCCAGCTTGAACGAATAACTCCCATAACAGCTCTTCAGTTGCCTGCAGAGAAAGAGGCGAGAAACATCAGTTATATTAATACTATTAAATAATAGCTTAACGCTCATCCACTCCCCAGAGAGAAAGAAACCGGCGTGATACAATTGTTTGAAAAGATGTACAGTTTTCAACTAGAGTGGATCAAACAACATGGGACAAAGCCGGCCCAACAATTTGCATATGTCTGTCACAAATTAATCAACTTTTATTGCAACAACGTGCATAAATTCATAGCATTTATTGCATACGATTTTTATTTTATTTTTTTCATTCACTATATCCAAATATCAGCAAAGAGAATGCTGTAGAATTGTCTACCTCATAACACTAATTACACTATAGGCTTAAATGCTTGATTAAAACAGTATTGAACGTATTTGATGCCTTTCTGAGTAAGCCAAATTTGATCAAGATTGAAAATGAGCTACTAAAGAACTCAAACAATCGTTGTCCAGTTGAGATGAAGCCGTAATTTTCATTAAGTAGAGGGAAACCTACTAGGAAAATTTCAACAATTCTACCGAGGTCAAAGCGGACCTAAGTAAGTCAATGATCCCGACATGGATAACAAATGACTGAATGAGTATAGGAAGCACTATCTATTAATATCTTTATACGGTCTAGTTATAAAAAGTATATATATTCTAGAGGTTTAAGAGCTAATACTTCATAATTTTTCGTATTATAGACACTTAAAACACGTTTTTACATCCTTAAAACTCATTCGAATTAAAGTTCATACTCTATAGTCTACACATTTTCCATCTATTCCTCATGAACCAATATTAATTCTCCTATTCGTCTGCGACTTCAACCTATCAGTTCTCACCTCGAGCTATAAAAAATAAGTCGAACTCTTGATAAACTATTCACACTTTTATGTTGCATCGTTTGCTACTACTAATACAACAAACTTAAATAAGCTCCTCGTAAGTCATAACATTCGCACCAAACTCGAGTGTCCAATCAGGGGAAATTAGTATAGCCGATTTACGGAGACGAAACATATCAATTGAATGTTAACGAAAACGAGCCGACCAAATTAAACATCTCTCTAAAACAGTAATAACTTACTTCTAACGCGCTATAAACACTTATATATTAGAAAGAACAGATAATTAGGGTTTATAATCCTACTAATGGAAGCTTATACAATTGATGATAAAGAGATGTGACGGGGTTACCTGAGGCTCGAGATTACCGACGTAAGCAGTGGCGTCTTGGTTACGTTCCGCAGAGTGTTGACCGAGAAGATTTGCTCCGACACCGGGAGCTATTCGAGTCGTCATCTTCTGATTTGATTGATTGCTGGTTGAGGAGATGTAAGTGGAGACGAGTGTATGTTTAAAACCCTAGGTTTTGGTTTTTGAAGATGGACAAGTACACTGTTTTTCCAATTTGTTTTTCGTAATTGGTTCAGGGGTAGCTTATTTAGTGGGCTTACGTTTTTAGTGAATGATTTGTGGGGTTTATATATTTTATATTATTTGTTTTGTAAATGGGGTCCACTAATTTAGTGGGCTTATGCTTGGCTATGTTTACTTTTTTTTTTTTTTTTTTAGTGAATGATTTGTGGGGTCTATATATTTTATATTATTTGTTTTGTAAATGGGGTCCACTAATTTAGTGGGCTTATGCTTAGCCATGTTTACTTTTTTTTTTTTTTTTTTTTTAGTGAATGATTTGTGGGGTCTACATATTTTATATTATTTGTTTTATAAATGGGTTCACTAATTCACTTGTTGCTTTTGTACAAACAAAAGCCTCACAAAACGGAGGTCCTTCAGAGCCAAATTAGTAAAACCTACATTTATCAGGAAATGCTCCCCCAAAACTACTGTAGCACTTGCTACAGTAATATGTGAGAGGGTGAACAGTTAAATGTACAGTAACCAATTATTTTAATCAAAAGGTTGTTTTCCACCACAAACATGTTACTGGTTCTTCCTGAAACCCTCATTCATTCTCCACAACCCACAAAACACATAAACACAAATGATACATCCATCTAACTCAAATCATTCAAACATTCTTCTTTCTCCAATCTAACTCAAATCAAAAGAAAAAGAAAAAAAAATGATACAGCCATCCGGGAAAAGAAAAATGATATAGTCATTCAAGCGATGGTGAGATCGTTTATTTTGAGGTTTAATATCGAGACTCAAGATCAATTATTACACACACACACACACCAAACTTCGCCGACCCCTTTTGGTTAGTTCGTGATTTAATTTAGATATTTGTTTTATTTTAATTTTAATCTTTATTTGAAATTAGGGTTTTGCTAATTTGGGGGTTCATATCGGTTATCATGTTTTTTTCCCTTTTCGTTTTTTTTGAAAAATTATGATATGCATTTTGTTTGATTGGTGTTTTGGAAGCGTGTGGGGAGGAGGATGGGTGTTGGGGGTGTAGTAACTATTTGGTTTCTGTTGTGGAGAGTGGGAGTGAGGGTGAGAGGTAGGTGAAGATTGGGATTGTGGCAGTTGAGATATTGGTTGGTGATGTTGTTTAAGGTTAGTGTGAGGATAGGTTGTTGAGGGATGGCTTGAGGCGAAGTTTGTAGGTTTGCTTCCTGCTAAGTTATTGCTTTGTGATTCGTTGTCTAAGTTCACCGAGAAAGTACTTTTTATCTAATTGATTTTATGTCGATTAAATATGTTACTAATTGATTTTAGTTTGCGTATGCTTATGTTTTAGTAGCTAACTTCAGTTAGAAAAATCTTACTAGTAGTATAAGTGCTAGATTATCTCTTAAAGGGTGATTGAGTAGTTTATGGGGTTTTAGAGCTACTCAAAACCTAAGTTTTAGAGGGATGTTTGGGTCTTTTTGGTTAACAAGCTTCTGAGTTGTCTGATAATGATGAACATCAGACTAACAACTCATAATCAAGCTCATTTAAGGTTAAAAAAAATTCGTGAGAGGTAGTAAAGTGGGCAGGTTGGGTAGCGGGTCAAAATAGGTAGAGGTTGAATGCATTAAGTGTTACAATTCTTTTCTGTTGCAAGTGGTTCACGGGTGGGTCGGGCAAGTTATGTATATATGTATTTATTTTTGCTGAACTTTCATTGAATTTGACTTATGATTTCATTTCTGCAGATTCATTAATAATGGATGTAACAAAGGAAACCCAAAATCCAGCATGAGGACATCAAGTGGGGCCTTCGAAGATTCTAAAAAATGTATATGAACTTCTTCTTTTTTTTTTAAGAAGGTGTTTGGATTGGCTTATTTTTCCGGATTATGAGGTTAAGGATAATAAGGAGTTATGGATAATAAGAAATGGTGCTTATACAAATCCTCAACTCCTTATTATCCTTAACCTCATTTTTAGTTGTTGATGTTTTAATACATTTCTAAATTCTGATGCTTTTTATGACAGTCGTTGGTTGCAAATGAAGACTTCCAACACATTCTTCGTGTTCAGAACACAAACGTTAATGGGAATCAAAAGATTATGTTTGCCATGGCTTCGATCAAAGGTATTGTTCGTGGGTTTGCTAACATTGTTTGTAAGAAAGCTGACGTCGACATGAAAAAGAGGTTTGTTCTACTATACTCTTTTTATATATATTACCAATCCTTCTTTATAAATATTTGTTATGTGTTATGCTATGCTTAAGATATATGTGATAAGTGTTTCAAGCACAGGGGTTGTTTGGATTATGATTGTTAGATTTTGATATCAATAAGCACTTTTAGATAAGCTTTTTGTGATTTGTAAATTGTAATCTAGACAGCTTATTTGACAGCCTGCTGTTATGCTATAAGCTGTTTGTTGCTTATTGTTTTTGGAACTGAAATAAGCCAGAGTGTCTTAATTTACCTATTTATTATTTGCCATTTCTACACATGTGAAAAGTTGTGTGCGTGTCTATGACCATCTTTATAATTCGCATTCCATATTATTGCTATCTCAGGTGCATCTGACTCTCAGTTACCGTCAAGTACTACCACACCTTTGGAAAGGGAGAACATAACAACATCAGCCGCCTCATTAGCAGCAAATTCAGTTACCCAAACGATGTCATCGATAACCACAGGTTAGCAATATCCACTGAAAGTGTCAGCAATTTAGTCATGATACAGACTGTTATGCAGTTTTCCTCACCAATGAGTTTGCTTCATAACATATTCTCGGTTTGTCTGTCATTGACATACCCACACCTTTTACTGTGCTAATGTTTTTATATCAGTTGGATTCAGGCGTGTGTACATCGTCTGCTAATACGTATATGGATACAAATGATTCATGTAGTCTCATTGGCCATTCGCGTGTGCCTCCTTACCAGGAACGTGTCTCTCACACTCATGTTGTCCCTGATGTTTCAGGTATAACATACGCAGACAGTTTCTCTTCTTATGCATGTTTATGTCACCATTATTGTTTGGATGGATGGTTATTAATAGCTACTTTTTCATGTTTCTATGCCAGCCGTTGATTACACTTCATGTCGCCCGCCCTTGACTGTGTCTTCAGCTTTGCCAAATGATACTACAGAGACAACGCGTTCGCGTACTTTCACTCACCATTTACGGGAGAATGTGTCACAAGGGTCTGGTCTTCGTGGCCATCGAGGTTCTCAGATTCTAGGTATCAACCACATAGATGTCTTGCTCTTCACATGTATTTTTTTTGCTATCACACGACTGCATTTACATATGGGGTTCACACAAAAAAAAAAAAACGTGAGTTGATGCCTGCATTTACATACAGTGGTTGACACCTTTTACTGTACTAATGTTTTAATATCAATTGATTCGAACTCAGCATATTACAAGTATAGTTTAGTATAAATTAGGAACGAAGATTAAGTTGTGATATGTAGATTATTATTCTCAACAGCACATCTAACCACGCTTCTTTTTGTTGTGTGGGTTGTTGTAGGAAACGAAAGCTGATAAGGAGAAGGCGCATAAGTAGAAGCTAGACAGAGCACACATAAATACAACAGGAACGACATGTGCTTCAATTCCATTTCGCTACAACAGGAACGACAATAAGCTTCATACTTGACATGATTTTCAGTAACGAACAAAAAGCCGAACGAACAAGTGAGATGTCCAAACAACTTGAAGGTAATATTTTTATCCACCCGATACAAGAAATTCTTTTTTTTTCAACATAATAATACCTACGTGAATACTCTTAACTAATTATCAAATATAGTTGACTTTTTGATGATTAGTGTATGTATTGTTACGGTCCGAGAACCATCTCAATTATGTGAAAAGTGCAGTGAATACTGAATTGTGTGATTGTGATTTTAGGTTTAAGTGTATCTGATTAAATTTGTATTTTGTTAGCGATTTCACTCTGTGATTTGAATTATGTGATTGCTTATTTGAAATCATTTTAGTATGATTCCAGTTACAGGTCCAAAAAGTTATTAATGCATCAAAACCAGGTAAGCAGCTTCATACTTCAGTTTATTTAAACTTCTCTTCTGCTACTTATATGGCTCCATATGTTTCAGGATGGTTTCAATTAGAGAATCTGCTAGGGGCTCGAGAATGACAAAGCAACCACACAGATTGTACAATATTTTGCACTACCAGGCCTTTGTATGTTGACGGGAGGTCTGTGGATAAGAATTCCACAAGAGTCCGGTTGCGTAGGCCGTGGACGAAGCTAGAAATTCGTTGTTCTTCGTGTAAGCCTAGAATCTGTAGAGTTTCATCGGTGTATCTAGTAACGAAGTTCCTCGTGCTTTCATTCTCCTTCTGCTTAATGTTGTGCACTGTGAGGTGTGTCCTTGTGAACTTCTTTTGCTGGCTGAAGTGAGATCGAAACTTAGCCTTCAAATCATCAAAGTTGATGATGCTTTCTGGTTTCTGTCCATTCCACCAAATACGTGCGGAATCCCGAAGGGTGTATGTAAACATGTGACAGGCTACGGAATCCTAATGGCTCCTTCGAACAAATGTAGGAAATTGTCTGGATCTCCTTTTCCGTCATAGGTGCCTATATGCGAAGGCATCTTTAGACCATCCGGCAATGGATAGTCTTCGATCCATCTCACAAAGGGTGTCGAAGGACCAGCGGGCTATGCGTACGAGTGGGTGTAAGGTGGTATGTTCATGGGGATGCCATGATATGGATTATGAGTAGGGGGTACCCCTGAAGAAGGTTGACCAGCGTAGAAAGAATAAGGAGTACTCGTATTTGGAGGGTAACCAGTATACATGGTGTACGGAGGGTATATCATGGGGTGATTGTAAGGTACAGCCATTTGTGAGGGGTACTGACTTCCGGGTTGCCCATTAACGGAGGGATAAATGTTTGAGGGGTAATTTTGAACCGGGAACTGAGGATACAAGTTGACGGGGGGAAAACTTCCTCCTGTGTTGACCGATCCCGGATTACCTCCCACACCAGATGCGTGGGAGGGCTGCTGTGGAACTCCTCCTTCGGCCCTTCCTAAAGGTGCTGCTAATAAGGGAGGTAAGTTTACCTCCGTGTTCTCCCTCTGTTGGCTCCTTCCATGAGAACCTTCAGTAATAGTTCCTTCTCTCCTCGTGGGAGTTCTTTCAGGGATTCCCTCAAAGCCCACATTCCTACCTCCAGCCCTTCTACCCATAGGAGACCCAATCCGCAGGATGGGGTGTTAAGCCCTAGTTATTGAAGGTCTTGGCTCCATCTCAATTTCTTCATCATATTCGTCACTGGAATATTCTAACTCCTTTCGCATCTCCGTGTTTCTGATTTGTCTCCTTCGAGCTCTTAATAAGGACTCTAGCTCTTTGTAATTAGCATCGACAAAGGCGGGGCTAATGGTGAGCTCTGGATTGGCTGACGTGGATGCGTGATGGTTGGGCGTTATTTCAGGGTGAGATCGTGTGGTGAAGGTGGAGGCCGTGATTGGCGGAAGGTCGTTGGTGTCAGTTGCGGGTAAAGGGGTTAAAGACGAAAAACCCGGTGGGGGTGTAATTTCTCTTTCTGGATTCATGCCGGAATAATAGTGGGTGTATTTGATTTGGTTATTTTACTTGGAAATAACGGGACTAATTGTAGCGGGTCCCACGGATGGCGCCACTGATTGTACAATATTTTGCACTACCAGACCTTTTATGGTGATCAAAGGAAATGAGGAGTGTTGTGATTACGCCAAGCTTGGATATAACCTGAAATAAGAAATACGAAAACACTACGTTAAGTGATTGCGCAGGAGTTGGACCTTACGAACCACCTCCGGCGTGTGAATAAGTGATCGGTATGAGAGTTTAAGTATAAGCGTAGTAAAGTAAGGTGAGAGAGATTGCATACCAGATTTGCCATCATCCAGGACTATTTATAGGTGAAGAAAACGGTCCTGGAGAGTGGTCACACGTTTGAGAGAGATCATGGGGGCGTCCTATGATTTGTGGTAACCGCTAGGGTTTAGTGTCCCACTCCTCCGAGTTTAGCGGGGGTGCTAAAGAGGAAGAGGCGACGTGGGTAAGACTTGGTCTCCCCAATATTGGACTTGGCATTGTTCCGTCCATAAAACTTATCGAGAGATACCTTGAAGGGTTTAATCCTTCGATTGGCGAATTCCCACTTGGTAACTAGATCATTGATGATTAGTTTTACGCCAAAGAAAGTTTTAGGAGGCTAGCCAGAGCCTTCGATTTTGTAAGTTACGATTAGACTCGAAGGGATGTCCTTCGAGCTAATCGGAGGGTACATCATCACACACCTAAAAACTTTTAGACAACATGTATGTTTTTTTGAGCTTATTTACTCTCAATTTAGCAATCTGGTAGACCAAATAGATTAATACAGTTGTGCAATGAAATTCATGCACTGGCAGAGGCTAATGTTAGAAGATGTACAACGTCTGACGATGAAAATGTGCGTATGGCTAGCGAACATTTGGAACAACCAACATGTAGACAAGCCACCGATGGCATTTTTACGTGAATTCATAGCCACAAGTAAGAGGCCGAAAGCACATGTTGTTGGCCAGCAACCGTTACAACAAGGACATGTTTCTGAATGGAATTTGGATCACGTTGATATTTATGATCGTGCATATTCTGTATCAACCGATAACACATTCCAGCAAACTCATGAACCTGGTACTCCGGATACCATTAACTTTGCAGGTCATATTTCCCGTTTTCTTTGACTCTTCGCTATTATTTTTTTGTATTCTTGCAACTTATGTTAACTTTTTAGGTTAATCATTGCAGGGTCGCCTCATGTTTCCTGTTTTAATTCCATTTATTTTTTATATCCCTTATGTTTATTAGTTAATAACTTTCACTAATTTATGCTTCGACTTACTTGACCGAACCTGTCAAAAATAGTACTGAACTGATAAGGGCTTTCCTTTGTAAGTTTGAGATTTTTTCTGCCTTTGTACATAAGTTACTCTCAGAATGTGTGCTTATGCAATGCGTGTCTGTTAACTAACTGTCGTATCATTTTACCCATTCCCTTTATAGCAAAAGTTTATGATTTAACCTTTATGAAATACACAATGATTTTTTTTAATAGTTTCTGAAGCAGGCCAAACACCTGAATAGCATTGCAAAATTGTTTAAATAATCGATTTAGTAGGCCAAACACTTGAATAGCGCTGCAAAATTCTAATGATTTTGCCTGTCGGAGTTGAGAGTTAGGGGTGTTTGGATTAACTTATATGCACATAATAAGTTATATGGGTGTTTTGGGTTAGGTTATTAAGCTTAAGTTTTTTTTTTTTTTTTTTTTTTTTTTTTTTTTTTTTTTTTTTTGACAAATAAAGAAGATGATTAAATTTTGATTAACTGATAAATGAAATGTTGAATACGAGAATAACATATGAGATTTGCCGCTTAATGTTCCATGTTTCTTGAAACGCGAGTGAATACATAATGCAATTACTTTTTAATTAGTTGTTTTATTAACTGATAATTGTTTTTCTGTGAGAATTCAAGAATGTGTTCCTGCAATTTTGTTGTTATACTGATGTAGATAATTAAACTTTTGAGTAATGTTTGTCTGGTTCATTTATGCAGGTACAGAAGCCGCGTTGTTATGGATGCTAATGTTGTGACTATATTGATATGCTTCTTGCTGCTGCAAACATCCCTTTCGAGACATGTACATGAAGCAACCAAGGAATTCTAGTTTTATAAAGAGACTAATGCCGCATACTGTGACAGCTATACTGATAGGAGTAGCCGTGGCTATGTATAAGTAACTAAAGGTATGAATAGAAAAAATGCGCTACGCCAAGAAGTTTGGACAAAGGCAATTGTTGCAGGTTGTTAAGCTTCTATTGAACACTAATGTGGCCCAATTTTATCCAACGTTATTTGTTCTAGCTACTCATATACTAGACATGGTTGTGTACTGTCCATTGTACCAATCTCTATTCTTTTTTGGCACAAACCTACAAACTAAAGTTCGATTCTATGTTCTTTTTGCCATAACATCTATAATTCACTAACATATACAAACATCCCGCGGCAACGCGCGGGCTTAAAACCTCGTGGCAGAATGGAGTGGATCGAAACGACTTTCCTGTCGAGGTGGTGGAGCAAAAGAGACCTGCGCCCGCGCATTAACAAATGGTGGGGCTCATATGTCACTTAACTAACCACTAAAAGTAAACAGCCTCTTAGACTAATGCTAATGGCAAAACCACTTCCACAAAAGCAACCCCGCCACGTTAGCGTCACCTCAGCTTTCTCTCTCCACAACTCCACCCCAACCACAATTAGCTAGTGGTGACCACAAAAGCAACCCCAATTTTTTTTTAATTAAAATTTCATTCATGTTGTAAATATTATGGGCTTGTGTATATTCACCATTTAGCCTATTAGCCCATTAGGGTTTAACATGTGCTTATTTACCCTATAAGTACTACACATTTGTAACCCCTTGTGATCACCTTAATAAGAATTCTCTTAATCCTCTCATTCTTGTGTTCTTATTCTTTATTTTGTTCATTATATTTACAATACGTTATCAGCACGATCGTTCTAAAAATATGAGCAATAATTAAACATTTTTTTATCCCCGGACATGATTGGATCAGTCCATTCTTTGATAGGATAAGTTCTCCACTGTTTTGAAGACAATTGCATTCTACGGTTTAAGAACAAAAAGATCATGCACCGTCCATGTTACAAAACAGAATTAGTATATCTGGAACCATGAGGTAAATTCTAACTCTAGTCTTCAACTATTTATCTTTTTATCTTTGATCAAAACAATTGAATTACATGAAAACAATAATTGTTTAACAAATTTGATGCGTTTATTAGTTACAAACAATATGCAATTAATTATGTGTCACATACATCATGCATGTATATATGCGATATAACTTATCACTTTATATGGTTCACCATGTACATTTATTTTGGGTGGTTAAGTAAAATCATTAATTAATTAGTTATATGGAGCTTACATATATATTTTTTTTTGTTAGAAGTTTTATACAAGTAAAATCATAATTGATCTTATATAATTTACAAAAAAAAAAAAAAATTAACATGCCTGATTGGCATTTATGTCTTTTGCCATAAGGTAAGTTGTATAGACGATGATATAAATCGACATCTTATTATTGGCTATGAACACATTAATGTGGAAGTATTATAAATTTTGAGAAAGAGTCCTTTGTTATTACATTGCTTTTGCGGTTAATATCATGTATTATTAAATATTATATGGATACTTAAAAGATCTTATTTGTACTTGAGATTACAATGTAACTATTTATATCACCAATAATGGTGATGATTAAATATAACTTTGTGATATTGCTGCTTACGTTTTTATTAAGATCAACGAGACCCTTTAATCGGATCGGATCACAAAGTATATCATAACCTCATGTTATGATTAGTTATTAAAGTTGTGTAGTACTTATATTTTTGTTTTTTTAACTCTATTGTGATTTACAAGAACAACAAATTTTCTATTGTGATTACATAACGAGAATTATGTTATATTCTATTGTTAATTTTTCAAGCTCTCATGTAATTTACAAAAATAATAGATGTTTTATCGTGACTACAAAAAGAGAATCAAAACAACATAGCTATCATGTTATGGTTGAAAAAATAATTAGAACCTCAAGTTCTAATTTGGTTCTATCAATAGAATAACGTCATGCTATGTAAAAAAAAAAAAAAAAAAAAAAAACCTCAAGTTATGAGTCAAAAAAAAAAAAAAAAAAAAAAAAAAAAAATAGAACCTCAAGTTCTAATATGGTCTTTTTATAAAGATCAAAATCCTAACCTTTGTGTTATGTTGAAAAAGAATATTGGAACCTCAAGCTCCAATTTGATTTATATAAATCACTAAGTTTTATTGTTATTAATTTTGTAATTCTTTATTGCATTCGTTTATATCTTGTTTATTTACTTAACGCCGTTATTGTCCGTATTATGATATAGTAAATAACTTCTCAGTTTGATTTAATAAGAATTACGTATCATCAATTAATGACACGAAGGAATTACACTTGTTTCTTATTTTTATTTTTGAGTTATATCAGTAATCTTTTATTTATCGTAGTACATGAATGCACTAATGTAGTAGTTTGAAATTCTTTGAAAAGCATGATACAATAGTTTTTTTAAAGATATCTACTAATGTGAAAATCAGTGTGCTTGGTATATATTATTATTATATATATAAATTTGCAATTAAGTGCTTGGTATATATTAATACCGAATATAATATAAAATATGGTGTACGATTATAAGCATGTTGGTATTAATTGTGACCGTCATGATTTAGTGCATGTGACGTAATACATAAAAGTTACGAGACAAATAATGGTTAGTGATTTGTCTTTAATGTGATTGATCTAGCTAGTTGATACATATGTTTTTTCAATAAGTTAAATCAAAATGTTAGAAATGTTGATTTTGTTCATATGTCTGATTTAAAGTTCTCAAACATCAATTTTTTTTTTTTTTGTTCCTAATATTTGTGTGGACTTTTGATGTTAAGATCTATTTTAACTGTAATTTTTTTTTAGGAGAACCTCGTCTTCTTCGTGAGGACCTTAAAAGAGAATACTTAACTATGAAAGATTCTTTAAATTATGGTAAGATCTCAAGGATATTATACGATACCAAAGCAAGTAATATTCCCAAATATCTCGCTGTGATTGTATGCACCTCAAGCTGCATTTAAAAAAAAAAAAAAAAAAAAAAAAAAAAAAAGGCATAAGCGAGTTCGGTCTCACAATTTCAGTGTTAGATCTGAATTAAAAAGAAAATATATAACGGTGAAAGATCCGTTAAATGTATGTCAAAATCTAAAAGAAAGATTTGACCATTATAAGCAAGAGATTCTTGCAAATGCGAGCACATTTTTTGCAATACTAAGTAGTATATCTGAATGATGAAAAGAAAAAATGCAATGAGATGGTTAATGCCTCGAATATACTCATATATCGAGAACGATGCTTTGATATAAAAGAAAATGGCATGTTTGAACAAACACGATAAACCCGTTTACTAAATTTGCTCCATATTGTCGTGTTAAAAGAAACTGGTTGACAACCTCAAGTTGCAACATAAAAATCTCCATTCCTTCAAACGAATGTGATAAAATGATCAACATAAAATGTTCATTCCCTCAAGTGAAAGAGATAAAATGATCGATATGAGATCCTCATTCCCTCATGTGAATGTGAAAATGTAACGATAAATGGTTAAAGATTATTTATCATGGTAAATGCTATGGTCGAGGTACTATGACAATGAGAAACCACTAGTAATGGCGAAAATACAATAAGAAATGAGCAAACAAAAATGCTATTTATGCAAAAATGCAATGTGATGTATATGAAATACAAGTGTGTCAAAGATATTACACACTATATTCATAGATTTAAAAATCTATGTTAGCGCATTTTGCTCCACAAAAGAAATATAAAATTGTCATGAGAAACGAAGTTAAGTATTAAAGATACATTATATTCTTTTGTATCTTCCTCGGCATGCATTATATAAAGATTAGTAAAAGCTAAGCATAGTCATAACATAAGTTTATGAGCTATCATTATAATATTTTTGGCATGACCGGTTACACCATCCCGAGTCATTAATGATGCGAAACTATTGAAGAATAAGTTTCTGCAATATAAATGGTATTATCTCTCAAAAGAAGTTGATTATTAATCTATCAACTAGAATGGGGACTCAATTACTAAATTTTCTGGAAAGAAAACAAATTGATATATGTAGGCATAAAAATCCATTGTATGAACCATTTAGAGTTTAAAATCGATGCATCGTCTAAATGATCATCAAATTGCAACCTCAAGTTTGCATGATTAATAGCTCAAAATGAGCCTAAAATTCCAGAGTAAGTATTTCATCATGAATATTCGATGAATTACTTAAAATTTTCAATGACATTGAGAGAAATTTTTTGTTGTTGTATGGGGCTATATTATAATATACACAACAAACAAAATTAGCATCATGCTAATATGTTATTATAAATCCTCTTTTTTATAATTGGTTTTGGTTATAAATCAAACATATCCCATTTTAGTTTTTCTGTGTGCAAATTACTCCACCTAAATGCACATATATGGGATATAGAAGATGGATAATTCCTTCAGGAAGAGAGAAATAGCTGCAAGTTCAGAATGAATTATCATATTCTATTGATCCTCAAAAGAAATTTTATGAATTGATTATTAAATGGATAATCTAATAGCCATAAATAAAGATTAGCTAAAAACAAAATTTCAGCTACTCATGCTCTGATTATAAGTTGTCCCTCAAGGACACTATTATATTATGGCATGCCTATGCATGGTAGACAAATCGATTCCAAATAAAATCCTCGATGAAAAATATGAAGCATGAAAATGATGGTAGTTCGAGTTATAAAAGACCCCATGATAGTCTCATAAAGAGGCAATAGACACTAAGGTTCCAAAGAACCTCAGATAGCAAATGAGACCTCAATAAATTATATCTTGTCTTGAATTATATAGAATGGAATCGGAAATAAAACGACGTCAATAAATTTGTTTGCATACAATATAGCGCTTGTTATTATGCATAGTGAGGATCATAAGTCAATTATTATTCAAAAGTGCGCTTAGTTAAATGTTTGGCCAACGTGAAAAGACGCTATCTCGTGAAAATACGATAAGTATTGGGACATGAAGTCCATACACATGAATGTGTAAAATCTATTGGATATACATCAGTCTTTGTGCGAATGCAAAATAAGAGCTCTAAAGTTATGTTTTTTAAGACATGAATTGTGAATAAATAAATTCACAAAAACATGAAGTAGATTATTAAAAGACATAATGTCTAAAGGTGGATGTAAATATCTTATTGATATTTTACGAAGACAATCAATATTGAACTCTAAATGAGACATAATGTCTAAAGGTGGATGTAAATATCTTATTGATATTTTACGAAGACAGTCAATATTGAACTCAATATGAGTTTTATTAGAGTTCTCGTATTCTATGAAGATATGTAATGTCTCAAGCATGACTTACAACTTCAACTTCAACTTCAACTTCTAGATACGATTAATAAAGTTCTCAATAACTTTATTTGATAAAGTTGAATGAATCCGTATATGGATCAAAATGATTTTAGACGCATATTATATAAATTGCTTTTGCACATTCTCAAAGAAATAATTGGGCCTCAAGTACCATACATAAGTACAATTGAGGTTTGGATGCCAATTTTGTAATTAATATGCGTCACGAGAGTGTATTTTTTTTTCTCTTTTAATATTTGTACATGCATTGTATACTTTTCAACCAATTGATTTGATATTGGGTTGGAAGCTGCACATATATTTTGTCATTTTCGCAGGAGTTATTCATAACATCATCAATTTGATGCACTTCATTGCAAAGTTGTTGCCAACAAAAGTATACGAGCAACTCGTTTAGAAGATTAGCATGTGATGCTTGAAATATATACATTAAATTGAGGAGGAGCATTATGCGCACCACACTCTTTTTCCCTTCATCAAGTTTTTCTTTATCCCACTGGGTTTTTCTTGATAAGGTTTTTAATGAGGCGGTATACATCGTATAATAAATGGTGGATATCCAAGGAGGAGTGTTGTAAATATTATGGGCTTGTGTATATTCACCATTTAGCCCATTAGCCCATTAGGGTTTAACATGTGCTTATTTATCCTATAAGTACTACACATTTGTAACCCCTTGTGATCATCTTAATAAGAATTATCTTAATCCTCTCATTCTTGTGTTCTTATTCTTTATTTTGTTCATTATATTTACAATAACTCAATAATTAAATAAATATTACAATAAATAATTAAGATACATTAAAATACATTACGATAAAATTTAAACTGCTTGTTGATTTGTGCGTCGCCAAACGTGTTCCACTAAATCGGATTTAAGATGAAGATGAGTTTGCTCGTCTTGTATTTCTTGAATAAGATCTAACATACTTTCTTCAGATCGTAGGGGATCATCTTCCCGATGTACTTCCTCCGGAAAATATTCGGGAGAGATTGCCGTCCCTTGGTCTTGTATAATCATATTGTGTAATATGATGCAAGTGTACATCAATTTCATAATTCTACTAAGACTTCGCGACCGTGCGGGAGTATTTACTATAGCCCACTTCTTCTTCAGTACGCCAAAAGCTCTTTCAACATCTTTCCTTGCTGCTTCATGCGCTTGTTTATATCTTATTCCCTTGTGATCATTCGCGCCCGACTCTGAAATAGTCTTCATAAGAACAGCCCATTCCGGATATATCCCGTCTACAATATAGTATCCCCATTTGTAATCAACGTCGTTAGCCACAAATGGAACCTTTAGTGCCTTCCCTTCCATGAGATCGTTGGAAAGAGTCGATTGTTGTAGAACGTTGATGTCGTTATGCAAACCCGCAACACCAAAGAATGCATGCCAAATCCATAAATCCTGTGAGGCAATAGCTTTTAATAAAATGAATGGGGTTGACCCAAAATCACCCCTACAGAATTGACCATGAAACTTATTGGGGCATTGAGCCCAAGGCCATTTAGTACAATCGATGCTTCCCAACATCCCAGGAAACCCATGTTTTTGCTCGTGAAAAGCATAGAGCTTTTCGACATCGGTTTGTGTAGGCCTTCGCAAAAACTCCTCTCCATATATTTTCATAACCCCATCACAGAAATGTTCAAGACAGTCACTAGAAGTTTTACGACCAATTTGCAGATATTCGTCTAATTGATCACGAACGGCGCCGTATGCTAATTGACAAATTGCAGAAGTACACTTAGTCAACGGGGAAATGCCAAGTTTCCCCGTACAATCATAATTGTGTCGAAAATACGGTATTGTATCACTTAATTCACGAACAATAGTTGTGAATAGTTGGCGGCTCATTCGGAAACGCGTACAAAATGTTTCTTCGTCGTACGTTGGATTTTCAGAAAAGTAAGCTTTCACTAAACGATCATGAGCACCATAGCGATCTCTATCTATCGAAGCTCGTGAAGTTTTTGGGATTTTAGGAGTGGATAAATGATTAATAAGGGAAGCGGCGTCTTGTAAAAACGCGAAAGTTAAACTATTTATCTCATCATCTAATTCATTATCAAAGAAAAATTCTTCGGAGTTCATTTTTTGAGTTGGTGAAAGAATAGCTAAATGAATGAAGAAGATGATTTGGGATTGATTTTACTCATATGATTCATTCAATTTATAGACAAGAAAAGTTAACTCCTCATTGAATGACAATATTAACTCCCCAACAGTTTCAAACTTACTCCTCATCATTGAATGACAATATTAACTCCCCAACAGTTCCAAACTTACTCCTCATTGAATGACAATATTCATTTTTTTTAAATTAAAATTTCATTCAATAATTAAAAGAACATTACAATAAATATTTTAGATAAATAGCAATACATTGCAATAAAAAAACTAAAACACACTAAAACTAATAGTCTAAATTGTAGCGTGCCTTGATTTGTTTCTTCATGGCCAAACAAATTTCTAGTGCTTTCCCGACCAAATGATCATGTGGTGTAGTGTAGTACATGATATCTTTCTCAATTTTTTCTTGTTTTTGCCATTCATGTTGTTCACGTTGAAACTCAAGCTGCTGTCTCTCGTATGCAAGCCTCTCTTGCTCTTGAGCAAGCCGCTTTTCTTCCATTCTTTCTTCCTTTTCAATCTTCAACTTCTATAATTCCAATGCCTTCTCCTTTAATTGCAAGAATGAAGCATTTGATTCATTTCTTTGGGTAAATAATGGACCCGCAACATTATTCCATTTATCAAGCAATGTATCATAAATAGCATGGTCAATAGGAACTGAGCTGAAACGAGCATCGGCTGCTGCTTTCTTCTTTGCCTTATCACGTCTCATTGGGCGAACCTCGTGAGGTTGAATATCCCCTGAATCATTTACTTGGTCGTTCAAATCCAAACCAAAATTTACCGAATCACCTGCTTCGGTCGAAGGGTTGCTCCTCTCTGTCCTGGATTTTTTGGTACAACTTGACTTATCATTTAGAAATTTTGGCATTTCTACCTGTTTCCATTTTTTGTGGTCCTTCAAAACCTCCTAACACTCAACAAGTGTGAATGGCACACCATAAGTAGCACGATACTGTTTATGGGCTGCTCTCAAATAGTCACTTTCATTTGCACCACTCCGAGGCCCCGATTTCACCTGATTGTAAATAGCAGAAAATTGAGAAACTTTAGGACGAATTCTACCTTTCCATTTGGAGTTGCAAAAATCTTATGAACGTTTGAATTCGTTAATTTTTTCACAAGGAATTCAGTAACGTCCGTCCAAAACCCGTTACTCTTTCTAGCCTTTCCTTTTGTTTCCGACTCGGATGCATTTATCCAAGCTTTACACAAAGCTACCTCTTCCGCTTTAGTCCATGGTTCTTGTCTTTCTTTGTTCTTTTTTATCGGCTTTGACCTTTTTGTATACTTTCTTGTGGCAGGGGCTGTTTCCTCGACCTCGACGGAAGACTCGGACTGAACAGATTGTGATGGACCTTGCGAGCTTTGAGTCGGAAATGGTTCAAACTGTTGATGAGATGGGGCAGCCCATAGCGGCTCGAGATCATCTTCATCAAGATTAAACGAGGGGATTTAAGAAGTTTGAGCCAAATACGGATGTGATGGTGGTGATGCCATATGTGGATAATATGCATGATTTTGTTGTGGTGGTGGTGGTGATGCCATACGTGGATAGTATGCTTGATTTTGTTGTGGTGGTGATGCCATTTGTGGATGTGATGGTGGTGATGGCATATGTTGTTGATAAAAAGAAGCCAAATAAGGATTGACCGTGTGATATTGCAAATTAATCGGATTGAGACCGGGTAATTGACTGCGTAAATTGAAATTTGGATCGTTTGTTACTGGAACGTTTGGTTGTTGTCGGGATTTTGGGGTTTTGTTTTTGATATTTTTTTGTGACATTGTTGAATGAAGAAGATGAGTTGAAGAGATTGTTTGGATTTTACTCGTATGGTTCAATACTTCAATGTACAGATGAGTTGATTTCATATAGTAAATTTGTTGGAGTGTAGTTGAAAATTTTAATACGCATGCATTGTAGTAAATATGCTTTCAATTTTTTTGCATGCTTCGTAGTTGAAAATTTTACTACACATGCATTTTTCTTCTACCCCTGTACTCCCATTTGACCTTCATTTCTTCTATCCTTGTAGTAAATATGCTTTCAATTTTTTGCTTGCTTTGTAGTTGAAAATTTTAGTAAACATGCATTTTTCTTATATCCCTGTACTCCCATTTGAAAATTTTACTCCCCAAATTAAAGCATTGATCATTCAATTATTTCGATTGGTGAGGCAACCGAATTTTGAAAAAGTTGGAAGGCAACGCGTTGCTATTGGGGTGTGCTAGGGGAAGTGATGCGTTGCTTTTGGGGTTGCTTGGTGAAACCAACGCCCATTAGCATTGGTCTTATGCTTTAATAATCTTATAAGCTAAAGTGTTTTGGTTAGGTATTTTTTTTTCTTCAGAAATATACATATGAAATTAAAAACTATAATTTACAATTTAAATACTTATAAAGATATGTCATGCATATAATTAAATTAGATCCAACAAAGTTTAAAAGTCTCAAAAAAATATACATACACACACACACACACACACACACACACACACACACACACACACACACATATATATATATATATATATATATATATATATATATATATATATATTGTTGATAAAAAAGTTGGGCGTTCCTTGTTTGGGTTCCTGTTCTTGTATCAATTGAATCTTAATGCTTGAGACCTGCGCACTAAGAAAGCAAACAACACCGTTAAGCTTATCGTGGGATTGTCTCCCACGATTATCCTCCGGCGTGAGAGTAAGTAATCGGTTTTTAGGGTTATAGTGAAGAGTTAGGGTTATTTGATGATACCTCAATGAGAGCCGCGATATTCTTTATATACACACAAAATCCTTTTTGGTTTCGTGTTCCTTACTCTTCGGCGTATCTCGCCTTATACGGTCTATTGATCTTTATCCCATAAATAATAGATCATTATCAAGAGCATAAATAATATATTTGAGTTTGGGCTTTCGTGAGCCCAAATCGCTATTATGATAGCCCATGCTTGATGGGCTTGGGTATTAGTAGTGTCCATTGGTCGGGTTCATGCCCCGAGTGCGGACTATACGTCATCATGTCCCCCCCCCCCCAGTCTAGTATGCGCAAGGTGCATCCGCGTATGCTAGACTAACAACTGTAGCGGAAAATTATCCAGAATGCGTGGCGGGGAAGTTTTAAGTGTTTCCCGCCAAAAGGAAATATACAGTGTATCTAGTCCAAAATATTCCCGAATATCCCTCGGAAATCGTGAGGAGGTGGGTGAAAAGTGGATGACCTTTTGATCTCCCAGCCACACGATTAGAACTAGTGGGATCCACGTGTCGAGCATCCATGTTAGTATGTAACCCTATATAAAGGGTATCTCCCTTTTCACTGTGATTATCACAGTAAAAATACCATTTCCACCATTGTTAAGCTTTTCAAACTCAGTCAAGAAATCAATCGTATATTAAGGTAACAGCGCGTGCGCATCTGAAACCATCAAATTTTAAGAATGGTTCTCAAGTTATCCGACTTTACCTCCGATATAACCGAGGATGAACTTCGTGAGTTCACCTCGGATTATTATATCCCCCTCGCGTTACACCCGGTAGTACTGGTGGCGACTGCATCTATGGCTGATTTCCCTGAGGGAAAAATAGGGGTATACACGTGCTTTTTCGAATTTGCGAATCAGCGCGTGCCCATTTCACTATTCTTGTGCGATGTACTCAATTATTATTGCCTTCATATATCCCAGCTGCACTGCATAGGCGCAACTAAAATAACCAAGTTTGAAGTAAACTGTCGTTTGCTGGCAATTAACCTGACCATCAATCTCTTCCGCGTGTTTTATCACACAACGTGGTCAAACGGGTGGGTATCCTTTTCCAAGCACGCAGGGCGCCTTCAATGCTATACGGAAAAGCTAGACGCACTTAGGAATTGGAGGGAAAGATTTTTCTCGGTTGATGATACAGTGTTCCCTTGGACTTTTGAGTTCTATACCCAGGGGACGTTACCAAAGGATGAGCGCCTAAACCCCGGGACGTACAACGCAGATGAAGCGGAGACAATAAATACCAACCGCATCCCCATCAACTCCTACCCAGAAGAGTTTTTGGTGCATATGGGGATCAGTCGCAACTACTTCCAAGGCGCTGACGAGGTGCCAACTTTTCTAGATGAGGATAACCAGGGTGGGTGCTTGTCCTTCATTTCCTTCGCATTTGTAGTGTAAGCGCTCTCTTGTATTGTAACTTTATGTAACTCCGTTTTGTTTGTTGTTTGTTGTTTGTTGCGCAGAGATGGACCTGTTCAGCGTGGTGAAGCTAGCGAAGCCCACACAGGTATCCGTGGGGGTGCGCCCTTTGAGAGATGGTGAGACACCAATTTTGGAGGCTACAGCAGGGCACACCATGGAGTATGTACAGGAGGAACCGGCAAATGTCTCCCCACCACTATTGGAGGCGACCCCAGTGCGCAGTGTTCCCTCCCAGAGGGTGTCATCCCCAGAGTTCTCGCGCACAGATTCTTTAGAGGGTATGGGAATCCTTAAGGCTGACAGCGAGCCGGAAGAGGTGAGCCAAGGAGTGAAGCGCAAGAAAGCTTCTGGCGATGGTGGATGTGTCATAAGAAGAGGATGCGTCACCATCCATTACTGCATAGGATACAGCTGAAACTCCTTCCCCCAAGTAAGTAATGGAACCTATGCCTCATTTATTTTATTATTATTATTATTATTATTATTATTATTATTATTATTATTATTATTATTATTATTATTATTATTATTATTATTATTATTATTTTGATATAATAACCTTGAATCCTTGTCCTTTGCGTGCAGTGATGAAGCTGTAGGGGGTGATGCTGCGCATACTGGGAAATCGCCATCTGAGGCGAGTCTCCTTCAAATGGATGAGCCTTTGAAGGCATGTGAGGATGTGCCTACAGAGCAGCTGAAAAGGAGCTTAGTTTGGCTGTTGCGCACCAGGCCACATTGGTTGCCCAGTTCAAGGCTAAGTATGCTGGTGAAGGGAGTAGCAGTGCGCAGAAGGATGAAGAAATTGCGCTACTGAAGGCGCAGCTGGCTAGTGCTCATGCTGCAGTAGAGTCAACAAATGCGTACGCCAGGAAGCTCGCTGATGAGATAATGTCACTACTTGCCCAAGTCAGCCAAGAGCGTTCTACCTTTGATCAGTACAAGTCCACTTGCCTATGGGGGTTGAAGTACATGGAGCAGAACAAGAGCAAGCACTTCTCTCCATTGGATGAGTTTCGCAAGACTGTGGAGGATCCGCTGGAGAAGCAGGAGGGTAAGATGCGCAAGCTCAGCATAGAGTATGATGAAGAGCTATACCTACACTTGGTATCCTCTATTGCTGAGCGCAGGTGGCTAATCAGCCATGGTCTTCGTCTTGCTGCTTTGAGCACTTTAGAGTCCCAAGAAGTTGTAGAAGCATTTGGGAATGTTGTTCAATGCGCCTGGGCACGTGGCAAGGTGGAAGTTGTGGAGGAGCTGCACGAGAGCCAAATGTTGACGGTGCCTATCGCGCAAGTGCCAGGTTACAATGGTGATACCTATGCTGAGCTTGTCGCTGCCATGGAGAAGATGAAGCTGTTAAAGCTTCCTCATATTGCTCAACTAGAGCACGACCAAGACAACCCCATAGGTGTTATCATGGAGGGGTTGACCTTGGCGAGGCACACAGGAGAGGATGCTGAGGCACAACTTGATTACTTCCTGAAGCCTGATGTGTCGGAGCTGCAGGTACCTGTCTTTGCACGACCGCATGACATCCTCAACCCTTTTGCCCTTGAGAAGGAGATCCCTCTAAAGGAATCCTTAGAAGCCCATGCCATGAGACTTGCTAGGAAGAAGGGTGTGAAGGGGAAAGCCATCCTCTGTGGTCTAGGTGCAGCACATATCCCGATGTCTGATGGAGTACCTGTTAGTGTGGCGACGGTGTCACCCAGGGATAGTGATTTGCTGAAGAAGCTGGGAGTGATGTGCACCGGGTTGGCAGCTCAAAGCTTGAGCGTTCCCATAGTATGTAGGTTTTTTTGGTTTTGTTTTGTAATAGATTAACATTTTTTTTGCACATGTGCATTGTTAAATCTATGTTTTGTATAAACTCGTGGTTTATAATAAAATGTTTATTTGAAGGTGTAATTTGTACGCATGAAGTTTGTACTTAGTTATTTTGTCTTTACGTAAAAGACATCCATGTTATCTCCAAGAATCAAACTGTTATCTAAACGTACTAAAAAGAGATTACAGAATCTATAATCACTTATAGTTGTATATAAAGTCCATAACTTAATGTATATGTGAATATAAATATCACAAGTGTATGGGTTAATTTGTAGCGTACTGCAAATACTATATCAAGGAATCAAGAGTCTTGACTCCTAATTTGTTAAACGCGCACAGTGTACATTGTTGCGCATCCGTCGTGGGATGCGCATTGAACTTACTCCAACGTCTTGAGAGTAAGGTGTTTAACAAGGATGCGTGATCCAATGTTGATAGGTTTGCAACCCTCTTACTCAACGAGTTATTTAGTAGGTTTACTCATCCTTTACCATCGTGGGTTTTGATAAATGCATGCACGCCATGTAGGCAAAAAGATAAATCAACAATATTGAGACATAAATAAAATGTAAACAATAAAGTGAAATGTGTCGCGGAGTTAGCTAGAAACCGCGATATTTAATTAATTCTTGCAAGTTTTTTGGAAAAAGAAAAAACATTTGCCTAAACAAAACAAAATGTAAATACACGGACATTTATTGAGCACTTACTAAAGTGCGGAGGTGTCTGTGCACGGGCCGTAGTCTTTCCTAAAGATAGCATCTCTTGAGATTGCAAATATTCCATGTGCGTTGTAGCTCACGGCCATCCATATCATGCAGCTTGTATGCGCCTTTTTCTAGTGCTTCTGTGACCTCATAGGGTCCTTCCCACTTTGGTCCAAGTTTTCCTGTATCTTCTGCGTGGCTTGCATCATTAGCGCGATATACAAAGTTGCATGGTCTGAATGAGGTGCCTCGAACTTTAGCATCGTAGTATCCCTTCATTTTTGACTTAGCTCTTGCCTCACATATAGCTGCACGTTCGCGCCTTTCTTCCAATATATCCAAGTCTATACGTCGCTCGTCGTCATTGGTTGTGACATTAACTTCCGCCGTACGAATAGTTGGCATCCCAATTTCAGCTGGTATGACAGCTTCTGTCCCATAGACAAGAGAAAGGGGGGTGTCTCCCGTGCTATCTTTGATTGTTGTGCGGTGCGCCCACAAGAAGTATGACAATTCATCCACCCATCTACCTTTGTGTTTATCGAGGCGTGCTTTAATTCCTTCACCCAGACTACGATTCGCCTGCTCAACCAACCATTGGTTTGTGGGTGTTTAACTGATGCGAAGTATTGTGTAATATTTAATTGCGCGCACCAGTCTTTGAACGGGTTATCACAGAATTGTTTTCCATTATCTGAAATGATCTCCCCAGGTAGTCCAAAGCGGCATACAATGTTCTCCCAAACAAATCGTTTTACTTGATTGCCTGTGATTGTTGCCACTGCTTTTGCCTCAATCCACTTAGTGAAGTAGTCTATAGCCACAATAAGAAATTTCAGTCCCCCTGCTGCAACAGGGAAGGGGCCCGCGATATCGATGCCCCACTTATAGAATGGCCATGGAGAAGTGATAGGCGTTAGCTCTTGTTGTGGTTGGCGCGGGATGGGTCTATGAACTTGGCAATCACTACATTTCTTTATCATATCCCGCGCATCACGATGCATAGTAGGCCAATAGTCTCCTGACCGCAAGGTTCGTGCTACAACGGACCATGGTCCTGAGTGCATACTGCATGAACCGGCGTGGATCTCTCGGAGTACATAATCTGCCGGAAGAGGTCCAACGCACCGAAGCCATGGTTGTAGAAATGAACGTCGATATAGGATACCATCTCGAAGTTCAAACCTCTGCGCTGTGCGCCGTATCCGTCGAGCGTCCTTCTGCTCATGGGGTAATATACCCTTGCTTATGAATTCGATGATAGGGGTCATCCATGTAAGATCCTGCTCTTCTATCACCGTGGATATCTTCATCTCTGAGATGGATTTGTTTTTCAGGGTCTCCACCAATACTTGTTTTGACAGGTGCGCAAAGCTTGTAGATGTGATCTTGCTTAGTGCATCCGCTTTCCTGTTTTCTCCTCTAGGAACTTGTTTAATGGTGAACCTGTCAAAACCCTGGATTAGGGACTTGGTCTTGTCGAGGTATTGGACCATGTTATGCTCTTTAGCCACATATTCGCCCAACACATGATTGGCTACTAATCGGGAATCAACATTTGCTTCTAGGTTGCGTACACCCATTCGAGTTGCAATGCGTAATCCAGCAATTAGGGCTTCATATTCTGCCTCGTTGTTCGTGGCTGTGAATTCAAAACACAGTGCGTAAGTGAATTCCATTCCTTCTGGGCTGGTGAGGATAAGGCCTGCGCCTGACCCGTCCACGCACGAAGATCCGTCCGTGAATAGGACCCATGGTTCCTGTAGTTCTACCTCGCTTCTTGAAGGTGGAGCATCAGTATCTGGTTTCTCAATGATGAAGTCTGCTAGTATCTGCCCCTTAACCGCAGTGCGTGGTCTATAAGAGATGTTATGCTTGCTTAGCAACATACTCCATTTTTGTAATCGCCCCGATGCGTCGGGTTTGGAGATAACTTGCTTGATAGGTTGGTCCGTGATTACTGTTATTGGGTGTGCTTGAAAGTATCTGCGCAGTCTTTTAGCTGCGAATACTAACGCCAGGACCAACTTTTCCATTGCGGTATAGTTAATCTCTGTATTATTGAGTGCTTTGCTTACAAAATATACCGGTATTTGTACGGAGTTCCTATCTGTCAATAGCACCGCGCTGACTGCTCCATGAGTTGCAGACAAGTACATAATCAACTCTTCCCCTGGTCGGGGTGCGACTAGTGTGGGAAGCGCTGCTATATGTTGCTTAAGCTGTTGAAAAGCTTCTTTCGCTTCTGCAGTCCAATGAAAGTCTCCCTTTTTTGTACACTTCGTGAGTGTTTTAAAGAGAGGAAGTGACTTATCCGCTGATTTGGACAGGAATCTGTTCAACCCGGCTAGTTTTCCATTCAGGGACTGGACTTCTTTCAACGTACGTGGTGAAGGGTGTTGGATGACGGCCTTTGTTTTTTTCTGGGCATGGCTTAATTCCATCAGGCTCTATCAAGTATCCGAGGAACATGCCTTCTGTAGCACCAAAAGTGCATTTCTTAGGATTTAACTTCATGTTGATCTTTCCCATCGTCCTAAATGTTTCTTCAATGTCGCGTACCAACTCATCTTCAGTATGGCTCTTTATGACAAGGTCGTCAATATAGACTTCCAGGTTGCGGCCCACTTGCTTTTCAAATGCATTATCTATTAATCATTGGTAAGTGGCGCCTGCATTTTTTAAGCCAAAAGGCATTTTCGTGTAACAATAGACACCCTGGCTTGTGTGGAAGGCTGTTTTTTCCTCGTCTTCTTTAGCCATTTGGATTTGATGGTACCCTTTGTATGCGTCTAGGAAGCATTTAAAGGGGTATCCGCACAAAGATTCTATCTTCCAGTCTATCTCTGGTAGCGGGTAGCAGTCTTGTGGACATGCTTTGTTGAGATCAGTGAAATCCACGCACATCCTCCAACTACCATCACTCTTTTTCACCATCACTGGATTGGAGAGCCAGTCATGGTAATAGACCTCTCGCATGATGCCTGCGTCCACAAGCTTGTGTACTTCCTCTAGAATGGCTTTTGCGCGCTCTGGAGCCTGGCCGCACTTTTTCTGCCGTACTCGGGAGTATCCTTGTCGGATTTTCAACTTGTGTTCTGTAATCGATCGTGGCACGCCAGTCATGTGCCTAGGTTCCCATGCAAAGATATCTAGATTCCTTTGCAAGAGTGCGCACACAGCCGCTCTGCCTTTGTCAAACAGTGATCCCCCAATTGATACTTCTTGTTCCGGGTAATCAGGATGAATTGCGACCTTCAGGTTTGATACTTTAGCTGCGTGCTGTTCTAGAGTGCGTGTTGTCTCACATGAAACTGTGTTACACTCTCTAGGTGGTACAGTGGTATTGTAGAGGGTGACAATGCATCCTTCTACTGGGAATTTGAGCATCCCATGTGCTGTGGACGGTACCGCACGCATGGCTGATATTCCTGGTCTTCCAATAATGCCATTGTATGGCGAAGGAGATCTGATCACCATAAAATTCATCCAGGTTTCCGTGGAGTGTTGCTTATCACCAACGACCACAAGTAATCGTATTTGCCGCATGGGCCATATCTTTTCTCCTGTAAAGTCAGTCAACGACGTCGTGGCCAGAATTAACTGACTTCGTATCTCAGGTCGCAACCTTTTGAAACAGTGTTCATACATGATGTCTGCGGATGCCCCTCCATCAACATACATGCAGTGGATATCGTGACCCCCCGTATGTATCTCGATGGTGAGTGGCTCCGCTACTGCGTTGTCCGCAGCCAGAGTGGGGAACGAGATTTCGCTCCCATAAGAAAACTTTTGGCTGACCTTTTGCCTAGTCTTTCGCTGCCATGATTGTATCATGTAGATGGTGTCAACCTTGTCTTTAGGTGTTTCTTTCTTGCTCCCGCTCTTCTGTTTGTCTTTTCCATCCTTGATGTTCTTCACTAAATGATCCAATTTGCCTTCTTTTACTAATTTATCAATTAGTTGGCGCAATTGGACACACTCATTGGTGGTGTGGCCCTTTTGTCCATGATATTCACAGTATCCGTTGCCTACGCGCCGATCCTCTCGGGTGCGCATTGGTGGGGGTTTCGGAAATTTCGCACCTTCCGTCACAAATATCTCCCTTGGAGTCTTCGTTAGTGGGGTGTATCTGTCATTACTGCGGTAGCTTTTGTTACGGTTGCTACTCTGGTCGTTGGATTGTCTCGTAGGCTGTTCTTGTGACCTATGATTTGAGTAGCCTTTCTTGCTATCCGCAGCGGCTGCTTCCCCTTGGATAAAGGACCTCGTGCGCTTCATAAGTTCATCAAAGGTTTGGGGGATCTTATCATTTAACCTTCTGATAAGTTCTGGGTTATTGATTCCGTTCATAAACCCTCAGATCTTTAGTATTTCGAGGCATGCCTTGACATGTATGCATTCGTCCTTATAGCGCTCCACATAAGCGCTTGTGGATTCCCCTTTGCGTTGTTTTACCCTAGCAAGTTCGACAGGGTTCTTTGCGCACTTCTTCCTTTGAGTAAAGTTCAAGCGAAACGCCTTTCGGAACTCTTCAAACCCATCTATGCTTCTTCGTGGCAGCTTACTAAACAAGGTTCGCGCATTCCTCACCAATGTAGAATTAAACATGTGGCACCACACGGGTTGTGGCCAATTTTCGATGGTGGCGGCTGATTCGAAAATTTTTAGGTGGTCATCAGGATCACCTGTCCCATCATAAGTTTTAACATTAGCGGGCATGCGCCTTCTCTTATCTTCTGAAAAATCGCTGATGCGCCGAGTGAATGCGTCATGTATTAGGTTGTGACGCCATCAACTCGCTGCCTTAATAGAAATCGTATTGCCTAGATCTAATTTTGACGCCGTCATGTGTAGAATTCCTCTGGGCCATCACTTGTGTTTTGACCCTGACGGCCTTGGTGACGCCGTCAGGTCCTATGCACAAAAACTCTCTGGATCATCACATGTATTTTTCACATCCACCTCTTTTGTTACTCTTGATGCCGTCATGTGGAGAGCCTTGACGCCGTCAGGTACTGTTCCCAGCAACGAAAATTGAGACTTTGCCGTTTTCTTCACTTTTATGCTCCAAAAACATCAACAATGCTTCCTTTTCCAGATTTCTCTCCAAAAGTACCTAAGATGACAAAAGGAACGATTTAGGGCAATATTTGATCAAATAATCACGAATTCGGGCTTAAATGACCCCTTAAAAACGGTTCATTTTTCGCCTCATCAAATACCCTTACACTTGAGATTTGCTTGTCCTCAAGCAAATGCGCTTTTATTCTAATCAAAATACAAGCTAGGGGTCATTTAACACTAATATAAAAGTAATTACAACAAATAATCGTTCAACTAAAGACCAAAGACAAGCACGGAGGTCATACACTAGCACCTCACAAATAGTGTTTAGATACTCACATATCTCGGGTGTAATAAAGTATATATTACAATATGGAAATGGAAAACATCTCTCACTACCTGTCATAGCAAAATAGATTACCATAGGCTTGGGAAAGGATCAAACCTCCACCACTTGGCGTAAGCACCTAGGATAAACTATCAAAGAAGTCTTTCAAAGGGTTATAACGTTAGGTGTAAGGATATGGAAAAACACGGTTTTGTTGGATAAAGACAGTATTTACTGGTGGCGAGTTAATAATCTTGGTTAATTACGTGTACAATATGGCGTTACTAAGCCAAGACTAGACTCGACTTAAGCTAATAAATCAAAAATAACAAAAACTTAAAATAAACATAAAATAAAACGGGATGGTAGTCCGTATGTTTTTTTTTCTCTTTTCTTTTTCTATATTTTTTTTTCTTAATTTTTCAATTTTTTATTTTATTTTATTTTATTTTTTATTATTTTTTTGCATACACTCTTACCCTACCATCCAAAATAATACATCATAGGGAATGTACATTCCCCTTACACTTGAATTTTTACATACTTTACAATAAACTATTCTAATGACTCGAATCAAGATAATCAAAACACTTGGAGTACTTTTTAAGATTAATGCACATATGGGGGTAATAATTTGATGTTCTTCCCCATTACTTCATAACACAAGTACTTTACCCATGAGTCCCAATTGTCCCAAAACAATATATACAAGATATGACTCGACTTAGCAACCATGTAATCAATTAGATAATTAACTAAGGGTTTAAACATATAACAATAATACATTAAAGATGAGTGCATACACGGAAGACTAAGGCGATTTGGTTGCACATTTGGGTGGGTTGTAACAAATTCTTCCTTTAAGTAAGATGCTTAAAGTTACAAACGAAAGGATATGCTCGGAGGGGTGTACTAGCGGTTTCGTGTACTAAAAATGAGTACAACGCTAAGGTGTGGGAAAAATTAATTGACTTTACTAGCCAAGTAGTATGACTTAAATGGTCAAGTAATTATGATACGGGTTCAACACAAGGGTGATCCTAATGCCTCTTATCATGTAGTAAATCCTACTACACGAATGTAGTCTCACTAGCGGTCTCGGGATGCATCACTAACGCAAGTTCTAGAATCTAAATGCTACCGGTACACTCATAAGCACTAATAATGAATGCTTTTCCTATCAAATCTAAAGGCGAACCTCACATATTTGGGTGGAAAATTTTTCTGAATGGTACGGTTTTGTGCTTGTCATACAACTCCTATCCATGAGACGCTTGCTAAGGCTAAAGTTTCACTCATAAATGTTGTAAAAAAATTTAAATTTGGCGCTAAAATTACACTAACAAGTATTTCTCTTAGTTTTATTACACACCTACCATCAAACAAACAAACTCAAGTGCAATTGTATCCTATAAGGTATCATCATTTACCCTCCCCTTACACTTAGGATGAACATTGTCTCCAATGTTCAATTAAAGAATGTAAAAGTGAAATAGGTAAAAGAATGAAAACAAATACTCCCCTGATTCGTTCGGTGTGGATAGTGTGTCAACAAGGTTAGATCTTCCTCCAAGAAAATGAACATTCAAAGCTTCCCTTCCAGAAAAATAAATCATCTTCTTGTCATATATAACCTGTTAACCTGAGAAAACAAACAAGTCAACCTTGCGTAAAATCGGCGGCAATCTATATATATACTAACAAATCCTAGAAAGCAATTTAAGATATAATGCTTGTGGAATGAATGTTTGCAGATTTCCTGGAGTTTATAAAACTAAATAATTAACAAAAACTTTAAGACTCCGTTAGAAAAACAAAACTCGCAAAATTTCCAGAATTTTACACATGACGCCGCCAGGAGTTAACTCCTGACGCCGTCAGAAGTGACCTGCAGAAATCTTTACGTTAAGTTTCCGGAAAATTTCTAGAAAAAGTTATGTCCTACTTCCTGGAAAATCCTGCAAAACATCATTATGACTCGATACAAGCATTTGACTCTAACAAATACTAATATACATGTTCATTTAATATTATGGCGAATCAAGATCAATTTCGTTCTTATAAACAAATTTGGGGTTTCCCCTTACACTTAGCTTTTGCAAAACACCTTTATATGAAGTTAAGACGAAGTTAAACAACAAAATAAAGCATTTTCACAATTTTAGTTTGAAACATGATCTACCAACAATAAAAATAAAGCATGCATACGGAAGCAAATAACAATCAAACAAATAAAAATCACACAAACATGGGTTGCCTCCCAAGAAGCGCTTTTCTTTATTTATGAGTCGTGTAGCTAGACTCAAGGTCATGGGCAATTACGTGACCTCATCATTGGTCACATTCTCCAGGTCATCTCCAATCTCGGGATCGCTTTCATAGTGCAGGTATTTTGGGTTTTCAAACTCAAAGACATTTTCCCGATACTTGGATCCAAGCTTACTAACATCCTTAAAGAATCCACATGATAAATCAAATGTATTTTTACATCCTCTCCGAACATCTTCATCACATAAAACAAGTTGAGACCCTAGCTTATCAAGCCCGTCACAATCAATTCCTTCGAACGCCATATTTCCTATGAATACCTGGATTTCATGATCTCTACCAACAACATTTTCTCCTTTATAAATCAACCCCCATCTGCAAATATTGTTATAATGGAACAGGGACATAAAATTCTTAGGTAGAAACACGTCAATGTAGACATTATCGAAATACTTGTGACCAATCATACAAGGGATTTTAAGGTTATCCCGATCACCCCGCTTTATCCTTTTCGATCTTCCATCCTGTGATCCATATGTATTACAATCTAGTGACGGAAGGTACTCATACACTTCTTCATTACCCTTTTGAAAAATCACTTTCCTGATGCCATTGGTGAATAATGCACTACCATCCTTCTCATCAAGGATCACTCCCGTGTCATTAACAAATGGTTTCCCGAGGACGAGGTTGGTTAATGTTGGATTAATGACAGAGTCAATGTCATCGATCACGGTGAGATCAATGTTATAGATGAATCCGCCAATCATGACTGATAACCTTTTCATTATCCTGGCGTATCGATTCCTTTACATGAGATATGTTCAGGGAAGGCTTCGTTGTAAAGGGAGAGGGGGATTACGTTTATAGGGAGGTTAGGATCTATGTAAGTATCGGTTATGAGCTTCTTCCTAGTAGTGCAAGAAATCTTAAAAACTTCAGAGTCGCTCCCGTCAATCCTATCACTACTCCCTATAGTTGGATTTTTCGTGTGCCCTTTCGATCTCTCCTTCGACTCATCCCATTCGCCAAACTCTTGTGTGACGGAGTCCTCGAATAAGTCGGCAAGGCTCTTGGCCAATTCGTGGTCTATCTCTGGGTTCTCATCCTTAACTTCATGACCCTTATTCCCAGTTCGTTGTTGGCTCCGGTCAGGTGTAGGAGCAGATATTGTGGTGATGGTGTTTACAAAGTGGATTGGACCTGGGGGGTTAACATGGTCCCTAATTCCTTCACCGTTGGTGACAGATGTTTAAAGAGTTTACCAGGGCTTTTTATTTTCACAGGAGAGGCTGGCTGATTCATGATGGTAACAGATTTAACTTCTTCAGCCTGAATCGGTTTACTAACAGCGTGCTCTTTAATAGCGGTTAACAGATTACAAATCTTGTCATTCATATCGGCTTGCTATTGTCTAAATCGGGTCTCGAGCGTAGAGAGTTGTAATTCTTGAGAGAGAATGAACTTTCACAAGGCATCTTCATAGCTCTGCTCAGGAGTGTTCTGAGGTGGAAAATGGTCGGACCATTCGAGTGGAGGAGAATCATCGAAGGATACGCTCCGAGTTTGGTATCCTCTGAAATTTGGCTTATCTTTCCATGCATCATAGGCCTCGCCAAAGTTTCGAGGACCTCGATTAGTGGCGAGCTCTTTATTCTTTGTTTTATCAGCGCGTGATGATGTGAATTCCTTAAAAGCATGCTTTGGAAGTTCCATGCAGTTATGAGTTTCATGAGGGCTGTTAGAAACTAATAGCGTCAATAATAAGATAGTTTCTAGGACCGTTTTGGCTCAAGACAATTAAGTCTAATCTAGGAATAATAATGTTCATAAGATAAATCATAGCGGAATAAGAACAATATTATTAACAAGGTTTTTCTTCGTCATCATCTCTACTCTATCATACATCAAAGCCCCAATGCTACGTGATCAAGTGTAGCACGGTTACATCCTAACAGCTATCTAAGATAGTTGAGGCTTAACACAATCTACCCTAGGTGTTTCCCATAAAACACCTGTACACTAGTCTAGGCGTTTTTCCAGCCCTAGACTTACACACACGTTTTTCTGATTTTACATTGTGGAAGACCTGTAAAACATATTCCCTGTATCTCTTTATATAATAGAGATACTAGGGTTACAAGGAATAAACTAGAATAATAAAAGATATGCTGTAATCTTTTTCTTTCTTTGCAAGTTTCTTCCTTTGTCTCCATAAGTCCTTCATCTTTCATATTTGTCAATATCAACTCAAAGTATAATTCCTAACAAGGGCCATTACACAATTTACACGAGGAAGTGATTTTGTTCACTTGGTTTGAAGGCTTGGGAGCTTCGTAAGATTTCATGAGAAACTTGACTTGGTCTTCAAGTTCCATGATCCTACGGTCAGGAGTGCTAGAATTGTTCGAAGGCAAAGATATTGCCTTGACCGTTTTGTTCAAATCACGGGGATCATTCCAACTTTCGTTGTCATAGAGAGCAAGATCTTCTATGAGTTCCTATGATTCTTCCGCACTTAGATCACGTAGCTTGACACCGGCCGATTGGTCAATGGTTAGCCATGTGGAGAAATCGATATGGTCATAGAAGATTTGGATTTGGAGCCAAAGATCTATGCCATGATGAGGGACTTTTTGGAGTACGTCCTTGAAACGAGTCCATGCTTCATATAGAGTTTCACCTTGACGTTGTTGGAACATCAAGATATCATTTATGAGCTTGGTAGTTCTCCCCGGTGGGAAATATTGAGCAAGGAAACGAGTGGTAAGATCATCCCATGAGGTGATGGATCCCGCGGGTAAATGTTCAAGCCATTGACTAGCTTGATCACGTAGAGAGAATTGGAATAGGCGTAATCGGGTTGACTCTCTAGTTACAACATTAAGGTCTATGGAATCTACGATTTTAAGGAAATCCTTGAGATGTTGATTAGGATCTTCGGAATGAAGTCCATGGAATGCGCATCCGCTCACCAACCGGATGGTGTAGGATCGCAAGGGGGACACATTGGCTCCTTGAGTGAGCTCAATAGTGTTTCGATAGCCTTGGTGGCTAGGACGGGAATACTCCCCTAAAGTTCGGGGCCTAAGAGGTGGGTTCGGTAGTGGTGGGTTTTGTGGGTGGTTTTGTTGTAGTAGGTTGATGGGTTCAAAGATGTTACCACCTTCCATGATGTCGGATGGTAAAGGTTACGAACAAATACACAAAGAAATAAGATAGACTAAAGAAAACTAAAAATGAAAATAAAATCTTACTAGAAAGGAATCTAGCAAGTAGACCTAATAAAAAGAAATCCTAACCTAGACAATAACTATTCCCCAGGCTGCGGCGCCAAAAACTTGATACGTGGGAATCACACCAGGTTTTACCTCTCGAGGGATCTCGAGAAGCTTACAACCCCCACCAGGCAGTGTACCTGATCGTTTGTAGTATAGTATAGTGACAAGTACCGGGGGATTGATCGTTCAACTCAGGAATAGTGTCACTAGGATTAGAAAGCCTAATAACAAGGTCTAGATGTGAGGGATGTTTCTTTTTGTATTTTTATATTTTATAAAAGCAGGTAAAATCTCGGGTTTTGAAGGAGTGGGCGGAATTAGTTGCTAGCCAACTAACCCAATAAACTAAGATGCAATCAAAATAAAATAACAGAAATGAAAGTAAAGCTAATTATACTAATGTGGTGTAAACAATGATGAGGAAAGCTGTGTTTACTTAGGTTTCATTACTCCCTAGATATCTTTTACAGGTTGATAGCTTGTTACAATTGCATGGATGACGGTTCATATTCCTTAATACTAGTCGTAGGGCCGTGTACAATATTCCCTAACTCTATAGGATCCTACTTCACTCCTATGTCGAGCCGTTAGAAGCTCCTAACATGGGATCATTAGAATTCTCCTACGCATTAAATACAACAAAAAATCGTAGTACACCTCTGATCATGTTTCTTAAGACGTTCAAGCAAATTACCAATGGAAGTCTGCCAGTTTTCTTAAGCTTAACATCGAATACAATCATCCGTAACAACTATAAACAAACAATCAACCCATAATTAACATCTAGGTTTCACTACATCTAAGCAAACACAAAAGAAATCTAGCCTAGCATGTTAAATAGAAGACAAGCGTAAGATATAATCAAACAACACATAGACATATTGATTGATTTGAAAGAGTACTTATCTCTAATTGAACATGAAAGATTCAAATGGTTGAAACCCTTGAAAAAGCTGGAAAATTCGACCTAGGGTTTTTCCCTCAAAGTTGCACCACTAATGAATGAAATTTGGAAAACTATATATAGATTTTACAGGGTGACGGCGTCATGTATTAGGTTGTGACGCCGTCAACTCGCCTTCTTAATAGAAATCGTATTGCCTAGATCTGATTTTGACGCCGTCATGTGTAGAATTCCTCTGGGCCGTCACTTGTGTTTTGACCCTGACGGCCTTGGTGACGCCGTCATGTCCTATGCACAAAAACTCTCTGGATCGTCACGTGTATTTTTCACATCCACCTCTTTTGTTACTCTTGACGCCGTCATGTGGAGAGCCTTGACGCCGTCAGGTACTGTTCCCAGCAAGGAAAATTGAGACTTTGCCGTTTTCTTCACTTTTATGCTACAAAAACGTAAAAAATGCTTCCTTTTCCAGATTTCTCTCCAAAAGTACCTAAAATGACAAAAGGAACGATTTAGGGTAATATTTGATCAAATAATCACGAATTCGGGCTTAAATGACCCCTTAAAAACGATTCACTTTTCGCCTCATCACCCCCCCCCAGGTAAATGTCAAAAAAATTGTTATTGTGAAGTTGAAAACATATACAGTTCTTATCTAAGTTTATGCAAGCTTGCAAGTGCACGCTTATCTTGAAGTTAGAATATTTAATGAGAAAGAAGTCATGTAATATAATAGTTGTAGCAAATCATGATATGCATTGACATAGGTTTGGTTTAAATGTTTCATGTGATCATACCTTATAATGTTACCTTGGATAAAAAAACATCATAAACGAAATACAACGACAAAAAACCCCGCCATGCCGCAACGCGGCCGGCCGGTACCATTCTCGTTGGTCTTTAACTCTTGGACTTAATTTATGCTCATAATTTTCAATGTTCAAATTAGTATATCCAAAACTATATAAAAAAAGCTAATACACAGGAAGTATTAAAATAGAATTTTAGATTCCTATGCAACCACTCACTTTACTAGTAATTTATTATTAAAACAAATTTATAGACCTAGCTCGACAAATTAAACTAGCTAAACAACAAATAAGTGTAAAATATTATTTGAAGAGTAAAGACTACTCGTACGATTCATCATCTTCTCCAGTTATGCCTTCTCATTTGTTTTCTTTTCTTCAATACAAAGCTAAAAAACACTTTTCTCCATTTTTTATAATTTTTGTTAAACATGAGTTATACAGTTATACTACTACTAACACTTGATTTAGCATCCGATATTTACTATAAAAAAGCAAATGATAGAATTGTTATCGATTTATCAAAAAAAAAAATTCAAACTATGGTTAAACCCGTTCAAAATTATTGGATAATCTCGGGCACAATAAGACTTTGTTACAAACTCAAACTTTTACAGTATAAGAATATTCGCATGCAACAAAACTACTATTTCATCAACCACAAAAAAAATTACGATTAGCTATGAGTGATCCACCGTCATCTGCTGCCACCACTCTTCCCGTCACGAATCCAATAATAACAACCGTAGCTAAACCGAGTAAGAAACTCACTCTTATTCCATTAATCTTTATCATATACTTTGAAGTCGCGGGTGGTCCTTATGGTGAAGAGCCGGTTGTCAAAGCCGCAAGCCCATTTTTCGCGATTCTTGGCTTTCTGATATTTCCCTTAATATGATGTGTTCCTGAGGTGCTCATCACAGCAGAATTCTCGACCTCGTTGCCTAGTAATGGTGGTTATATCATATGTACAAATAAAGCATTAAGACCTTTTTGGGGATCCTTAATGGGTCCATGGAAATTTCTCACGAATGTCATAAATCTTGCTGCATTTCCTTTTCTATGTGTTAACTATTTAGAAAATTTGTTTCCAGTTTATAGTTCGGGTTTACCTAGGATTTTAGCTATACTGATCTCCCATGTGGTAGTCGCGTTTATTAATTTTGCTGGATTAAATATTGTGGGGTTTGTCGCTATTGCTTTAGGTGTTGTGTCGTTACTCCCGTTTTGTATAATGTCTGCTATGGTAATCCCGCATGTAAAGCCGCATAGATGGTTAAATATGGGACAAAAGGGCATTGAAAAAGATTGGAATTTGTATCTAAATACCCTTTTTTGAAATTGAAATGTTTGGGACACTGTTAGTACAATGGCAGGTGAAGTAGAAAAACCTAAGAAAACATTTCCCAGGGCATTATTATGTGCGGTGTTAGTGACTTGTATTTGCTACATTGTCCCTTTTCTAGCAACTACAGGTGCAATTGAGCTTGATCAAACCCAATGGGATTCAGGTTATATGGCAGTGGCAACTGAGATGATTGGATGTGAATGGTTAAAGATTTTTCTCAACATCGGGTCGGTTCTTTCATCTATAGGTTTATACTTAGCACTATTAAGTAGTTGTGCTTTTCAGATTTTGGGCATAGCAGAACATGGGTGTTTACCTAAGTTTTTTGAGGTACGAGCAAAAAGATTTGATACCCCATGGGTCGGGATATTGGTAACGGTGTTGATTACTATGAGTTTTTCGTTTATGCAGTTTACAATATCGTCTGCAAACTTTTTATATAGTCTAAGTATGTTATTAGAGTTTGCGGCTTTTATATGGTTGCGAGTGAAGTTTCCTAATTTGAGAAGGTCGTATCGGGTCCCACTCGGTGTAAAGTCGCTCGTGGTCATGGCCTTGGTACCATTGGCGTTTTAGATATTGATTATGGTTATTGCAAAGAAGACAATTCTGTTGGTTAGCGGATCGATGACCATTGGTGCTATTGGGTAGTATTTTTTGATGGAGTTTTGCAAGAAAAAGAAGTGGTTCAGTTACAAAAATGGTGATGAAATTGAAGTTGGTGAGGAAGAGGACAATCATACTTCAAGGTTACCAAATGACATTTAAACCAGGTTTCCAGTCCAACTACTTTTTTTTTTTTTTTTTATTATTTAAAACTGGTTTGTGGATTTAAGACAAAAGAATGACCATATAACTTGTCTTTTACAGACTTTAGATTTATGTTTTACTTTGTTAGTTTAGGTTTTTAGTTGTTTTTCATTTCTATTTGTATGTATTTATGATCATGTTGACATTATCATTCGAATAAAAACTTTATCATTTTTTAGTTCTCTTAATACCATAAAGGGTTATGTTGTATGCTGCAAGCTTATTCTATAATCCATTAAACTGCTTTTTTTCACCAATGTAGATCATCCCTTTCATGTAATACCTTTCTATTCACAAGTATGGGCTCCCGCATCCTCGTTTTCAAACAAACCAACTCCAATCAATAATATTTTGCCGAGACTCTTTGGTATCGGCTTTTCCTATTTCTCGACCACATTTCAACAACAACAACAACCAACAATTGCAACATTGCTGAGACCATATGAGTCTCGGCTTAACTAATCCTTGTTGACACCAAACCAAACGGACCTCACGCGTCAATCTCTCGGCAACAAACAACAAAATACAACAACAAAGACAACCAAGTTTCCAAATCCGAGTTTCAAGCTCTCGGTTCATATCCGAGTGGTACCAAATCCATAAATACGAACCATAAAAAATTAAACAACAACATTAACAAGAAAATAAATCAAAATAAGCTTGAGTCGTGAGCTTAAGCTCACGGTCTCAAGTCGACGCACACGGGACCCACACGAATTCGGATACCAAACCAAGTTTCAATCAAGTTTTTATTAATAAAATCATTTTTCCACGTTTTCTAGCTTAACTCGAGACCAAGTGAGTCGACTTGTGACTCAGTGTCACGAATCGATGCAATACCAAGTTACCAAAGGCGCGTGACTCGGCTTACCTACCTTTCTTCAAAGTATAACGAGTGTGGTGATGTTTTGGACCAAAAAGGGTGGCGCATTGAGTATTACGAGAGTGGAGGGGGGGGGGGGTTTGAGCAGTGTTGTGGTGGATCGGGAAGAGGAGGTGATGGGGGATGTTTTGGTGGCAGTGTGGTATGGTGACCGGCGGTGGAGCCGTGAAAGGGGCGGCGGCTAGGGTTTGGTGAGAGGTAGGGGGGAGAGAGATGAAGATAGGGTGTGTTTATTTGTTTGCTTATTGACCACAAGGACTAGTAGTTTACTCTTTTTATTATTTAACCAAAAATATTAATAATAAAGGAGGGGGCGGTTCTAACCCAAGGGACCATTCATGTAACTTTTTCAAAGTTTCCCGACTCCTATTTCCCGAGCTCGTATTTACAACCAAAATATCGAATCACGAGTTCTAGTGCGCGCCATTATTTTTAAATAGGTTTTCCCATAAAATGTGACCACAAACACGCATATATTTATTTAAACACATTAAAACTCACTTGTTTTTCACGTTATTAGGTTTCCTAGTGCCGATATCAAGTAGTGCCTAAAGTAACGCAATGGAAATGATTCCTCGATATAATAAACCACATAGATAATCCATAACACGAATCAAGTTCAACATAGTTTCCAAAAGATCATTTCCAAATGTTCGATCTCGTTAAATTTCAAAGTAATGCGGTATCACATACTTGAAGAATACTTTTTAAGTTTTATAAGCAAATTGCAATACTCATACTTCCATTGACAAAAAAAATAAATAATAAATAACAAGTTAACTTAAAGATCAAAAGCATATAAAAGATTAAAAAAAAAAAAAAAAAAAAAAAAAAAAACAAGTCACGGGAGTGTTTTATTGGTGGAACAAGTGCAGAATTACGGGTTTATAAAAGTTGGGTTTATAAAAATTTACGACGAATACATCACCGTTTTACACGAACGAGGTATAATTTCTTTACGCTATTACATATATATTACTTTCAAAAATGAGTAACGCTTATAAAAAAAATGATAAATCGAGATGGCTCAGATTATTATTTGTAATCATATGGCTGTAAATTTGAAGGTTGCAAAGTGTTTGCCATCTATTCGGTTAGGCCATGCCAATCAACATTTTTTTTTTTTTAAATCATCATCGCCGTATCTCAGGAGTGTTTTTATAAGAACTTTCATAATAAGCAGTTTCATACTAACTGCTTAGCTTTTTTTAAGCAGTTTCACAAAGCATTTCCAACAAAACTGCTTAAACCATCAAGAAACCATGGTATTTGCTATGGTTTTACCAAACCACTACAAAGAAGTTCCAACAAACTGCTTAAACAATCAAAAAACTGCTTAAACCATCACATAAGTAGTTTCACCATCAAGAAAACTGCTTAAACCATCAAGAAACCACATAAGCAGTTTCACCAACCTGTTTTCTAACCAAGAAACCACATAAGCACTTTCACCATCATAAACGTCACATAAGTTTTTTAATAAGCAAACTGAACTTGGTACTTTCATTTACAAAAATAATAATAATAATAATAATAATAATAATAATAATAATAATAATAACAAGTTAACTTAAAGATCAAAACTGGAAGTTTATAGAGATCTAAAACCATCAACAAAAACTGAAACCTTCACGTATAGATCTAACCAAGATCTAAAAAGACTCCCAAGAAAACATCATATAACGAGTATAGATCTACACCCGTTATTTTTTTCTAACCAAGAAAACACCACAAATTTTTATACTCGATCTATACTCGTTATTTTTTCACGTATCACCACATAAACTTCACATATGAACCACCAAGTATTACGATAGAAACATCACTATGGTTTTAAAACCACCAACAAGTATAAACATCATTATGGTTTTAAAACCACCAACAAGTATAAGCATCATAACGAGAACCATCACCAACAAACCATGGCATTGGTCAACACCAAGATAGGTGGCGCGAAGTTTGAGCTTGGTATTGCAAGAGTTAGACAAAAATAGTGGCTTTTACATAAGTATGTGGTCGCAGAATGACTTTAGCCAAATTCGGAGATCAGTAAACTGGTTTGAAAATGGATTTGCACCAGGAGATTACTGGATGAGTATGCCAAACACGGGGTTGGTTATTGCTTCACTGATTAACTGGCATGTTGTATTTATATCCCAACAACAAAGTCATACGTGTTTTCCATTTTTTTCGGGTCCAGACTTATCACAAGGAATTGGCCCCTTTGTGATTGCCCGTGTGGGGGATGACGCCTGTGCTCACTTCATTTATGTGACGCTAGATGATAATTCACCACTTCCGGATACTCACCCACAATGGGGGATATACAGAGTCCCACATCCGAATGGGCAACTTTATATTACGATCGACAACAGATGTATACTGAGAATAGATGAAGACAAGCATAGTAAATGATTACTTATTTAGGTTGTAAATAATTATACAAACAAAACATTGTAAATGATTACTGATTTATGTTGTAAATAATTATACCGAAAAAACATAGTGAATGATTACTGATTTATGTGATTACACTGGTACTACCAGATAGCCGGATCCCTTGGATTACACTGGTCGGATCCCTATGGGAAGGGATCCGCCGGATCCTGGTGAACAGTGGACAATTTTGCCTATAAATAATGAGCCATTTCTCTCTTACCTCTTACACCTTTTAGACATTCCTTCTCTCTATGTTCTAAACTCTCTAACCTCAGATCCAAGTATCTTTCTATGTTGTCTCTCTTTGTGATTCTATAGGTTCCTTCCAAAAGGCAAGATCACAACCTCTCGAAGACTTGCAAGCTCGTGATATTAGTTGTTAGGATTCTTCTCTTCCAAGATCACATAAGTGAATCTTGTTCTTTCTTCTTCTCAAAAGGGTGTTGTAGATGTGTTGAGTCGTTAGGTGTAAAAGTACGTTGAATGCTTTAGTCTTATTGTGTTAGGTGTGTTGGTTTGGTCCGCCGTGCTAAGGACTCGGTATCTAGCCTTGTACTCGATAAAGTGTAGGCGACGAAGCTTTGGCTTTACCTCGTGGAAAAGCCCGGTATCCTGCTTTCTACCAGATAAAGTGTAAGCGACGTTGTGAAGGCTTCTCCGCCAAGTGAAAGGAGTTTGTGTTGTGAAGTGATTACAAAATCTTGAGTAGGTGACTCGGGGAGTGGAGTAGGGCTAGGAAGGTAACCTTGTAGCCGAACCACTATAAATACTTGTGTTGTGGTTGTGTCTATCTAACTCTATCTCGTAGTTTAGTTTATATGTTTTTATTTCTATCAATATCCAACACGCCAAAACTAGATTGACATAAGTCGATCTATAAGTTTTAAAAAGAAGTTTTAATCGGTAAACTATTCAACCCCCTTCTAGTTTTCTACAATTGGCATCAGAGCTTCGTTACCAAGTTTCTTAAAGTGTACTGTACTTTAAAAACTTGATACGATCTGTGTATGTTTTGAAAACTACAAAAAAGGAAAAACTTTTGTAAAAATTAACAAATAACTCATTTTACAAAAAAGAACAAAACTTCTATTTCTTAGATATTGATATTCCATCTTTGTCTCTAACAAATATTCCTTGAGAAATATTCAGTTTAGGAATCTTCGAATACTTAATCCTATCAAAGGAAAAATGAAGTTGTTCACACTAAAGAAGACCATAAAGAGCTATTGATCTATCCTACTTAATGGCATAAAGGTATTTTAAAGCTCATGAAGTATTTCGCGTCTACGGACTCTAATAACATATAAAGAGATTATATCAAAGGTATGTTTTTATAACTAGTCATTTAAAATGTCCTAATTGCTCATAGTGATGTGTTTTTGGCCTATTAAACCATAGCTCTTCATTAGTCATAATATCTACGTGGATTATGTGTTAAGACACCAAATCACAACCTTCAAAAGTCTCTCTTTACTAACTTTCATAATATCTACATGGATTATGTGTTAGAACCCACGTCAGCCGCGACACGGATACCCCCAATGAGAAACTCATTGCCAGAAAGGTATGAGAAACCACCAATATCCTGGTTGGTGATGAGACGAAAAATGAACCACTTTTAGGGGGTCATTTAAGCCCGGAATTGAATTTATTTGATCAAATATTGCCCTAAATCGTTCCTTTTGTGATTTTAGGTACTTTGGGAGAGAAATCTGGAAAAGGAAGCAATTCGGACGTTTTTGGAGCATAAAAGTGAAGAAAACGCCAAAGTCTTAATTTTCCTTGCTGGGAACAGTAGGTGACGGCGTCAAGAAGGAAAATCTGACGGCGTCAAGAGTAATTTCCATGACGACCCAGTACAGAATTGAAGGCGTCACGAAGTAGAGCGTCAAGAGTAAAATGCGTGACGGCCTGGAAAATGCTATAACGTGACGGCGTCAAAAGTAGATCAAGGCAGTCCGAGAAGTATTTTGGCGGCGAGATGACGGCGTCACCAATTTGGTCTTGACGCCGTCAGCCTCAATTTCCTATATATAGTTTTCTAATTTTCATTCATAAAAAAAAGAGAAGTTTTTGGAGAAACCCTAAGGCCGAACTTAGTACGAATTTTACAGGTTTTTCAAGGGTTCTCAGCCCTTGAACCCTTTCATGTGTAATTGAGATAAGTGTTCTTTTAATTCAATCAATATGTCTATGTGTTGGTTGTCTATATCTTGTTCTTGTCTTAATTCCATCATGCTAGGCTAGATCTATCTTGTGTTTGCTTGGATCTAATGAAACCTAGATGTTAATTATGTGTTGATTACTTGTTTATGGTTGTATTGGATGAATGATTTCGATGTTAGGCTTAAGAAAACTGGCAGATCTCCAATTGGTAACATGTTTGAACGTCTTAGGAAACATGAACTGACGTGCACTAGGTTTTATTGGTTGTATTTAATGCATGAGTAAATTCTAATGATCCCATGTTAGGAGCTTCTTAGCCGGCTCGACATAGGAGTGAAGTAGGCACTCATAGGATTGGGGAATTAAGTGCGCCACCCCATGAATGGTATTAAGGAATACAATCCGTCATCCACCCCACTATAACAAGTAATTAACGTGTAAAAGATATCTAGGGAGTAGTGAAATCTAAGTAAACACAACTTCTCCACTTATTGCTCACAACTTTAGTTTAATTTAGTTTATTTTCATTTCTAGTATTTTATTTTGATTGCATCTTTAGTATTGGGTTAGTTGACTAGCAACTAATTCCGCTCAAATCCTTCAAACCCGAGATTTTTACTTGCTTTCTAAAAAATATAAAAATACAAAAATAATCATCCCTCATCTTTAGAACTAGTATTTAGGTTTTCTAATCCTAGCGACACTATTCCTAGCTGAACGATCAATCCCCCGGTACTTGTCACTATACTATACTACAACGATCATGTACACTGCCTGGTGGGGGTTGTAAACTTCTCAAGATCCCTTGAGAGGTAAAGCCTGGTGCGATTCCCACGTATCAGTTGGTACCATTGGTTGACAAAGAAGTGACTAGGAACGGAGAAGGTTCGGCAACTTTTTTTTTGGAAGCAAAAGCGACCGAGGTAGTGGTAACGGTGGCCGCTGTCATCACTAGAATAGGAGGCTTGATAAGAGAATCAACCTCAGCATCAACAGCAGTATGAGTACTAGAGTGATGGGAAGAATTTGAAGAGACAACAAACCTTCCGGAAGGATCAACAGAACGGAGATTGGGCCCAACAATGAAATCAGATCGAGCATCGGCCTCACGCTCCGGCGTAGTTGATATAGAGGAAGTGATAAAAGGTAGAGTTGGCATAGCCTTAACACCAACCTCAACATTCAGCACGCTCTGAGCTAGCAGCCTCTTGATAACAGATGTGGATTTGCCGCCAGCGGCAAGCCTACTAGAAGTTCCGTGATCATCCCTTAGTTTCTTTGGACGATGGGAAGGATCACTAGCACCCACTGACACATCTTATTTCTTCCTTTTTTACCTAGGCTTTTTAACAGCAACATCTTCAGTTACCGTTGCCACAGCCTCAACCTCAGTATCATCACCACCAGCACCAGCGGAACCACCCTGTTCCGCTTGACCACCTTCATCAAAAAAGTTTGTCTGCACTTGCCTCCAATTTACCCTCGGAATGGGCAGGTGCAACAGGAATGAGTGGAACCACTCGCCCAACAGTTGAATCCAACAATTTTGGTTCCCTTTTCGCACACTCCCTTTCAACAACCTTCACCTTGGTAGGATCTGCGACATGGATGAAAGCAGTCAAATCCATCGCTGCATAAGCAAAAGAAACAGTTAGAAGCAAAGTCAAAAACCACAAAATAAATGACATACGTATAGAAATAAGTACCCACCCTCTCCGTTATTCTCAATAAATACGGGATAAGTCTCCTCATCCAAAGTATAAAAGCGACTTAATCCAACCAAACAAAGAAAGGGCTTCAGAAACTTTCGGAACGGAGCAGGATGGGCAACAAGTGTGGCATAATCATGGGCGTTGAATTCGCTGGATTCAAGAGTAGGATCCCTAACGACGCCCTTGGCGGTATGCCACGGAAAGGAAACAGGGCAAGCAAAGGCATCAACCCAGAAAAAATGGTCGTTCCAACTCTTAAGGGAATCTAGGGTTTTCGTATAGCAAACACCCAGATTAGAACGCTTACAACAATAACCATCCCTTGTTCTTTGACTTTACTTAAAAACAACGGAACAACCCTACCATTGGTACAATATCATGGACGCGACACAAAATTTCAAAATGGGAAACCTTGGCCGCTCTTATAACAGAAAGTTAGGATATATTAATGTGATAATATCTAAGAATATCAACAAGAAAGATGGACATAGGCAACCAGAAGTTGGCATACTTAAAAAATCTGGTATAAACACCAATCTTCCCAGAAGGTTGCTCGTGTATGGTTTGGTTTGGATCAGGTAATAATGGATGAACTTCCTGGGGAATATGAAACTTATCACAAAAGGTGATAAGCGCTTTTTGAGAAAGAATGGATTTAACGTGTGTGATACTACCCATAACGGAAAGAGTAAGTGTCGAAATGCAACCTGAAAATTCAAAAATCCTTATAAGAAAAGTGCGACACAGGAAGAACAGTTAAAAGCTTGATAAAGTTTTAACAATGGCGAAAAATAGTAGAAGAAAATGAAGAAGAGAAAGTAAAAACCAAATCGAGTATTTATACCCACGGTATATTTAATTTAAGTTAATCCAGATGATTACGCGTGTCAAAGACGTTTCAGTTGACAGTTGGGATTAAAAGTAAAAAATGAGGATGACAGTAAGATAAAGGTACCATTTGGTCAAATTAGTCAGAAAGTGAAAGGCCAGGAAAGATCCATGTCACAAACCTCACCTAAAAAGTATAACAAAATGTCGCGGAAGAAGAACTAACCGCAGGGGAAGCGGAACTGCAATAGAACCTTAGTCTAGTAACATTCACCGCACGCAACCAACAAGGCCGCACACAATAAACGAACTAGACGGGGGGGGGGGGGGGGGGACTTGATGACGTATAGTACGGATAACAGGTCTATTGGGCCTAGACTGTATTGTACACATTTGGGCCCCGACCCAACAAAGTAGACAAGCAAATGCACCGGCCCACCACTAAGCCCAATGATGAATGATTTGCGGTCCGGATGCACAAAGACGCATGCAGATCACCTAAAGGATACTTCCGCGGTACTCTAGCGGACTGGCCAATGGTCGCGGAAGATGATTTGCGTCCGCAATCACGATTGGATCTTTGTCCGACAAGGGTCCCACTCTGGCCACTAACAATAATAAGCGAAATACTAGGAAACCCTAGTATTAGACTCGCCTATAAAAGGGAGCCCTCTAGCACATTTACAAGGTACAACTTTCTCACACATACCAATACACACACTTTAAACATTGTCTGACAAACATGATTTCTTACTCTCACGCCATAGCTTAATCGTGGGGTTCGTCCCCACGGTAAGGCTAACAATTTACTTTGATTGTGCAAGAAATCATCTATTTACTTGGTTTAAGTACAAATATAGTCCATGAGCAGCTTATCGGCCCAATCCAATACGCGGTCCAGCCCAACATCATTATCCATCATGTATTTTGTACTAACAACGAGCAAGTATACTCATCTGTTAGTAGCTAGATTTTGATGGTAAGCCGAGGTAATTCACAAAGATTTGAGTGTTTTCAAGAGTAGAATCAAGTGTTTCAATTCGATAAGCAAGTGCAAAATAATAACAAGTAAAGTCATAAAAGTAAACAGGTAACACGAAGATAACAATAATGCAAATTCAATAAGTAAATGACAACACTTGTTCGGATTAGTTTATGATATTCGGATTGCTTAATACGAGAATGGTTTTATATGTTATTAGATACAGTTAAGAATATTTGTTTGAGTTGAATTATCACATGTTATAAACATTTGCAATTACATTTTCTATATTTTCACATTCTATTTTGAACATTACACGAAACACTTACCATAATATTGCATATCGTTAATCTTTTATCGCTAGTAATTTCTTTTGCTATGCACATATCGTGGATAATAAGATCCCAAACATTACCATTGGCCCATATCTTGGACCCCAAGGTCAAGAATCGGAATAGTAAATGACTAGTGCCAAGTGGCAAACACTTGCCTTCCATCTATAAATTCATCACCACCGCTCAAAAACCCCTCAATTCAAACCCTAACAATCCACAATTCAATTCCAATCAATGGCTTTTTAATCCACTATGATTCTCACACCATCAACAACAACAAACTCACAACAACCGTAACAGATAACAATTCACAATTCAATCAATGGACTCACGGCGCCGCGTAATCGATCCCAAAGTCCGAAAAGTAGGCTTCTTCACACCCGGTCCACCACCAGACCGGACACAATCCGGTCCAGCCGGTCCATCGTCCCAATCACCTATATCGAACTCGTTATCGCCAGTTATGATTCCACCGGCGCGTCAAGCTAGTGAGAATCTGTCGCGCGGCGTGCCGGTTCCTCCGAATGTTTTGCGCGGGGCTCATGATAGTTTGGATGTAGGGAGTTATGGTATGTCTGAGTCGGTTATGAGTGAGGAAACGGAGTCGCCGAGGAGAGTTGGGATTGATGGTGAGTTTTCGGAGGATTCGGTTAATTGGATGAGGAATCCGAGGGATAATGGGAAGTCGCCTGCTGTTGATAATGGTAGCGATTTTGTTATATTTTAAGTTAATTGTATATTATGCTATGTGTTTGGATTGCTTATGTGTTTATTGCGTTTGATATCGAGAAAAAGTATTTTTTAGGTTGTTTAGAAGTGTTGTTGGTGAAATAAGTTGTTAAGTAAGAAGCGTGAAGTTGCTTAGGAGTTTTTGATAACAATCCGATATGTGCGGGATAATTTGTTAGTAACGAGAATTGTGCTTGTTAGAAGATTGGGAGAGTAGGTTAAAAACGCATGTTTCTTTTGTATGGTCTTAAGGATATTACTTACGTGAAGAAGTAGCTCTAAAATGTTGCAATTATATATATATTTTTTGGTAACCATGGTTTCCGACCTTTTGACTACTGCCCCACAGACTCAACCGGGTAGAGCCTTCCTATTTGGGAGGTTGGTGTGGTTACTTGAGCATTTTTTGCACCAAGCTCAGTATGAACTACGATACTTTGCATTTTAGCGATGATAATTTTTAAACCAGCGACCCCTGAGTGGTTACTAAGTATTCCTTGAAGGAATTAGTGAAAAATGAGTGTTTGATTTCACTAAGTTTGGATGTGTGAAGTGGTTGAATGGTGTTAGGCAGGGAGATATTTTGGATTAATATAGGCAAAGGCTCTAATTTCTTAATTAAGATTTTGGAGAGACTATTTTTAGTTGCATACTTGCATGTATTTTGTCATGTAAAGATAAAGTAAAATATGAGAATTCACTTGCTCAAAGTATAGATGGCATAGAATGCTGGTATCTAAGGGTATCGAGAGCGAGTCATTCATACAAAGCTTTGTGGCAAGTTTCACAATTGCGTGCAGTGCTACTATATCGATGTCGTTGAGCGAAGAACATGCTTAAGTTACCAAAATGTTTTAGGAATCCAATTGTTTCACTAATCTGTTGTATTTTTATTTACCGAGCCTTGCCGTACAAGTATCCATGTCAACACTTGTTTAAAGTGTTGGATCCTTACATAAAAGGAGATAGATTCTTATTCATAGCCATGATAAAGTAATAAAAATATAAAATATAAGGAGATAGATTCTTATTCTTATTAACGTGTGAACTTGATATCTGGTGTTACCTTAGTTTCCTAGACTAGGATACGTAATTCATTTCCTGTGTGGTATAAGTGCATGGACTTGTGTGCAATATATATGTGATATATTTTTTGAGAGCATGTCATTGAATTTGAATGCAATCAAGATATCAAGCAACAAAGATACTACTATTCTGGACTTACGGACTAGCCAAATAAGGATGATGATACGGCTATGGGCTATATGTCTAGGTTTTAACGGGTGTATCAACACCGACCCTACAAGAGTGTGCGTGTCTATGCAAGTTTACTTGTGGATTAAGTAACTATTTTTTTTATCATTTGTATTGGAACAAGTTGAGGAGTCGTTTATGTCTAAGGAGCTATTGGATCAATTATGAGTCATACGAGTATAATTGAGTTTTGGATGAATTAGATCTATGTTTTTCGAATTGCAGAACTATTTTTTAGTTTCCAGTTAAACTGTAAATTACAAAAGATGGTAAATTTGAGAATCATGGATTTCAATGCCCGGGACATTGAACTCAATGTGTGATTGATTATTGATCTTAAGAATCCGCAAATATTATAATTACTCCTAACGTTTTACTAATATGAATAATAATAAAATAACAATATTTAATCAATAAGTGAATCTGCTCACCAAGTAGTTACCTAAATCACTAAGGGTACGTTTGGTAGAGAGAATTTCAGAGAATAGAAATGAAGCAGAGAATAGAAATTTAGAGAAATGGAAATTGGTAGAGAATTCTAGTAATTTACATTGTTTGGTAACGATGGAGAATTGAATCATGAAATAGAAAAATTCATTTTTTTCATTTTGTGGAAAAATGAAATTCATAAATTAATACCTGTTTATCAAAAATAAAAAAAATAGTAATAATAATAAAAAAATAAAATACATAACTATCAATTGAAATTATAAATTTTAAAATTGTTTGTTTTATCGCAAAAATAAACAGTGCATCAATTAACAATTATCAAATTCAAAACTTTCTGCATATTATCCCCGATCTCAAAACGACTGTGAGTTGGCAATCACAATCGACGAGGACCATCAGACGGCAGCCAAAATCAGACGATGGCCACATACATCATTCACACTTACTGATTTTTGTTTTAACAAAGGACATCATGTAATCTCAAATTCATCAGATTAATACTTAATAACTTGAGATCTATGGTTGGATGAAAGAAAAGAAGCAACCTCAATAAAGAAATAATTGTGAATGACTAGGATAAGAAAATTTGGTGAGAAGCAAATAAATCATCTACATATAGATCGATGACGAGTAGTGTTTATAGAAGATTGGAAGATAACATGAACAAGGTGGAGAACGGCGACTTGACCGGACATGAGAGTAAGAAAAGATGGATTAAAAAGAGTGATAATTTGGCATAAGGTTTCAAAGATTTAGTCAAAATGTGAGGAGCACGTGCACATGTCCCCTTATACCTCTTTTTTTAAGTTGTATTTTTTTTGTTTAAAAATGAAAAAACACGGAGAAATAAAGATGGGATCTATTTCCACTCAAAAGGGTATGGAAATCAAATTGCAAAGAAGCAAATTCTTGAGAAATGGAATATCTCCGCTTTTTTATTTCTCTAGCGTACCAAACACGGTAATTGAGGCTAATTCAATTTCTCCACCCTTATTTCTCTTAACCAAACACACCCTAATAATAAAACTATCACCAAGCTTAATTATTACGCTAACTAATCCAACCCCCCCTGGACTTTCTTAAGTCGATGATACACCTTGGACGCGTCATTACTCGCTTCACATCAAGCTAACCTTGATCCCAAGGTGGAGGCAAAAGTCTGGAAACTAATGCTGAATTTTTAAGGTTCCAATGTAGACGCATAAGCAGATTTCCTACTAACATAACAAAGCAGTACTTTTACGATCAGTTATCTTCCTAGATTCTCCTTGACATACCCTTCCATCCTGACTGGTCATAAGTGGAACTCTTCAGAGAAGTGAGAAACAACTTGTAACCATCGGTTAAGAAGGTTATAGACAAGTTGTGCGAGAAAACACATTGTTTCTTTCATCTTTTTTGTGTGCTTTATATGTTTAGCATTTGGTTGTTAGCGCAACTGGACATGAAGTGTAGTTACCAAGGCCACATGGAATTTGGGAAAATTAAATCTCTGTTACTTGGCTAATACTGATCTTGAGGCATAATGGATTTGAAAAAATTCTTATCATCAAACATCATAGGAAGTCTTGCTTAAGATTTGTAATGAAAATTTTACTGAGATTTTCACTTTTGATTTGTCTAAATTTGCTAGATTTATCATTCCCTTTGCTTGAATATGCAACCTAGCCCTGGCTGTAATGTAAGTTTGGATCGATTTTAACCTGTGAGGTCACAAACCTGTCTTTTTTACTGCTAGCAGTATAACTTGTCTTATTGCTGGTCAGTACAATATATGTGTTATTTTTGTGCTTAAAGTTTGCATATTCAGTTCAGCTTATTGTATGTGTTCTTTGCTATTTAGTTTATATCACTTTCAAAATTTTCTTTTTGGTCTTTTGTGGTCTTGTTACTTTTTTAGTCCCAATTTAAGGGAATTATATGCTCAAAACCTGAAAATGAGAATATGTCCGACATGGAATCAATCATGTTTTATGATGCTGGTACCTGCTTATAGATATTTTCATTTAATAGGCGACTTCAATTAAGTAATTCTTCCTTAGTAGTTTAAGATTTATATATTATGCAGACGTATTGAGATACATTTTCTTCTACATTTTAGATTGTTTATAACTTTTACAATGGCTCTGATGAAAACTCAACTTTTACAATGGCACTGATGAAAACTCAATATGCAGAGAATTCCAAGTATCGTAGTTTATGATTTGTATATTATGCAGATGTATTGAGATACATTTCTTCTACGTTTTAGATTATTTATCACTTTTATAATGGCTCTGATGAAAACTCAATATGCAGAGAATTCCAAGTATTGTAGCCACTGTCAGGGTTAAATATACATGTTTTAGTATATCTACATGCGTATCTGCATAATCACCCTGCCATATAGATGCTTATACTTACATATGTTTATGGGCATATGTACAGGGTCTATTTCGTAAATATGATATATGTATTTTTGTTATGCAGATGATAGTGAAGATGTTGCCAAAGCGCAATTCCAAAAGAATTCAAAACCGCTAAAAGAAAAAACAACAAAGGCCGAGAGGCGCGCTTTACAGGAGGCTCAACGAGCTGCCAAAGGTTGATAATGAAATAGTTCATTACTCATTTATTTATTTTTTCGTTTTTTGTTATGTTTTAGCTCTGTTCTGACATGCCTAGGATTAACCATCTGATTGCTAGTGTCACTAAGCCAAAATTTTCATTATTAGTTTGGATATCGAATATGTGCTCATGATTTCAGTCTGACCTTGTCTTATTTGTTATTTGTTGTAGTAGACGAAACCGATTGAAACCATTTGTGCACAGGCATAAATAATCCTGATTATATTTGGCAACTGATAGATGGGCCCACAGTAGAAAATTTTATTAACACTAGATTTTTTCAGTATGCATCCTTATAGATGCCTAGGTTTCCCTCTGTCACTTTAATAGATGCATCATTTAACTTTTGCTCCAATACATATTTCTCATAATGAAGAGTTAAATTCTGCTGTGCAATTCTATGATTATTATATCTGTGGTTTTTGTCAAATATTCATTGAAATATATAACCAAATTTAGGGTGCTTTTGGTTTGGTAATAGGAATCACAATGGCTATTGGTTTGAATAATGTGAGGTATGGGATTAAGTATGTATTGCTTTTGTTTGTTTTGAAAATTTAGGTAAGGGTATCAATAAATGGGCTCCACCACTATAACCAGTAGTAATTAAGAACAAATAAGCTGTAAAAAAAATTATGGTTGAAAAAACAGTGGGTCCTACAAAATACTAACAAACTCACCAATTTAGTGGAGAATGGTCTATGGGTGCGAGTTCATATCTTTGTAGCCAAACTTGTAAACAAACACTTGTAATGGGTTTCATTGTGATACATTGATTCCAAACCCCATAAACCAAACGCTTCATTAGTACTGATAAGAATAAAAGATGCCACAGCAGTATCCAACTTTCTTCGAGTAATACGTTCTATTAAATGAAACAGTAGGGTTTATTTAAATGAAACAGTGGGGTTTATTTAAATGAAACATTAGGATCTAGCAGTGTTCCTAGTTGTACATAACTACATATCTTCATCCAATTTCTTTTGGCTTGTTTACCTGAAGAATGTAATGCTCAAAACAGTCAGATACAATTTTCAAGTTCTCTATCGATTTGGAATAACATATAAAGAACTCATCTCTTCACAACCTGACTTTACACCAGAAAACTCCAGAAAGATAATCTATCCATGCATATGATTTATGAATGGTGTTTTTAGTAAAAAATCACGTAAGAATATTGTTTGAGATTAAGCTGTATACAAAAAAGCTGCATAGATCTATTCTTCTGTTCTTAATTAATTATTATTCTTAATATGCTGTCAATAGCTGAGGGCAAAAAAGCTGGTGCTACTTCCGGTGTTTCAGCTCCAACAAGTAAACCTGTAAAACAACCTAATCAGAAGAAAGATGTTACTCTATTGGCTTCTTCTTCTACTGCAGTTCCTGAAAAAAAAGGTGGCGAGAAATCACTAGAAAAAGATAGAAAGAAAGAAACCGTACCACATCCACGTATGCAGTTTGATGACAAGAGCCGGGTTGAAAAAGCTAAAAAGCGTTCAGTTGTCCAACAAACCGAGGCTAGAAATAGAGTTGAAATGTTTAGGCATTTGCCACAATACGAACGTGCAAATCAGCTTTCTGATCTTGAGTCAAAGTTTTTCCAACTTGATCATGTGCATCCTGCTGTTTACGAGGTATGTGGTGTGACTTGTATAAAGTTTTTTTATTGTAACTGCTTTATACTAATCATAAATCGATAGATGTCGGTTTACTTTCTGGTCGATGATGGTTTAACCCTCGAACTTTTAATAATTTTACGGTTTTACACTTCAGTTTCTTTTTTGTTATTGTTTCTTCTATAACTTTTTATTTATGTTTGATTTAAACGACCAACTTTCATTATTTAATCGATTGAACTCCTTAACTTGGTCTTTGTGTGTAGTCCAACCCCTAAAAAGTTGCAAATTAAATGAATACCGTAAAAAGGTTGAGGGAATATACCATTGCGTAAACAAGTGTAAGGGTCAAAGTGTACATGGAAAAGTTGAGGGCCAAACCATCTTTATTAACCATTTACTAAAGTATAGCAGAACCCAGTTGACAGTTGGGTAGCAATCTAAACCCATTTATAAATGGCTCTATTTTGGGTTGTGCTTTAATCTCAAATGTGTCAAAAAGAATTATCTGAAGAGTGAAAAGTCTAAGTTTAATCTATAGAAACTCTTCAAAATATATCACAGTTTTTCCTGCAATCATACTGAATACTATATGTATTTAAAAATGTGTGAAAGAAATGGACAGAAAACGTCTTTCGATCCGAACCCATTCTAACTTGTTGCTTGACCCACTCATATTATCCCCTTTTTCATCCATGAACTTTAATTTTTGCAATCATCCTAAATATTGTACGATGGTTTTTTCCCTAGGTTGGTTTACGCTTTTTAGCTGGAGATATAATGTGGAGCAATACCCGTTGCGTAGCAATGCTTCAAGCATTTCAAAAAGTCATAGAAGACTACTCAACACCATCCGAGAAAACTCTATCTCGAGACTTAACCGCAAAAATCAACAGCTCTGTATCTTTCTTGATAGAATGTAGACCACTTTCAATCAGTATGGGAAATGCAATTCGTTTCCTCAAAGCCCTAATACAGAAGTCAACCTTATCTCAAACCGATTCAGAAGCAAAGGCATCTCTATGTTCAGACATTGATCGCTACATAAACGAGAAAATAATACTTGCAGATAAAGTAATAATCAAACATGCTGTTACAAAGATCCGTGATGGTGATGTTCTTTTAACATACGGCTCATCGTCTCTTACTGAAGCGATTCTATTGCACGCTTATGAACTTAGGAGACAGTTTCGGGTAGTAATAGTTGACTCACGCCCAAATCTTGAAGGTCAATCAATGCTGCGTAGGTTGATTGAAAAGGGGTTGAGTTGTACATACACTCATATTAATGGTGTTTCATATATTATGCATGAAGTTACGAGAGTCTTTTTGGGGGCGGCTTCTGTGTTGTCTAATGGAACGATATATTCGGCTGTTGGAACTGCGTGTATTGCTATGGTTGCTCATGCATATCATGTCCCGGTTGTGGTTTGTTGTGAATCGTATAAGTTTCACGAAAGGGTGCAACTTGATGCTATATGCTCAAATGAACTAGGTATGTTTTGCTGTATCGACGTCTCTCCCATGCTGTCTCTTTGTTTCTTTTTTGTACAAATGGGCGGGTCCAAAAGGTTGTCTTGACCCACCAAAAAAATGCTTTTTTTACCTTTTTATATGACTACCAAAACATAGATGATAACTTGAATATGACTACCAAAACATAGATGATAACTATACTATTTTAAGTTTTTAAAGATTTTTTTTTTGCATTGAAGGCCTACCTACTTTTTCGTTTGTCTTGTTTTAGGCATTGTATCTTTTCTACATGTGAATCATCAAAACCCCCCGAAAAAATGATAGTTTTATGGGAAGGGGATATATTAGCTGCGTAACATTGCAGCTAACAATGCTGCACTCACAGCCAAAAACTGCAATATCTAAATATTGAATAAGTCCATTTTCTTCTCATGTTCGGTAAACAAAGCATTAATATGTGTATATAGATATTTAACAATTGAATATTAATCAATGAATGGTGTCTTTCCATCATAGTTGGTGATGGGTAATTCGCAGGCCCTTTTCTGAGTTACCTTTTCATAAGATATAAGTGAAAACACATGTCATTTTATAAGTCAGATATGTCGTTTTTTCACTGTTATTGTAGCCAGTTGGCTGCATGTATTTGCACCCAAGATATCCTCTTATCAGAAAAGGTTTTAACTTTATATATAAAAATGTTAAATGTATAAAATATGAAAATAGTTGGTAGTTTAAGTTACAAAATGACCCAAACGTAACAGATTCAGATGTACACAAGATAGTAAAATGACTAAGATTAGACAAATGTAAAAGTACGTTGGTTTGTTATGCAAGAAAGTCTTTTTAAAAGAATGATTTAAGAGGTATGCTTTGAAAGTATCATTTGTGTGAAACGGTTCTTTACATTGCATCTTTTTGCAGGTGATCCTGATGTCATAAGCAAAGTTCCAGGGAGAATGAATAACCCTTTGGATGATTGGGCTAGCAAGGAAAATCTGCAACTTCTGAATTTGGTGTAAGTTTTCAGAAAAGTTCTAGTTGAATTTATTGAAGCTATCTTATGACTAAAGACTTTAAAATCTGCCCAATTGTAACAGGTATGATGTGACTCCTGCGGATTATGTCTCTATGATAGTCACCGAGTATGGAATGGTAAGTTTCTCTCGGATTATTTCGATGTCATTCTTTAGGCCATTAAACATTTAACATAATTGTTATGTCTAAATATGGTTTGAAGAGTTAAGAGAATTTTTTTGACCATGGGTTTCTACTTGACTTGAATTAAAATGAGAACCCACACTGGTCAACTTGGTGGGGTAACAAGCGGAACAGGTAATATTAAGTATGGGTCAAAATGGGTTTAGTTGACTGATGAACACATTTTTGTCTTTTTGTCTTTTTGTCTTTATATATTATTGTAAGACCTATATATATGCTAATAAAGGATCAAATTTTTTTGAAGGAAGTGATTTTGTACATATATATGGTCAGTTTTGATAAGAAAAACAATACTATTAGTACAATGGTAATCTACATTTTGGAATATACTGTATCATTTAGGAGGTTGTATGCAATAAAACTAAACTTTTAAGGCTTTAAGCTACTTTCAACTCGGTTGCGTTTGGCATAGCCCACATTTGACACACACAAATTGTTTCACTCTTGGATTATATCTTCGAGCTAAGATCACGTCATTCATCGAATTCCAATGCTTTTCCCATAACAAACTTTTCTATTGATAATTTCAGATCCCACCTACAAGTGTGCCTGTGATTGTGCGGGAATATTGCAGAGAGCACATACTAATATAGTACCTGAAATTCCATCCTGGTTCTATCTTGGAGAAGTTGTTAATGAACGTATTTTGCTGATTGTTTCAAATAAGAGTTTGTGCCATGGTAATGTAACAAGCTTTTGGTTATATAAGGCTTTCAAAAGTTTTGCTTTTCTTCACTCTGTACCATGGGTGGGGAGTATACAGAAAATAGGAACATACATTAGACGTTATTATTAAGCTATGTTTAGCGGGAGTTTTGGAAATATGGTTGTTTAGCTTTTTGTGTAGGATTGAATTGCATCTCATTATGCTAATTGTTGTGTACACATTTTGCTCGGTGTTTAGACCCCCCCCCCCCCCCCCCCCCCCCCCCCAACAATAAAATATGGGCTTGGAAATGCGAGGTTAATAACTAATAAGCTTGTATACGGTTTTAGAATCTTGCGGAAGTAGGTATATTTTATGGGAAGAGTATACTAAAAGTCCAGAATATGTTTTCGAACAGAGGTAGTTCAACATTCTGGAATGCTACTTTGTGACCATTTATAAGACATCCAAAATTTTGAGGTTTCTATATAAATAGGCCAGTTCACTGCTATTTGTAAATGTGAAACTTTTATTGGGTTATGTTTGGTTAACCCGTTCAAAATTGTGGTGATGTGTTTGTATGCAAGTGCACCTGGTAACCAACTATTCTTCTCTTTGCTATTCACGTATCTAAATTGGTATACTGCTTGATAACCATTTGATAGAAGATCGTCATCCATCGGTCACATAGAAAAAGTGAAGTTGCTAAACTAGCATTTTATGCTAACTATGTGATGAAGATCATCATATATATTTAACATTGGAAAAGGGGAAATGACACGGCTTTGAGGGCCACATCGTTCAAGTTGTTTTTCTTTGTTGGTTTTCCATGTACCGTATAAACCTTGCTCCTTTCCTGGATAAAGATAATAAGAAAGCAATTCAGTTTTCGTATCATTTTTTGTGACAATCAACATAAGTCAGGATATTTTGCAAGTAGGTTTTTATTTGTCATGTCTTATATTTTGCAAGTAGGTTTTTATTTGTCACGTCTTGTTTTAGACAGGGCCAACTTTATGAAGTTGTGTATGGCATCAAGAGTAAAAGAGGGCTGAAGTTTGTCATTTGTGATCTAGAATGCAAGCTCACGAATAGGACTATGAGCGTTCACAAAAAAGAACTTTAACAAATTTTGTGGTCATGTGTAAAAAAGTCACTAAAATTTTCATATGAACACTTTTTATTTTTTTACTCGAACTTATTTATAAATTAGTTACCGAGTGTTATTTTTTTGGGATATTCATTTATCAATTATTGGTAGACCATGACAAGTGACATAATTTATGCATTTTGGATTCTCTCAATTAAGTTTGGCTCTATTGTATATTTGTATAAAACAAAAAGTTATGATATTTGATTTATGCACACTTTGATATTTTCATTTGGTACTTTGACAATTTTTTATGTTTATATGTACGTGCAAAACACAATATGATGTTTTTCCTACCAACAACTATCTATGCAGTATATAGCATCGCGTTTAATTTAACCTATCTCTCTGAAAACCCGTGTTTCATAGGTCTTTTAACTTGTCAATGATATCTAACGTACATATACTAATGCACAACCATTGAGCGTCTACTACCCTTATTTCATATTCACAATCAACACTCGCCAGTTTATTACGATTGACATGGTAGTCATCTTGATATAGAATTCTATTTTTCAAAAGAACGGTCGGTTTGGTTGGTTTAATGGAAATCTATCTTCTCAATGTCCCGCGTTTCGGAAATGAATGAACTTTGCTATTTCTGATCATGTGACGATGCAATGCCGATCTTCAAGTTCACTACTAATTCATTTGCTGGATACCACTTAAAACTTTACTAAAAATATATAACACTACAATACGCGTCAAAGAAATCTCATTACTAAATCTAACCACGTTAGTTAAAGCACAATTCTAAAATAAGTAAAATTTCATTTTCACTACCAAAAATATTTAAACTTCATAGAGAAGCTAAGGTAATAATTCATTAATTCTTGTGACCATTTTATTCTCTTACATTCAATTGACAATAAATAGACATTACGTGTGTATTACTTGGTGATATAAACCGATCGAATATAACCCCCGATGATGTGGTCCTTTTTAAATCCAATTTCTGCATCATTAGGTGCAACTGTGCGGAGGGAGCCATGATTGACTCAAGGGTTTTCGGCCTTATGTGATCTATATCTAAACTTCCATGTCAAGCTAATAGACGGTTTTGTGACAAGTTAAATAAACTAAAAATTAAAGAAAACCATAATGTCGTCTTCATATTTTAAAGGGTGAAGGCGAATTGCCAACTTGCTTTTTCAAATTTTCCAGATTGAATAACGTACTCTCAGCCTTGTCAATATCCTAAATGAACTTTCGGAATTTGAAATAGTAAGTAATATCAAAAGTGAATAGACCAATATATTGATATACCCTTGTTTTCTTCATCCATCAATTTGTCCATGAATTTATCTTTTCTTTTAAATACACAATAAAAAAGACAAAAATACATCGTTGGTCCCTAAACTTTCCACGAAACATCGCCATGCACCTTAACTTTTGAAAAACGTCTCCGTGCGTCCCTCCTCAAGTTTTTTGAGGCCGATTGCGTCATTTGACCCGTTTTCTGTCGGTCAACGACGTTTTATGCCATTACATTTTGTTTTTAGCACAAGGGCAATACCGTCATTATGTAATACCGTGAATAGTAGCTCCGTATTACTTCCACATGTCATATCCCTCTTCCCGCCCCATAAACACATAGACGGCCTCTTTTATTCGTCCCAAAACTTTCGTTACAATAATTATCACAATTGACAAACCCTCATTGCATGTTATTGTGAAATTTTTGGTAATTTCAAAACATGGATTTTACTCTATGGAAAGTAAGAAGAGATCCAGGTTATCGAGTTGATGATACCGTTCTTTGCAACTCGGCTAAGAAACAATACGGTACGTTTTGTTGCTATAATCGTTGGAATTTCTAATTGGGGTATATTTCAATTTGTTATTAAGGTTTGATAATGTACTTTGGTCTGTTGATATGTTTCAGGTGGTAGATCTAATATGTTTAGTATGAGGGTTCATCACAATGGTGTTTTTAAATACTGGCCTGGTAGAATATACGATGGAGGTATGAAAAGTTTAGTTGATTTGGTTGACGTTGATAGTGTGCCAGTTGAAGAGTTGGATGTTCTTATGTATGAATTGGGTTACGACCTAGGTCAAAAAAATTACTATTACTTTGTTAAGCCTGGTAGTAATTTAGACGATGGTTTGTATAGCTTAAGTGAGGCTGCGAATTTAGAAATATTGAAAGATGTTGTTGAAGAACATAAGATGATAGAAGTTTATGTTGAAAACGGTAAGACAAGTTTGGATGTTGATGATATGTCACCAAAGTCAATTAGGACTGTTATTTCTCAGGTGGATGCATCAAAGAAGAATACAGCCCTTGCTATTGTGCCATATTGCTCAAAAAAATTGTTCTTAGAAAGCATAGTTAAAAAGCCTGTGGTAGAGGGTTTAAGTGAAGTCAGACAACCATCTTTGGAAGTCAATACTTTGGTAGAATCTAGTGAGGTGCTAGAAATTGAACCCTTGCTGATCATAGATACACATGTTGATTATATGCAAACAGATAGTCCTGTTAGTGTTGAGCAGAGCCAAAAAGATAGTCCGGTTAATGTTAACCATAGCCACAAAGGGCGTTCTGTTTCTGTTGATCATAGCAAAAAAGATAGTCCAGTTAGTGTTGACTATAGCCAAAAAGATAGTCCTGTTTCTATTGACCATAGCCAAAAAGATAGTCCGGTTAGTGTTGAGCATATCCAAAAAGATAGTCCGGTTAGGGTTGACCATAGCCAAAAAAATAGTCCGGTTACGGTTGACCATAGCCAAAAAGGTAGTCCTGTAGAGGTATGTGAAACTGAACAACAGTTTGGTCATATAGATGAGGAAATACATACACCTGTCGATCGTATGCAAAAAGGTAAATCTATAAACTTATGTGAGACTGATGAAGAAGTAGGTGATGAAAACGTGAGTGAAGCAGATAATTCTGAGTCTGATGTCGATGATATTGAGAACAATCAAGATGAAAACATTATTGTTGATGAAGAGAATATTTTTGATGAGCCTGATGTTGAGTTTGATATGTTCAAATTGAATGAGGAGGTACCTATACCTAGGATAGGTAGTTCTAGCCAGATACCAGATGATTTTTTTTAAGAAAAATGAGATACAAGAACTCTTGACTGATGCTGACTTTGCAAGTGGTTCTGAGAATGAGGTTGAGTATGTAATTCGGAAGAAAAAGATGAGGGCATACAAGAAACAAAAGTTAATTGAGGCACAGCAAGAAGACGAAGACATATTTTTTTTTTCTGTGGTCAAACCTTTATAACTGCAAAAGAAGTGAAAGATAAGATCAACCTGCATTCAATTCAAACTCGGAGGAAATTGTAACTCATTAAGAATGACAAACAAAGAATTAGGGCTAGGTGTATCGGAACAATACCAGTGTGTGGTACAAGCGGAGGTATTGGACTTGTAACAGTACCCAAGAGGAAAACTGGTGCGTTAACTAGAAGTCGTGGAAGGAATGTATATTTGCGATCAGAAAAGGTGGAACCAACATATTGCCCATGGTTGTTGTATGTAGCAAAAGATACATATAAAGATTTATGGAGTGTTAGAACTTTCAAGGATGAACACAAATGTTTGCAATCAAGAGAGATCAAAGCTTGTGACTACAAGTTTCTCTCAAAGCAAATACTTGACCAAGTTCAAGTGAATCCAGATATTCCAATCAGGGCTGTTCAAGATCAACTCAGTAAACAGTTTGCAGTTCAAGTGTCTATGCAAAAGGCATTAAGGGAAAAAAAACAAGGCAGGAATTGAGATCAGGGGTGATCATAAGCAACAATATACCATTTTGCGGGACTATGTTGAAGAGTTGCAGAAAACAAATCCTAATACAACAGTTAGGATAAGTGTGCAAACCTGCGTTAGATCCATCAAGTCTAACGAGAGTTTTCAAGAGGATGTACGTTTGCTTAGGTGCTTTGAAGGAATGATACAAAGCTTGTCAAAGAGAGCTGTTGGGTTTAGATGGTGCTTTTATGAGGGGTCCATTTCCTGGGCAGCTTCTTACAGCTGTTGGTATTGATAGCAACAATGGACTATACCCTTTAGCCTATGCTGTTGTTGAAGCTGAGAACAAAGATTCATGGATTTGGTTTCTTGATTGTCTTGCAGATGATCTTGACTTGCAACCAAATTCACACTACACTTTTATCAGCGACAGACAAAAGGTGATGTTTATTTTTAATTGATTATATTCGGTTATATAATTCAAAAATTATTGGTTTATTAGTAATGGATTGATGTTACTTTCTGCAGGGTATATTTCCAGCTTTAGCAACAGTATTTCCTAGTGTGGAACACATATAATGTTTGAGGCACATCCATGAGAATATGAAATTGCAGTGGAATTCTGCAGAACACAAGTCACATTTGTGGAGATGTGTTGCAGCAACAACCGTCAAACAATTTGAGGCAGCAATGCTTGCATTCAAGAGTTTTAGCGAGCCTGCACATGCTTGGTTAAGTAAGATACCACTAGCCCATTGGTCAAGGTCGCATTTTTCAGGTAGTAAACAATTCTGTTGTAGATCAACAATGTTCAACATTTTTTTATGGATTCTAAAACATGTACTATACATATGTAGGAAGAGCTCATTCTGACGTGTTACTTAATAACATGTGTGAATTGTTTAATGGGAAACTTGTGGGAGGTAGGCACCAACCCATCAATACTGCTTTAGAATACGTTAGAGCATATTGTACGCAAAGAATAGTTAATGTTATACATACAATTGACAAGTGTCCGGGACCGTTTACACCAAAGGCAACACGCATGTTAGACTTCAATAAGAAAGAGGCTTATAAATACTGTGTTTTAGGGATTGAAGGAGATAACTATCAGGTTAGTGGATGGGGAGAAAAGCGGTTGGTAAATGTTAAAGCCAGGTCTTGTAGTTGTAGAAGATAGGAGCTTACAGGTATGCCATGCAAACATGCTATTGTAGCCAACCGGTATATGAAGTTGAATGGAATCGAAGTAGGATCAGTAGAATCATAGGTTCATCCATGTTACTTGGTTAAGGCATGGGCGGAAATATACAAACACCACATCCAGCCCATCAAGGGATATCCACATTTGAAAAAGTCAAATGTGCCTACAACCATTCTTCCACCTAAGCATCATAAACCATTGGGTAGGCCACGAAAGAAGAGAAGTAGGGCTTTTACAGAAAATGATGATAGTGATAAAGATAGTAAGTTGTCACAGTCTAGTAGGAGTGTGGTTTGTGGAATTTGTGGCAATGTTGGACACAACAAGAAAACATGTCTTGGGTAAGGAGGTGTTACTGCAAGTCAAGCCAGTACGCAACAGTCTCAAAAACCAGGTTCATCCCAGCCAAAAGTTTCATCACAGAAGAAGAGAAAGGGTAAAGGTAATAACTACGAAGCAACTGAACAAGCAAGTGTCGACCAGTCTGTTACTGGAAGTCAAATGAATGCTGTTTGAGTATGTAATTCCTAAGACAATGGTTTTCATCTAATATGTAATTCCTAGACAATATTTTCTATGTTTTAAGAATGTGTGTTTCTGAACTATGTTTTAAGAAATCATATCCGAGTATGTAATTCCTAAGACAATGGTTTTCATCTAATATGTAATTCCTAGACAATATTTTCTATGTTTTAAGAATGTGTGTTTCTGAACTATGTTTTAAGAAATCATATCCATTTTGCATTATGTAAGAAATCATATCATGCTTGAGTTCTTACTTGGCTGATATTTTTGTATTTTGACAGAGAGCAAATAAGTCAAAGCTTTGTATTAGTCATAGCCAAATTACCAAAATTTGATGAAGTCAAAGCTTTCTACTAGTCAACCTACAATGACGCTTCCATATAACACTAAACAGACTACTGTACATGCATTCTACATTCTAGGAAGCTTTGCAAAACACAAAAAACATGTCTTTATAAATACACTACATACACCATATGCAAACTAAAACAATGAGTATCAAGGATACAACACACAAGTTCCTTAAGTGGCAAACTTTCTCCTTCTCCAGATGGAGCTCAGCTACAGCTGCTTGGTGAGCAGCCTCTAGCTCAATTGCATTGTCTCGGGCGTTGACGACCTCCAATGTCTCAGCCATGAGGCGTGCTTGGCATTCTTGTAATGCCGCCTCATTACGGTGAATGTGCCTCCTCAAGTAGAGGATCACCTCCTTTGCTCTTGGTGGCATTGGTGGATCGTACCACCCATTGAAGGGACATGTGGATCCCTAAAATTAATAATCTAAAATCAAGACTTTGACGCTTATACTCGTTACTTGAACATAAACATGCAATCAAAAACAGGCATTAGACTACAACATTGATTAAACTAAACGTGACATTTTAACTTAAAGCAACCTAACCATGAACGCACCTCCACCGGACAATCATAATAACGCCTTCCGGCGTTGACATTGTTCCAACAGGTCCTTAGGACTGCCCACCTGCCACATCCGTACCGCGCCATTCTTAAGATTTGATCGGAAATACTTTAGGATAAGATTTGATGAGAGAGAGGATAATTTAGGGATGAGTGGTGAATACATTTAGCTTTTATTACCATATAATTATTGTAGCATCTGCATACACCGCGTGTGACTCAGCACACGGTATTACATAATGACGGTATTGCCCTTGTGCTAAAAACAAAATGTAACGGCAGAAAACGTCGTTGACTGACAGAAAACGGGTCAAAGGACGCAATCGGCCTCAAAAAACTTGAGGAGGGACGCACGGAGATGTTTTTCAAAAGTTAAGGTGCCAGGCGATGTTTCGTGGAAAGTTTAGGGACCAACGATGTATTTTTGTCATAAAAAAATGAAGAACACACCAACATTGTCATCCCATCACCTCCTTCATGATGGTCACAACACCACCATCATCACCACTGCCATGATCCTCAAGAACACCCAACCATCTTACCCTTTAACAACCACCACAAAAACCTAATTCCGACCAATCAAATCACAATCATCATAATCACAAAGAAACCCTAAATCCCACAGTCCCGACCCCTTCTTTCGTCAAAGTGACAACAATCTTACATCAACAGTTCATCTTCAGTACGAGGAAGATTTGAGAAAATGATACATGATGCATATAAGACATTGTATGTGCAACAACTAAATTAGCACACGGTGGTGGTAGATTTCAAGAAGATGTGTTTCACGTGTTGGAGGCAGTTGCGGCATAAGTAGAGTTTTACAGAATGAGAATGTTTGAGAAAAGCTGTCTTTAAGAACAAAATAAATAAGGGAGAAGATAAGGGTATTTTTGTTTCATTTTTATTTAATTCCCTAAGGTTTGAATTTATATTCAATTTTAATACAAAATGAAGAACACTAATAACAGCAAACCCACAACTTCAAAAAAAAAAATCCATATCCTCAAGAACATAAACACCCAAAACCTAGAATTTCAAGAGAACACAAACCCAGATTTTAAAGATTCAAAGGCCACTTAATCCACTTCTTGTATTTATGATAACATTAGTTTTATCCATTCTTGGTTTGTTTAATACGTCATCACAACTCGATGAAATGATTCAGAATAATCATCTAGGAAAATAGTTCCACTACGTTTTTCAGTCTTGATTGCTTGGTGATGATCTTCAAAAACTCGAGCTAGTTCGTAAGCCCTTATAAGTTTAATTCCTTTGACCAGATTCAAATAGTCACAGCCAGAAAAGACACATATTCTTAATCTCTTATGATCTGCTGATGTGAGAAATTTGATAAATACAAAGAGTTGTCCTTTTTCTCCCCTTTACGTAACTCATTAAATAGCGACAAATTAGCGTATTTGAAGTCAGTACAGTAGGCTTGCTTATCCAGCTTAAAAAAGACATGCAATTAAAATAAAGATTAGTGGTCTGAGATATAAAAAAGAGTAAACTACAAAATCATCCTTGTGGTTTGTCTAATGTGGCAATGGATGATTATTTCCAAAATTCACAAGGATATTTTCTTATATGAAATGATATTATAATTTGTTCTATCTTTGTTCTTTGTTTATTGTTTATATCTTTACTATCGATCCACAAACACTATTCACTGTCGGATCTACTATTCGCTTGCTTGGTCGAAATTGAGTTAGGTTGTGAGTAATGATGAATTAGTCAGAGCTATTAAGAAAGTGGCTCTTATGGTAAGAAACTTGTCTGCCAAGGTTGATGGATCACTACCAATAATAAAAGAATCATAAGCACCCTGATTTGATGATTTAGGGCTTGTGTACTCTACCGGTCTCGAGAAAAAGAAGGTTGTGGAGGAAAGTATTGCCCAAGAGTCGAACAAGGTGGAAGATGATTTCAATAAACTGGTGGAGATGTCAGCAAAAGAGAACTAGGAAAAAGGTTAAGGTTTGATGTCCAGTTGGATAAACTAATTTTATCATAAATATGAGAGTAAACTGCAAAAAATACTTGAGTATATCCAAAAATGCAAGTTTAGCCACCGAAAAGATATATCTGCAAATTATGCCACTATTGTGGATGTTTGCCTGCAAATTGTGTCCCTCGGCCTAACGATCATTAGAAATTCCCTTTAGTTACTGTTCTAACCCCTGTGAAATGACTATTTTACCCTCGTCTTTATCTCAACTCTCATTTAATTTTGAATACTGTTTAATTTTATCCCACCACCATCAATTTTAACCATTAATTTCAACCAAACTAAACTAATTATGATCACAATAACATCAAAAACACAATTATCAAATAAATTTTCTTTCATTCTTTACTAATTCCACAAGCAGCCACCATAATATTCAAGATAAAAAAATGGCTAGCACATAGTCAAATAACAAGTCACATCGAATCACCCATTGTTTCTACATCTACAACAAGATGAAAACACAAATATATTGAAATTCATAGATGTCTTAAAAAAATATTACTTAAACATAGTAATAACTAAAATTAAGGCAAACTAAAAGTCAACAAAGCAAATTGAAATTACTACAACCATATCTTGAAAGATAGATAGGAAAGCTTTTATGGTTTCTTGACTCGTTCCTCCATGAGTTGCACGATATAGTTTTTAATCGATGTTCACATGTAGCGCGTCTCTTCCTTAAACAAGCGTAGTTCCTCACAATCCTAAAATGTATTTTTGCAACATTGACAATCAGACGCTTGTGGTTCTGGCATCGGTTGAATTGGTGGTTTAGGGTCAGCTAGATGATACCATTCTGAAGAGCCTTCTACTTTTATTGGGTAACGGACCGCATGGTTGTGATCGTTTGTTTTTGAGTTTGTGGATTGTGCATCCATGGTGAGCTGAGAGTTTGAATGAGTTTGATGAACAAGGTTGATGAGCTGAGAGTTAATGATGTAAATGTATGTGCTGAAGTAAATAAGTTGTGAGAAGTAAGTAAATAAGTTGATGAGATGAGATGGGTAGGTTTGTGTGTAATTATGAGAAGTTAATACTCCTTTATCTCACAAAGTGAAAATCAAACGAATGTATTTCAAAACATATCAAAATAGACCCAGACTATGTTTGACTATACAAAAGGTGCCATGAGTTATTTTCAAACTAGGTGAGAAAGAATATGGCTTACTCGTGAAGTAAATACTCCTTCCTTCCTACTTGTTTAGTGAAGTAAATTCTCATACCAACTTGTATAGTGAAGTAAATTCTTCTTCCTTCCAACTTGTCTTCCAACCTAGATATGATACACCTTCCAACTACAAAATTGAAGAGAAAGAATATGGCTGGTAGTGACACAGACGTAGAGGTGTTGGATGATATCAGTGAATCAAGTAAAATGACATGCATTGACTGTTATTTGCAAAGTTTGAGCAACATTGACAAATCTCTCTTATGTTTTAATGATGACAAATAAACTTTAGCAACACATAAAATCACAAATGTTAGCAACAACCCAAGCCGATCCATAACTGGGTCTGGCGCGCTAGTGACGAGTCGGAGAGCCAGCAGCGCGCCAGTCGTCTGTTAAGGATCGGTCCGATTTTTGAACATTTGACTTGTCTCCAAAATTCCCAACAAATGATTATCCACACTTTCTAAACACATTATCACTACCTTCATCACTTTGATAATATTCCACTTCATCATTCTTTCACAACACACTTCCTTCCCATAAGCTTGGATTCAAATTTGAATTTGTCAACCCACCTCTTATCCAAAAACATTCTCTTACACACTCTTGTACTACATATAACAACGATACATATTTTTTCAAGGGTCATATCTGCTATTAAACATGCATAATGTGTAGCATATTATATCAATAGTTAAATTTAAACAAATTTAAACAAGAGCAACCTAAACATCATGTCAGTTAAAAAAGTCAAATCCTTTATATAATCGATATTAACACATAATGAAAATATTATGTGAAACTCATGCATGCACGGGTATTATAACTATGTAAGTATTAAAAACCTAATATATTTATAGAAAAATCTTAAACATTACAAAACCAAGGATTTATAATTGTCACAAACTCACAATATTTAAATTCAAAATAAAGTTATTGAAATATTATTGCGCGTTGTACTATCTGCTTAAATCTCGTGCATGCATTAGTTCTAAAACTAGTAGTAAACATAAACAAGATTAATTTAAATGTGACAGGAGATTTATTTGTGAAGTGGTTGTCAAAATGTAAACTATGAGGGGGGCTTATTATCTAATATACATAAAAGGCAGGAATGGGGGCTGCAAAATTGTGGTTCACATTGCGTGAATCACTGTTATTCCAACTGTTCATCGGAATAAAAAATTAAAAAAACAAAACATGTAGTAAATAATGTGGCAAGCTATTGTTATTCCAACTGTTCATCCCCCCCCCCCCCCCCCACACACACACACACACATTTTCTTCCTGAATCCTCTTGATTTCTTCCCACCCCTAATAAATCTCAACCCCCTCCCCCTATTACACAAACAAATCTACACAATACAATACAAAAGCGGCGGCCAAGATTTTGGCAGTGGATCTTTTTCCGACGAGAGTGGCGACTACAGCGGCGGTAAGTGGCTGCAACCAGCGGCGCTACAAATAAAATACCAAAAACATTAGATAAAGAAAAAAAGCGTGTATCTAAAAAAAATATGGATTTACAAAAAACCAATAGATATAATAAAACGTGTGCATGACCGAGTCAATCTATAGATCTACAAAAAAAAAAAAAAAAAAAAAAAAAAAAAAAAAAAAAATCAATAGATCTAAAAAAATATGGATTTACAAAAAACCAAAAGCTATAAAAAAATATGGATTTACACAAATCAATAGATCTCGAAAACAAACGTATCGATCTATAAAAATACTTATATACTCGGTGAGTCACCGAGTCATGACCGAGTCATGGCTAAAACAATAGATCCACACGGTTTATGAGCTTTAAAAGAGTTTTACAAAAGGTTTTAATTAAAAAACGGTTAAAATAAAAAGTTATCAAATTAGGGTTTGGAATATATTAAATAAATAAGAGAAGGGGGCGCGTGAAGGGATTTACCGTCAAGAAAAGAGGAGGAGGGGCTGAGGTGGCTGTGGTGGCGGTGGTGGAGTTGTAGGGCGCGTCGAGGCTCGAGACCTTCAAGAAACAAAGAAAATGGACCGATCTATAAATTTGGGTGATAAAAAGTGTCGCTTGAAAATTTGGCCGGAAAAGTTTTCCGGTGGCGGTGGGTGGTGGCCGTCGGTGGCTCGCCGAAGAAGGGTAGGAGAGAGAGAGAGAGAGAGAGAGAGAGTATAGAATTGTGTGTGTGTGTGTGTGTGAAAAATGAGGAAAATAAAAATGAGGGCTTATATATTAAAGGAGGGACCAAAGTTGGGTAAAAGGAAAAGTGTAAGGGTCAGAGTGAAAAGCTGGGGCGGAGGGACTAAAAGTGACAACATGGCTAAACTTTTGATAGAATCACTACGGGAGTCATTTGATGTACCAAACGGACTCGAAAAATTACGAAACTTGCGTCATTGTTTCCAAAATGATTTTTCCAATAAAATCAACTATAAATATGCAAAACTTTATCGAAATCAATTTATTTGGCAAATTCGGTTCATTTCATGTCATTTCGAGTTTAGATTAAACACAACATTCCCGGAGCAAATCGCGCGTTTACTGTTGATCAAATAAATTAGAACCAGGTCACGCATACCGAATCAAACATGTTTTCAATATGTGTTAGTATTTTGTGTGAAAACGCATAAAAATGAATATATATATATATATATATATATATATATATATATATATATATATATATATATATATATATATATAACATGCCGCAAAACACTCCCGTAGCAACGCGTGGGTTACCCCGCTCGTTGTATTAATTAGGCTATAGGCTTGGAAAAAAGCTTCATTGTAGCTGAGTTGATTAATGTAATTAAAGATACATCACCTTCTCAAACTAATGAACTATGCGGAAGAATATAACTGTGAAATCATCATATACATGCAACATTGCAGCCACATACAAACCTTTTCCCGGAAGCATTTTTGGTTAACTATAGTTTGGATCTTTCAACCGATTCTATTGCTACATACTAAAATAGGGTACAGATCTCCTTTCCAGGAGGTTGGCAAATAATATTAGTTCAAATGATATGACAACTTTAAACAAGAGGTGGTCCATCAAGATTGGCTAGCACATTCACTTTCTTCCCGAATGTGTTTGAGTTCAATCTTGGTTGGACATTTTTTTTTTTTTTTTTTTAGAGCGCAAGAGGTTGTCCATCGAGATTGGTTAGCACATTCACCTTCTTCTCAAAGGTGTTGAGTTCAAAGTTAATTAAACATGATTTCCCCAAGCAAAAACTGAACTTACCTATTAAACAATGACATTCACTAGCCTTTTGTCATTAGGATTCTTATGACTAAATTATCTATTTTTGTCTAAATGTTTGATTTATTATTATTATTATTATCATCATCATCATCATCATCATCATCATCATCATCATCATCATCATCATTATTATTATTATTATTATTATTATGTTTGAACGATCTAAATGTTTGATTTGAACAAGTTCAAATTAGAGTACACGTAAGTTTCAATTGACAATCAGGATCAGATGATTAGATTAGCCTGTTCATTCTAAATCTCTATCTTTATTCATTTGCATTAGATTCAAAGAAAACTCAATACCCTTTCACTAAATACGTGGTTAAATCTCTAATTATATTGTTGATTCAGTCTCTGAGGATATTTAAAAAAAAATCAAGATGAAAATGAAAGTTTTCTACGGCTAAACGCACTAAATTTTTTAGTGGCAAGTCCTCAAATTTGTTGTTTTATCACTGATTACTTGCCTAAAGTTTACTTACTCTACTTCAAATTTGAAGAACTGGATCACATTCCAAAAGTTTTATAATCAAAATCAACCACAAATATGCTTTACAACTTTCAAGTACTTAAACCGCATTTTCGCTCAAAACACATCATGTGGTTTACGATAAACCCAAAATTAATTTTACAGCTAACAGACATTCGTCGAAAGTGACCATGGTTAATAACATCAATGCTACATGTGTTCCAAAGACAAATGGTTAGAATCATGATCCTCTAAAATCTGTACATGAACAAATCATTATACCTAAATTTACACTAAACAACATTAACAAACAAACACTCATTTAAACTTTTTATCAGAACCTTCAGCCACATTTTCTACAGCGCCTGCTAACTCCATCAACCTCTCGTAATCAATCTCAGTCGACTTATATTTCAGCTTGATCCCACATTCCGTCCATGATTTAACACAAAGTATCGCTTGTACACTCGAATATGGTAATGAATGTTTTACCCTTTCAACCTCGTCTCCTTTAGAACAAAATAGGACCTCAGGCGCCATTGAAGTCGCTTGAACAGCCAAAAAATCCCGAGCCATAACTGATAGTCTCGGGTACCTTGTACTATTCACTTTCCACCATTCCAGCACATCGATGGAAATCGGGGCTGGTGGTTCTGATAAGTACAAAGTCAACTCATCTGTCGGGGATGCCACACTTGATCTTCGTCTTTTACGCGCTATTTCTTCAGCAAATGACACATTAGTCCCCCCATCTTCCAATTCTTGTGTGCTGCCGCCATATGATGTAGTCATTGAAGAGAAAAGGGTGTTCGAGTAATTTCGCAAAAAATGACTCCGTGCTTCCTCGAGATAATTTTCCAAGTTTAGACTTTCGGGAATTAATTCGATTTTTATTCGAGGGTCAAGGATGGCGGTCATGTATGTGAATATGTTTAAAACTTGATCATTGTAGCTTCTTACTCTTGTAGCCATGTCGATTGCAGCGTTTTTGAGCCACTCTGGACTGTGACGGGATTCTTGGCATGCGGTTATGGTCTCGGAAATGTGGTCCATGAAGAAAAGAACTAGCCCGACAGTTGGTAGTTTGTCTGTGCATATGTCATTTGTGGTTTTGTAGAACGGTTCTAGATACGCGTGCATGAGATTGATCGCATTTTTCTCGGCTGAAGTTAGCAGCAGTCTTCCTAGCGTTTTTTCGTTCTTTCTAATTATAGTTTCCACAGATTTTCCTGCCTGAATATTTATGAAAAATAAGACGAACGAACACAATATCTAAGAGATAAGGTTAATCGTATAAAAGAAAGTAACCAACGTTGGCCCTAATTCTATTTTGGGTGCCTACATTATAAAAAGGGTAAAAATCAACCCAAGAGATTAACATTGATATATAAGTTACATACCTTACGGACAATATCGAGCATTTGATAAGTACCACTCCATCTGGCCGAGACATCAAGTGGAAATTTCCAGTTACCTTCTTGATAATTTGTTGTAAACTGACTAAATTCCCCAATCATATCCGACGATGAATTCAACTCCAATGCAAACTCCCTAATCTTTGAAATTACAGATTTTGTTGATCTCAAACCATCCTCAATAACGGAATTCAATGTATGAGCCGCACACGAAACGTAGCAAAAAGGGTAACCTTTTTGGCTTTCAAGATCCTCTTTAAGCGTATGACAAGCATGAATAGCATTTGCACTATTATCATGAGTACACGAAAGAACCCTATTTTCTAAATCATAAAATTTTAATACTTTAATGAGTGTGTGATAGATTTCTAAACTTCCGCAAGGTGAAGGAACCCGGGATACATCAAGTAATAGTTTATGGAAAGACCATAGTTCATCGATCCATTGACAACTAATACTCATGTAAAAGATTTGTTGGTATGATGTCCAAAAATCAAGGGTGATTGATAATTTCGACGTGACATGTGCTAACATGCACCGTAGGTCTTCCTGCATGGTTTTAAATACTTCATCAAGTACTAATTGGAATTTTTCTGTGGGCCAGATTTGGACGGGTGGATTGAGGAATTTATAGGAGTTTGATAGCCATTTTTCTTCGATGGTTGAAGGTGGTAAAGAAGCTAAAATTAGCCATTTTATGAGTAACCAGTTTAGATGGTCGAGTTCTACATGAGAGGGTTTCACTTGGGTTTGAGGCTTTTTGATGACTATAGTCTGTTGTGAACTTGGGGTGGAGACAACATCATCCTTATCATAACCTGGATGACGGTTGCTGAGGTGCCTGCCCAAATTGCCTTCAGCGACAAAAGGAAACATAAATGTGTAGGTTAAAAGTTGCTGTATGGAAGGAAAAAAAAATCGACTCATTCACAGTTGCCCAATATTTCATTTCATAGAACAGATCAAATTAATAGATAAAAGAAAAACAGGTCGAACAAATCAATAGTCACCCAAAGTATATTTTTTAATGCACAAAAGAATCATTATATGATACTTGACACACTATTATTTATAAAATGCACATTGAATGCAATCTTTCTTGTCAATTCAAGCTACCGCCAGCTCGACTTATTATCCAAAAAAAACTACTTATAAAATTTTTATGATCTAAATAGCAGATGAAGTACCTGTGGCTGTAGATATTGAATAGCTTTGTCCACAGAATTTGCATCGGCGGTTCTTGCCATCAGATGTTGTTTCAAAGAATTTAAGGTAAACGGAAGTCATGGTCTTCTTTCTTGGTTTTGTTTTGTCTGAAGAAGTACCTGGTGCAACACTATTTGTTGGTTCGATGTTTGGAATGAGTGCCACATCCATCACAGATTTGGGTTCGATATCTGTTCAAGAAACCCAATTAAAAAGAAACAAATAAATATCATTGTATCCTAAAATAGTGAACTTTACAACGAAAAACCAATAAACACTGGTAAAGGTGACTAAAATAGAACGGAAATTTGGCCATGACACATGCTAATAATGTTCAAGACATTATACCTTCATCCATAAGTTACTCTAGGTCTATTTGTCTACATCATTAATCATTTTATTTGGTTATCCATTACGTGGGTCTAATCCTCTTTTGTTATATATCATTTTATATGATTGTTGACCAGAGCATATATCATGGTTACAGATTATTCCAATATAGTAGATGCACCAGGAAAAACATTTTTTTCTTATTTTTCTTGCGCTGCAAAGTTTCTTCTTTTCAGGGTACGCATGTGTAAGCCATGATACTAAAAGGGTTCTCCTGCTAAGAGGACTTCAGTAGCGACATTAGCATTGGTTTGATTATAATCATGTTTAATTTTAAAATGATTACAGCCAAGTGGAATAAACGCAGGTGCAAATATGGCAAGAAATCAAGCCAGTACCTTTTAAGTTTTTGTATGTTGTATTGGTTACACTCCAGTCCATTAGAGGTCCAGTTTTCCCACCAACTACACCTGCCTGGAGCAATAAATTCAGATCAAGAAAGTTCACACACTAAATTTAGCCAATCATGCAACAAATAAATATCATAAATAACAAAAAACGAAATTCAACTCAGAAACAACCAAAGTTTGTACAAAACATCCGCTTGTTAGAGGGTGGTTGGATGTGTGTTTAAAATGAATATTGTGACTTGAGTTTATTATGTTTGACATAAGTGATTACGATCTTGAAAATTCTGATATTTTAGGGTCAAAGTAATCAAATTTAAAGAAGCATGTAAAGAGTTGTAGAAAAACTGAATTATTGATATAAATGTACAATAACTTAACAATCCATTACTTTAATCAGCTGCTTATCTGATTCTTATAATTATATATTGCAATAACCAGTTAAGAACCGCACATCCAAATAACCCTACAAAAGATCAACAAATATCACATATGAATATACGATCCCATATTCCCAATTTCCCATTAGCTAACAAGTTCCATAAAACATTTCCCTGCCCTATGCTACATTGCCCAAATTCTTAGACACGCCATACCATAATGTGCACAATGTTTGATTTGACTGAAGTTCATTTTGACAGCATCTGTTTGATAACTCTTCTGCAAATGACCCTTGTCAAATGTAAGCGGTATAACTGAAAGAACTATGGTTCAACAGTATCCCTCTCCAGGACAGTAACCCGGGCACAAATGTTTTTGAATAGTTCAATTTTCACCAACTAAACCAAAATAAGCAATAACGAGAAACACAACATTTTAGGACCGGGTGCATTTCGGAAAATTTGGCATTTTTTTTCCAAAAATTAACACTAACGCGGAACCTAGTTAGTTCCATCACTGATCCCTCTTATCGTTGAAAATAAGCTATTTCGAAACAATTAATTTCACTCACAAATAATCAGACTGAAAAAAACAATCTAAAACACTTCAAAGTTACTTATAAGTTATAACCCTATATCGCAATAAGCATATTAGCACAACTCAAAAGTCTGCATCACCACGCAACACAACAATATCATATAATGAAACATGTGACAAATGTGACATAAAGAATCAAACAAAAGTATTAAAAAATAAAAATGTCACCTCCTCAAACTGCATAAGAAGTCAAAACAAAGTCAACAGCTTAAAAAGTAGGGAACATCAATCACCGTACACAAACCTGTAGAAAAAAACCAATATTTAAACAAAAGAAACAAAACCCATATATAAAAAACAGAAAAAAAGAAGTGAATCTAAGTTACCCATGTTTCAAAAGTGTTTAAACAAACATGAGTTAAAGTGAGTTAGTGTTTGAGTGTTTGGAGGGAGATTGAAAATGGTGTGTTTGGGAGCTGGATCTAAAATAAGCCGGATCGGAGCCGCCGAGCTTTTCAGACAAATAAAAGAAAAGAAAGGCGGAGAAAAATAAGGAAAAGTGATTGATGAGTGGTTGAGTCGAGCCAGCCGTTGGATTGGTTGTTTTTTGTTTTTGTTTCTATTTTTCTTTTTCTCTTTCTTTAAGAATGTACTAGTTTGCCCCCTCCAAGTTCTTTTTATATAATAATCCGTCCATCTAAAATAAATGTCAACCTTTCTATTTTAGTTTTTTCAAAACTAGACGAGTACCCGTGCATAGCAACGAGATTTTATAGCGGCAGATAGTTATAGTAATATTTTGGTTACACAAGACATCATTACAACTATATGCTGCTATAAACTCATTGATATGCACAGGTACTCGTCTAGTATTTATAACGTTAGGAAATTCTTTTCGAGTGATCGTCGTTATGTTTAGCGATGCTAGTAAAGTGCTCACGTATAGCTATGTATGCATACAATTGCTAAGTTCCACAGAGTATTAGCTTTCAACGATGTGCATAGAGTTATAATGAAGTCTTAATGGTTCTTTATAAAGACGTTCATTTTTATGGTAAAGTGATCCCATGAGATATTGTAGGTTGTTTTTTTATTTCCACTCCGTTAGAAGTTTAATCCTTTACCATTGATTATCCCTTTTAACTTTTAACATTTTTCTTACATGATAGTGTGAGTCCCTATACAATGTCACGTGACATCCCAAAGAAAAACATCATCCAATCTTTTTAAACCTACTTGAATTGCTTAGTTTAAACTTTTTGAACAAATATTTGCAAATTTGTTTGAAATAATATCCAATAAAATTGTACTTTGACCAATGCAACTTTCAAACTTGTGTAGAATTGTGATAGAGTTATGTATCTATTGGATGGAACTTCATTTGAATTGGTGTTTCTCTTAGACATTGTATTTATTTTCTAAAGCTTAACTTTAACAACCACACAAAGCTACAACTTGACAATCACACTTGAATCGAAGAGAAATTACTACTCATACAAGATTAAGACAACAAATAAAAAAATAAACAAATCATGCCAATGAAAAATCAGGCACATGGGACTTGTACCATACACTCTCTTTAATACCAAGTTCAAGAACATACGTCCTGAAACCAAAGAAAGCAACCCAATGCCACTTATTATTTAAAATCATGATAAGAAAACACTTTTCAATTTTATAATAGGCCTCAACAGTTCATCATCAGCCTCATAAATTAAATCTTCAAAATAAATACAAAAAACCAAATCGTTTATCAGATCTTAACGAAAACCATCATGTCTAAGCTAAATATTAACTTACCTCGTGACCACCAAACTTACCAAGGACCCATTTTGATATGTTACCGAACTAGACCATACATGACCGGTAGTGGTAGTGGTGACAATAAATAAACCCACTAACACTATAGCGGTGTTAACAGACCCCGAACCACAAAATGAAAGGCGGTCACCCAAACACATCGAAACTAAAAAAAACCTCAAAACCACATTTATATCCAGTCAGATTCAGCAATAACAACTTAGATCCCGTCAAATCACCCACGAAACAGCTAGAAAACACCACCGAAACCACAAAACACCACTAAAACCACCAAACAACGAAACCACCTAAGCTCAAAATACCACTTATTAAAGCATGATACAGTGGTGTTGGTGGTGGAATCACTTGTTGGTGGCGGCGATATTGATTGTTGTGGAGGCTGCAGAATCTAGTGGTAGTGGTTATATGGCGTGGGTTTCTGTGTTTGTGTTTGGATTTGAGTTGTGTATTTTATTTTTCTGCGTTTGAGTTGTGTGGCGGCGAAAGAATGGGGCGAGGTTGTTAGGGTAACGAACATAGAGACAATGGTGATATCCAGTTGTGTGTTTTCTGAATGTGAATGTGTCAGCTTTACAATCATAAAATTCCAATAAATATCCAGTTGTGTTTCCATATTCACGTAAGAATTAAGTTTTCTAGTCGACACAAGGTGATCTTGTTTCTCTTTTGTTTCTTTTATTTATTCGACACACATAATACATGATACATCAAGACTAATAACCTGTTAAAAGGATCACTAGAAACATGTTGTATAATTGTTGTTGACAGCCGCATGAAATCACACTTAAACTACATGTTATACGCCCATATGTAATTGTTTGTGTCGTGTGTTTATGGGATTGTTTTGTGTCGTGCTTGACAGCTCCTTATCGACCCTTTAACTAAACATAATCAAGCCCTAAATTCTGTCTTAAATGGCCATTAACGAGGCGTGTATAATCAAAAACCCTAGGTTGTTTTAACGAGAGGGATATGATTTCATGAGGGGGTTGTCGTGGTATCTTTGATTCGTTAATCCATGTTACGAATGGGATGTTTTGTGTGTCAAATTTGGGATCTAACCTGATTTTAATATGATGACTAAAATGGGTCTTGTGATTTTTAGAGGTTCGTGGGTGTTTATATAATTAAAACATTTGATAAGACGGCCTAATATGGACTCTAATAGAAAGCAGTTTTGAAGGCTGAATATTGGTGCACTGTAGCTCGAGTTCCACAAGTGATTAATTCTGTAATTTTGCATGAAAACTCAGTTTAATATCTTAATTAAGTTTTTCAATTGGTTTGGAGTGAACTGGAATTGTATTGGTCATGCTTTTGAATTTTATGGGATCATGTGTCAAATCTGTGAATCCGAGTTTGAAAACCAGATGGTGTTTTTGATTTTTAATTTTGAAACCATAAGGAGTTAAGAGCTCTCCTTTTACAGGAGTGATATCTAAGTTATGTGGGACTTCCTTGAATTTTTATGGATTTTTTTTTGAAGTGTACAAATGGGCTAACCAAATGCAAACTTTCTGCGTATTCGTGCAATGGGTAGGTCTGGAAAGATGAATTTTTAAAGGGTACTTACACTTATGAATAAAATCTTCAAAAATTTGAGTAATTACTTAACTTATGTGGGAACCGCAGGAAAAATTGGGAGAGTCTCTGGAGTTCATTTGATGTGTCATAAAATTCATGAGAAACTTACCCAGATTTGTAAAATAAACCTAAAATAAGTTATGAGTATAACTATAAATATAAATCATTAAAAACCAAATGTAACATATGAAATAAACATATAAGTATATTAAGTGATCCCTATTTCGTGTAGTTCATTGAAGAGGCGCGACGTTGTTTCCTTGTGTTCATGCATTCGTTTGCTTATCTTTCATACGAGTTAAGGTACAGATATTCTACCCTTTTTCAGTAAGGGTGCTTTCGCTCTCATGGCTTCTGATCCTTGATTTTTGATTCATTATCTTGATATGATTCCGTAAGCCATTGCTATGATCCTTTGTACTTGATTTATTCGTTCGATATGCTTCGTTTGATATGATCTTTTGATATGATTCGTTTGGTATGATCCTATGATATAATCCTTTGATATGATTCGTTTGAAATGCTTCGTTGATATGACCCATATGATATGATACTTGATATAATTCGTTCGATACCCTTGTGACATCAGTATTCGAATCCCCTGATACTTTGAAGGTTCTTTTGATAATATAACTAGATGTGAAAACCATCTTAATTATATCATGAAAATGTTTTGAGAAAACTATTTTAAAATGATGTTTATGAGTACGATGTGATACCACTTTTATATGAAATTTTACTAACTTTTATGAAAACTACTTTTAAGGACTATCTTTATGAAAACAGTTATTAAGATCACATTTATGAAAGCCATTATTAAAAGATTACTTTTAAATGAACATTTGACATAAACCTTTGAATTGAACCTTTGTTATGAACCTTTGAACCAATTGATATGAACCTTTTGAATTGAACCTTTGCTATGAACCATTTGATTTTGAACCTTTGCATTCTGATGACTTAGACATTTGCCAAACTTTGACTTTGCCTTTGACCCTTCAGTTTGATACTCGAGCCACTTTCCTAGCCATGAAGGTAACATGGCCGTGTCATTGATGCACCAATGACATGACTCTATGGCGGTGGAGTGATGTTCCGTCCCGTCCTTTTTGTTATATGATTTTGAGCTCAAGAATATATATGTTTGGCCACTATGATTTATTTGCAGGGGCGTATGGATGCATCCTAGATTTGATTTGATTTGATATCATATGTTATGATATGATTTGATTTGGTGATTGATGTTGTGTGCAATACACGTCCTTCACATATTTGAGAGGTCGTTCCTCTATGGTTACTAATGATATGCTATGATTACGATTTGATTTGTTTGGGCTCGGGATTGATTACTGACCTCTGTTACACTTTTATATTCATTTGTTTTTGCCTTCTGATATTCCCCAAATGCACTATATCCTAATACTTTTGATTCTTCATGTTATCTTTTCAGTTGACTTATGATATTGTTCCATTGATCTTGATCCCTTATTCATTTGGCATATGACTTTCTTTCGGCAGGAGCTTAGTGCTTCTTTTCTATTACTTATACGTTTCGATACCCGTTTGCTTTGTTATATACTATGTAGTTATCTCGGTCAAAAATCTCGTATCGTTCAAGGTCCGATATTTGAAATAGCGGTTTTCGCGGTGAGATATCGGTGAGATATCATTTTTTATATATCGGCTTATTTATGTATATGCTTTAATTTTTATAGTAACTAGCCTTAACATAAAAACAATAGGACCAGCCTTATTAAAATAAAATACATTAATGCTAAAAAAGGATCCAATAAAAGTCCAAAAATAAAAAATAAATAAGGCCCAAACAACTATTTAACCTAACCCTATTATTTCTCACTATATAATACCCTGAACTTTAGCACAACATAACCCTAATCTCATTTCATATAAACTCACAGCCACACTACTCTTCTACTCTCAAACAAGTACAGTACCAGTTGCAGCCACACGAACACAAAAGAAACTAAATCTCTTTCACCTCAAAAAGAACACAGATTATACCACTTCTATCTCATTTCTTTCTTCACATGTTGTATGATCGTCGCACATTTTAATTAGGGTTCAAAGTTGGGTTATAGTGTTATTAAGTTGGGCTAGTTGTTAATTAGGCTGTCAAAAAAACCCAGAAAAATTAAAAGTCAAAATCTCGCCGATTCCAAAATATCGGCCAATATCGCCGATATTATCGGATCCGATATTTTGGGGCGATATTTTGATCCGAGATTTTTTTAGGAGCGATACACGAGATATCGACGATATTAACTACATAGGTTATATATCTGTTCACTGGCTTTTTAAGCTCAGCCGCATTTCTTTTCCTGCGGCAGGTTTTAGGTTGGAAGCTGGGTTTAAGTGAAGAGTGCATAGAAGCTCTTAGTGGACTACCATAATGATTAAAAGCCCAACTGCATCTTGATTAGACTTGGATTGGAGTTAGTTTGGATTTTTATTACTTATTGTATAGAGTTAGCATTTCAATTATTTCCTTAGAATACCTTTGTAACTTTATGTTTGTAAGTCTTCCGCTTACGTTTGTATGTTCTGATTTGGCACCATAATTTGACATTTTGACCCATGTCGGGTTGGGGTGTTACACCTCCGGTCTCCAAGAACCACTAAGACATGAAACATCTGACAAAGTCTGAGCCCTCCCAACAAGCATGGCTTTGTGTTGCAAATCAACAAGAGCAACACTAAAGTGATCTGAGCCAAGAAAATTTTTAATGGCATAAGGTAGAAATTCTCTGATGACTACAACATGATCAGAATCAGAAGTCTCTAGCCTGTTAAATAAAGCACCAATCTTGTCACGGAGGCTAGCCGATATTAGAATTAGGTTAATCATCTTAATCCTTTTCATTAACCAACCGAATAATATATAGAGTACATAAAGTCATGTAACATAAAACCCTTAATGGGCCTAAGTAAATACAAAGACATAAACGTAGTTGGCCTAATGAGAATGCACGACTAATACTCCCCCGCAGTTTAAGCGGGAGGCTTTCGAATGTTCCAACTAGATCGAAAATCAAGAAACAATGTTGTAGGAAGCCCCTTAGTAAATATGTCAGCATACTGAAAACGAGACAAAACATGCAGAACACGAACTTGTCCGAAGCAACATAATCACGAACGAAATGAATGTTTATCTTGATGTGTTTTGTACGTTGATGTTGAATGGGATTAGTAGATAAATACACAACGCTGACATATCACAATAAACAATAGTGGTTATAGACAAAGGGGCATGTAATTCGCACAACAAATTGCGAATCCAAGCGTTTTCAGCAACAACATTAGCAACACCACGATACTCAACCTCAGCACTGGACCGAGACAACGTCACCTGTTCTTTAGCAGACCAATACCAGGTTATCACCAAGAATAATACAATAACCTGAAGTGGACCGGCGAGTAACCGAACAACCCCCCCCCCCCCAAATCAACATCTTTGTAGGCAATAAGCTAAGCAGTAGAAGAAACATGCAACTGAAGACCATGATCAAGAGTGCCACAAACATAGCGTAAGATACGCTTCAAAGCAGTGAAATGTGGTTCACGAGGGTCATGCATATAAAGGCAAACCTACTGAACCGCATATGAAATGTCCGGCAGGGTGAAGGTAAGATACTGAAGTGCACCAGATAAGCTCCGGTATAACGTAGGATCAGCAAAAAGGTCACCATCAGGTCCAAGCTTGGACTCTGTATCAACAGGAGTTCAGCACAGATTATAATGCTGCATATGAGATCTCTCAAGAACTTCCTGTGTAAACTTGGATTGGGATAAAAACATGCCAGATGTTGTCCGAGTAGCAGAAATACCAAGAAAATAGTTAAGAGAGCCAAGATCCATCATAGAAAACTCAGCATGAAGAGCAATAATAATGCGTTGTAATAACGTTGGAGAATAAGCAGTTAAAATAATGTCATCCACATATAATAACAAGTAAGTCGTATCCGATCCCCAACGAAAGACAAAAAGAGACTCATCAGTTTTTCTATGCTGAAAACCAATACGAGTAACAAACCCTGTGAACCGCTGAAACCAAGCATGTGGGGCTTGCTTAAGCCCATACAAAGATCACTGCAAATGACAAACATAATTGGGGTGAGCTGAATCAACAAAACCAGGGCGGCTGATGCATATAAACTGTCTCAGATAAGTGTCCGTGAAGAAAAGCATTCTTCACATCAAGCTGGTGAATAGGCCAATCACGAGATACTGCAAGACTCAAGACATTATGAATAGTAGCTGGTTTACCACTTGGCTAAAAGTCTCATCACAATCAATCCCGTGTTGCTGGCTGCGACCATTAGCTACAAGTTACGCCATCTGCATGAAACTTATGCCTGAAAAGCCACATAGAACGCATAATATTTATATTAGTAGGATGGGGCATAAGGACCCACGTACCATTAGTAATTAATGCATTGTATTCATCTAACATTGCATGTTTCCACTGAGGATCCGAAGAGCATGAACATGAGACCAAGGAAGTGGAGAAATGGTGGTGACATGACAATTCATACGCTCGAGGGGTTTATAAATGTCGGCTTTAGCACATGTGACCATAGGATGAGTGTTAATGGTATGTGTAAGCATGGCATCGGGACCAGTGGTTGCATTTGATAGTGGTAATTGGGCTGTAGAGGGGATATTGGGTTGTAACGTTGTAGTAGTGGGCTCATGGGAAGGCGTATGCTGAAGAGGGGTAAATGGATAGAGGTGTGTAGTGGGTTGTTGGGTGGGAGCGTGGTTATGTGTATTGGATTGTGGGGCGGTGGCAGCATTGGGCTTAGGTGGTATTGGGCTAGGTGGAGAGTTACTGAGTTAGTAATGGGAGTGTTGGGTTGTGGATGAGAAGCGGTTGTCGGGCTAGGTGGCACGATTTCATGGGCAGCTTGGATAGGAAAGGGTATATAGGATAAAAAGTCATAATTTGGAGATGTATATTTGTATAAAGCTTCAAAGGGAAAAATGCCCTTGTTAAATCTAACATGTCTTGAGAGTATGATTTTGTTGGTAGATAAATCAAGACATCAGTACCCCCAATGGTTGCCGGGTTATCCAAGGAAAACGCAAGGTGTGGAGCGTGGTTGAAGTTTGTGGCCAACATGTATATAGGGATAGCAAAGACACCCGAATACATGCAAATTATCGTAAGAGGGTTGTTTGTTATAGAGTTTAGTGAATGGAAGTTCATTTTGAATGACAGCTGATGGAATAATATTAAGAATGTAAGCAGCTGATATGTGTCGTTTTACACATATCTTTCCGTCCAATTTTCTAGTCAAAACAATCAAAAACACTTCAAAATGGTCAAATAACATCACAAATATCCTTGGAGTACGTTTTTGTGTGTTTCAGGGACAAAAGGATTGAAAACAAATGAAAAACAATCAAAGTTTACACAATTCACATTTTCAGTCCCTGAACTTTCAAAGATTGTCAAAACTAGTCCGTAAGCATTTATTTTGAAAGAAAAGTCAAACCAAGTCTTTAAAAATTCAAAAGTTACCAAAAATGATCTTTGGGTGAAAAGCTTTCAAAAATGAACAAGTTTGGTCCCTCAAGTTTGGCAATTTGGCAATAATGATCCCCGGGAATTTTAATTTGAAGAAAGGTGATAAAAGTGACCTTGGGAAATCAAATGTTGACACAAATGGCCCTTGGAGTGAGTTTGGAAAATTAGCAGATTCAGCATTTCAACCCTTTAATTTCATAAATCTACAAGTTTGGTCCTTATGGTACATTTCTATAAACCAAATGGACCCTTGAGTAATATTAAGCCTAAACATACAAACCTGGAACCCAATCCTTATCATCCCAGCCCACACTAACAATCCCTTGGCCCAAATTCATTTCCCCACTACAAGCCCAATACCCAAACTGCGTTACTAATAAAAACGCCTCTACCCTCTTCCTTGACCTAGTCAGAACAACACAAACCCTACAAACCTTTCTACACCCCCCTTCCATCTCTCCTTTTCCCCGCCAAAACTATCCCTCCCTGTCCCTCTCATACCTAGTTATCAGAACCCACAACAAGCCAAGCCTTCACATGAAACCCCCCTCCTTCACGTGATTCCAAACCATTCATGGGTTGCCATGTCCAGGTCACGAATCCACAACTTGGGCGCCAATATGAATCAAGGGTTGAAGTCATTCTTGCTTCGATCCAATGGATGGGATTTGTGCACAAAAGAAAAAGAAGAGAAGAAAACAGAAGAAAAAGCCAAGTGAAACCCTAGTTTAAGCTTGAGTATAAATAGATATGATTGTAGCCATTGTTTTGGCATTAGGTTTTAGTATTAGTCAATGAAGTAGGTTTTAGTTTCTAGCTTAAATTTTCAATTAGTTTCAGTTTTTGTTTTAACCTTATTACAGTTTTATTACTTTTATTGTACTCAAGTTTTTCAAGTCAATGCAAGTTTTAGTTTTCTTTAAAAATCTTTGTTTAGATTATTCACTTCTGTAGTTTGCTTATGTCTTGATTCATTTATGATTATGTGGTTGATTTAGTTATTTTTAGCTTATTCTTGCTTTGTCCCTTAAGCTTATTTAAGTTCCCTTAGTGCACTTTTAGACTTACTTTATCTTAGTTAAGCTTTTGCAGACCCTTCATTAGCTTTTTGATAACTTATTGGTAGCCCTTAGTTCCCCCCATCATGCCTGCTTCTTCATAAGCTCTGCCAAACAGCCCGCTTTGGCCCAAAATTTTAGTTAGGTCTCCAAGTTGATGAGTAAGATCTGTTTGCAGCACACGCCCCAAGCAGCTTGCCGACCCAATCAGTCACCCAAATCAACTAAACACAAACAATCCCTAGGTTAGTATTAGTTTATGTTTGACCGTAGGCTTATTTTTGGTGCTATTTTCTATTCTCTTTTAGCTTAATAGGTTTCACCCTCAGATAATCTCATTCATGCTTCCCCTAGTGTGGCTTAATCATAGCTGATTTGTAGTGTAGAATCCTGTTTTAGGTTCTGTTTGGTGAAGCAGCTTACGTATTCTGTTTTCAAGTTTATCAGGTTCTATAGGATTAGTTAATGTAGTGACTTGTGTTTATGTGTATTAGTTGATTGATCCATTAGTTTATCCTTTACTAGCTTATTTTGTCCCTCAAATTGCCCATCATGGCTGCCTTTGCATCAGTAGCCTACACTGCCCTTTTTCATTTAATCATTACGTGTTCATGTTTAACCAATTTGTTGTAATTTTTGTTGTTTTAAATAGCCACTGGTACCGCCTAGTCGTATGTACTTTTTGTTTGTCCTAGGTAGCTTATTTACCTGCTTATTTTGGCCTCCTAAGCTGACCATTTTGGACCCAGATCTGCTGATTACGCATCAGTAATTTGTCAAGTTTTTATTGCTTTTGGTTCCAACCTTTTTAACTTGTGAAGCTTATGAGTTGATTAACCTTTTCTTTGTTGTTGCTTCTTTTTTGTTGCTTCTCGTTGTATTTTACACTTTGTGTCGTTGTCTGTTATCTGTTGTTGTTATACAAGCAGTAAGCTTGTTCAAGCTTACTTGGTTTGGTGGATTTTAATTTGGCAGTTACAACAAGAAAAAGAAAACAAAGTCTTAATATAATTCTTGGATCTGCTTGGAAATTAAGAGTCTGAATAAGTTGTTGGTTTTAAATCTGTTTTCCAAGAATGAGAAACGAAATTTTGTTATTGTGTTTGTAAAAAGGAAACAGTCAAAAAGAAATCAAAGAAAAAAAATGTATGCAAAAACATGAGGGTGATGGGAGTCGAACCTGGTACCTCTCCCTTACACTCAGACAAACAGACAACACTCATAACCATAGGTGCTATCTAATCTTTCTTGTTAGTATTTATTAATTGTAGTATTTTATACCTTTGTCTATGTAGCTTATTCTAATTCAGCTTTTACTCTTGCTTATTCTTTGCTAATTTTTAACTGCTTATTCCTTTTTTTTTCCTAGCTTAGAACTAGTATTATCTAATTTCCTAAAAATTTATAGATTTTTTAAATTAGTTTTAGTATTTTTAATAATTTAATCTAGTTTAAATTGATTTTAAAACATAACAATTAATTAAAAAAAAAAAAAAAAAAAAAAAAAAAAAAAAAAAAAAAAAAAAATCCTTTTTCTAAAAATTTCTTTCATCATCAGGAACGTAGAAAAATGGTTTTTACACCCGTAGGACTTGCGTAGCTAAAAATTCACGTTTTAGTTTGCGCACTCGCGTTTTTGTTAAAGTTACTTTTGCGTTTTTAAATCTAGCATACGTTTTAGGTTTCCATAGCTTCCTAATTTTCATTCCAGTAGGATTTGAAGTAGATTTTAAGTTCTAATTTCCATTACCTTGTTTGTGTTTATGTTTTAGTACATTTATTTAATTTTTCGTACGTTATTTGTAATTTCTCGTAATATCACAATACCAAATAATCTCTCAACCATTCCTTACAAGCATTTTAATCTCAAATCTCACACGATATTGCCCATTCACACCTCGTTGGGACACGACCCGGGTAATCACTTACCCGGTATCACATATATATATATTGTATTCACGAGTTTTCGCAAGTCTTCCTTTTCCTAAAGGTTGATTAGTGAATTCCACTCACGTCTACCTTGTATATTTTTTATACGCACTCGAAAACGTACTATCAAAATGGCGCCGCTGCCGGGGAGGTTGTGTTACGACAATATCGTTATGATTTCAACGATTAGTGACTTGTAGAACCTTCGTCAAGAAGTTATCGTTTTCAAAAAAAAAGTATAAAACAAAAAAAAATCCTTTTCTTTTGTATATATATCTATCATATAAAAAAATAAATAAATACAAAAACATTTTCCGTTTTTCCTGTTAAATAAAATAAACATAAAAAAACAACCTCCGAGAACCAAGGCAGAACACCTACCAACTCAGAGTGTGAACATTAATAAGTTCCCAAACAAAAGATTAAAACTTGTCATTGTATCATTGTGAATTGGTGTACCTTTTTCAAAGAAGCCATTTACATTGTGATTATTGGTTTAAGTTCACAATTGTCTTTTTGAGTTGGTCTCGTTTTAATTGATGTGTTTTTCGAAAAACCCAAAAATATTTTTCCTTACCCTCTATTCGTTTGATTCTACCTTCTTATACCCCTCTCATGTATAATTCTTATGGCGTCTCTCGGCTACACGTGTTTTCACTGTAAAAGCCCGATTGAGAATGGCTATCGTTGTTTCCGGTGTATTTGTGAGAAGTGTGGAAATAATTGTACTAACAGCTTTTGCACTACGTGCAATTTGTTCATACATCCAAATTCTCTCGATGATTCACCGAATTCTTCCACCTACCCATCATTGCCTGAGCTACGCGATATTAATGACAAACCATCAAGAATTGATCCTAACCTTTCAAGATTTACGGTTAAAGGTTTGTCAAGCAAACGTACAGAGCATAGAGTAGTGACTGAAAAGAACGACTTGCCTAATCTTCACGTTTATCAAGAACAAGAACCAGAGACCATAACAGAAGTGGTGGAAATTCCTAGCTCTCAGAGCACACCACTTGTCCCACCTCTGACTTTTATTCCTTGTGTCGGTTGTGGTGAGCCGCTTTTCGGGTTGCCATGTCGTTGGTGTACATGTGAACGATGTGGTAATGATATTCAAAATGGAAGTTGTTTGTTTTGTGGTTCGAGTAATTCATTCGATTACGATTCTTATCCGAGCTTTTGCAATGAGCCACAAAACAATTTCATTTCATATGAGCATAATCCGTGTTATAAAAATTGCAATGCCGTATCGTTTCAAAATGCACCAACTTCACAACAATACGGTTATGAGTATTGTGGAGATTCACATTTTAGCACCGATTGTCAAACTAGGAATCTTTTTCCTTGTGACAACAATTATCACGACCAACCTCCACAATACCCAACTTTTGAAACACAACCTCAACCATTTCCTCAAGAACTTTTGCAAAATGTTTTAAATACTTTAAATGATCTTAAGGATTTGGTTAACAAACCTGCTACAGAAGAACCTCGTCCGAAGTCTTACAAAGAAATACTAGCTGAAGAAGCTGAAGAAGCAGCTAGAGTGAGATTTCGAATGCGTAAAACTATCATCTACGATGACGATAGTTATGATGAAGATACCCTTGATATTCGTCAAGGCTCATCAAATTCATCAGTTGAGGTTCCTTCCATGAAAGATCAGTCTGTTGTTATCACACCCGAAGTTCACACTCACTCTCTAAACATGTGGGATGAGCATCTTAGCACTGTTCCTGATAAGGAATCGGACGAATTCATAAAGTCTAGTGTTGAGATCCTTGTCCCAATCCCAAGAGATTCACAGGGAACTTTTGACCAAGTGTGTGATTTTCCTTCCCCTCTTGAGTGTCCAAAAGATCAATTTGAGACTTTCTCCGATTGTAGCGAAGATTGTACATCTTATGGAGACATCGAGTATGTTGAGGCATCAGTTCCACATTCTGATGCTGATCATCTTCTTGAGGAGTTCGCCGATGAACTCACTCACATCAATCCACTCCACTTCCAACGGGAAGTGACGATGATCTCGTTGACTTTGAAGCCGATCTTGGAGAAATTGAAAGTCTCTTCTATCATGATCAGTCACTCAGTTCTTATCCCAGCAGTCCAATAGAGAATGATAATCAATTTGTTCCCGAAGCATTCAAAACGACTCTCACCAATCCTTTGTTTGAGTTCGAATCTGAATTCACTTTGACTTCTGATAATCCAATCTTTGGTACTCAAATTGAGGATTGTTATGAGTCTACTCCGGAACATGAGTTCACAAATTTACATCTTGTGATTGATTCTCTTAGCGAGGAGTTTTCCGGTGAACTCACTCATATCATATCTCCACCGGAGCATGATAACTTCCATTTTGATCATGACACACCCGGGATATGTCTTGATCAAGCGAGCTTAAACGATGAGATTCATAATCTAGAAATTATGGATTCTCCCGTGGGTGAGGACGAGTTAATCGTGATTTTCATCATGAGTTTCTTTCTTTTCTTCACCTATCTCGTGACGTCCTCTCTTCTTCACTCCTTCGAGACTGAAGACACTATTTTTGATCCCGGCATTTTTAGTTACAATTATCTTGAGCCGGATACTTATCTCGTCGGTGTGGAACTTTCACGTGCTTCAAATGTTTGTCCAAACATCTTGAATGAAAGTCCAATGGAGATCGTCTCTTCCACATCATGCTTCCCCAAGGACAAATGAATTCGGGGTCGAGTCAAGCTAGCGACTCGGTAAACAAAAACAGTAGCATGCTTATAGGGTTTTCACCCTAAGTGTGGGGGAGTTACCCCTGCTGTGGTTACAAATAAAGTGAAAAAAAAATAGTGTTTCCACATTTAGATTGTAATGTTGCCCTTTTACGTTCAAAGATTCGGCATAATAGCCGGGACTTTGAATATTGAGGACAATATTCATTCTAAGTGTGGGGGGTATTCTAGCGAATTTTATCACATTTTACTATCTAGTACCCCCGTTTTTGGCCAAAATTTTAAAAATTTTTCACTTGAGTTTCAAAATTTTTGTGGTTATCACTCCACCTTGTCTAACCGACAAAAGGATTGGCTAATCCAGGAGCAAACGGCTCTTGGTAAAGATATATCAAATCCGTTTATGGCTTGCAATTTGCCCAAAATTGTATGGTACCTCAACTCGCCATATCCTAAAAAGCGAATGAGTTGGATAGCCCGCAAGATTATGGCTTGTGGTAAAGGCAGTGGAAAAACCATAATTGGTAATCAACTCACCAAGATGTTGACTGTGTCCATCAAGAGTTGGCTAGTCCAGAAGCAAACGGCTTCTGGTAAAGACAAATCAAATCCGTTGACAGCTGGTGGTTTGCTCAAAATCACATGGTCATCGGATGGACCATAATTCTTACTTGAACCCAAAACATTCGGCTACGATATTGCCCATTCACACCTCGTTGGGACACGACCCGGGTAATCACTTACCCGGTATCACATATATATATTGTATTCACGAGTTTTCGTAAGTCTTCCTTTTCCTAAAGGTTGATTAGTGAATTCCACTCACGTCTACCTTGTATATTTTTTATACGCACTCAAAACGCATTATCAGCAACCATATTAAGAGCTTCCACCCAATAGGAAGGAGGTATATGAGCTTGAAAAAGCAACGTGCGGATGGTGTTGTTAATGGTACGCAACATGCGTTCTGATTTGCCATTTTGTTGTGACGTGTGTGGGCAAGAAAAATGAAATTGGATGCCGGTTTTGCAAAAAAGGTCATCAAAGCGGCATTGTCATATTCACCCCCATGATCACATTGTAAAGCCTTCATATCTACACCAAATTGTTGAGTTACATAGGCATGAAAGGCAAAACATTTATCATACAAATCAGAATTTTTATACAGCGGATAAACCCAAAGAAATACGAAAAATGATCCAAAAATATAGCAAAATATTTAATGCCACTCTCATGCAAAATGGGTGATGTCCATAAATCCGAGTGGATAATGTCAAAAATAGATGCAACATTTGACTCTGAACTATAAAATGGAATCTTTATGTGTTTTCCTAATTGACAAACATGACACAAAGCGGATGACTTTGACTTATTGCAAGAAATAAAATGACTAGACTCCAAAAGATGAAGCAAATCTTCACCGGGATGCCCGATGCGTCTGTACCATGTAGTATGACTGAACGAAAGAAAAGTAAAAGGAGAATGCGTAGGTGAAGGTTGCGTAACCGGGTAAAGATCTCCCATGCTATCACAACGGAAAAGAAGTCTACCCGTCTGGTAATCCTTCACAGAAAAACCATAAGCATCAAATTCAATCGATACGTCATTATCATGCATAAATTTGTGAACAGAAATCAAGTTTTATATTATGTGAGGTGTAACAAGAATATGATTAAGTTGCAAAGGTTTATCGGGAGTGTACAAAAAAACTATGTCCAGTATGCGTAACAGGTATAGATGCGCCGTTTCCGACATACACAGATGGATAAATGCAAGAATTACTAACCGTATTGAGTATACCTGTGTTGTCAGCCAAATGAGAGGAAGCACCAGTGTCCATATTCCAAGCAGGGTTGGGAACTGGGAAGAGCCATCGTCTAAAAAGCTTGAGGAAGCATGGTGGCCTGCGACTGAGAATCACTTGGAACCAGATAAGCAAAGTTGCTTGGCATAAAAGTGGCAACTCCTGGTTGTGTAAACTAAGTACTAAGAACAGGTTGTTGCATCATGGGTTGAACATATTGTTGGGCCGCTGCGAACTAGGCTGCTACAAAATGGGCCTGTGGAGCCTGCTGGACAAAAGGTGGAATGTGTTGTTGGGTTGTTGGAGTCGCATGGGCATGAGGAGAAAAACTCATAATGGGCTGAGCCATACCATACCCACTTTGACAAAACAAATATGGATTAATATACGACATACTTACACCAAATTATGAATAAGATGCATGGGTGCACGAGTTTCACTATTGGTTTTATTCTATTGTGAGGAGTCACGAGGAACAGACTTTGACTCGGAGGATTATTTTGAGTGCACACTATTCGTTTTCGACCAAAATCGTGAATCATTGGTGCCATGAAGAACTTGCAAAGAGAGCCAGAGGTGCACGAGCCTCACTGGAAGTTGCGGCATAACTCATCCCCCGAATTGTGTACAGTACCGGTCTTGGGATTATTTGTAGTAGTAGAAACAAGCATTATGATGATGTAGTTTGAAGGGATGAGAACACATTAGTAAGTTGTGTCATATCATTCTTCCAACCAAACCATAGACCGTACGTTTCTAAACGTAGGAAGAGGCTCCCGATGACGAATAATTTGAACAAGTTCGGGAAATTAGCACGAAGACCATTAATAGCATAGGTTACAAGACTCGAATCACTTACCGTGGAACCTAAATTAGCAAGATGATCGGCCTTTGACTTGAGCTCTTGAAAGTAATCGGTAACAGACAAATTGCCAATAACCATATTGCGAATTTCATTATCCAGTAAAATAATTGGAGCTACTTTATCGACATGGAATGGATTCCTAAGCCGAGACCAAACCTTGTAAGCAGTAGTGGTGTCATCGATAACCATATCAACCAATTTAGGAGAGATTATGGAGTACATATACATAACGACTAGAGAGTCGTTGGTTTCATGATGCAGGTCAGATTGAGGGTGCTAGCAGACGATGGTTTGTCGAGATGATGAACGACATCATAGGTTCGACAAAATCGTTTCCATGAGTTATATTTTAGTTTATCTAGATCAAGGGTGAAAGGATACATGCCTTGATGTTAGCGATTGAATAGGCCTTATCAATCGGTTGTTTTGGTGGTATAGCGTCTCCCATCATGATGCTATGACAAGGAGAAAACAAAGCAATGCTTAAAAGGATAAAATTTCAGTCGGCAGCAGCAAGAGAAGAGCTATAACAGGCGTGAAAATGAAAAATTTTAGGGTTTAGGTGGAGGATCTTGAGGCTGTGATACCATATTAGAATTAGGTTAATCACCTTAATCATTTTCATTAACCAACCGAATAATATATGGAGTACATAAAGTCGTGTAACATAAAACCCTTAATGGGCCTAAGTAAATACAATGACATAAACGTAGCTGGGCTAATGAGAATGCACGACTGATAGCCGCAACAACATAATGAGTAGATTCATTCTCATCAAAATTCCTAGAACAGTGACACATAGACTCCAACTCTTCTTCAAGAAGCGCAATCTCACTGGCATGTTTACTTTTCAGAGACACAATATCAGAGTGAAGCCTTGAAACCTTCAGAGATAAATCACGATTTTATGCACTTTAAAGACTTCTCGAAATCGCCAGGCGCAAGGCTTAGACATCGAAAAAGTTGGCTAATTCTTCATAGGAGAACCCACTAATTAGGGAGTGTTGCTATAGGAGGCCCATAATAATTGTAGTATATTAGATACCATTTTTGGAATATGTTATTACATGTGGGTCCAAAATATTGTATTATATTAGATAGGGGTGTTGCTATAGGACATTTTCTATATAGGGAGTGTTGCTATAGGAGCCCCATAATAATATGTCTATCTAATATCCCCAAATTACCCAAGTGAAATTGTGAAATGTATAGTGTATTTTAGTAGTATAAATCCCATGCAATCTATGCAATAAACTTGCACCAATTCACCATTTTTAAGGTGATAATTCTTTCTTATCTCTATAATGTTTCTATAATGGTTATTTAACGATTCTTGGAAGTTCTTGATTATATCGATAATCTTGTGATAAAACTAGTTAATTACAACACATTACATTTTTGATTATCAGTGGATATGAATTTTTCTGTTAGCAAATCATGGATCTTTTTTCTTTCTTTCTTTGTACCTCTTTCTTCATAACTCACATTTAATTTCCTCTCTTGACTTGCATTTATGATTAATTTTTGCTTGACCAGTCCATATGTTTTCATCTTGCAGAGTGTTGTCAACCTCACACCACTTTCACAGTCATGGGCTTTTGGTTACAACTTACATTTGAATTCAAAACTAAGTTTGAAACTTCATCCATTGAACTACCTCCTTGACACTTTTATTGATTGTCAATTGCCTTGTTCAATTTTATAAGCAAATTTAAGTTTGTAACACGCAATGTCTATAAACCTATTTTTTGTCTAAAGGACCATGTTACTCATTTATTAAATTTTTTAAAGATATACACAATCACTATAAACAACAAATGGGTCAAAGTTCGAGTTTAATTCAAGCATTACAGATATATAGTTAAAAAAAATTGTTCAAAACTACACATAATTGATAGCGCTTAAGCTTAAAATATTTATACATGCATTAGTTTTGTTTTGAGACTTGAATCTAATTAAAATCCATAGATATTGGCTCAAATAAAGTTTGAATATGAGTCATGCAAGACATAAATGTTGGATTGATTTTTCGTGGTATGTTTACAAGTTGCTAACAAGATTGATTTATCATGTATTTTCTTCTAAAATCTTTAATATCAACCATTTTCTATTGATTGACTCATATTTAATTTGCTTTGATGTGCACTCAACATTAATGTCTTCGCCACATAATCATTGTCGTCTCTCTCCAGCATCTTTGACGTGCTCAACATTTAAGACATGATTGTTGATATTGAATTATCTCATATTTAAGCTGTCTTTAACATCTATGGAAGTAAACATGTAGTACTCTACTAAGTTGTCATAGCACACACAAAATTGACTACACACAAACACTTTGACTATGTTTGGCAGGGGCTTAAATGGGGCTTATCGGGGCTTGGGCTTTTAAAATAAACCTGCTAATAAAATAAGTCTCGTTTGTCATGGGGCTTATGGAAGGGCTTATAAAATAAGTCGGCTAAAAACTTTAGCCTGGGTCTTTTGAAGAATAAATTACTTATTTATCCACAAAAATATCTAACATATACAAAAACTCATTTAATAATGCCATTTTTAGTAATTTTGCAATAATAAGCTCCAACCCCAGCCCATTTGCCAAACAATTTTATAAAAATATAAAATTTAATTTCGGCTTATAATATAAGTCCTAGCCCCAGCCCCATCTCCAGCCCCAGCCCCAACCCATTTTGCCAAACATACCCTTTGTGTTGTTTAACGTATCAATGTAGTTGTTCTTCATAACAATGTAGTTGTTTACTATGATGGATCTTAAGTATGGCTGATATAACCAGCTATTGGATTATTGATGATATCAAATAAGTACATATTATTGTAACAATTTGTCCTATATATTTTACTTGTTTTATATTATTTTCTTTGAACGGCCTACTTGGTTTATATTATTATCTATGAGAATCGGTACTTAATCATTCACTTTAATAATTATTAGGTAAAAACAAGCATTTGGTGAAAGTTAATGATTTTGGAGGAAATATGGAGCAACATGATCAAGATGGAAAAAGTCTACTGAATTGAAGGAGATACGCCGTATCATTCTAGACAGATACGCCGTATGACTATACTTAAATGATTTCGAAGACCATTGCCTGACTTTGAAGAATGCACCACATGTAATTATTCCATGCGCCGCATATGAAACCTTGGTCAACGAAAAAGAATCAACTTGTTCTACTCCAGATACGCCGCATTACATTTCATACATACGGCACATCACTCTCAAGACTTCACCAAAGATGAACCAATATATTGAAGGACATGCGCCGCATAGAGATCCAAGTTACGTCGCATATGAAGACAGTGTACGGATATTCCATAATATAATAATCTTGGACCCCACGCGAAGTTAAGTCAATGCGCTACATCGAACCTTCTGACAGAAACTATAAATACCCCAAGATACAACCGAATTTCGGGTGCCAAAAAGAACTTTTTAAGAGTTACAGAAACCCTAAGGAGAAGAACTGCAACGGAGAGACAAAACAAGACACACCCAATTGAAGATTTCAAGAGCAGTAAGGAGGTCCTGCTTGTGTTTTAATTACATTAAGTAGTTTTGTTTTATTGTATTAGTACACTTTAATTCATTAGGATTGATGGCTTGTAACCGTCATATTGCTCCCCTTAAAATTAATTTCCCATCGATTAAAGTTTATTTGATGTTTATTTGGTTCTTGTTATATGTGCTTTCCTCTGTGTCTAGTTGTGCCCTGCTTGGGCTGCCATACCCCTTCCACGATTACTTCACTAGCATTATAAGTTAGTGTAATTCCTTAAAAAAGGTTAAATAATATAGACATAAGTAATCATTAAGAGTTTACTCGCCTATAGTCAAGATACCAACAAGAGAGAATAGTTAACAACTCATCATATAAAACTAGCAATAAAACAAGTGACAAGGTACTTAATCATTAGTGAGGCCTCTTATATGTATCTGTTATCTATCTGTGTACGTCTTCGCCATTCGTTATATTCTTTCTCAATAGTTTTATTATTTTATTAATCTACTCAAATCGTACGAGTTGACTCCTCCCAAACCAACCAGTCAGCCGTGTGCAGCTGTTAGGCCCACCTGGGAGAAAGTGCAAGTTAATATTGACCGTGGAAGTATAGGGAAATCCCCGGGTCGTTAAGTCCCAACGAGATTGAAATTGTATTTGTAAACGAGTATGAGTGTGAGTGGTACTGAGGACGGTAACAAAGATGATTTGAGGGTTGATTACACTACTGATTGCTTGATATTTGGAAAATATAAAACTATAACAGAAATACAGATATAAGCATAAAATCAGATAATCAGATAACAGACAAAGAAAAGTGGTATTTAACAAGTTACAAACTACAGGGGTAAAAAGTGAAACTTTTGAAAACTTAATATTAAAGAAAATAGAAAATGAAATTGAAATTATTAAAACTATTATTATATTATTTAATTACTATTTAATTATTAAAACTAATTAAAATCTAATTTAAAACTTAATTTAATTTAACTAAAAATTACAACTATTACAAATAAACCTAAAAACTTTTAAACAAATAATTTCTAAACCTAAATAAGAACTTGAAGAAAGTATAAAAAATGAAAATAAATATTTTTGTCTTTTTATAGGTATTTTATCAATTACAAACTATTTAATTTAATTAATCTAATTAAACTATTTTAAATTACTACTATTACTAAATTACCTTAGAAAATTATGATAAAATTTATAAAACTATTTAATTACTACAGGAAGACTAAAAAATTATAAAAACTTGCTAAAAATTATATTTAAGCTAATTGACTAATTAATTACTTATTAATTACTTTTAAGCTAATTTAATTAAATTAAATTAGAAAATTAGAAAATGAACAGTGGAAATTATGAAACTATTTTTAAAAAGTCTTAACTTGTTTATAAAACTTAGGAAAAATATAAAATTCTACTTTAGTTAATTAAAATTAAAGAAATCTATTTAATTACTAATATTACCTATTTAATAATTTAAACTAGTTTTAAATCTAAAAAATAGTAAACTGCTTAGGAAAATTCTAAGAAAATTATGTTAACTACTTTAAGGTACTAAGTAATTTATAAAATTATAAAATTGGATAAGTGCTTATTAATAAGCTAAAATGAAAATTAATTAGATAATTTCTATTAAATAGAAGCTATCACTATTTTTATGTTTGCTTTTTCTGGATTTTCTTTTATAAAACTACTTAAATACTTAAATTAAGAAACTTTAACAAAGGAAACTATTTTAGAACCTTAAAATAAGCACTGAGAATGCTTATAAGCTTATACAGTTGACTATGGTTGACTAAATTGAGAAATAAGCTAAGTTGAGGTTATGTGGGGTCCACTATGATGAAATCTGGTTTACCTAAGTTACTTTTACCTAATTAAGCTAAATGTGGTGAGATAAGCTACTAGGATAAGCTAGAAAGCTCAAATAAGCACTTGCTTTTTTGATTTCTGACTCAGAAGTGGGACAGACTTTAGGTTCAAAACTAAGTGGGGTCCACTGATCTATAGGTCAAACTAAGGGTCAAGTTTTGAACCTGGGTAGGAGGGGGGTTGTAAGATGCTAATTAGAAGGTATGGGGCCCACTGAGTTAGCCACAAATCACCACCAAAGTGGTGGTGATGGCTGTGTATCTGGTGTGCAGGGTAAGGCTTTGCCCTGCAGTTGTGTTTGGGGGTCTGTGGGGCCCAGGGTAAAAATCTTAAAAGTATAACACTTGTTGGAACTTAAAGATGGGGTGGTAGAGTATCACTACAACAAATTTCAAGTTCTAAAACCTTCTACAAAAATCAAAACAATTGCTTGAAGTTTTGATAAAATCTGAGAAGAGCAAAATTGACTTTTTGATAAAACTTGCTATGTTGACTTTTGTGAATTTCTAGGCTATATTACTGATTGATTATGTTATATTAAGCTATACTAAGATTAAAATAAACTAAATTACTAACTTATGAGTGGACTTAATGAGTTTTGGACTCCAATATCACCACAGTTAACTGTGGTGAAGTATTACTTATGATTTTGACTATTTGTAGTTTAGACCTAAACTTTCATGCCTTAATTAACCTAAGTGATACTACTGCAAACTATTGAAACACAGATAATCACCAATTGACAATAAGAGCTCAGCTCAAAAGCTTATTCCAAACACTCCCTAATCTAGACTGTTTTGAGATTTAATTAGCTAAGGGCTATAAGAGCTTATTCTAATGATCCAACATGACTTATTATGATATATCAGATGTAGTTAAGCACTTAGAAACAGATAATGACCACAAATTCACACTAATGCTAATTATACTAAGTTGACTGTGAACTTTTGATTATTTAGTAACTATTAATTCCAACATACAAGGTATTAATTTAAGGTTATATTATAACTATATAAGACTGAATAAGTATGAAACAACTAAAAAATAAGCAATGAACAAAGTTACACTACAAAGACAGTTATGAGAATTTTGAGAACTTACAAAGTTGCTTTCCTGCTTGAAACCAAGAACCAAGGACACCTATTTCCTCTCCTGAGGATCTAAACCAATACTCCAAGCTTCCTTATTGCTTCCAAATTAGCTATGAAACCCAGAAATCAATTCCAATTGCCATAGTTGACTATCATTGACCAAGTTTGTATATGATGAACCTTTTTTACCTTAACTGATTAGTAGGTTACTAAAAGCTGTATTGAGCTTATGGGGGCTTATATGAGCTTATTCAATCCATATCAGTTACTACAAACAACATTAGATGGTATTGAGATTTTTCACTAGAATTTTAAACTTGCATAAAATGAGAAATCAAACCAAACTTAATTCTTATTATCTGAGAACCTTAAGAGTACACTGAAAATGATAATTAGAAAGTTGTAAGCTTGAATTACACTGGAAATTAAGATTGACTAAAATACGAAATAAGAAAATTACAATTTAACTAGATAACTATTTCTTCTGCCTTCTCTTCCTTTTATAAGTCCATATTAGGGTTAGGGGACACCTTCTGAGCTTTTCCCACTTCATCTTGACCCTCCAATCTTCTGCATTGATCATGACCGTTTAAACCAATTTTGGCGCCAAAGTCTTACACGTTTACTTGGAGGCTACATTCTGCAATTAAGGATAATTGGGAGTATGTGGAGGTGTCAGGGGACAAAGGGGAGGGTTTTTAGGACAAGTTGGAGTTTTATGGAAGAAACAGAGGAGGTAGTATGGTTTGGAGAGAATTTCTGTGGAGAAAGCATTAAATGCCTATGTGGTTTGGTCTGTGAGGTGGAGGTATGAGGTGAGGGTGTAGTTGGTGAGGTGGAAAGGTGAGCAGGTGGTGGAAAACCACCATGGTTTCAGGTAATCAGGGGTGAGGGTGGAAGGTGAACAGTGGTGGTGGTTTTGCCGGTATTTGGATGGTCAACGCGGGTCAACGCGGGTTTTAAATAAAAAGGGTGTTGGACTGGGCTTATGTTTGGGCTAGGGGTGTGTGTGGGTTGGGTTGGTTTTAGTTTTGGGGTTTATTAATAAAATGGGGTCCGGTTTGGTTATTTAGTGAACAAGGACCAATATTGTAATTTTGACAAAAGTGAAGGACTGAAATTGTAATATTTCCCAAACACTCATAAGGGTGTAATTTGCCAAGAACCAATAATACAAAAACCAAATTCATATTTTACCATTTTTCAAAATTACCGGGGACCTTTTCTGCCAATTCCACAAACTCCAGGGACCATTATTGTAAATTTGGATTTTTAAGGGACTGTGTTTGTAATTTCTCAAAATGTTATCAAAATTGTTCCATTTTGTCATTCATGCATAGTACAAGGGTATTATTTGTAAATTTTCCAGTTTTGAATACCCAGGGACCATTTTTGCCAATTTTGAAACTTGAGGGGTAAAAATTGCCAGTTTGTCTAAACTTTCATCCAGGGATCATTTTTGAATATTTTTGGTTTCCCAAGGACTTAAGTTGACTTTTCATTCATTTTAAACTTTCAGAGACTAGTTTTGTCAATATTTGAAACTTGAGGGACTGAAACTGCCAATTATGCAAACTTTGTACGTTTTTCATTTGTTTTTGCATATTTTGTATTTGAAACATATAAAACACACTTCTAAGATATTTTAAGTAATATGATGCATTTTTGAGTGTTTTTGTATGTTTTGGCAGTTCAGATTGGTACAAAATGATGAGTATTTAGACACTCATCAATCCCCCACACTAAACTATTGCTAGTCCCTAGCAATCTATTTGAGAAAAACTTAATGGATTTTTACTCTTTACCAAAAGCTATCACTTCTGGAGTAGCCAGGTGTAAGAACTGTGGCACACCTGATAACCGTGTGATTTTGAGCAAATCACCAGCTGACAACGGATTTGATTAGTCTTTACCAAAAGCCGTTTGCTTCAGGACTAGCCAACTCTTGATGGAATAGTCAACATCTTGGTGAGCTGATTACCAATTATGGTTTTTCCACGGCCTTTACCACAAGCCATAATCTTGCGGGCTAGTCAACTCATTTGCTTTAAGGGATATGGGGAGCTGAGGAACCATACAATTTTTGGCAAATTGCAAGCCATCAACGGTTTTGAGAAGTCTTTACCAAGAGCCGTTTGCTCCTGGACTAGCCAATCCTGTTGTGGGTTAGACATGGAGGATTGATACCATTATTTGCATTTCTAAGTGTGAAAAAACTGGTAATTTTGATCAAATGGGGGTTCTTGATGGAACATGTGTTTTGCATTCGTGAGAACGCTCCCCCACACTTAGAACTGAATATTGCCCTCAATATTCACAGTACTTGGTGTCCCACCAAGACTTTAGAACGTAAGGAGGCAATACTATTAATCTTTTCATTTTACTCTATTTACATACAAACTCACTTTTTTCTTTTTATTTGTCTTATACCTTTTTTTTTTTTTTTTTTTTTTTTTTTTTTTTTTTTTTTTGAAAAAATATTTTACATATGTACAACATGTGGTTCGTCTCCCCCACACTAGGGTGTTAGAAAGGGATGAGAAGACAGAAATATGGGTGACGACCCATATTGCTACTGTTTTTTATTACCGAGTCGCTAGCTTGACTCGACCTCGAATTGATTTGTCCATGAGGTAGCTTGTTTTTGATTCCCGAGTCACTAGCTTGACTCGACCCCGAATTAAAATTGTCCTTGGGGAAACTTGTTTTTGTTAACCGAGTCCCTAGCTTGACTCGACCCTGAATTTATTGGTCCATGGGTAAGTTTGGAGATCCGGGACAACCATTGGTTGTATGTCCCCTCCAAAATAGTGTTTTAACCGATGACCATTTACTTTAAAATTGGGACCGTCGGGTTGTAATAACTCAACAGTTCCATATGGGTATACTTTTGTTATAGTAAATGGTCCAGACCAACGGGTTTTTAGTTTACCCGAGAAAATTTTTAACCTTGAATTGAAAAGAAGAACTCTGTTACCAACGTTGAAAACGCGGTTCTTTATTTTAGAGTCATGTATCTTTTTAGTCTTTTCTTTATAGATTAAAGAATTTTCATAAGCTTGATCACGTAATTCATTTAGTTCGTTTAGTTGAACTTTACGGTGATCACCCGATGTCTGAAGGTCGAAATTTGCATGTTTTAAGGCCCAATAGGCCTTATGTTCTAATTCGATTGGAATATGACATGTTTTCCCGTACACTAGCTTATATGGAGTACACCCTATAGGTGTTTTGTAAGCAGTGCGGAAAGCCCATAATGCATCGTCCAGCTTATCCGACCAAGAGGCACGGTTTTCACCAACCGTCCTCTCGAGAATTCTCTTAATACCCCGATTTGAGACCTCCACCTGCCCACTTGTTTGGGGGTGGTATGCTGTAGAAAGACGGTGAGTTACACCATATTTCAGCATTACTCTCGCAAATTGTTCATTGCAAAAGTGAGTACCACGATCACTGATAATGGCACGAGGAGTCCCGAATCTGGCAAAGAGAGACTTTAAAAATTTAACAACTACTCGGGCATCATTGGTGGGTAAGGCTTTTGCCTCAACCCATTTTGACAGATAGTCGACAGCGACGAGTATATACTTATTCCCTCGTGAAGACGGGAATGGCCCCATAAAATCAATGCCCCACATATCAAATATTTCACAGACTTGGATGGCATTTTGTGGCATCTCATTCTTTTTAGAAATATTCCCATGACGCTGGCAAGCCTCACAGGTTTTGATAAGTTCATGGGCGTCTTTATAGATCGTGGGCCAAAAGAATCCTGAATCAAACACCTTTTTGGCGGTGTAGTTTGGGTTATGATGTCCCCCCGTGGGTCCATCATGACAAGCTTTAAGAATTTCCATGGCTTCTTGGCCATGGACACACCGTCGGATGACTTGATCCGCACATATTTTAAACAAGTAGCGGTCGTCCCAGAAATAATGTTTCACGTCTTTAAAGAATTTTCGTTTCTGTTGGGACGACATCCCTTTCACAACGAAATTTCCCGCACGGTAATTTGCAAAGTCGGCAAACCATGGGGTGGTGGTATCATCCCGGTTAGAGATGAGATTTAGAGTCTCCAGAGGAAAAGTTTCATTAATTTCTTTTCTCTCGAGAATATCCTGATGAGGATTTTCTAACCGGGATAAGTGATCAGCTGCAAGGTTTTCTGCTCCTTTTTTATCTCTTATGAGAATATCGAATTCCTGGAGGAGCAGGACCCAACGGAGTAGTCTTGGCTTTGCATCCTGTTTAGTGAACAGGTATTTCAAAGCCGAATGATCCGTATATACCAAGCTTTTGTTTAAGATTAAGTAAGACCGAAATTTTTCAAAGGCATATACCACAGCTAATAATTCTTTTTCTGTGGTGGTATAGTGTGTTTGAGCCTCATTCATGGTCTTACTTGCGTAGTGTATTGGCTGGAAATGTTTGGTTTTGCGTTGCCCCAGAACTGCACCAATAGCATAATCGCTAGCATCGCACATAAGTTCAAAGGGTAAGTCCCAGTCGGGGGCAACAAGAATTGGTGCCTCAGTAAGCCTTTTCTTCAAGATTTCAAAAGCTTTGATGCACTCCGGTGAGAAGATAAAAGGAGCATCCTTTTCAAGAAGATGAGTCATGGGCGCCGGTCTATTTTAGAGAAATCCTGTATGAATCTCCGATAGAACCCGGCATGGCCGAGGAAACTCCTAATTCCTTTAACAGTGGTGGGATGGGGTAGTTTAGCAATAACATCAATTTTGGCCTTATCGACCTCAATCCCACTTTTTGAAATTTTATGGCCGAGGACAATGCCCTCTTTAACCATAAAATGGCTCTTCTCCCAGTTTAGACAAAGATTAGTGTTTTCACACCGTTGAAGCATTTTTTCTAGGTGGGAGAGGCATGAGTCGAAAGAATTCCCGATTACTGAGAAGTCATCCATGAATACCTCCATGGTTTTTCCAATCATGTCATGGAAAATAGCCATCATGCACCTTTGGAAAGTGCCCGGAGCATTGCATAACCCAAAAGGCATGCGACGATAGGCAAATGTCCCATAAGGGCATGTGAAGGTAGTCTTCTCTTGATCCTGTGGATCAATGGGAATTTGGAAGTAACCCGAGAAGCCGTCAAGGAAACAATAATACTCATTTCCTGCTAGTCTTTCGAGCATTTGGTCCATAAAGGGCAGAGGAAAATGGTCTTTGCGGGTGGCTTCGTTAAGCTTTCTGTAATCAATACATACTCGCCACCCTGTAACCAAACGAGTTGGTAATAACTCGTTGTCCTCATTTGTGATAACCGTAATGCCACCCTTCTTTGGAACACAATGAATTGGGCTTACCCAAGGACTATCAGATATAGGATAAATCAATCCCGCATCAAGAAGTTTGATAACTTCAGCTTTTATAACTTCGTGGATTTTTGGATTTACCCTTCTTTGATGCTGCACAGTAGGTTTAAAGTCCTCTTCCATTAGGATTTTGTGTGTACAAAAATCCGGGTTTATACCCTTTATGTCTAAGAGCTTCCAAGCAATTGCTTGTTTGTGGGACTTTAAAACCTTAAGCAGCGCATTTTTCTCCTCATCCTTTAAGTCTTTTGCAATAATGACTGGTAACTTATCGTTACCTTCCAAGAATGCATATTCTAGATGAGGAGGCAAGTCCTTAAGTTCAACCTCGGGGAAGTCATCATTTTTCTCAACATATTTGACTTCCACTTTATGAAGTTGTGGAGGTAGAACAGGAATGGGAGAAGGATCTTTGTTCAATAACTTCTCAAGGAGAAGTATATCCTCCTCCAGGTCAATCTCTTGGATATCAATTCCTTCGGGAACTGAATCACTTTTGAGAAAGACCTCTAATTCCTCAAGGAGAAAACCACTTCCCTCAAACGGAGTGAGGGAAGGGGAAGAATTAGCGATTATGGGATGAGAAGGAGTAGTGGGATTGCCACTCTGAAAATTATCAGTGAATCCAAGGAATTCCTGAGCATACTCCTCGGATGCAATGTCAATGACATCAATTCGGTTGACCGAATCAGCATTATAATTCGAGTAGTATCTCGAGGTTTGATCAAGGTTGAACGTTATCGCTTCATTGCCAACTCGTAATGTGATTTCCTCATCGAAAACATCGATTAATGCACGTCCCGTTCTTAAGAATCCCCTCCCAAGAATGAGAGGAACTCTTGGATCCGCATCGAAATCAACAACGACAAAGTCTGCCGGAAAATTGAACTGTCCCACTCTTACAAATACGTCCTCGGCAATACCGAGGGGACGTGAAATTGAACGGTCTGCAAGCTCGAGAGTCATGCATGTGGGACTAAGTGCCTGAAGAGAGAGCTTTTTCCAAACTGAGTGTGGCATTAAGTTGATGCTTGCACCAAGATCGGCCAAGGCAAAACATTCAACCATACCCGGGAAAATACATGGTATTAGGAATCTCCCGGGGTCTCCTAGCTTTTTGGGAAGCTTTTTCAATAGAACCGCAGAGCAGTTCTCATTGAGTGGAGTTCGTGCCATTTCAAACATTTTTTCTTTATTGCTTAACAGGTTTTTGATTGTCGATGTGAATTTGGGCATTAAAAGAAGAGCATCCGCGAAGCTAATATCGAAGTGTAGTTCTTGGAAAATCTGAAAGAATTTTTCTATCTGATGATTAGCTTTTTCACGGAGCTTTTGGTCTTGCAATCGTGAGGGATATGGAATTGTTGTTTTTGGGTTGGCTTTTGGATTTTCAACAGGACCTTCGGTAGTTTCAAACACGACTCTTTTAGGAGGAGTCGGGACCGGGATAACTGGAGGAGGGATGTCATTGGTACCTCCGTTATTATTAGGAAGTACCGTATCCGTAATATCCTCAGTTTCACATTCCTCTACAGGGATAGGAGATGAGGTAGAGGGAGCTGTAGGTCCTTGGTAAGAAACTCCACTTCTTGTGGTGATCGCCTTTACATCGCCCCTCGGATTAGCGATCGTGTTGCTAGGTAAAGTAGTACCTGAGCCCGAGGGTCGATCATTTAAAGACTTCTGTAAATTAGACATTTGATTAATCAGCATTTTGTTCATTTCTTCTTGGGATTTTAAAAACTGTTTTAATAATTCTTTATGTGATGGTCCAGTTGGAACAATGGCTTGATTTTGATTTGGAAGATTTTGAGCCCGATTGTTCTGGAAATTCCCATGTTGCTGATTGTTATTACCCTGGAAGTGGTTTTGTTGTTGAGAATTACCCTGTGGGTAATTGTTCTGACCTTGATTTCTGTTATAATTCCCCTGGTTTTGATTTTGGTGAACCTGGTTTTGACCAGAGTTGAAATTCCCTTGGTTGTTATAACCTTGGTTCATTCGGTTCTGGTTCTGATTCTGGTTAAAATTCTGGTTCCTGTTTTGAGGTTGATTAAACCCTGGTGGTCCGATGTAGTTATTAGATCGGTAGCTCAAAAGGTTTCGATCCCCTTGCGGTTGGTAAGAATTACCTCCCGTATTATAGGAACCTTGAGCTGCATACACGTTTTCACGAGCCGAGCCACCGGAGACTTGGCAATCTGTGTACGGATGTGGACCACCGCAAGTTTCACAACTTGGGTAAACAGTTTTGACCTGATTAGGATTTGTCTGATGGATACGCAAAAATGCTGTAGACAAATCATCCATCCTTTTAGCTAGGATTGATATTTCAGTGCTTGCCGGAGTGTCTGACTTAAATGAGTCGTTCCTCTCAGCAGAGGAGTCCCAAAAATTATGATGGGCAGTCATGTTTTCGATTAAGTCATAGCACTCTTCAGGGGTCCTTTTCATAAAGGTGCCCCCAGCAGCAGCATTGATGGTGTCACGATGATGGAGTGTCAAACCATTATAAAAGGTGTCAATAATGGTGACAAGAAGCATATTATGATTAGGACACCGATCAATAGCAAGCTTGTAGCGTTCCCATGCCTCAAATAAAGACTCTTCGGGAAGCTGTCTGAAGTTGCTGATATCATTCCTCAACTTTGTGACCATAGATGGTGGAAAGTATTTGGCCAGAAATTTAGTGATCATCTCATCAAAAGTGTGGATCGAATTCTTTGGAAGTCGATCAAACCAGGAAGTCGCATGATGAGTGAGAGAATAGGGGAACAAGTATAAACGTAGGCCGTCATCGGTGACGCCATTTTGTTTCATGCTTTGGGTGACAGTTAAAAATTTGTCGAGATGCCTGTTGGCATCGTCACCTGGCAATCCGTGGAACTGGCACGAATTCTGGATCTGTTGTATCATGTGGTGTTTTAATCCAAAATCCGTGGCTTCAATAGTGAGTGGTGCAATTGGTCCACCCCTCCCTTGCATAGTAGGTTGACACAGTTCCTCCATAGTTCGGGTGTCAGGAACTGGTTCATCCTTGGGAAGGAATGGGGGCTCGTCGTTCATTTTTGTTGTGTGTTCTTTTTCAACAATACGCAACTCGGGTACGTTTTTCTTCTTTTTATTCTTTGCTTGTGAACGAGTGCGCATGCACAAAAATTAGTTTTCAACACAAGATAGAGGCAAAACTACAGTGAACTTAAACCCAATAATCACAAATGAACAGCTCCTTTAAAAAAGGTACACTATCCACAAGGATACAATGGTAAGTTTTGAATCTTAGGTTTGGGAACTTATTATGTTCACACCCCCAGTTGGTAGGTGTTCTGCCTTGGTTTGCGGTGGTAAACTTTTATGTAATTATATTCACAGTAAAATATATATATATATATATATATATATATATATATATATATATATATATATATATATATATATATATATATATATATATATATATATATACATTTTTTTTTTCTTTTTTTTTGCTTTTCGTGTATGGGTGAAAAAAAACTTGGACAATATTTTTGAAACTGATTCGTTAACCGAAATCGTTCCTTTAAGATTACTCGCAGGCTGGCGGGAGGAAATAAATGGATCCCTCTTAAGTTCGCAATTTAATGTCAGAACTTACCTTAAACCAACTGTATAGGTTGTAATCGTAAAGATACGAAGTAATTTAACTTCACAGTTTTGTTTTGTTGTTTATGATTTGTTTGGTGTTGTTAACACTTCAGGAGAAATGTCATTGAACGTTTTCAGATATGATTTTGATTTTTCTTAAAAATTTACAAAGTGGTGATATTTGTACAGGAGGGTTTTTGAAAACCACTAAACTTTTACCGTTTTGAAATACGCAACAACCTCCCCGGCAGCGGCGCCAAATTTTGACTCCTCCCAAACCAACCAGTCAGCCGTGTGCAGCTGTTAGGCCCACCTGGGAGAAAATGCAAGTTAATATTGACCGTTGAAGTATAGGGAAATCCCCGGGTCGTTAAGTCCCAACGAGATTAAAATTGTATTTGTAAACGAGTATGAGTGTGAGTGGTACTGAGGACAGTAACAAAGATGATTTGAGGGTTGATTACACTACTGATTGCTTGATATTTGGAAAATATAAAACTATAACAGAAATACAGATATAAGCATAAAATCAGATAATCAGATAACAGACAAAGAAAAGTGGTATTTAACAAGTTACAAACTACAGGGGTAAAAAGTGAAACTTTTGAAAACTTAATATTAAAGAAAATAGAAAATGAAATTGAAATTATTAAAACTATTATTATATTATTTAATTACTATTTAATTATTAAAACTAATTAAAATCTAATTTAAAACTTAATTTAATTTAACTAAAAATTACAACTATTACAAATAAACCTAAAAACTTTTAAACAAATAATTTCTAAACCTAAATAAGAACTTGAAGAAAGTATAAAAAATGAAAATAAATATTTTTGTCTTTTTATAGGTATTTTATCAATTATAAACTATTTAATTTAATTAATCTAATTAAACTATTTTAAATTACTACTATTACTAAATTACCTTAGAAAATTATGATAAAATTTATAAAACTATTTAATTACTACAGGAAGACTAAAAAATTATAAAAACTTGCTAAAAATTATATTTAAGCTAATTGACTAATTAATTACTTATTAATTACTTTTAAGCTAATTTAATTAAATTAAATTAGAAAATTAGAAAATGAACAGTGGAAATTATGAAACTATTTTTAAAAAGTCTTAACTAGTTTCTAAAACTTAGGAAAAATATAAAATTCTACTTTAGTTAATTAAAATTAAAGAAATCTATTTAATTACTAATATTACCTATTTAATAATTTAAACTAGTTTTAAATCTAAAAAATAGTAAACTGCTTAGGAAAATTCTAAGAAAATTATTTTAACTACTTTAAGGTACTAAGTAATTTATAAAATTATAAAATTGGATAAGTGCTTATTAATAAGCTGAAATGAAAATTAATTAGATAATTTCTATTAAATAGAAGCTATCACTATTTTTATGTTTGCTTTTTCTGAATTTTCTTTTATAAAACTACTTAAATACTTAAATTAAGAAACTTTAACAAAGGAAACTATTTTAGAACCTTAAAATAAGCACTGAGAATGCTTATAAGCTTATACAGTTGACTATGGTTGACTAAATTGAGAAATAAGCTAAGTTGAGGTTATGTGGGGTCCACTATGATGAAATCTGGTTTACCTAAGTTACTTTTACCTAATTAAGCTAAATGTGGTGAGATAAGCTACTAGGATAAGCTAGAAAGCTCAAATAAGCACTTGCTTATTTGATTTCTGACTCAGAAGTGGGACAGACTTTAGGTTCAAAACTAAGTGGGGTCCACTGATCTATAGGTCAAACTAAGGGTCAAGTTTTGAACCTGGGTAGGAGGGGGGTTGTAAGATGCTAATTAGAAGGTGTGGGGCCCACTGAGTTAGCCACAAATCACCACCAAAGTGGTGGTGATGGCTGTGTATCTGGTGTGCAGGGTAAGGCTTTGCCCTGCAGTTGTGTTTGGGGGTCTGTGGGGCCCAGGGTAAAAATCTTAAAAGTATAACACTTGTTGGAACTTAAAGATGGGGTGGTAGAGTATCACTACAACAAATTTCAAGTTCTAAAACCTTCTACAAAAATCAAAACAATTGCTTGAAGTTTTGATAAAATCTGAGAAGAGCAAAATTGACTTTTTGATAAAACTTGCTATGTTGACTTTTGTGAATTTCTAGGCTATATTACTGATTGATTATGTTATATTAAGCTATACTAAGATTAAAATAAACTAAATTACTAACTTATGAGTGGACTTAATGAGTTTTGGACTCCAATATCACCACAGTTAACTGTGGTGAAGTATTACTTATGATTTTGACTATTTGTAGTTTAGACCTAAACTTTCATGCCTTAATTAACCTAAGTGATACTACTGCAAACTATTGAAACACAGATAATCACCAATTGACAATAAGAGCTCAGCTCAAAAGCTTATTCCAAACACTCCCTAATCTAGACTGTTTTGAGATTTAATTAGCTAAGGGCTATAAGAGCTTATTCTAATGATCCAACATGACTTATTATGATATATCAGATGTAGTTAAGCACTTAGAAACAGATAATGACCACAAATTCACACTAATGCTAATTATACTAAGTTGACTGTGAACTTTTGATTATTTAGTAACTATTAATTCCAACATACAAGGTATTAATTTAAGGTTATATTATAACTATATAAGACTGAATAAGTATGAAACAACTAAAAAATAAGCAATGAACAAAGTTACACTACAAAGACAGTTATGAGAATTTTGAGAACTTACAAAGTTGCTTTCCTGCTTGAAACCAAGAACCAAGGACACCTATTTCCTCCCCTGAGGATCTAAACCAATACTCCAAGCTTCCTTATTGCTTCCAAATCAACTATGAAACCCAGAAATCAATTCCAATTGCCACAGTTGACTATCATTGACCAAGTTTGTATATGATGAACCTTTTTTACCTTAACTGATTAGTAGGTTACTAAAAGTTGTATTGTGCTTATGGGGGCTTATATGAGCTTATTCAATCCATATCAGTTACTACAAACAACATTAGATGGTATTGAGATTTTTCACTAGAATTTTAAACTTGCATAAAATGAGAAATCAAACCAAACTTAATTCTTATTATCTGAGAACCTTAAGAGTACACTGAAAATGATAATTAGAAAGTTGTAAGCTTGAATTACACTGGAAATTAAGATTGACTAAAATACGAAATAAGAAAATTACAATTTAACTAGATAACTATTTCTTCTGCCTTCTCTTCCTTTTATAAGTCCATATTAGGGTTAGGGGACACCTTCTGAGCTTTTCCCACTTCATCTTGACCCTCCAATCTTCTGCATTGATCATGACCGTTTAAACCAATTTTGGCGCCAAAGTCTTACACGTTTACTTGGAGGCTACATTCTGCAATTAAGGATAATTGGGAGTATGTGGAGGTGTCAGGGGACAAAGGGGAGGGTTTTTAGGACAAGTTGGAGTTTTATGGAAGAAACAGAGGAGGTAGTATGGTTTGGAGAGAATTTCTGTGGAGAAAGCATTAAATGCCTATGTGGTTTGGTCTGTGAGGTGGAGGTATGAGGTAAGGGTGTAGTTGGTGAGGTGGAAAGGTGAGAAGGTGGTGGAAAACCACCATGGTTTCAGGTAATCAGGGGTGAGGGTGGAAGGTGAACAGTGGTGGTGGTTTTGCCGGTATTTGGATGGTCAACGCGGGTTTTAAATAAAAAGGGTGTTGGACTGGGCTTATGTTTGGGCTAGGGGTGTGTGTGGGTTGGGTTGGTTTTAGTTTTGGGGTTTATTAATAAAATGGGGTCCGGTTTGGTTATTTAGTGAACAAGGACCAATATTGTAATTTTGACAAAAGTGAAGGACTGAAATTGTAATATTTCCCAAACACTCATAAGGGTGTAATTTGCCAAGAACCAATAATACAAGGACCAAATTCATATTTTACCATTTTTCAAAATTACCGGGGACCTTTTCTGCCAATTCCACAAACTCCAGGGACCATTATTGTAAATTTGGATTTTTAAGGGACTGTGTTTGTAATTTCTCAAAATGTTATCAAAATTGTTCCATTTTGTCATTCATGCATAGTACAAGGGTATTATTTGTAAATTTTCCAGTTTTGAATACCCAGGGACCATTTTTGCCAATTTTGAAACTTGAGGGGTAAAAATTGCCAGTTTGTGTAAACTTTCATCCAGGGATCATTTGTGAATATTTTTGATTTCCCAAAGACTTAAGTTGACTTTTCATTCATTTTAAACTTTCAGGGACTAGTTTTGTCAATATTTGAAACTTGAGGGACTGAAACTGCCAATTATGCAAACTTTGTACGTTTTTCATTTGTTTTTGCATATTTTGTATTTGAAACATATAAAACACACTTCTAAGGTATTTTAAGTAATATGATGCATTTTTGAGTGTTTTTGTATGTTTTGGCAGTTCAGATTGGTACAAAATGATGAGTATTTAGACACTCATCAAGTCTCTAAGACTAAACTCCCTCATTATTGTTATTGTTATTGTTATTACAATTACTATTGCTATTATAGTACTGCAATCTCATGGCGTTTCCAGAAACAAACGCTTGTTGCAACATCATCAAATCATGCTAAAGTCATTGCACTACATGAAGCTTCTAGAGAATGTGTATGGTTGAGATCTATGACACAACTCATTTTGAGTTCTTGCGGACTGGAGAAAGATAGAAGTCCAACTTTAATCTACGAAGATAATTCAGCTTGTGTCTCTTAGATGAAAGAAAGATATATCAAAAGTGACAGAACAAAACATATACCGCTAAGGTTGTTCTTATATATACAAGATCTTTTAAAATATAATCAAGTTGAAATGAGATATGTTCGATCTAGCAACAACTCAGCGGATCATTTTACCAAGGCACTCCCTCAGAAAACACGTTCACAATATTGGAATGTGACATGTTCGAACAATATGACAGTTTACATATGACAAAATCAGGGGGAGCCAACTACAACTACATTCTTTTTTCTTTAGTTAAAGTTTTTTCCAACTGGGTTTTCCTTTAGCAAGGGTTTTAATGAGGCAACACTTCAAAGTTGACTCTACGCTGACAAATGGCATCCAAGAGTGAGTGTTATAAATGATCAGTTGAATACAATAAGTGTATGCCATATTGTCAACATTAATATGTCATTGATCAATCATGTCTATAGTGTAACATTGATCAATCATGTCTATAGTGTGCCGTCTTATCAACATTCATCAATAATGTATCTTTGTTTCTTCATGTAATACGATAGTGAAACAAAAAATTAAATGTAGTAGTATGTATATTCCACTACAAATTCAATAAGAATATATCAAGATCAACTTCTTGTAAGTGATCTTTTATTTTTTTCTCTTGCAATTTTATACTATAATTGTTATATGCCTTGTTAATTACAGAGGTGCACAAAATGGTTAACCGGTCCGGTTTGGGGGTTCGGTTTGAGTCAACGCAAAAAAAACCAGTCGTGGTGGTTAACCGGTTCGGTTCCAAACTGGATCCGAGGAGAAAAAATCCAAACCGACCCTAATCGGTTTGGTTTTGGTTACATGCGGTTCAGTGGCGGTTAACCGGTTTGGACCGGTTTGTGTTATTTTTTATTTTTATTTTCATTTTTCGGCCTATAAATACTACCCAATCACAGACTTCTCAGTTCTCACTTCTCACTACCCATTCACAATTTGACATTCACAAAATCCAAACTCAACATTCAAAATTCGATATCTCGCAAAGATTTCTCGCAACAATTCTCAAGTCCTCAAAAAGATTTCTTACAACAATTCACAAGTCCTCCAAACGAACCGGTGATTGTGAACACTCCACCCGCATAAATGAAAATCAACAACAAAACACTCCAACTGAGAATGAACCAGTAAACAATCAACCGGTGGAATACCAACCCAATACTGTTGACTGATGAAGAACTCCTGAAGCAAGATCTCCAGGTCTTAAGAGAGTATGAAGAAGATGAAGAAAGTAAGACAACTGCTCGTAGGGATCGGGTAACTGCCCGTAAGGAGCGGGAAAATAGAGAAATACAATATCGATGGGCCATGGGGTTAGGCCCTCTGCCATCAGAGTCTTCTTAAAGTGAGGAGGATGGTTGGGTCTCAGATGATTCATTTTCTTAATTCGTAGTTTTATTTTAATTACTGTATCGTAGTTTCTATTAATGGTACTTTGTATTTCATGTTTTAACTTTAATGTTTAATGTAATTCGTGTTTTAATTTTAACGTTTAATGTAATTCGTGTTTTAAATGTTATGTTAGTTATTTTAGTTTAGGTGGAAATTACAAAGTAAACTGAATAAACTTCAACTTTTATTTAATACAAAGGAAATACACTTAAAACATAAAAACATTGAAAAGCTACTCAACGTCGACTCGTGCCATCCGACAATACTTGGTCAAATGAGCCCTCAATGCACTGATGGAAACGGGATTCATTAAAAAGAAGCAATGCTTACATTGAGCCTTTCTCGTTCAATCCGACATTTGGACGTAGTTAAAGTTATTTGAAATAACTGGTTTACGGTTCCATGGTAAAACCCGTACAATCACCGGTGGCGGTGCAAATGGTGCTACAGCCTCTTGTCCTTGATTTGCGTTTGCCATTAGTGAATAACCTTCGGTTTGAAATTTTTTATATTATCTATATAAGTTGTAAATAAACAAAAACACAACCTTTATATTTATATTAGATATTAAACGGAAAATTGGTCTCCCCCCCCCCCCCCCCCCCGCCTCCCAATTTAGAATTAAAAAACCCCGGTCCCTGCCCGCCTCCCAATTTAGAATTAAAAAACCCCGGTCCCTGCCCGCCTCCCAATTTAGAATTTAAATTCAAAATTTTCAAATTTTCAAGGTTGACCGGTTTTTAACCGGTTAACCTTTTTTTCCCACCTTGGCGCCCGTATTCAAAATTTGAATTTTCTATACCGGTTTGGAACCGGCTAAATCCTTTTTTTTTCTTCGTTTTTTCGTTTTTCATCGTTTACACAAAGTAAAATTAATAAAATTCAATTTTTATTTAATACATCGAAAGGAAATACATCACATAGCCGCGTTAGCAGCTTCATCTTTTCTTATTTCTTCATCGGAAAGCAACTCGCATGTACCCTCTTGCACCTCTATCTCGTAGACCCCTCTTTCGATTTCTAAGGGGTCTTCAAGACTTGCTTTGTGTTGTTTTCGCTTGATTGCGTCCAAATGATCTTTCAAACACATACACATTTCCAAAGAAGCCGGTGTGAGCTTTGTTCTTTTGTTTGATAACACCCTTCCACTTGTTGAAAAAGCGGATTCAGAAGCTACCGATGTAGCTTGTACACTAAAAAGATCCCGAGCCATTTTGGATAGAACGGGAAACATTGTTTCCTTTGATTTCCAAAACGCCAAAACATCAAAGTCCACTTGTTGGTCCGCCGGAATACATGAGATAAAATCGGTTCCGGTATATCTTGTATATTCATTGTTTTGGAGAAGATCACTCCTTGCCCAATTGTTGGGATTTTCTCTTAACTTTTGTAGCAAGCCTTGTATCGGATTCCCTCTATGCGACGACCTCGATGATGAAGAAGTCACATTCACAGAAGGAGTTGGGTTACCATATTTATCAAAATAATAATCCCATAAACCTTCAAAAGAATGTTTAAAAGCCTTTTGTGCATCTTCAACAAAGTTCAAGTTATTCGCGGTTAACCCCAAATCATTTGAAATTGATCCGATAAGTAACTATACCCCGCATACATTATAACATGGATTTAATGCGGCCGCACAAGTAATTACCGGTGGCAAAGTTTCAAAATATTTAATGAACTTATCTTTCATTGGTATAACCATATTTGAAAATACGCCACCACTTAATTCAAATGAGGACAAACTTGAACACATGTAGTATAGTTGCTCGAGTACCAAATGGGATATTGGATAATAAACTCTCGATAATTTTTTTATGGCGTTGTAAAAAACTTCAAGTAATCGGGTTAATTTTTCAATAGTTTCCCAATGTTAGACTGCAAATAGAACAACCTTACCCTTTTGTGCCAACTGGCCATGAAAATATTGTAAAGTCACCTTTTGTCTTATATCACTTAGGAACATGATATAAGTAAAATTCCATCTTGTATCACAATCTAAATTAGTTGACAACCAATGTTTTTGTGAATTAACACACGTCTTAACGTAGTTATTCATTCTAGTAGTACCCCTTTTAAAAATATCATGTAACATTTGTTTTAAACACTTTTTTATTTTACGCATTACGGGATCGGCTAATCCCGCTTGCACAATCAAGTTAATGATGTGTGCAACACATCAAGAATGATAAAAATCACCATTAAAAGGTGGCTCGAATTCCATTTTCAGTCTACCCATTGCATTTGTGTTGTTACTAGCATTATCCAACGTAATTGATTTTTTTTGCAAGTGAAATTTGTTAAACACTTTTCTCAACATTTTGAATAATGCACTTCCCGTGTGAGGAACCGAAAACTCTTCAAATGATATGACTCGCTTCATGGTTAGCTGATGCAGGATTTCTGACCAGGTCTTAAATTTATAGTTACTCGATTACCTAAGGTCTACCTATATGCACTAATGGACAGAGAATTCGGTCGTGTGTAGACTAGTAAATGGTAATACCGAGGTCGTCCGAAGAGCTATGTGGTGCGGATTATATCTAGGTCTTATGTCACTAAATAAACTGATTTTAGAGGTTGAAATGATTAATTAAACTAAATACTGAAAAATAAATAAGGTGCAAATAAAATGAGAGTTGTGAGCGATAAGAGAGAAATGTGCCAACCTAATTACTCATCCTACATTGCTTGTAATTATGCTTCCTATAAAACTAATCTCATGCTTTAGATGAGGCGGACATATGTCACTAGAGTCGTATGGTCAAGTTCCCTAGCCTATCTCCCTTGAATCCTGCCGGGAACCACAAGAACTACCCCATGCAAGTAAGCCGATGTACGGTAGATGGGTTTGAGTCATTAAGTGCCACTACATGCTAGACTTATCTTTTATGGTCCGTTGTCACGATCATAGACCATACTTTAACTACTTAAGTTCCTCCACCCCGGAAAGTGATCCTATGGTCAATTAGCACACAAGGTCTATGATTGGTTGTCATCCCAACCATATCCTCGCAACTCAACTACGCCAAGGTCCTATGGTCAATTCTCCTAGCATACCGAGTATAATCGGGTGTTTTAAACTACTGCAATTAAAGGTTCTCAAGATAAACTAAGTATGCACACACGTAAAAGCATTAAGAAAAGTGCGGAAACATAATTAAATTAATATAGGAATCATAATTAGGCTAGCACCATAGGTGCTTAGCCGATCATATTAAATAAAACACTCGAATAAATGTTTACAAGATTCATGAATTTGAAATGTAAATAAAATGATGAAATGCTAAAACTTATGGTGTATTAGGCGTGATTTCTCCCTTGGAAATACTCCATATGCTGCTGTAGAAAGGTCTTTGAGAAGTCCCCAACGATCTCTGACTTTGTATGTGAGAAAGTTGTATATGAAATGCAGAAATTAGGGTTGTATTTATAGGCCCGATCATAGCTACGACGTAGCTCAAAATAGTGTTACGCCGTAGCTAGTGTAATCCTGTAAGATCTTATCCAAAAGTCATGAGTTACGGCGTAGTTGAGTAAAGTGTTACGCCGCAACTCCAATATTAGGGTTTCTTATACGGCGTAATCTTCAAGTATGTTACATCGTAGCTTAATTCATGGATCTAGGATTACTCTCGTAGTCATAGTTACGTCGTAACTCATTAGTCCTGTTACGGCGTAACCATCAATTCGAGGGAAGCTTGGAAGACTTAATTATGTTACGGCGTAACTAAATATTTGGTTACGCCGTAACTCTTGATTCACGTTGACTTTGGTCTTCAAGTTAAAATTCCCAACTACGGTGTAATAGAGAGTGGAGTTACGCCGTAGCTTCTTCAAGCTTACTTAAATAATGTATCTTTTGCGCATTATTTCCAAATTCCTCGTCTCTTTAGCTCCTATGCTCGTTCATGACCTGGATACAAAAAGTAAAGAAATCAAAGTATATATCCATATAATAAGTAGAATAAACTAGCATAATAGGGGAAAATTGACACTTAAATATCAGGATTATTTGACGTCATCATTAGCCAACTTTCGGGTTCAACCCAATGTGCGGTAACACAAAGAACCATGAGGAGCAGACCAAACATCCGTTGTTATGTTAACACAAGTATCTAAATTAAAAAAAAAAGTTTTTTAATTCTTGTTTGGCCGTTTTCCACGTGTTCATAGCATCGCGTTTTAGATTCATACGACTTACATAAGTGTACATTGGTTGGACATGAGTGTGCATCACCTCCGTCGTATCCTCGTCGTCCCAATGGTTGAACGACAAGCCTCTTTTAATCACCAAACCGGCAAATGCTTGACGGACTGTTTCATGATCGTATGTAAAAATACTCCCGTCCCAAGCCATAGAAGATTGACCCGCTTCCGGAACACTTGAGTGCCTTGCAATACTTCTGGTGGATATGAGCCCTCAACGTCGAGTTGGAACTCGTCGACATTATACTCGAGCAATGCTTACATTGAGCCTTTTTTTTGCCGTCCGACATTAGGACGTGGTTGAAGTGTTCCCAAGGATCTTTGACACGGTCGCATGGTAAAATTTTGACAATCGTAGGTGCATTTGATGAACCAGCTGCGGTGGTGTGGGTGGTGGTGTTTGAAGTTGCAGTATCCATTAGTGAAAATACTTTCGGTTTTGATTTTTTAAAGAGTTTTTTTGCTTGTGTAAAAGTTGTGAATAAACAAATACATAACACTTCTATTTATACTAAACAAGAAATGGCAAAATGATAAATTTTGAGACTAAATAAATTAAAGCCGGTCCCCCACGCTCCTTCCTATTCAAATTCAAAATTCAAACTTTCAAATTTCAAAAATATAAAAAAAAACCCGCCTGGTCCGTACAAACCGGTTTCAAACCGCTGGTTTTGAAAAAAACTGAACCAGTTTGAGTCAAAACCGATTTTAACTGGTTTAATTTTTCGATTCGATGTCAGTGCCGGTTCGGTTAATCGGTTTTTTTACACCTCTAGTTAATTACTCCATGTAAACTTCTCTTCCTGAGTTTAACCTGAGTGTCTTTACTGATAAAGACACCGCCCCCATGAAAGCACAAAAAACTTTGGCGAATGCTTTTTACAGTAAAACCCTCCAAACTCTGGGAGAGAAGTTTACTATGTCCTCGCGCCAGGAAGCAGTGCTTGAATGTCTGCAAGGGGCCCATGCCCAAGACTTTTTAAATGTTCTTCCCATTGAGGGGCTTGGCCAACATATGTCGGCGATTGAATACCGGGCAATCCTCAAATATCGGCTGATGATTCCTTTGTTCCCAGTAGACGAGCCATGTCCTATATGCAAAAAGGCGCGTCTAGATAAATTTGGGGAGCACGCCTTCCACTGCAAGGAGTTGCCGGGGTTCAAATACCGACATGACCTGGTTCGGGATGTTTTGTGGGACGTGTTGAGGAGAGCTGGGATTTTTGCTAAGAAAGAAGCCCCTGTGAATTTTCTGACCGACCTGTTGGAAGGAAGGTTCACCCTGCGCCCGACGGATGTCCTCGTATTCGGGTGGGCAGGTGGTAAACATGCTTGTGTGGACCTCACCGGAGTGTCCCCGTTGGTGGGGTTTCGGGACACGGGGTTCATGGCTGGGCAAACAGTTTTGAAGGCGGAGTCTAAAAAGGTGACTAAACATGAAACAGCTTGTTCGGAGAATCAACACGTGTTTGTGCCATTTGCTTTTGATACTTTTGGATCCCTTGCCCCCGTGGCAACCCGTTTCCTGGATCGGGTGCAAAAGGTTATCCAGAGCAATTCTCCGTCTTCCAAGAATCAAGGTTTTATTTTTAGTAGAGTAGGTTTTGCTATTCAAAAAGGGGTTGCGACGCAATTTGTTACCCGTTTACCTGTTATGCACTTGTAATGTTCAAGTATCCGACATATTATTGGTCACAAACAAATATAACCAAAGTAAAAACACTAAAAAAAAAAAAAAAAAAAAAAAAAAACCCAAGCAGCGACCTGATTGACGGTCCGTAGCACAAAACATAAACAAATAAACAATCTGAATTTCAGAATACACTGAATAATAGTAATGGCGACTGAAGACGATGAGGATTTCGTATTCTACGGAACACCAATCGAACGAGAAGAAGACCAAATCAGTCGCAAGAGAAAATCAGTCGCTGAAGCTTCCGGTCAACTTCGTACCGTTCCTGCTCATAAACAAGAGGTCTTTTCCTTTTATTTATTTAATCCTAATTAGTTATCAAAACTTCATTCATTAGGTATTTAAGGTTTATTATGCTTTTTCTTTCTTAGGTTTTCATATACTGTTAGCCTTATTTAATTTACTTATAAGGGGGGTGTTTGTTTAACCTTATTTGTGTGATTTCGTCTTATTTTTCATTAACTCAACTTTTCGGGCTTATTTTGGAGACCTAATAAGCTTATACGGAGTATAAGCATTCATAATAAGCTTAAAATAAGCCAGAAAATCTGAGCTTATGAAAAATAAGCCGAAATCACACAAATAAGCTTAAACAAACACCCCTTAAGCATAATTTTAGAGCATAAGGTGTGGTAACACATGATTAGTTAAGAGGTGTTGCCACATCAACTTTGACCAACAACACCAAAGCCGGGATGGTAACTTTGGTGTTGTTGAGGAAAAACAATGCACCACTAGTGGTGCTCTTAAACTCGATATGAAAATTGATAATCTATCGTTAAAATAATGCACAAAGTATGGTAGACAAGTATGTTTTGATTTTTCAATGTGAATGAAAGCTAATATAAATCGTACGATTAGTAGACGGTGCATCGCTATTTGTGAATATTTTTTGAAATAGGCTTGTCTATATTTATGTAAAATTTATTACATGTAAAAGCAATATGATCGTTAAATTGTGAAAATCGAATAAATATTTAACACTAGCTACCTATAGGAATAGGAGTATGTACTAATATAGTAATATCCGATGAATTTGATATATCGATTTCAGAATTTCATGAATGGGCACACCTAAAGTAGAAATATGTCATGTAAAGTAACTATATATAATGTGCGTTTCAGGTCCGAGATGAAGAAGGGAGAAGAAGGTTTCATGGGGCATTTAGTGGAGGATTTTCTGCTGGTTACTTTAATACCGTCGGCTCTAAAGAAGGTACATGCTCGAAAACAATGTACTTTGTTTGACTATGGTTTAAGGTTCTTACTTGACACCGAACAATTTTGCAGGATGGACTCCACAAACATTTACGTCATCAAGGAAGAAACGAGCTGAAATTATACAGCAAGACGTCACAAACTATTTAGATGAGGATGAGAAAGCTGTATGTGTTTCTTTGATTTTGTTTCTCCTAGGCGTTATAGTACTTAATAATGGCCCTTTTGCGCTGAAATATTATATTAATTTTCTAAAAGAACCTACAAATATATTGCATGCTTTGATGATAGTATGAAGTTCCATTAATTTGATGATGACCATGTAATTAAGCTGCAATAGAAATTACTGGTATATTTATTGAGGTATGTGCACGGTGTTTTTATAATGTAGGAAATGGTTGGGAATTCTTTGGGGACATCTATGCAGTTCGACACCTTTGGATTTACTGCAGCGGAAATAGCTAGGAGCCAGTCTGAGAAGGAACAAAATCAGAGGTATAAACAAACATTTGCTTGGTTTTAAATAGTAAAGTTGTACGATGTTGGTTTTGCTGATTCTCGTATGCAGTTCTCTGAATTTTCTCCAACAAGCAAAAACTTTATGTTCTTTGAACAAATCGCAATGCATTGTTGATATGTTTGTTACTGACTTAATTTTGTTATAGCTTAGCGTGATTGTTCTTTGTACCAATATTACCCTTCTTAAATTCATACTTTTCTCTCGCCATATGTACTCCTGAAATTCCCAGAAAGTATACATGATTTCATGGTGTTTCTAGATTTTGGTTTGAAGAGTGTTCATATGCAATGTAGCCATTATGATTCTTTAAAGTAGTGTATCAAGAATTCTCATACCATATGTACTCCTGTTGCAACATAGATTCTGCTCCATAAAGCGTAGTAGTGTGTCCCGTCTATCTTACCATTCAGCTTTAGTAAAACTAAACATCGATCTCACAGAATTTGTGCTCATTAATGCTCACTTGCCTTTTCTTGTGACTAACATAGTAACATCCACATCAATATATCTTTTTGTAATATTGACCTTAATTTATGGAATACATCATTACTAGAGGTTTGTTCTGGACATGGCTACAATGTGTTACTTCCTGATTAACATTGCTAAAGTCATTATTCATGTACTTACATTTTAGGCTATTTTAATCCCACACCCTTTAATTTCAAAGCATGTCTGCATAAGTCTATCTCATCAATCAGTTGACTTATATAATCAGTCATCATGATGTTATTAGGAAAAAGAAGATTGCTTGACACTGAAGAAATGAAATATTTTTAGGAAGTCAAATGCATGGAGACATGTAAATGAAAGTTTCTGCAACTGATGATTGATAGGTTTAATAAAGGATGTGATAACTTTTGTAATTTGTTTTAACCCTACATGCCTGATGTCTATAAAGATGGTGATGCTTGCCAATGCCTAATACACTTATAGTAAATGTGCATTCGGATGCAGATTTTGTTTTCTCTAGCTTCCTATTATAATTTTTTTATTGGCTTTGGATCCTCTGAAGCTTTATGACAGTTTTAAAGGTCATCTTGATATATTGCAGGCCATCAGCTATTCCTGGACCTGCTCCTGATGAACTAATTGTTCCAGCCACAGATCCCATTGGTTTGTCTCTGTTTAATACAGATAATTTCATTTATTATTGTATGGCATCTTCTTATACCTTCATTCTGTTGATGATCAGGTGTCAGATTGATGCTGAAAATGGGATGGCGGCGTGGTCAGTCGATAAAAAGCTCAAAACCTAATGCCCATTATGGTATGTTCTTCAAATGTCGGTGGCATATCTTATACAAACCTGCTTGAAACATCGAATAAATTTGTCTTCTCCACAAATTTAAAATTCTATCAAAAGGATGCAGTCAGAAGAAAAAAGACGAGGTGCTCATCAGTGACTATTTCTAAATGCAGATGCTCGTAGAGAAGCTAGAAAAGCTTTTCTTGCTCTTTCTGAAGATGCAAAAGCACATGCTCCAGATTCCAAGGATGCTGAAGATGCCATTGAAACTGCTGCAGAGCTTCCTATTGATGATATCAGTCAGTTACCAAAAAGTACTCCAGTGCGTATTTTATCTTGTTTCTCTTGTGCATATGTTAGCTGTCATTCAGATTTTCATGTCAGTTCTAGTTATTATATAATCTGCATCACAGATCGCTTTACAACTTATTTATAACTTTGTGTGTCTAGTTGGTAAGTTTTACTCAGTTTTGGCATCCACCTCATGCTGAATATTTACTATCATATCCCTCTCGGTGTATGTATCTCTATTCCTTTCTCTCTATCCCATTCGCTTCGCAAAAATTGAAATCTGGGATTGTTAAGGCAACTAACCGTGGGGGATGGAGGGGGCACTATTCTACTGTCATTAGTCAATTACTAGCTAGCTTTTTGCAGCTGTTTGGCATCAGTGCAAGAACCTAAGCGACTGAAGTTATTTATCAACATTCCCTTAAGAACTTGAGCTTGCGTGCAATTGTATTATAAGTATAGTTGTTGGAAAGAATAGTAGAGGGCGTCTTTAATGGTGTTTGATTAGTTACTTATACGCATCTTTAGTTTCAATATTGATTTTATGAATTCTGGCATATAAGAATATGGTACAACTGGACAATACTAAAAGTGAATAAAGTGGTACAACCCAACATAAATTCTAAGAGGTGAATCCTTAGGATCCTGGGACTTGATAATGTCCTTCATCAGCCCCTTGACTCCAATTTGAAATTTGTCTTCACAACTTTTTCCTATTTCATCTCTTGGATGCATAGTTTCTAGATACAGATTAATGTTTACCCTAAGATTTTCATTACCTTAGTCTTTTCTATATCTCCATGTCAGTGTGGTGCCAGATTGTTTATTAATGGTCTAGGCTAAGATTTTCATACTGTAACCAAGGCACTAACACTTTAATTCTCTTTTCAGGTTTATGTACTAAATCCAAAGCAGGATATGCATGGTCTAGGCTATGATCCGTTCAAAGGTGCTCCTGAATTTAGGGGTATGTAATTCCTGGAAGCTGGTCTTTTCAATTTTTATTCAAGAACTATTTCACACTAATTTGTGTCATAATTTCAGAAAACAAAAGGTCACATTTACCTGGGAATAGGGAGTCCGGGCACAAAAGGTTGCCGCCAAAGAAAGATGGCCTCTTCTCTTTCAAATGTATGGTACCTGCATCTTTTAATGTACCCTCTTTGTGTTGATGATACAACTTTCTTCTTTCTTATACTAGAGGTGGCAATTTCGGTCCATTGACTTATGAGTTATGAGTAGGTTGATTAGGGTAGAAGTTATCCAAAAGGTAAAGGATCAAATGGATTGAAAATCTCTCGAAGTGTATTTGTAATACTTAAAACCTCCTAATCGTTTCACTTTCAGGATCAGATTATTATTGAAATAACACAGTCTTTGTAATCATATCTAATCCGTTTTGACTGGTTAAATAAAAAACTTGAGGTCGACCCTACCATAAAGGTACCTGTTTTGACAGGTTATCTAATCCGCCAGATGGCCACCTTTACTTAACTGCGTTGCTTGCATGTACATCTTGGTTTTGTCTCTTCAACATTATAACTTGTTTGCTTGATTTCATCAGCAATAAATGTTGCACCTGGTTTTGGTACTGGGGCCCTTGAAGATCTTGATGTAGAAGACGAGGATGTGTACGCGGCAGGTTAGTATCTGAGTAATCTTTTTGTATTATGGGAAATTTTATGCTTTTTTGCTTTGTGAATGTTATGCTTATCTTCTTAGAGAATACTCTGGGCAACGTATCTTACTTGTCAGCAACGATGAAACACTACTAATCTCGACTAGATACAGCAATTTGCTATTTTGGGTATATTTTTCTGATCATGTAAAATGATATAATACATAGCTAAATAGTTGGAAAGTGAAGCATCCTATGTTGTCATCCCTCATGCATACTGGTGCTTAGGCTTAGGAGGAACTGCATAAGAATTCCACAAACTGATTTGTTTTTACCACCTGCGTGCTTTCGGATGGTTTACAAATGATACGGTTTAGGGACTCCTGGAACATAATAGATGCATGAGTTTTGTTAGATTTAAGAAATTAAGAACCGTCTTGGCTCTAAAATATTGTCCCAGGGCTACATGCCTAGAAAGTAGTCTGTGAAGGCTCATTTCATTACTTCTACATTATGATTGGTGTCTCACTGCCTCTTAATGAACTGCATTAAGCCTCAAATAATGGAGTGTATATTTCTTAGAAATTGTTCAAAGTAGCCAAGTTTCACCTTGAATTTTGACAAATTGGCCACAAAGTAACGTCTTTGCCAAAACAGCAACGAATCCTGCCAGGCACCTATCCGAAATTGCACAAAAGAATCCACAAATTGGATAAGAATCTTGAAACCTTGTGTGGGGTGCGGAACATTATATCTTGTGAACATATATGAAAGCAGGTGATGTCGCGGTGGAATTGAATGGATCTAGTTAAATAAACAATATATGTTCTTCACCAAATTCACATGGCCAATCAACTCCATTTATATCTCAACTAGATTGTAGTGGGTTTTTTGATTTTTGATTTTTTTTTTGATGGGGTCGCGAGGCAGTCTTGTAAAAATCGGCCATGGCGGCCGATATTGCGGCGCCATGGCGGTTGGCGGTGGTCCACCGCCACGATATTTCCCATATCGGTCTAACCTATCGGTTTTGGTCAAAATCGTTAAAAACCCGGCCTTGGCAGCGGTCGGTCAACGCTGGTCAACGTCGGACAACTTCAAATCTAGGGTTGTCCAATTTTCATAAAAATTATATACTTAGTATATTTTGTGTTACATATTGTTGCATTTCAAAAATATAAATAAATTTCTTTATAATTTATGGTCTCCGCCGAGAAACCGATATATCGCCGCCAAGACCGATATGGCGCTTGGCGGGGGTCGACCGCCATGGTTATCAAAGATACCTTACGGGATTCTAGGCTGTGTATTTTTGTAATTGTTTGGCTAGTTTGACCACTTTACCTTCTTTGAGTTTCTATCTGCACATTTTTTCCAGTTTGGATGTCAATAAAATTGTCTTCTATACTGAGTATTCATGTCTTGAGTATTACTCATTTTGTTTTGGGTATGGTTTTTATCTGGTGTATCATTGGTTTTCTGATATAACCTATTCATGACGTATATGCATCCTCTTATCCTCGAAGGCAGGGGATCTATGCATATTATGTTTTTTTTTTTTTGTTTACTTCAGAAGTAGATCTAGATATTTTATGATAGTTCCTGTTCTTGATATTTTTTTTGAACAGGTTATGAATTTGAAGCTTTTGTTGAAGAAGTTGAGGAACCATCAAGATTGGCCATAGAGGATAAAAAGAAGCCCAGTGTAAAGGAACATGGTAGTCTGCCTGGTTTTAAAGCTGCAACCAGTTCTGACAACCAGTTAGAAAGGTTACATTTTGGTTATTATCTTTTTAACTTAATTAGTTCCTATGTTTATTATCATTGCAACTAGGGGTGTTCGGGTCGGGTCAAACTCGGGTTGAGGCTAAAAAACTCGAAGCCGGCCCTATTAAGAACTCGGGTTAGTCGGGTTCGGGTCTTATTCAGGTCATCAGGTGGGGTCCAATCGGGTTGGGTCTCTTCGGATTCGGGCCAACCCGAATATGAGCAAAATGATTGAAAAAGTTGCCTAATTCAATAAGTGTACAGATTTAATTCATAAAAAGTAATACCAAAAAAATATAAAAAACCCTTATTTGGGTCAATTGGGTCGACCTGAACCCGAGTTAGCCAAACATTTTCAACCTGATACCCAACCCTATTTACTATTCATGTTACTCGGATTGACCCGAATAACCCACAAAAGTTTTTTACCCGAGTAACCCGACCCGAACAGGCTTAATCTGGTTCGGGTTCGGGTTGGGTCAGCTTTTTTGACACCCCTATTTGCAACTATATTTAACTCGTTTTCATAGTTTTAAGTACTGAGATAACTCTATAACTTCTAACTGCTCAATATTCACAGATTTGATCCTCCGGTAGTTCCCAAGGATTTTGTGCCACGCCACAAGTTCCCTGTTACACATGAAGTCAACCGGAAGCTGACTGAAGTTCCTCCGGCAGAGGTTCCTCCACCTGTGGATAATAAATTAAAAGTTTTAATTGAGGGGGTTGCAACTCTGGTAGCTCGTTGTGGTACAGTATTTGAGGAACTGTCCAGAGAGAAAAACCAGTCAAACCCACTATTTGATTTTCTAAATGGTGGAAACGGCCATGATTACTATAAAAGGAAGTTATGGGAAGCACGACAGAAGCATAATGACAAAACCAAACCGTTTTTTAATGAAAAGGTAATTCCAAGTGCACAGAAGATGACAGCAGAAAGCCGTGGAAACATCTTAGGAGAAAAGCCTCTACAGAGAACCGTTAAAGATATAAAAACCGATGTTCCTGCTACTGAAGTCATCAATCTTCAGTTTCATCTATCAGATACATTTACCGAACCCCTATCATTTGTGAGTCACTAAATTCTTTTTCTTTTTGTTTATATTGATACACCTTTTTGACAGTTTTGACCGCCTGAGATTTTTGTGTATCTGGACTAGCGGTGGCAAATGCACTCAGGCAGGCTGGATTGACCCAAAAGGCCGAAACATCTTCCCCCCACTAAAAAACCTATGTATTTTTCAAAATTATGATCTAATAGAGCAATTTTGGAGGTTGTATACATTCAAAGACTCTTTGACCAACTATCAACCTGTTTGTGTGACCCGTTTTCTTTTAATCATTAGTCTTCTGTGTTGCCCATTTGACCGGTTAGAGAACAAACATAACCCAAACTATTCCATAATATAATTAAATGGGCTGATTTGCCGCCTTTAGTCTGGAATTTATTGCATACAACACTACGTTCTTTAACAAAACTATAGTAGTGGTCACCTAGTATTCATATCTTAACAATTATGATTTCAGGTTGAGCCCACGGAAATCACAAAACCATTCCAGCATGATCCAGCAAAGCAAGAACGTTTTGAGCAGTACCTGAAGGAGAAATATCACGGAGGTCTTCGCACCAAAGATGCTGGGGGATCGAGTAGAATGTCAGAGGCTGATCGTGCTCGAGAGAGATTGGAATTTGAGGCTGCTGCAGAGGCAGTAACGCAAAGAAAATGGGGAAAAGAAGGTCAATCTTCCAGTCAACAGATTTTGGGTGCATCAGCTGGTAGAGGGTTACAGTTCACTTCTGGCGGAACAGAGGCATGTATTATTTCTTTATAGAAACAATAATTTTATTTTCAGGATCTAAAATAAATCTTGTATTTACAGAACACCCAAGCTAGTCTAGCTGAAGAAGTAATCAAGAAGAGTATGTTTCCAAAGCGAGAGGAATTTCAATGGCGACCTGCATCTCTTTTATGCAAGCGCTTTGATTTAATCGATCCTTACATGGGAAAGGTACACTTCATTTTTATTGCATAAAACTTTATTAGTCTTAGGTGGACAAATGAGGAAAGTGATTTGTGCATCATAATAATATCATCCTTACTGCAACTTGCTAGCAATAGTGTTATTGATAAGTAGAGGTGGCAAGATGGCTGGCTGTTAAGGGTGAGCATTCCGACCGTTTGGACCGGACCGACCAACAAAACCAACCGGACCGACCGAAGGACCAACGGTCCGGTCTCGGTCTGGGATTTTTCATTAATTCGGTCCTCGGTCTGTCCGACCAAAAAACCGAAAAAACTTGCCTAATTGGACCGGACCGGACCAACCGAACCGGACCGAGACCGGACCTACCACATTCGGTCCGGTCTCGGTCTATGGTTTTTCCCAAACTCGGTCTTCGGTCCGGTCCGGTCTTGGCCGGTCCGGTCCGGTTTTTGGGCCGTGATCACCCCTACTGGCTGTGGGTAGGGAAGGGGCTGGGTAAAAGCTTGAAACGTGGTCCAGATGGAAACATGTCTATTTTTTGTACTATTCGAGATGGATCGAGCCGGGTTGACCCACAGACACTTTAGGTTATACATGCTCTATTAGATAACTAGTGTGTTAGCAGTTATGCATGCAAAAACAATATTGTTTGTTTTTAAAGGAAAGATAAACAGTGTAACACCACACCTATTGTCTTAGTTGAGACTCGAACCCACTGCCTTTTAATTGGTGGGACACTGGATACTGGTAAGCCAAATGCATTAAAGTAGACTTTGAGTAATTTCAACGTGTTTGACCCGCTTACGTGTTTTTCTCGTTCCCTTTTAGCTATGTTTTAATACTTATTTAAGATAAAACGCAACCTAAAGTAACCTAGTCTTATATAAATTGGTTAAAAATGTGACATCTACTGACAGGTAGTAACAATCACATTTAGAGCATTAGGTACCGTTGGTGCCGTGGGATTTTTTTGCTGCCACGTCAGCAAAAAGCTCCATGGCACCAGAAATCCCACGGCACCACATTTAAGGGGTATCCGTTGGCACCAGAATTTCTGGTGCCGTCGGCCATATATATATATATATATTTTTTTTTTACATAAAATAAAACATACACAATATTAACTAAAATAAAATTTATCAATTAAAAAAAAACACACATTACATAAAAAAATTTAAAGCCAAACACACAAACCAGATTTTAAAGAAAAAAGTTTAAAGCCCAAAGCCCAGCCCAAACACCAAAAAATAAAAACCTACCTTCTTCTTCCCTTCTTCCCTGCGCCTGCAAACACCAAAAAAAAAAAGAAGCAAAAACACAAACACAAAAACAACAAACACAAACATAAACACAGCATATAAACACAACATACAAACACGAACACAAACAAACCCAAACACATCACGAAAAAAAAAAAAAGGGTCGATGGCGCTGAGCCGTGGCTGCGGCGCGAGCACCGACGGCGCCACCACCGGTACGGTGCGCCGTCGGTTTTTTTGAGCTGGTGGTGACGGCGCGAGCGATGGCTCACCCGTACCCCATGCTCTTAGAGAAGTTTCTTACAAGTTTATCATTCTATGGTATCATCACATCCGTATGTAGTGCTGTTGTATTTAGTATGATATATCCTTGATAGGAGTCCCATACTTGGATGTATTTGATGATTGCATCAATATATCCAAGATTACTCTTTCTCTACCATTATTATACAGTTGTATGTCTCTTTTTTTAATTTGTATGTTTGATTCATCGATGTACTTCCACTGAATCTATGGATTTGATGTGCTCTATAACGATTAATTGATTCCTTGCATAGTATGTTACAAAAGTTGGCTGCTAGTGCAATTATGCAAATCAGACTTATTTTTGTAACAGTAATATTAATTATTAAACCTGGCAATTGCTGTTTGTAGCCGCCACCTCCTCCAAGGTTTAGGAGCAAGTTGGATTCTCTTATATCTATGCCAGACTATGTTAAGGCTGCAAAAGAAGAGGAAAAGACCAATTTAAATAAATTCTCGTCGACTCAAGCGGATGAACAAAATGGAACAAACGTCATGGATGTTGAAGAAAATATCGAGGTTGAAAATGTTGAGAGACCCGTTGACCTCTATAAGGTAACCTTTTTTTTTTTAAATCACAATGAGATTTCTTATGTTCTTTTAGTTTGATTGAAATGCGAGCTCATTAAACATCTTTCAGATTCAATATTAATGTTTGTTAATGCTAATATTATCATCAAACTGTTTAACCAATGAATGCCAAAATTATGGGTTATTCTAAAGGTATATGTTACTGTAAACGTGATTCGCTCTTTTTGTTTTCTCTTGGTGTGCATAAGTAATGCTATATTTAGAGTTTTGTAAAGTTATGCTTAGTATCATGCCTACAGGGCTAACAGCCTTATTATCATTCAAATTTCTAGCTTGTTTTAATAAAAATGCCGAAAAAAAAAGAAAAAAAAAAAAAGAAGAAAAAAAAAAAGAATAGAAATCATTCAAATTTCTGAATGCTTAAACTAGCACATTTTGATATGTTTGTAGGCTATATTTTCTGATGATTCGGATGACGAAGAGGAAAGCACCAACACCAATCAACCCAATGACCCGACAACGAAAATAGAAGTCGCCAACACAGCTTTAACTCGTATAGTGGCTGGTGACTTTCTGGAATCGTTGGGAAAGGAGCTAGGTCTGGAGGTGCCCCCTGATCAACCCTACGCTGAGAAGCATGCCAACCCACAACCTACTCACAAGGAATCTGCTCAGGAAATCCAACAAGTCCGTCAAGAGGTATATACTCAAAAAACTAGAGTCATAAAAAGGGCTTGGTTGGGTCAAAAATAAAAACTTCGAAAATGGGTCACACTCACACTGGTTGGTTTGACCCACTGGTTTTTTGATTTTATAGTGACTTTTATAACATCCAATATATCAAATGCAATTTAAAGAATAATAAATTAATTTATCACTATATTCATAAATTGTAGCATCAATAGTTCTGAAAACTAATTGCAACTGTGATGTACCGGGTAGTCTACTTTATTCCTTACAGCTTCTCTTTAGTTGTCTTATTCCTGAACTTCAGATTTTTATTTTGATAGTTTTGTAACATATACTTCAGTTTTCTATTGAATTTAAAGGGAAAGATCTAAAATTTTAGTGCCTTAGTGGATCAACCTAAATTGACCCAACCTGTTTCAGCTCACAAGTTCTTAAGCACTTCTTTAGTTTATGCTAAATGGATCTGTTCTTACGCAATAGATTAACAAAAAGCCCATATTAACCCTGTTGTCCATTTGGACCAATATTTCTGCTTTTTAACAGAAACGTGAAGAGATGGATTCTAATGCACATAAAGACATCAGAGGATCTAAGAATGACACCGCAGAACTTGATCATGAAAATGAAAAAAAGGTCACTAAGGTTAAAAGAGACAAAAATCCTTCAGAGGATGAAAGGAGTCATAAAAGATCTAAGCGTCATTCCCGTAGAAGCAGCGGTTCAGATGGTGATACAAGTGACTCATCTGATGGATATAGAGATAGGCGCAGGTCAAGACATAAAGAAAGGAAAAGGGAACACAGAAAACACTCAAAGCATCGAAAGCATAGAACTCACGAGTCATCAAGCAGATCTCGCCATTCTGCAGATAAAGAATATGGAGATGGTAAGAGTGAAAAGAGGAAATATCGGGATTGAAGAACAGATAGAAATTTTGATTTACATTCACATAGAAACGTAGCTTCATTGTAATCTTGATCCAATATTTTCATATTACTAGCAATTGTAGTAGTATGGTTCTCAAAGTGTGTATCAAAGCTCCATCTATTTTTTGTTCTATGATGGGTGGTTTCTGATTTTGGTTTGACCAAGCAATTGGCTGATTGTTATGCAAAACCCTTCTAGATTGTATTTTAGATGTACTTTTTGATCAACTAAGGGATACAGTTTAATGGATATCGGTATTTACTTGCAAAACAGTAGATTCTCAGATACACAAACATGGGGTCTCATAATATAAGTTGTTATGAGCTACCAAATTTAATTGGTTTTGAGTTTATATGTCACAATAGGTGCATAATTCAATAATTGTATAAACCATTCTTGTTTTGAAAGGTATATTGGCATGTCTTCCTAAATAGCATCATCAGTGTTGTATTAATTACTTGAATACAGTGGAAATACATGTTCCGACGTATGACTGTTGGTTTGTTATTTCTGCTACTAATTTAACTTGTTATATATGTGAAGAGATTTCATGATCCAATGATTGTGTCAAACATAATGATCTGTGTCGGTTAGACGTGTATGTATATCCGGTTAGTTCATGCTGTAGATTATGAGTTTTGGGCATTGATCTGTAAAAGTTGTAACTTTATCCTTCTTAAGAGAAGCAACAATATTGCTGAAAAAACTCATGTATTTGCTATGTTTGATTCTATTATACGTCTCCCTCATTGGCTCATTTCTAGTATACTGAAAGAGCTCAATCATGAAGAATCGCAAAATTTTACTTTAATCTATATGATCCAGTTAACCAAAACTTGCAGCTTTCTGCAGTTTTTAATCCCAATGGCACCAGGTACAATTTTCATGATCACGATGAAAAAGATACGATTATAATAATGGGAATATGTGTAAACCCCCAACGTCAAAGCAACAAGTTGCTAACTTTCGGATTAACTTAATATCACCATTCATATATGTTTACACAAGGTGTTCACAGTTTCAAAATACTACATACGTGGGGTGGGATGTCAATCTCTGCGGCCCCACTTTAACTTCTAACATCCTACATAGTTCTATATAGAAATCAGCGAGCTTCGATGCCAATCTTTCCAACGTCCTAGCGAGTCCTACAAAAAGACCTAGACAAAGATAAAACCAATATGTGCGTTAGATGCATGAGTCCAACCATAGTAACATTGTGACTATCTGCAATTTTGCCAAGCCTAAAAAGACCATAGTGATCCAGTAACCTACACATTATTCGTTAATCATGGTGAAAAGTTATTAGTAAAAAGGTTCATACTAATAGCACTGTCACAGTCTGTACCGTGGTTAATAAAGCATATAATTTTAGACCTCTTCATAATCAGATTGCAACCAAAAAATATCTTTTGAGATCCCTGTTGTAAATTTGTATTTCAGAAAATATATCAATGTTATTTATTTATTTATTTATTATTATTATTATTTAAAAAAAAAAGAAAGAAAAAGAAAAAGAAAAAGAAGGTCTTATGAAGTATAATTCTTACCCTCTATGAAACTTGCATCCCAAATATATCAGCTACTGATTTCGCCATGATAGTTGAGAATTCCTTAAAACTAATAACACCATCCTCATCTCTATCCGCCTTTTTAAACAACGCTACAAGCTCATGGTATGTCAATGGATAACCCATCTTAGCCATTGATATAGCTAGTTGTGTGGGTGTGATGAATCCATTTCCCTCTCTATCAAATGAACGAAAAGCTTCAAGAAGTTGTCTTTGATCAATAACAATCTCTTCTGTCTTCACATCAATTGTCATTGCATCAACAAATTCTTCAAATTTAACCTTCCCATTTCCATCAGAATCCATTTTATTAAAGACCGTATAGATTTGGTCACCCGAGAGATTAAGGCCTATAGAGCGAAGGAGGGCTGCTAGCTCAAGATATGTTAACGACCCATCTGAGTCCATGTCAAATTGTTTAAAGATTTCAAGTAGTTGTTTACGTTGTTGGATGGCCAGTACTCTCGCCATTGTGATGGTGGTTGTGTTGTGGTGATGAAGATTTGTGGCCTTCAAATATTGATTTTGGCCTCTTGTTTGCATGCATATATATGTTATGGAAGCTGAATGAGAGCCACAAGGAGAATGTTTTTCTCTCCCTCATAAAATGGCATAAAAAAGAGATTTTTTTATAATGTTTTTCCCCCCCTCATAAAATGGCATAAAAAAGAGATTTTTTTTGTTCGTCTTATAGTCAATGTTATAGATCTAGTCCCTTAATAGAAGGGGTAATACCAAATTAAAGCATCATATTTGTAAAAAAAAGCTCTTTTGAGTAGTGATTTTTTTCCCTCATTGGTGTACTAAACTTGCATTTTATTGCAAAAAATACGTACTTTGGACATTTTTGCCTCTCAAGTTATTAAAAATTCAGGGGCAAAAATGTCATAAAAAGGTCAGAAAATAGTACAAAGTACATATTTTGGCAATAAAATGCAAGTTTAGTACACCAAAGAGGAAAAAAAAAGTTCGCTACTCAAAAGAGCTTTTTTTGACAAGTATGATGCTTTAATTTGGTATTAGCACAACATAGAAATATAGTATTGAAAAATTCCAATTTCAAAATGTTTTGTTTTTTTTGCCAAAGTTAAGAAAGACAAAACAAATTTCATTCATACCTTTTTTTTTTTTTTTTTTTTTTTTTTTTTTTTTTTTTAACAGCAAAAGGAAATTATATAAAAGAAAAAAAAAATCTAACAAGAAGCTAGAAATTTACAAAGGGTTTTTCAACCAATCATTCCAACATGAGACATTAGATCGCCTATATTTTAATCAATAAAAAGAAAAAAGACGAATAGATAAAAAATATCACTTTTTCTTATAGAATGAGTATTGAAAGTGATATTATTTCAAAATTTCCAAAGCATCCACCTAGTAGTAGCAGCGATCACGAACATCCTTTCTTTGAGAACATTTGACTTCGTCATAGCATCTATCCACTCGATCCCCTCTAGAACTGAATTAAAGACCGGTAATTGGGCATCACACCACGACCGGATTAAACTCCAAACATTAAACGCAACTTCGCAAGAGCAAAACAGATGCTCATTTGATTCCATACCTTTATTACACATTGAGCACAAGATTGAGTTAATATCGATGCCTCTTCGAGATAAGTTCAAACGATGTGGTAATCGATCCAATCTTAAACGCCACATAAATATATTGACTTTCCGAGGAAGAGCTTGACACCATCTCGTACTAACTTGCAGTGAAGGGAGAATAATATCATCAATATGCTTCCGAGTCTTCGAGATGGTGAAAGTGCTATCATTACCGATCAACCATTGCTAAGAATCTGTACCTGAAAGAGATGAAAGCTGAGACACTTCATTCTTTAATTGAATCAACGATGATCCTGTACGTCCAGAGTCTACAGGACGATTCCAACACCACGACCAGTTGCCATTAACGAAACGTTCATTTACAAGACATTCTTCATTCGAGTCAAGTCTAAACAATCTGTTATACCGAGTAGAAAGTGGACCATCCCCGAGCCACGTATCCTTCCAAAAGCGCACAGACGATCCATCTCCTACTTTACATTTTAAAGTGCCTTTTGTAAGAATCCCGCTAGAATGTAAAGTATTAAATGAGCCAACAATCTTTGCCCAAACCCCATTGGAACCACACCCTTTGAAATCTAAACCTGCTTCCTTACCATGAATAGCTTTTAATAACTTAACCCATAACATCTCCGGCTGAGTAACGAACCTCCAACGCCATTTTTGTAATAACGCAAGATTAAATGCTTTTATGCTTCCAACCCCTAAACCACCTTTTTCGAAAGATGCCAAAATGCTTTCCCATTTGATCCAAGACATTTTTTTCGACTTTTGGTACCCACCCCAGAAAAAACATGCTCGTAATCTTTCAATCTCATGAAGAACTGTTTCTGGGCATTTAAATATCGACATATAATAAATACTCACGCTTCCCAAAACCGCCTTTATCAGCGTTAACCTACCACAAATGGATAATAAATTTGCCTTCCATGTCGATAATCTAGCTTTGAAATTATCGATCACCTTTTGCCGGTTAACTGTGTAGTTCATACTCGAACCTATCGGAAGGCCTAAATATGTAAAAAAAAAAAAAAAAAAAAAAAAAAAAAAAAAAAAAAAAAAGTCTGATCAAACACATGGTTAAAACTTCTTTGAATTCCTGAATTCATCACAGCACTAAAATCATGTCTGATCAAACACATGAGCCATTTTGATATTTATATGAACCTTCATTTAAAAGTTAAAATCATGTGACCTTTTCGGATACAATATATCAATCATATTGTATCGTGTCAATTCTAAACTTAACGCTAACAATATACATAGATGTTTTTGACATAGACACCAGAGATCTTAACATCATGAATTAAAATGAACATCAAACCATATGGTTACAATTAACTATTAGCAACTCATAACTCAGGGCTTTCAAGATCTTAAACTTTTTTTCTTCTTTAGACGTGTGACGAGTTCTTGTGTTAACTAGATTTACTCCACTTCTATTTACGCCCACCCACCACCAGCGGAAGCAAGCACCTTGAAGGGAATTTCTATCGCGAAGGATTCAATCCAGCCACAGGTTCTCCTACGGCTACCTTGTTACGACTTCAGCCCAGTCGAAGACCCCACCGTGGTATGCGCCAATAAGACCACCAAAAGCCTTTGTGGCACTAGTGGTACACAGAAGTCATGGGTGATCATTGGTCCGATGCTTCGGGCGAAACCTATTCCCTGCAGGGTGTGACGGGCGGTGTGTACAAGGCCCGGGTATATATATATATATATATATATATATATATATATATATATATATATATATATATATATATATATATATATATATATATATATATATATATATATATATATATATATATTCACCGCGTCATGCTGATCCCAACACTATTTACTTAATCACTTGATGGAAATGCTTGTCCCAACACATTTAGAATCGATGACCACAGTAATGCACGAGTCTATCACTCACCAGAACCTGTACTGTGTTAAATCTTATATGCACATAAGATTTATTATGTCTACCTGTGTACATATGTATGTACACGTACAGTTAGATACGCTAAACACAACAAAGCCGTTAAAAAAACACTACATACAACAAAGCATAAACCATACTGATAGACAATGTCATTTATATAATGCAACAAAGTAATGATGTCTTTAAAACAAATTGATACTAGTACATTAACAAGATGAAAACAGTTAAGATAATATTTTTTGGCAAACCTAATTGATCAGCAACATAAATTCAGAAAAGTTGAAATCAACACCATCAACAAGCTATTCTTTAGTTACATTGAAAGAGGGAGCTACGTAAACGGAAGAATAAACCTTAGAATTTCTAGTTGATGAACTGAGCCTCGGTAAACTCTCTCCCACATCTTGAGAATCAAAAGAAATAAATCCATCATCACATGAAGCCCAAGAACAAGCAAGGGGTTTTTCAACTTGTGGAATATTAGTTACTACATCACTTTTCCTTGATGATGTTGATGAAATGGCTTTCACGGTGGCATATTTGAGAAAATTAAAGAGTTTAGGGTTTCTGCTTAGTAAACTGGAGATCTCTTCATGAGTAGCAATGAGACACTCGTACTTGAAATTTGTCTTTGCATTCCTCCCGCGTAAAATGCGTGCAACACTATCATAAGCCATGGCTGCTTCTTCGGGTGTATCGTATGTGCCTAGCCATAGCCTTAGGTTTAGTGTTGAGTCTTTGATCTCGGATACCCATCTTCCTGATGGCCTTTGTCTTACTCCAAGAAACTTTCTTGGTTTACCTAAGGTTTTGTTGCGATCATCCTCATCTCCTTTGGAAGGCATACTTAATTTTTCAATGCTGATGATTTGATCTTAATGATGAATATGCGAATGTTTGTATTAAGGCATATGAGAGATACCTGGAATCTTTTAATCCAGTATACCTTTTTGGGGTTATCTCATAGTTTTAGTATTATTGAAAGCTCATCCTTCCATGTTACTGTACAACATTAGAAAATATAGATACCAAAGAATCTTTATAATGCATGAACACACATGATTTTTGACGTGTAATCAAAAAAGTTCGTTTTTGCTCTTTTACATCTTTATTTATCCATATTTTAAGAGGCAAAAGTTATGAAATGTAAGTAAATTGTTACTTTTTGCTTTGTTGCGTAGTTATTCTTTATTTTTTTTATTATTACTATTATTTTTTTTTTATATTATATCATACTTTGAATTCTACTCCGTATATGACAATTTTATAACATTTGTCTAAATAAGTAAACAGTCTTTTTGTAAAACATTGATAATGAACAATGCTCACTGATTTGTACATCTCGTGTTAAAAACAACATGTGAATGTTTAAATTAGCTAATTGGGCAAAATAGGAATTTGCAAAGTAGATAGCAGTTAAAAGCCAAAAGGTTTTGATTCAAAGTGGTTTATTATAAGTTAATTTAATGGAAGAATCCAGTTGATAAAACCCAACAAGCCCCCAAAAAGAATGACAAATATTAACGTACATAATGCTGAAACAAGTGTTAAAACTCCTGATACTATATACCCTTAGTGGCTTAATGACAACCCTGAACCCCCTATTGTAAACAACAAAAACTGACAAATTCCATCCATATTCTACATCTAATTACAAACCTTACATCAAAAAGTAATTATAACATATGCCAATTAGCTGTTTGAATCATTGTATTTGATACTTCAATTTCAATCTTCAAAAGTAATCTAAAATGTGTTGCAGCTATCTAGAAACTAATAGAAATGTCACTTTAATTCTCAAGAGTACCCCTTGTAAAGTATATGGTAAAAATGGCATACAAAGGTCATCACTTTTTGGTAGAAAGCTTTAAGGAAAACTGTATGTCGCATAGGAAAGAAAACGCGACTCTTTCTTGCTCCCACCGACCAGTTTTACGATGAATACTAATTAAAGAAAGAAGTAAATCGTGTAACTTCATGATTAAAGAGACATATGAGTATTTAGACCTATAATCTTTAGTTCCCAACCATTGAGTTACAGTTGCAGAATGGTTCCAAACATCTAAGTTAAAGATTTTTTTTTTTTTTTTTTTTTTTAACCTTAGATGATATTGAATGGGGTTAAATTTGGACTTGAGTTCTCTTAGTTGAATGGCTCCAAACACATGTGGTAGTGGTCCTAAATTAACATATGCACTGTGATTAAGGTGTCGTTTGTTTATACAATAATGTATTAAGTTTGTTTTGTCTCACGGAATTTTATAATAAGATTCATATTGATACTGATACATAGGATGAGAAGAGATTCAAGATTGTGAGATCCATTATTCACGAAACAAGGACTTCAAAACTGAGTATTTTTATGTGGAAATAACAAGCATCGGCGACTAAATGTTATAGGACAACGGAAGCTTGGCGCAACTTTGAGACCAAATATCCTTGCTCTGGCTCCTCACTTCTGATTTGCTATATTTTCACTTGATTTGAGATTTGCTCGTTTCCGTTTAATAACCAAATTACATGAAATCATTAGTTTATGATTTAACGCGTGCGATTAGCCCATATTGAAAATAGTAGTTTGATTTGTATAATGAATATTTGGCTGAATTGCCAAAGTTCCCAGTATAAAGGCAGCAACCTCATAATCATCAAATTAAGACATTCGATAAATTTGTTTAGCCATTATACCCTGTGTGTAATTTGTAAACACATCGCATGTTTAAAATTCGTTGTAAATTGACTACAAATTAAAATTCCTAAATTAATGTACCAGTTATAAGCAGCGTATTTAAAATTTTGAATTGCTCGCATCCTCTATCATCGAAGAGTGTTGCATTGCATATTGCATTGTTTTGATAATAAAGTTTGGAGTTTATGTGCAACATTTGCATAGATTTGGACAAGATAGATGCTACAACCAAAGAAGGATAATTGGTAATTGTTGGATCATTGCACTCATGGGTTTGCTTAAAGCCTTGAAGCATCGGATGGTCAAAAAGTCGAAGTTTTGATATTACACAGTTATTAGTTCGGTAAAGTTTGCTTCTTATTTTATTTTTCACTGTGTTATATGCTTATATATGCTAGGCCGATAGGGTGTTCATCGGTTCGATTATCAGGTTATTCGGTTTATTCATTTTGGTTAAATTTTTTTTTGGGTAATACCGAAAATCGAATCGAATTCAAATTGGATTAAACCGAACCTAATAACTCGAATTGCATAATTTTAATTATTTATTTATTTAATTATAGTAGATTTTTTTTTTTTTTTTTTTTTTTTTGCATCAAAAGAATTTCAAGCTTAAAAAATGTTATATTATTTCAAGCTTAAAAAATGTTATATTTACACTGTGAAAAAGTTTATTTTTTTAATATAAATATATAAAAAACATACATATTTGTTTGAATTCGGTTTTTGGTTCGATTCGGTTTTTATTTTGTTAAATCCATAACTGAACCGAAAATCAAATATTTAATTTGGTTCGGTTCAGTTTTGGCAAATTCGGTTCGATTATAAATTCAGTTTCAGTATTTTCAGTTTGGTTTTTATGGGAGAAACTCGAATCCTGCACACCCCTAATTATGCCCAAATATGAAAGGGAACTGTTATCTTATTTTGCATTTTGGGCCGTGTTTCTTTTCTCTAATTCATCGGCCAAAATTTATTGGGCTAATGAGATTGTTGTCGATGTGTTATAAATTGATAGTTGTAGTCTTGTAGATGCGAACTACTTTATGTTTGAAAGTTGCTACTGCCTAACAACTCAAGAAGCATGCCTTAATTTGAAATCTTAAGTTCAATTAAGATCGGAAAGAAATCAAAACATATTTTCTATAAGTTCATATACAATGCAACAACATAAGATATTAAGACTAAAGTGTTCTTACAAATAAATACATGCAAATACGCCTTTGTCGTCATAACACAATTCACTATAATTAAATGAATAATACATAGTTGTAGTGTACGGGGTACACAATGGTTTACTCAGGACAAAAAATATCAGGTGCACAAAATCTTTTAAGCGGTAATACAAGAGAAAAAGAAAGTATGCTTTTATTAAGAGTTTGTTTAAGTACCATAATTAAATATAATTTTAATTTAATGTACTCAAGTTTTCTTTTAACGAGGTATTCAGACCCCGTGCGTTGCACACGGGCTCTATCTAATTGGTCATAGTGTAATGAGTGTAGTCATTCAGACTTGTGCGATGCACACGGGCTTAATCTAAATGTTCATAGTTTATTGTTCATCACTAATTTTCGTCATTACATGAGCTGTATATAAGTGTTCATAGCGTAATCTTTGGCACTTATTTTCGTCATTATATATCTAAGTTGTGATGGTATCACACCTTTTCTAAGCATGGAACACATTTAAAATAGTTTATTGACATTAAAAAAGTATATGTGAAGAGACCTTTTTTAAGATGCTACATTTAAAAAAGTCTCTTCACATGTAATTTTTTAATATGTATAAGTTACATACTAAATGTCAAAGGGAGGTTAAACGCATACGGTTCTTTCAAAATAAATGTAACCCTTATATAAAATCATAACAAAGTGGATATTCTCTATATTTTGAGATCAACTTGTGACAATGAATTATCCTTTTGGTTTATCATATCAAATACGGTAGCTCTACATTACTACGCTTAATTACTCGAACTTTATTTTATCCATAAGAACCATTTAAGTTTCAATATTTTTTTTATTGTTGTGAAAATCAGTCCAATATTGTTAGTATCTTTAATTTTTAGCATATTGCATATATAAATATACTTGAAAACATCAATCTCACCATATAATTTTTCTAGTCTTATTAACTAATATAACAATTTCATTTTGCCAAATTTGTTGTCATTCTACAAATGAAACAAAAATCATATTAAGATAATTAATTAATCTCCATAGTGATATTACTTATTGAGTAAAATTTAAATTTAATTTACAATAGATTATATAAATGGTATATTTTAAACTACATAAATCGTCAAAATGATATTACTTATTATGTAAGATTTAAACTATAGTAAAATTATATAAATGATAAATCCTCAAAATAACATAATCGCTTAATTGCCGATACTAATTGTGGATATGATTACCCGAATTATTACTACGTATTTGTTTTATCTTTAGTCTATTGCTTTGCACCATTTATGGATAAAGATGAAATAAATTACATTATTAAAAGCGCACTATAAAACAAATTTCCTTTTTAACAAAACTATAAAAAAACATAAAACACTAAAGTAATTAGTATATTCAAGAGTATAAATTATAATTCGTATAATAAAAAATCAAACCGAGTGACCCAAGTCCGAATCATAAACCCGCTCGAATTAATCAATAGATCCGATATTTAACTAAACACAATTAGACCTAACCCTGCTTTTGGTGTACTCTTCCCCTATCTCTAAACTCACACACAAACACATCTATCACCATTCACCATCATCAAATATATCTTCTCCTTACAAACAATTACATCTCATCTTTATTTAATACCATCAAATCATAAACGAATCACACATCTAAAGATTTAAATAACACAATCGGAACAAAACCGAACATATGTCTTCCTTTGCGGTTCAAATCTAATCAAGTTCATCATAAATCCAAATCAAACACAAACACACAGCCTTATCGTGACCTTTTTCTTCTTTGATGTTCAAGATGAATCAAGGACGCGTTTAAACGGATTCAATATCCTAGGATGGGTCTCGGGTAGGGTGATTTGATATTGTTTGCGTTTTTGTTTTTCAAACCGAACAAAAAGAAAGATTGTAACAGTTTTGTTATGGTCCTTTCTTGAATAAGTTCGGATATTAATGAAGCTAGGCTTCAACAAATTCGATTCTTGTAGTTGTGTGATTGTGAGGGTTCATGGTTGTGTCTAGTTTGTAGGATTGGTTTTTTTTTTCTTCAGTTTTTAAGTCATAGTTTTGGATTTGTTGTTGTCGGTTGTGAGACGTGAAGTTGTTTGTTGTTGGTTGATGTTGGTTGTGCGATTAAGGTTGTTGGATTTGAATGGGTTATTGATTGTTTCATGTTGGTGAAGGTCGGGGAAAAATGATGTGGTGGAAATGGTGATAGTGACTATTTATAATCTTCAAAAAGCAACCGAAAAGGTTATTTGCTGCATTTATTCTCAATCGTTTATGTTTTACTTCATCTTCATGACATTCAATTCGTGAGATGGTTGGTTTGCTTAGAGCTTGCATATTTCACTTTTAATTTGTGAGCCATTTATTATGACCACTTTACATTTATAAGGCTACTTAAGCTTTTAGTATATAAGATGATTACGTAAAACCTTATCTTGAGCTATACAAGCATTTTTATTAGAATGATTGAGTTTAACACAAATTAATTTAATTAGTAACCAAGCAAGTAACAAAATCTCAGCCTGATCATGAACTCATAAACAAGATGGAGTCTAATATATCCCTACAGGGTGAGCATCGGGCCAAAATCGACCCGTCACAACCCAAAACCGATCCATTCCGAAACTGAAATCCTGGAAAACCCAAACCGAATCCCGAACCAAAATTACTCGGTTCGGTTCGGTTCGGGATAAGTCATTTTTCGGCCCGAACCGACCCGAACCTATCCAACTCGAAACCGAAATCCTTAAAAACCCAAACCGAGCAACGAATCGAGTATGTTCAGTTCGGTTTCGGGATAGTCGGTATCGGTCGGTTTTACTCGAGTTTCAGGATTCGGTCGGTTTTGCTCAGCCCTAATCCCTTGTTTGACTAAACGAAATGAATATTATGAAAACTCGAAATTTTTAACAAACAATAACATTAAAGAACAAAACCATATCAAGGGTCCGTAAAAGAACCATCAACTTAGAGGTTGTGGCAAAATAAAAAAAAGACTTAAAAGATGATGGCGGATGAGTCTTAAAAAAAAAAATTGAAAACCCAAAACGATTGAGAAATAAGAAAACCACAGGGGGTAGAATGATAAACTAAAAAATGAAAAGCAGACCCAAATCCAAATAAATAAATAAACCAAAAATCTTAGCAAAAACTCCTTTCTCCTCTTTTCCTTTTGTTGAAACAAGAAGGTTGTATGACGTCATAGCTACCAAACCCCAAAACCTTCAATATCCTCATCATTCATGGCTTCTATTCTTCTTTCAAAGCCAGTTATCTCTTCATCTTTCCTCGGTAACAAAAACAACAACAATCTGTAAGTATTTAATTAATCACCTTATCTTTATATAATTTATTATTGTTATGCCTTAACTTGACAATATGTGTGGTTAATTTTGGCCCATTTCTATTAGTTTACTCAATTTCATTCTAATTTGATGATCTTGTGATAAGAACTGATATATATATATATATATTTGGGAAAGAATAATAAACCCGTGTAGATAGGGTTCATTATGAATTGCCGTAACTAGTTCGGTTATCGTTGATGCTTTTGACTGGTAACTCTGGTTTTTGTGTCCATTGTTTGCTATGCCGACCAATGGTATGTAGAAATAAGTTCACCCACCAAAGGGCTTGTGTCCCAATGTACCCCTTGTTGTGTGAGAAGATCCCAAACCAAAATGGTTGTGGGTTCAAGTCCTGCTTAGGACATGTGAGATAGTCCGTGGTGTGTATATCGTGAGATAGTTGGTTGCCGTTCTAAAAAAAAAAGTTCACCCTAGAGTTAGGGGGTTGAATTTAACATATTGTCCCAATATTAACTATGTCACAACGACAACGATACCCAATCCTGCCAGAATCCGGGTATGGGGGAGATAAGATATAGACAAGTCATATCTTTACCGTATCAGTTAATAAATCATGTTCCACCATTTGAGTTTGAAAAGACCTAGCATTTCTGTCTTGCCGTATTGACCAAGAGCTGCCTGGTAAACGGTAAACCTACATTCAAACATGCCTATACAACTCAATGATCCCTAATTTAAAGCAGTGTTTGGTTAACTTGACATTGGTTCCATCTATTAAGTACCAAATACTTCTTAAATCACATCGTTATATGTGTTTTTTTGGTCATCCAGTATTCCAGTTTAGTTGAATATCCGGGATGAATGGTTTGTTTGATGTTACTTTTATGTAATTTATTTTCATTTGTGTGTTTTTGATTGTTCAGTTCAGTTAATGGGAATTTGAGGAAGTTGACGCGTTCTGCCTTGGTGTTTAGAAGCCCTAGATGTGCGGCTGCTGATGCTACATATGGAGGTACCTAAGTTGAATGCTTTATTGCTAGCAAAATATTTAAAATCTAAATTTGACTATGAACTGCCTATTATTGGGTAAATTTCATGTATAAGTAACTAATTATGCATTTGTGTATGGTTAACAACATTTAACAGCCTTCAATTTTTATGTTAGAAGAAGTATGTTGTTAAATTGTTAAATCTATTAATTAAACTAACTTTTGGGAACAATATGGACATTGCGACTCACATGGATGATAATTTGAAAGAGGATTATGATGTTTACACCTTCTAAGCCTTAAGTTATGGGCTACAAATAACTTTAACTATGGTGTAGGTTTTGGAATTACAAGTTATTGGGTCGTTCTACACTCTAGGATTAGCGTGTTACACTTGACGTCATGAATTTCCCACTAGACGATGTTTATGTTTCCTAAGAAATAACAGGATAATTCATTGGAGCTTGTACATGTGTCTTTCTTGTCCATAGCCTTCGTAAATATATTTTTCAGCCGTGAATATTTAAAAAAATGTATCACCCACTACCCACTAGTATTACACGGTTGGATATGATGTTGTGGCATTCCAGTTGTGTAAAGAGAGAGCCGACATGGTGTTCAAGTTGTATAAAATTGATGATGTGGATTGCAAGTGTGTAATATAGCTAATATGACGCCACATAAATAGTTTACACAATCGATTCGAGTCTGCTAATTTACACAATTGGCATGCCACATTGTCATAGTCAGCTGCGTCATGTTAGGGGTACACTTTTCGAAGAAAAAATTAACAATATTGGAACTAAATCAATATACTTCTCTCTGTTTCTTTGTTTTCTAGATTTGTCCTGATTATGTATGAAGTAGCATAAAGAAACATTTTTTCCTTTGTGGTGGAAGACTTTACTGTCCTTACCAGTGTAGATGATTAGAAGTACTTTTACGATCTAAATGGCTCACTTGCTATAACAGGAAAGTTAAACTCTTAACAGATACTCTGTCGGTAAAATTTGTGAAGCTTGATCATAGAATAGCTCATTAGACTATTCCTATGCTTGCAAGTAAGGTAGAACCTCAAAACTGAACGAGTTACAAAAATATTGTGTTCGAAAGTGTTCCAATTACAGAAAGGGAGTACCAGAATACAACTTGCTTGATTAATAACACTTTGTTAAAATAAAGTCCCTCCTTTGTGCATCTAGGTAACATTCCAAAATACCCTCGAAGCAATGTTTGGGATCCTTACAAACGTCTTGGTATAACTACTGATGCATCTGAGGAAGAAGTCTGGAGTTCCCGCAACTTTCTATTAGAACAGTATGGTGCTCATGAGAGAAGTGCAGAGTCAATAGAAGCAGCTTTTGAGAAGATATTGATGACAAGCTTCCAGAACAGAAAAAAAACCAAAATCAACTTGAAAACGAAGCTAAAGAAGAAAGTAGAAGAGTCTCCTCCATGGGTTCAGAACTTGCTCAACTTCGTGGAACTTCCTGAAACAATCATTATTCTTAGAAGATTGTTTCTCTTTTCGTTTATGGCTTTCTGGAGTGTGATGAACTCTGCCGAGGGTGGTCCTGCATTCCAGGTTTACTGCTCTTCATTAACTATATTTTGTAGTGTGATGGAAAAATAAATACTGTCAACATGTATTTTGAAAAAATAAGATATAATGTTTTAATGGATGGAGTATACTTCATAATGTTTACTGTTTTGGATGTCGTTTGTATCTTGTTTAAGGGGTTAAAGTCTTTTAATGTGATTCCATCTTTTATATAATACAGGTGGCCTTGTCTCTGTTTGCTTGCATATACTTCCTCAATGACAAGTCAAAGAGCGTAGCAAGAGCATCGGTTATTGGGTAAGTTATTAAATATTAATCCACAAGGCCATAAACCCTCTTCATTCCTCCCATCTATTACACCAATACCAGCACAGTATTAGTCGTTTGTCCATTTTGCATGTTATTATAATTTTAACCTAATGATAATCATTTCAGGTTTTGTTAGCCAAGATAACCCTTTCGATAGTTTTTTTTTGCACGGAAATTCGTTACATGTTTATGTTGTATAATGCGTGTTTCTACATCCAACATAACAGTTCAATTTTTTTCACATGTGATTAAGCTATGGTCGAAAATGTTCTTCATTATAAATTGCGGCATGTTACATATTTTATGCCTCTAATTGGCTAACCGCCGAATCATAGTCTGTTTCATAGTTTGACAATTTATAACTGGCTAACCATCATCATTGCTAGTTAAAATCATCAATTCTTCATTGTTAAGTTTCTTGGTAGATAATTGACCATTTCGTTAACCCATTACTCATGCTGATTACAGATTTGGATCCCTAGTGGTTGGGTGGATATGTGGTTCTTGCATAGTACCCATGATTCCTGCAGCCATTTTGCAACCAACTTGGACCCTGGAGCTCCTGACTTCATTGGTAGTATACGTCTTTTTGTTTCTTGGATGTACCTTTCTTAAGTGAGATTCTTCTTGTCCTTAGATTTTGTGTTTGTACTAAAACAAGATTAATTAGCATTTGCTTATGTTGATCCCCTGTGTTGTTATACCCACTTGTTGGTTTAGCTTTATCCTTTTGTTGTACAAGTGAATTTCAGTTTTGGTAAGAGTTGGTTTACAATAAAGCCTAGTTTTGCTATAAGTTTACACTTTTAACACAACATCAATTTGAACCAGATTAATAAGTATATTAATGTATATTTAACCTGCTAATTGTTCCATTCAAACATCCATTACACAATTATAATGCATTATGGGAATATAGATAACGAAGCATGGCACAGTTATTTTTAATTGCTGGGAGTAGCGACATGCTTCAATGAGTGGTTCAAGGATTCCTTGGTTTTGTTATAAGTTGAGTAAAAATGAATTGAATTGTCTGTGACCTTTAGAACTAATTAACAAATAGGTGATACATTAGATGTGAAAAGAGTTTATATGTTAATGTCATCGAAAGATTGTGGGTGTGAGTCGACATGTTGTGGCATGTGAGCAATGAGCGCCATTGCTTGCGTGGAGGGTTTCTGAGATAGGAAAAATACCACTATGTTAGGTTATCTTCTTGAATATTCCCTCCCTGCACAGAAGTTTTTGCTAGGAGTTCCCTAAGGTGTTTGTGTGTATGGACTTAATGTGAGTATCTAAAGATAGAAGAGTGAAGATGGCCATTGTTTTCAGTTGATAAAGATAGAAGAGTGAAGATGACCATTGCTCAGATTCGAAAGACGAGAAAGAAATGACATGATGTATTGATGTTGTACTTTTAATCATGTATTTTTAGATGCAGGATACACGAAACAAACTGACCGGATGTAATGGTGAGAAAATGTTTTGAATTAAAGAGTACGTTTTCGGTTTAGTTTGAGAATTAAATAGGGAAAAATATTTAGAGTAGTGATATTTAGACCTACAACACAAGCCTAAAAACATGCCTAATGCATAAATCACTTGTACAATTGTATTATGTATTTTCTCTTTCCAAATTTCCACCAATCATTTTTTGAAATCAATCAATCAAATCATTAGGTTCATTTGTAGGCTTGATTAGTAGGCACAAGAATCATTTTTCAAATATTTAATAATGTATTATACTTGTCACGAAAAGTACTTTAGTGTAGCGTACAAAAAAAATAGCATTTCTACCACTTAAACTCGACTATTTTGTCTTTTTGTATGCGTTTTTCCACCCTCCCAACCGGTTCTGTCCATGTTAGCAGGTTAATGCCAGTTTTTTTTTTTTTTTTTTTTTTTTTTTTTTTTTTTTTTTTTTTTTTTTGCAAAACGTGTATATTACTCCCCCCTTATTCCCCCCCCCCCCCCCCCCCCCCCCCCCCCTTCCACTTTACCCTTTCCCTTCTTCTTAGATATGAATATATGAACCCTAAACCTAATTTTTCACCACATTCAAATTGACACACAAAATTACAATACAATGGCTTCATCAAGTTCCTCATCTCGTTATTATCGAAAGAGATATACCAAAGAAGAAATAGCTCGTATGACACATTGTATATGTAAGTTCCCAATTTATGAACAAGTGGCATGGACTCCTGAAAATCCAGGTCGAAGGTTCAAAGCTTGTCCAGTCCGTGTAAGTTCCGTATTTCAAATTATTTGTATAAATTGTTGCAGTTAATTGTTATTCACATTTGTTTTTTTTACTTCCATAGAACAAAGATAAAAAATGTGAGGTGTATGGATTTCTTGATGATGAGTTACCATCACAATACTACAAAGACCTTATGTTCAAGATGTATAAGGACAATGAAATGCTGGAGTGCAACCTTCAAAACATTACGCACCAAGCTGATGCTCAAAATGTAATTTCAACCAAGCCTGCTGCTGAACCATCAATGGATTTCCTTTGCAAAGAACTGAATGACTTAAAGGTCAAAGGAAAAGTGCATGAGATGTTTTTGGTTTGTTCTACCTGTTTCATGATTGTGCTAATGTTGTTCATTGCATTATCCATTAGAAAGTAGTTGTTATTGTAATATGCATTTCTGCTTTTGAACATGTCATAGTATTGTAATGGTACTTCTTATGAAATCTTAATGGATTGGTTGTAGTTGTTTAATTTTTTCTTTAAGTTTTCTGTTAATATTCTTGCAGCAAACAAAGGGCCAATCCGAAAGCACATGAGTTTCTTGCACCAAACATAGAAACAAGTTCATGACAATTGAGCATATGCCCATAATGAAAATAACTAAATTGCACCAAACAATGAAACAAGTTAATGACAATTGACCTTAGCCCAGAATGACAATAACATCAAAATATGTTCTTTCATAACATATTGTTTCTGCAAAAGCAGCTTACATTGTTAAACCAGAACACATCATTCCTAATTTTCATAGTTAGTCCTCAAGTACACAAAATAGGGCTTAGTAGTGGCAAGAAATGCAGCACTACAACACATATCTTACAAAGCTTCATAGTGGCAATATTTGCTGCACTATTACTGTTTTTATCCCTAATCAACTAGGCCCTCCCATGAACAAAACAGGGCATAATAATTACACATACAGGTCCTACTAATTATATAGTTTCTGCACATACAAGATAGAACATTTGACAAAATATGTGCAAGCATACATGTTGTTTTAAGCTTCTAGTCGAGAATTATTTCATTGTCCACACTGGAACCAGGTCCAGTGAGTGGTGCAGACAATCTTTTTTGAAGAATTCTTTGACTTTGAATTCTGGGTGGTAGCAATTGAGGAGCAGCTCTTTGTCTTGGTTGTTGCAAAGGTTGGGCCACACCTGGCTGTTGCACAACTTGTGGTTCAGCTGATCTAGTTTGTCTGGTAAACCTTCCAGGCACATTACCTATTCCAGCAACCATTGATGTAGATCTAGCACCCCTGTTTGATAATGTCCCCCTTCCACCTCTGAAGGATTTACCTCTACCAGCTCTTATTGTCCTTGTTTCAAGAATTTGACTGTCATTTGTTGTTGCAGACCTGGTCACAACATTTCTTTTGCCTGCATTTGATCCTCCTATTTTAGATTGTTGGGTACCTAATTAGATTTACAATTACTTGTAAGTAATATATCTATATTTACTGCAAATAAATATAATACAAACAAATGTAGTGTACAAAGTATTCAACTGCTATGTTTTCTTCATTTTTTGGTGATTGTTCTCAACCTCATCAACCACATCATTCACCGCAACCTCATCAACAACATCATTGACTGCAACCTTGTTGGATCGATATACTCTGATCAAACTACTTTGTAGCTTGTAAAGGTTTAATAATATTAAGTAAACTCAACACTATTAATATTGAAACACTGTTTGACCTTGTAAAGTATGCGGAATCTACTAACACAAAGCTTAAGAAGAACTTTTATATTAAACCAAACTTGAACCTGCTTTGTTACACATATTCACTAACAATCCCTAACTATTATCGACTTTGTAAAACTCTAAGACTCTTAGAACTTCGACTAAAAACACATATCCCTAATACCATCATAAGGCTCCTTATATAGATAACCTTAAGTCGGTTTACATCATATATCTTGAACGAAAAGTAATTATCCCTAACTAATTCTAGAATATTCATACAATATTACACATTAATCCTTTAACTAATATTGCACTTAAGTCCTTGTATTCTTCGAAGTACTTTGAACAATCTTCAATAAACAGCAGTACTTTGACTTTGATCTTCAGTAGTACTTTGACTTTAATCTTTAAGCAGCAGTACTTTGACATACAGAAGTACCTTGATCTTTTATATCCCAACAATCCTCCCCTAACTTGAACTCCACTTGCTTGATTTCAAGTTTCTTTGTTATCTTTGATCTTCAAAATCTTTAATCATTCAGAAAGATTGTTTCTTTATCTCTTTATCTTTTATCTGTCATGTGTCAAAGTACTCTTTATCAGCATCAATAAATATCTTCTCTGCAATAATCTTCCTCAGCTACTCAACAACATTTTGGTACAATAGTCATCAAATCTTTTAAAGTTTCATACTATTCTCATCACTTCCAGGTGTGTAAACTCCTGTGAGAGGTGAATCATTGAAAATTAATGGATTTTGATGTCTCTTTACCAAAGCCATTAACTCTGGAGTAGCCAATGTTTAGGTTAGAACAACCATGGTACATTGATAACTATATGATTTTTAGCAAATCATCATCTATCAACGGATTTGAGTAGTCTTTACCAAGAGCCGTTTGCTTTTGGACTAGTTAGTTCTTAGATTTCAACCATGGTGAACTAATTACCAAAAATGGATTTTCCACAGCCTTTACCACAAGCCATTTTTCCTTGTGGGCTAGCCAACTCTTTACTTTTACAGATATGGTGAGTTGAAAACCATACAATTTTTAGTAAATTGTCAACTAAAAACGGATTTGATTATCACATCAGACCCGTACCCTCATGATGAGTCAAACTCTTTCTTGTTTGTTAAACATGGTGAGTTGATTACCATTTGTTGTGTAGTATAAATACTAACACCATGTATTTCTTTTCAAATCCTTTTATTGACTTCACTTTTAAACATCAAAGACTTTTTATTTTATTTTACAAAGGACTTATACTGGTTTTAATGTAACAAGCAGTACTTTGATAAAGTATTGTTTGTCTTTGCAGTACTTTGAAAAAATACTTATTATACAAAACAAATCATACCAGTATTTTGCAATATTATTCTTCAGACTTAGTCCATCTGATAAATAGCTTGATCACATCCAAAGCTACATCAGATTCATCTTCAAGTTCCATTCCATGATCCAGTATTCTGAGCATAATATCTTTAATCAATGGATATCTTCTCTCAGCAAGCATGTGAATCATGGTACCATCTTACATCTCAAGTGCATGAATTCCTGATGACTCAAAGAATCTCCATCTTGTGATTTCCCAATTCTCTTGATCATTCCACAGAGGATCAACACTTGTTTCTTCTGTTTCCCAGATGGTAATTAAATCTCCAAGTAAGATTAATCCCACTCCTGATGCTTCAATCTCTTCATAGTATGTCTGCACTTGCATGTATAAGTCATATAGATCTTCTCTTGTAATAAAATGCAGAACATCCCATAACATGTTGAATACTGTGAAGCTTTCATCTTCTCTGTTGAACATAAGATAGTTCCCCTCTTTTGATTCAACCACAGAGAATGAGATTATCTTGGATTTCTTTCTAGAGTCTTCTGTTTTTCTTATTTTCAAACTCAACTACTCTGAAATAGTTTCTCAGTTCATCAATTGTATCTTCATGTATCATCTTGAGTCTTTTTGACAATTGATCATCTTGAACTGCTTTCTTTCTCTTTAATTTTCTTTGCTCAGCCTGTTCTTTCCTTATTTCTTCTAACTTCTTCTCTCTATCAACATCCATGGGCACAAAATTTTCTAAGTTTTTCCTGATAGACTCTTGTTCTTGTTCCCATAGAGCTTTCACTTCTGGATACCTCATTCTTTGTAAATTCTTGTATCCTCTTCCTTTCAAGAAACTAATCATCCAGTTTCTTTCCTGAGCAATTGTCATAGGCTTCTTTGTAATTGGCTTATTTATCTCTGCCAAATACTCTGCATCATACTCATCTTGTTGCTTTCTAGCAACCTCTGCATCCTCTGCTATCTTTATATCTCTAAGCTGTGCAAGAGTAAATTTATTCTTCTTCTTGATATTTTTATGCTTCATGATCCCTTTCCCTTTATCTTTGGGATCAAGTTCTTCAAATTCAGAAGTACTTTCAGAAACTTGTTGTGCAGGCTCAGAAATATGTATACCTCCTGCAGGTCTATTCAAATTGATCATAATCTGAGCAATTGTTTCATCATCACTTGCAGTATGCACCTTAGCTTCTTCTTGCTGTACAAAAGTAGAAGGACCAGCTTCATCTTCAAAATTCTTTGTAGAATGTCCAGCTACAGAAGTTCCACTTTCATCAATATTCATAGCAGCAGTACCTTGCTCAGCAGTACCTTGCAGACCAGTACTTTCAGCAACAGTACTTTGAGTTTGAGTGCTTTGAATATTCTGTGCATTAGCATCTTGCTCAACAGCTTCTTGCTCAACAACTTCTTGCTCAACAACTTTTACATTTTCTTCAATGTTTTTCTCTGGCACAAAAGTCTTTGGTTCTTCTGGGTATTGCCAAAGATAAGCATCTTCTGAATATTGAATCTCAGCATCATCTCTATCCAAATTATCATGTTGATTCCTCCCCAATTTGATAGATGATGACTTCTTTTGCTTCCTCTTGGATTTAGAAGTCTTCTTGCACTACTACAAAAAATCTCACAGAAACTGGTCAAAATGGCCCATGAAGAGTGGTTTTGGAACCACTCTCTGAAGGGGGGTATCTCCATGATTGAAACATATAGAAACCGGTTTGACAACCAATCTCTATTAGACGCATCGACACTGGTTTTCTCCTTAAAATCGGTCTCCATTATAGAGCAGACAAACATATTTTCATTGGACATTGACACCGGTTCTCCCACAACCTGTCTTTATAAAAGCATCCAACCTATCTTTATACATAGTAAAAAGATATGTTTTTAACTCAAAACCTATCTTTTTGATAAATCTATTTTATAAAAAAAAAAAAAAAAAAAAAAATCATTTCTAAAATTTTCCTATAAATTAGAAAATTTTAGAATTGACTTTTTTTTAATAAAGAAACATATATATAAATGCAAAAAATGTATATGAAGTGATTAAAATACACCACAATGTCGAAAGCAACACAATAAATTAAAATAATATGTCAATTTAACTAAACATAAATCCTAGACAAAATGCGAATTAAAACACTAGAATTTAAAAACCTATAAAGGAAAATACTAGAATTCAACATAATTGAACATCATTATATGCGATTAATTGCGCCACAATGTAAACCATGGACCAATGATGGCGTTTAACTCTTTGTTCTCTAACAAACGCTCGTCACTCCAAGGTACCTATACGTTAATTAATGAAATAAAAATATCAGCTATCTAATAAACAAAAAGTTCTATAAAGGATTAAACTATTGCACATCTAGTGAATTATTCAAGAAGAAAATTATAGAGAATACTCTAATGATTTGGATAACTTCAAGTGTCCAAAAATCATGTTTCTAAGGGGTGCTCAACACTATACTTTGAGAATGATTATCTTATAGAAATAATCGAAATCAAATAACCATTTTTCAACAACAATAACAACAACAACAACAACAACAACAAAAAAAAAAAAAAAAAAAAACAAAAAACAAAAAACAAAAAAACTTGCAACTGGCTTTGCTTTAAAGTCATTACAATGAAATAAGTTGAGGTAGTTACATATGAAGTTACCAAATAATTTGTCAACTTGTTCGCAACTTGCTACTCCTAAACTAAAGGGATTGCTTTAAAAAGTACTTATAGCATTTCAATAGAACAATTAAGCTATTTTGAGGGTATGTCAGATTTGCTTAACCAACCAGCTTATTTGGTTTACTAAACATGCCTAATTATGCAAAACTCATTATTTTTTACACTTACAAAAAAATTCATAAACCAAATTCGAATAATACAACAAATAAGATGGCTTTTTAGTGCAAGAAACAATTTTCAAAGTTATTTAACAAGCACTTACTATGTTCGGGAAATTACTTAGGGCCACAATAGAGTGAACATCCAGCTTTTCACGGATAAGAGAAACATATATGTTCTTTACTTCACCTGTTGCTCCATAATCAATGCCTTCAACTACTCTTTTCTACAAAAGCATACAATTACAGTAAGTAACCAAATGTATCCAACTTATTGCAACTAATAAATACATAAATTTCGTATTTTTGTACCTTGGATGCACGGAAATTACTAATAGCAACGCCGACACTTTCGTGAGATCGACTGTTGTATCCATGTCAACATATGTTGTTTGAAGAGGGACCCGGAGATAACTTAGCTTGAATCATCAAGTAATTGTCCCGGCCGAATCCGCTACTGCCTTTAGAGAATCAAGGTAAGTAATTCTATATCTTCCAACATACTTGGGCTCACATCCTGTGATATATATTCAACATTACATTTATTTATAGCAACTATTACAATGTAACATGAACATTTTCCATAAAATGCCAGAATTTTGTATCCATGATGACCAGAAATGTTATAGGAAAAAAAAAAAAACAATCAAATAAGCTACTTTGTACTAACCTTTCTCCATTATTAGGTAGTCGATCCGTACATGTGTTCCAGGAACAAGAACAAACTTTATTCCTTAGCAATGACGAATGGAGATATCCTGTATATAGATATGCAACTCATTAGATCTGTCTTTTCTATGTACTTAAGTGTTTTTATAAGAAATTTCATATAGCAACGGTACATATGAATAGTAGTTGAAGAAATTAACACAATTAAGCAGAATTTACAGTGAAACGAAATGAAAAACAAAGTAACTGGAATACAAAAGATAGGAAGAGTAAATGTTTTCGTTGGCTAACTTGCAATTCATACATGGTTGGTATTGCTGGTATTGCTGGTATTACTGGTACAAGAAGCTTGTTTGGTTGAAAAATCTTTTTAGATCTTTTAAAAAAATATGGCCATATACGTTGTATAACTACTAGTAACAAATAAAAACTAACTAATTCCCCATCCATTAATTGCTCTGAGAGGCATGTGCTTATTTGGTTCAAAATAAAGGCTTATGTTAAACGATTGATTCTGATTATCGTAGACCGCCAACCATGCATAAACTCCACAACAAAGTAAATAGTAACCCTTACAATAAAAACAACAATTCACAATTAAAATTAGCCACAAATGGGTTTTGGAATATCATCAGGTCTATCACGGCATCACCGACTTCAGTAAAATCATTGCATCAATTCATTAATTATTTTATTGATATATATATATATATATATATATATATATATATATATATATATATATATATATATATATATATATATATATATATATATCTCAGACACATATATGCATACTGAATTGAAAAGGCATGTTGACCGAATATATTAGAAGCGAAATGAATATGTTCAAGAGCTAGTGACGAGCGGTAGTTATAATTCATAAAATGCAGCTAATATATTGTTCTAAACATAAAGCTGTCACCTGTTGAAGAAGCTTTTCTTCTGGGATTACTTTACATGAGCCACACATCTCTTGCCGTTCATCGAAAGATACAGAGGCTGAAAGCCAAACTAAGGATGCTTGTTCTTCAAATGAAAACTTCTCAACAAGCAACGGGAACACCTGAAAAATCAAATGAAATTGAAGTATAATTACCAAATTAAAAAAGAACAAACAAAGGCTAAGAAGAAGAAGGAAAGAGTGTTACCTACTCATCCTCTTTAAACAGGTGTTGGCTGGTGGATGTTTGAAGGGCTCCTGTCAAATTAACCCAAGTTACTTTAACTATTCTTACAACAAGCCTTCATCTTTTAAAGCTTAACCACATGAGTACATGACTAATGAGTCGTTTACAGTATGAGATTTGAATTTAAATTATTCTTTTGACAATAGCTATCATATAACTTTTTGAGTTATTAAGTTGTACTACTTGTGAAATCATAATTTTACTCATATCAAAACTAACAAGATTATTACAAAACCAGATAACACCAACTTATATAAACCAAGCATGGTATTATTGTTTATATAGTTTCGCAATATAATAACAATGTCAACAAGAAGTTACAGCGCTATAAACATCATCACATTTAATAGCCATCTTCCATTAGAAAACTAACATAAACAATTGGATCAAACATTTTATAACATTTTGATTTTCCAGCACCATCTATAGTTTCAATACAAGTTCATGAAGATTACCCGTGTACTCTACCAGTTAACAATTAGTACCTTTAAAGAGTCTATAGTTGTAAAATTATAACCATAGCTATAATAATACGTCCAAAAAGACATGGGCGGAGCCAGGATTTCAAGTCAAGGGGGCAAAAAAAATTATACTCACGACACAGTACAAAAAAATAAATGAAAGAATGATAATCTAGACACTTAAAAGGAGAGACCTAAAAAATACAAACGTGCACATTGTGTGCAATACAACAGAAAAGAAAGAAGAGAAAGAAGAACACTTAACATGATCCAATCATGCACTTCCACTGGACCAAACAACATAGACATCACCAACTGACCCATGACCCACCATTAAATTGATACACCAATTAATCAAACACTCTAACCTAAATATGCAGATCAAATGCCCTGCATACCATTGTTGACACAGAAACATTATAGACACAAAATTACTAAGATCAGATGCCTGCATACAGTATACCATTGTTGACACAGACATAAAATTAATAAGTGAGCTTCAATCCTTTGTCAATTTTCATGAATCAACTAAGATTTAAAAAAAACTAAAAACTTAACAAATAACGACTCATACATACATCTATATCTATACTAGTATACTACATATAATGGAGGAAGGCATTTCCATCCATTAAATGTTTGAATTCAAAAATACAAAATTAAAAGCATATGGTACAATCAATTAAACACATACAACTAAATAAACATAACATACAACCAGTTAAAACACCCCATTACTCAAAAGTAAAATAATAAAGCCGTTCGAAAACAAACCGGCGAGGACCCGTCGGAACCGATAAAAACGGGCGAATCAGGCATCACCGAAAGCAAATTCTTTTTATTTCTTCGGTTAATCATCATAGGGTACCCGCTGCCTCAACGCGCGGGTACCCTACTAGTACTACATTACAACTGATACTACTACTATATCTCTAGTTCTTTATTAGAATTATGACAATTGGTAAAAGGCTAAAAACTGGAACTTAACAAAATAACAAGTACTAACTATTGGGCATACAAGCAAATAGCAATGAAGCAATTAATAGTTATCATGTATCAAGTATTCAATTGATCATTAATGTGCAAAAAAAAAAAAAAAAAAAAAAAAAAAAAAAAAAAAAAAAAAAAAAAAAGGACACTCCTTCAATTCATTTATCCGAAACCTTACAAACACAAATAACTACAGATCATTAATGAAAACCAAATTGTAAAAGAGCATTGAATACCTTATTAGATGATTAAAATTGGTTGATCGGTTGATTTGATTATTGAAAGAATTGCACCGACGGTTGGTTAAACCTAAAATTCACACATCCACACACATAGTGAAGACTTTAGTTAACCCTAAGTTTTTGATAAGTTTCAATAAATATCTGAGAAGGGGATGGAGGACTCACCATTATCTATGGCGGCGGTGGTATGATGCGGACGAGAGAGACCAGAAAAGAAGATAACTAGCATGTGGGTTTTTTTTCTTTTGGAAAAAAAATTGGTGGTTTGAATTTGTAAAACAGTGGGTTTGAATCGGGAAAAACGTGAGGCGGCAGATAAAAAAATTTGGTGAAAAAAAAGGAGGTAAATAAAATTTTTGGTTTATGAGAATATAAAGACTTGTTATTTTGACAAAACCAATTTTAGTATTATGGAGACTAATCTATTCTTAAATACCGGTTTCTATACCTCCCATTCCCTTTTTTTTTTCACTTTAAAAACCGGCTTTTATCTAACCAGTCTCTATTAAGGGGTGTTCATAGCCATTTGTGTAGTAGTGTTGGAAGATTTAGACTTTTGCTTCTGAGACTGTTTCTTTTCCTTCACATAGAGTCTAAAATTTTGGACAAGAGGCCAGACAAACTTCTTTAACCTTTTGAACTTTTTCCTTAACTTCTGGATTTCTGCAGCTTGATCATCCATAGCTTTCTTCATCCTCTCCAATTCTCTTGTCAAAGCATAATTATTCAAAGAACCTCCAACTTCCTCATCTCCTCCAGGTGTTTGAATCCCAACTGTGGAAGTATAATCATTGGGAGAAGGTACTGGTGTATGCTCTGAAGCAGTACCTTGAGAAGAAGTACTTTGTGGAGAAGTACCTTCAGCAGAAACAGATTTTTCCAAGGAAGCTGACACTGAGGGAGTTCTTTCACTTAAATCATCATGCTGAGGTGAAACAATGGGTGGTGTAGGTATATGAACGGATGCAAAATGCTCAGAAGGATCAGGTTGATCAGCATCATCAGAATTAGTAGAACCACTATTGTTAATATCATCCCTAACAGCCTGTGCTACCTCTAACATGTAAGTATTGAGAGGTGTATTTTCACCAGAGAAATTAACTCCCTTGTGAGACATAAAAGTAAACACCTTAGGTGGCATCCTAACAGTGGGTACATAATCCTGAGGTTTTTGTATCCCATCTAATGGATTCTCTAAGAGAAGTTGAACAAATCTAGGATACATTAGAAAAGGTGAACCAGCCTTAATATGGGTGATCATACCATCAAGGATCATGTAAGAAAAGTTGAATGGCTGATTCGCAGCTAACCCAACTAATGTAGAAGCTATAGCATGTCCAAATTGATCCCAAGCAGTACTCTTTGGACTGAAGCAATGAAGTAAAACATGTATAAGAAACTTCCAATGAGGACTTACCATTGCTTTCTGAAAAGTGAGCCTGTCCAAAGGTCCTTCATACCCAATGTCTCTTAATGCATTCCAAATCTCTTGTTTAGCAAACAAAACAGAGCCTCCTTCATCTTCAAACAACAGAGCCTCCCTGATTGTTGCTTTTGTGACACGAATAACTCTCCCAGCAACTGTAGCACGAATAACATCCTCTCCATCTTGAATCTCAGCCCTTGCCATGGCCCAAAACTCCTGTATCCAAGGTCCAATAATCTCGGGATTGACCAAGAGTGAGTAACAGATGGTGGTTCCGTTGAGAAAATCAATAATACCATGAAAATCAATGTTTCTTTACGTTTTCTCAAGATTGGCAATCATGTCGTGTTTGTTGTGGGTTGGTCGGTGTGCCATTGTGATAAGATTTGAGAGAAGAGTGGTAATTGGTGATGATGGGAGTGGGTTTGATGAATAAGAATGGCGAAGGGATACGGGTGAATAAATAAGAAAAAGATATGAGTTATAAAAGGATAATATACAAAAAATCACGGTTAATAAATTATTTTACCGTTATTTTTGGAAGTGATCATCCCCATATATTTCGAAAGGTTGTTACCCACAAATCTGACCATTGGAACAGTATTCTGACACGTCAGCCTACCCTGTATATCACCAAGCAGTACTTTCCATAGAATATGGAGCAATACTTTCACTTATAAACCCAAACAGTATGTTGACCAAAGTACTTCCCAAGCAAAAAATCTTAATAGTTGACTGTTTGACCAAAATATCTTTGAAAGTCAACCCGAAGTAATGACTATCTCCCCAAATTAATTCCCAAAGCTACCAAAGCAAGTAGAATTCAGTGAACTTCATTTAAGACCCTTATACCTTTACTTGCCTATAAAAGCAACTTTTCCACCAACATACTTTATTCATCTCTTATTTCATCACAAAACCCTAGTGATAACAATGTGCCACTTTCCATTGGTGTATATCTCCTCTGACTCAGATGGCTCCACTGACTCAGAAATAAGCTACTATTCTGATTCAAACTTTGAGGATCCAGGATGGATGGGGTACTTTCCTCCAAATGTATCATCCTCATCTATGAGTGTAGCAAACTCTACCATAACTGATGCAGCAAGCACTACCAACCCAAAGCCCAAGAAGAAAAAGTATGTCCCTGGTTCATCTCTGGATAATGAGCTTCCACATGCTTTGACTCAAGCCCTGGAATCAGCAATACAGAACATGAAGTGGCCTGCTCTAAGAAAAGAGAAGCCTCCCAAGCAAGTTCTTGGCCTGGCTTGCCCAAGGAAGCAAGCTTCTTTTGATGTCAAAAGAAAGACTGCTCAAAAGGGAAAGCAGAGCTATAAGGGCAAGGGAAAAAGGCCTATGGAGTAGGTTGTGTGGAGCTTGGTAGTAGGTTGTGTTTTGGTAGTTGTCAGTGTGTCTTGTCAGTGTCTGTGTGTCAACTTTGTCTGTGTCAGGATGATTTGTATCTTGTGGAACTCTTTGATGTAACACTTTCTTGAATAATGAATAAAGTACTTCTCTTTTGAATGATACATGTAGCCTCCCCTCAAATAATGACTAACTACTAATGCCTCCCCTCAAAAGTAGCTTAATTATTAATCATACCAATACTGAGGACTAAAAAAGTAAATCTTGAAACATCAAAGCCCTTTGTGAGTAGGTCTGCTACATTATCATCAGTATGGACTTTAACCACATTGATAAGCCTATGCTCATAGCAATCTCTAATAAAATGATGCCTAATCTGAATGTGCTTTGTCTTGGAGTGATACACTGGATTCTTCACAATACAAATAGTACTCTCATTATCAATTTTGATAGGAGTATTCTTGAAGTTGAATCCATAATCCAAAAGCTGATTTTGCAACCAAAGTACTTGTGCACAACAACTTGCAGCAGCTACATACTCTGCTTCTGTGGAAGATGTTGCTGCAATTGTCTGCTTTTTGCATTGCCATGAGACTAATCTACTACCAAGGTACTGACACCCTTCAGTTGTAGATCTCCTGTCATAGTTATCTCCAGCATAATCGCTATCTTAGAAGGCTTGTAGATGGAAAGGTGAGTCCCTAGGATACCATAATCCTAGCTTAGGTTGTTGCCTAAGGTACCTAAAAATCCTTTTGACAGCATTTGTCACACCCCCAAAATCGGGTCCAGCGGAAGCATACATGTAGCTGGGGTGTAACTCAATTGGTATTACAACACAAGTTCAAAACTGGTTTTCACTTCAATCATTTAGAATAAAATCATTTAACCAAAAGTATTGAATTTACATCGTTAGAATATAGTACGGAAGTAGGCCCGTAAAATAGTTTAAAATGGTCCCCAAGTGAATATCAGAGTCTTCTATGACCATGCCATGCCCTGCCAAAACCTCCAGTAGCGTGCCATTGCTTAAAACCTGAAAATACATGCTAAAGAGTGTCAACACGAGGTTGGTGAGTTCATCAGTTTGTATTAAAACAATAGTGTTGTGAGTACAATAGAGAGTTTTGTGACCATTGTGTAACTCACAATGTCATAAAAATAAAGTTTACCTTACAGTAAAATCAGGATTGTGGACCATGAGTAGAGTGTATGATCATTACAACAGATATAATATCACATAGAAAAATAGTCTATTACGCTAGCGCTAAGTTCATGCAACCGAAGCTACGACAGTGTGCATGCTCAAGAAGCATGTTAAATATAAAGGCCCGGCAAGTGTTTATCCCGTTACACTTGTAATTCGACATGTTATACGCTCGCGTTTGCCTATCCGGTCAAACCGAACGGGGGAGTCACCACCAATAGATCTATTTATAACATTCGCGCTTCCCAGCAGGAATTGACGGTTCATGAGTTTGGGCATAGTGAGATTCAAGGGCTTAGGCTAATCCGCGTAATAGTTTAAATAAAGCATGAGTTTCAGTATGGTCCATAAAAGTGTTTGCATAAAGGCAATAGTTCATAAAGTGTGTTGCATAAAAGCAAGAGTTCATAAAGTGGGTTGCATCAAAGCAAGAGTTCATAAAGTGGGTTGCATAAAAGCAAGAGTTCATAAAGTGGGTTGCATAAAAGCAAGAGTTCATAAGGTGTGTTGCATAAAAGCAAGAGTTCATAAAGTGTGTTGCATGTTTATAAAACGCTTGTGCATGCGAGAAAATAATCAAGTATGCAACCGATATACACATAGGTGCATTTGAATAATCAATCAAGCCTTCAAAGAAACAATAGTGTTTAAGTAAACAATTGCGCATTCAAGCATTGAGTTTAGTCAAAAACGAGCATGTATTCTCCCCCAAAACAGTTATAAAAACAAGTAAAAGTAGGGGGTATGAACTCACCTGGTGCGATAGCTATGATGACAAAAGTGGATACACTGAAATGAGGCACGATCTCTAATCGCAACCTAATATGAATGATAGTTTCTAATGTAAGAAACGAAATGATGCTACACATGCAAGTACGTATGTTATCGATACCACTCGTTAGTTTTGAAAATAGTGTTTATCGTCAAAAATACATTTTTGACGTCTCGTTAAGTTAATAACCACTTTACGTGTAAATATGTTGAAACGGTACTCCACGATCCTTGTTTGGTGTTCAAACGGAAAATATAAGGTTTTCGTCGCACAAATAACATTTTTATTACTTGAAAATATGACCAAAATGGCCTCGCAAAACTAGTCGCGAAATATTGTACGTTAAGTGTTAATGGTCAAGCTCGGCGTTTTTGAAAACCTTGTAACAATATCTTGAAGTCGTGTCATTTAACCTTTGGCTATACGGGTCTTGATCAATGAGAGAATCGACTCTTATTGTTGCTATTTGAAAATATTATGTTTAACACTTAGAAAATTTCATTATAGCAAAAGCTGTCAGAATATATAGTTTATCGGGTATATAGATGAGATCATAGTTTATTCGTTATAAGTCTATTCGACGAACGGCCAATTGATTTGAAAAGCTTGCTAGGAGATCTTGATTTCATAAAACTACGGCTCGGACTCAAACTGATCCGATCATAAAGAAAAACAGCCGAGAAAGTGGTGCCTCGCAAAGACAGTTTTGCGGCAAAATATTAATAGAAAAGCTGATGGAAATTTATAAAAATCGGCTAAGTTCAAACGCTTGTATCTTTTTCGTTATAAGCCCGTTTTCTATGTTCTTTATATCCTCGCGAAGGTAATCAAGTATACCTTAGGTTTTTCAAGGTCTCGGCTAGTCTAAATATCATTTAATCTCAGTTTTCCTAGCTTGAAAAATCGGGACAGAATCATAATTTCAGAAAATATAGTTTTAGTCGTTAATCTTGAAAATAGCATATCTTTTTCGTCGTAACTCGGATTTTATCCCCGTTTTCGGCCATAGTTTCGTCTCGGAATGTATTTTCTAAATCTTTGGTCCAAAGTTACACCCTAGACCCTGAGTTTCCCACGTTTTACAGAAATGGACAGCAACTTTATATAATTTGCAAAAATCAACTTTTCTAGTTTGTAACTTGTTCAAGGCTTAACCAAACTATCTCAAATCAACTTCACAAATACCCAATCCTACCATACACCTTCTTAGGGTGTCATGGGTTCCTAAACATCACCAATCTTGGTGGATCTCATGAGATTAATAGTGAAAATTATAGATCTAGTGTTTATAAAAACAAAATGAGTAACAAGTGGTATGGATCTTACATACTTGCATGTTTTACCAATATTTCTTGAAAATACATAAAAATATAAAGTAATGAAAGTATGAAAAGATCAAAAGTGTTTTTGAAGCTTACTTGAAGATTTGAGGTGATTTGATGAGAAATTGATTAATAATCTTGGGTTTTTACCACAAAACCCCAACTAGATCTTGATTAGGACTTGATTAAACATTTGATCTTGAAAAAATTGATGGATCTTCTTGGTGTTTCTTTGTTTGGCCGATCATACACAAGGGAGGAAGAAGAGATGAGTTTTTGGTGCTAGTTTGTTTTGTTTGTAGAAATGAATGTATGTGTAGAAAGATGAGATATATATATATATATATACACATTAATGTAATTATCTAGACAAGATCCACCTTTTAAGGGGGGCTAGGAGGGGGGGGGGGGGGGGGGGCGGCCAAAAGGAGTAAAACAAGGGTGTTTTGTGAGCTCATTAATGATCTTGTCCCCAAGTGTATGTATTAGTTGGTTTTGTTGTGTATTAGGTGTTATCGGGTACCGAGTTAACTAAAAATAAATGTTAACGAGGTGAAATAAAATACGACTAAGTTGTAAAAGTTGTAAAATAATATTCCTGATGAGAATCGGGTGTTGAAATAATTATCGTATTGAAATAACGCAAACCGGCGGAGTTATAAGCTCCGACCGTGAAATATAGTAATTGTTTAGAAAACGCCGGGTAAAATAATAATATAATTTTTATATTATTATTTTGAGTATGTAAATATGTTAGGATCATAGTCGGGAGTATTGAGTTTACGTTAGTAGTAACACTGAGTGGTATCGTTAATTACAAATTAAGCATACGTAAATTGAAATAATGCATATCCGTGTAGGTTCTCAAATGATGATGATAATGTGTAGACTATTCTAGTCTATATGAAGTGTCATTAATGAATGATGCATGAATTCGCAGCTAAACCTAACTGGTTACGCGAATTTAAAGTCTTGTAAACTCATTTTACGAAATGACGAACGATGATCATGAATAGTGATTTCCCTTCGGGAATGAATAGTGTCACATGAATAGTAAAAATTTTGAACGTTTCTCGGAATCACAAACTGACTCCGAAAATGATGAATAGTAAAATGATGAATAGTGACCGGTGAATAGTAAATGATGAATAGTAACCGATGAATAGTGAATAGGAGAAATGTCCCGAAAATGCGGGTTGTTGCAGCATTCAAGTGGGATACCTTGGGATTAACCTGATGTCTTGCACATAAACACACAGCAAAAGTAATATCAGGCCTAGATGCAGTTAAATACATGAGACATCCAATCATAGACCTGTATAATTTGACATCAACAGCTTCTCCTTCTTCATCTTTTCCCAAAGGTTTGTTACTATCCACAGGTGTAGATGTAGGCTTGACAGTTGTGAAATTGAATCTCTTAAGAATATCTGCAACATACTTATCTTGACAAATATAGATTCCACTGCTTGATTGTTGCACTTGAAGTCCTAAGAAGAATGTTAATTCTCCCATTGAAATCATCTGAAATTCTTTTTGCATAAGATCATCAAATTCCGCATAAACTTGGACAAGCATGATATCCTTCTTATCTCTCTTGATAAACAAAGTCTTGTCAATAGCTCCTCTCCTATAACCATGCTGTAATAGAAAATTTGAGAGTCTTTTATACCATGCTCTTGGAGCTTGATGAAGGCCATGCAGTGCCTTGATAACCTTGTAAACTTTGTTTGGGTATGCAGGATCTTCAAAACCAGGAGGCTGTTTGACATAAACTTCTTCTGTGATAGTGCCATAAATAAAAGCACTTTTAACATCCATTTGGTATACAGGAAATCCCGTATAAGATGCAAAAGCCAAAAATAGCCTTATGGCTTCAATCCTTGCCACAGGAGCAAAGACCTCATCATAGTCTACTCCTTTATCATGTCTATATCCTTGAGCCACTAATCTAGCCTTATTCTTAATAACATTCCCTCTTTCATCTCTTTTTACCCTGAAGACCCATTTTGTTCCAATCAGTCTCTTACCATCAGGTAAATCACATAATACCCATACTTCTTGAAGTTTAAATTGTAAGAGTTCTTCTTGCATAGCTTCAACCCAACTCTCCTTTGCTAATGCTTGTTTTATATTCTTAGGTTCTTCTTGAGACAGAAAGCATGCAAATAAACACAATTTCTGATTCTGTGATTCACCCTGTTTTGCTTGTAAATAAAACTAAGTAAAGAAGTATGTTGTTGAGACATATTCTTAGCTTTAGTTCTTGTAAGCACTCCTGAAGCTGAGGGTCCAATAATGTTGTGAACAGGATGAGCTTTGTGAATTCTTAGAGTAGGAGTTGGTGAGACTTCAAGATTATCTTCCAAATTAGTTAAGTCAGGATCTTCATTAGAATCTGAGAAAATGCCATCTTGATCCAATTCATCATCAGTTTCTTCTAAGGCAATCTTGTTTGGATCATTCAAATCATCAGTATCTTCTAAGTCAGGCATGTTAGGATCATTCACAACATCAGTATTTATCCAATTTGAAGTATCTAAAGGTTGAAAAGTACTTTCAAATGGATCAGCAGTACTTTTGTGTAAAGCACTGTCAGTGCCTTTAGCCTTCTTCTTTTCTGATTCATAAGCTCTCCTTTGATCATCTTCATAAGACTTAGCCATTGTTTCTTGAAAAAGCATCCTACTAAGTTCATCTTGAATAGCTTGGTATTCATCAGATACTGTGGTCTTTGATGGAGCAGTACTTTGAGGATCAACAGTACTGTGAGGTTCAACAGTACTTTGAGGCTCAGAAGTACTTTTCTTCTCATCATTGACTTTATCATTAGACTCATCTTCAGATCTTAAATTAACATCATGAACAATGTACTGTGCTTCTTCTTCAGTGGGAAAAACTTGATTTTCTTCCCTAACAGGTACATAATTCATAGATGAAGACATTAAATCAAGATCAAACATCCAATCAGGACCTTTACATTTAGAATTTTCTTGCTCTTCTAGAAAATCAACATGAAGACATTCTTGAACCTTCTTTGTAGCCCTGTTGTACACTCTGAATCATTTGCTATTGGTACAATATCCCAATAAGTATCCTTCATCTGACTTCCCATCAAATTTGCCCAAATTATCATCAGTGTTCAAAATAGTCAGGGGACATCCAAAAGGTTTCATAAACTTGATGCTAGGCTTCTTTCCCATGAGTAACTCATAAGGTGTCTTCATTTGAGGTTTTGTCACTGATACTCTGTTCAACACATAACAAGCAGCACTTACAGCCTCAGCCCAGAATGGAACAGGTAATTGGGAGTCTGCAAGCATTGTCCTTGCTGCTTCTATTAGAGTTCTATTCTTTTTTTCTGCAACTCCATTTTACTGAGGAGTTCTGGCAATACTGAACTCTCTTTTAATTCCTTTCTTGGCACAAAAGTCATCGATTAGCTGATTCTTGAACTCAGTCCCATTATCACATCTAATGCCTCTAACTTTGAGTCTTAACTGATTTTCAAGTGCTATTATAAGATCATGAATAGCATCAAAAGTTTCATCCTTGAAGCATAAGAAAAAGACCCAACTAAATCTGCTACAGTCATCTGTCACAACCAAACAGTACTTCTTCTTGTTCAAACTAACAACTGAAACAGGTCCAAACAGATCCATGTGCAGCAATTCCAAAGGCTCTCTAATGGTTTTCTCTTCAATCTTCTTACAGGAAGCCTTGTGCTGTTTACCCTTTTTGCAAGCAAGACATGAGTGATCATTCTTGAATGTTTTAGAAGGTAAACCTCTAACTAAATTTCCTTTGACCAACTTATTGATGTTCTTGAAATTGACATGCCCCAATCTTCTGTACCATTGATGTGCTTCTTCCATTGTTGCTCTTGCAATCAAGCATGTTGCCCTTTCATCAGAATTGATATTCTTCAAGTCTATGCTATACACATCATTAGTTCTTGGTGCTCTCAGCATCACCAAGTTTCTATCTTCTAACTTAAAATTAGGAGAAAGTATAAGACATTCTGTGTCAAAGAATAACACAGGGTACTTCTTATCACAAATCTAAGAGAATAACAAAATATTGAATTTAAGCTCCTTCACATATCTAACATTCTCAAAATCAATGTTTCCTGCCTTGATAGTTCCTTTGCCAGTAATTCTTCCTCCATCCGGATCATTCCCAAATGCAACTTTTCCTCCAAAATAAGCTTTAAAATCTGACAAGAGCTCCTTTTCTTCTGTCATACTTCCAGAGCAACCACTATCTACAATAAGATGATCTTTAAGCTCCTCTTCTGGGTTGCCCTGCATACACATGAAAAAGGTTAGTTATTTTTAGGAACCCAAGCCATTACTGACTTGTGTTCCCCTTGTGGAGTGACATACTCAAATTCTTTGAGTATGTAATCACCACTTTCTTTGAAAACATGATCAAGAATTAGTGTTTTTGTTTCCAAAACTTTTGGTTCATTCTTATCAATTTTCCCTTTTTCACCCTTAGCCTCTGAAAATACTGGTTTTTCCCCAACAATACTTTCTTTCTTAACCCATTTAGTTGTAACTTTTGGAGTTGGGTTCTGTGTTCTAGCATCTTTTCTTGTTGGGAATTATATTTATTTATTTGATGATACAAAACATGAAGAATGAAACATGAAGGGCTAGTGACAAGAAGGAATTCTACAAAAGATGGGAAGGACTTGCTTGCAAAATAAGTTTTATTTATTAGTCCTTTGTAGTATTTTGTAAACCCTAATCCTCTAGTATATAAAGAGGACATGGGTCATTAAATTAATTAATTCAATTCTTCCACAATGTAGACATCTAGTAAAGGTGTGTGTGTGTGTAACCTAGGCGTAAAAGATAAACGCCTAGGGTTTAGTGTTTTAGTTTAGATAACATGTTCTACTTGATCAAAGTAAAACATGTTAAGTAGTTTGTAATCGTTAGAGAAGTGAATGATAATACAAACCTTGTTCAATAATAAAGATGTTTTACTTATTCCGTTGTGCATGATTGTTGTTTTTATTATTGTTAACCCTAGATGAGCTATAAACGATTTACACAATTGGCATCAGAGCTAGGTTAGCTCGTGATATCTAGGATGTTACAAGGTTCGTTGTCATTTGTTTATGAAGAAAAAGTGTTCGACAGAAGCAGCTTTGAAAAAGTTTTAGAGGTAATTGATATAATGAAAGGTTGTCGTGCAGTCATGGTATTATCAATACTTACCGATCACGTTTTATGGAATTAAAGTTTATCTCGTACTATCAAATCAAGGGTCGCTGTTGATTGGATGACAAAAGCAATATTAGTATTGACATCATGGGCTTGTAGAGATTTAATTAATTCATTATCGATTTCTGCATGGATCATTAATTAGTCGGTGGTATTATCTAATTTTGCAAACGGAGATGCGAAGGTGTAAATTTTTAATCGTACTTTATTTGTGGGACGAATTTATTGAAGATCGTGGGTCAATAATTTTTTTCAATACTGATTGGTTGATTCTTCACATGGGTTGGTCATTGCTTTAAAGGAAACTTATTGCTGAAGATACCTCGTACAGATCATGGTTCCTCGTACTAAATTAATGCAAAAAATCTCGTATCACGATGGAGCATGATATTGTTGATCATTGTTTTATCATAAGATCAGTTGTGGGGCTGGAATATATTATATGTGAAGAGGTGGAGTTGTGTGTTCGTAATTATTTAAAGTGCTGCAGCTGCTCATTTATTTATTGGTGTGATGGGTACACTAATTAACATGTCGGTGGTTATTTTAAGATGGATTAATGAGTTTGTCGATTTGCAACAAGTGGAGCAGATTTCGTCAGTATGTTAATATAGTGAATTCACAACTGATTCATTGATCGAGAGTTTTATAAGTGCATGTGGAGGTCATAGGTGAATTATTTAATTTAGCTTCAAAGATACTACTGCTGCAAAGTACTGCTCCAATGTGCTATTATATTCAAAGTACTGCTCTCGAATTAAAGGTGCTGCTCGTATGTTACAAAGTACTTCTATCTCCAAAGTACTGCTCGACCAACGTACTGCTCCAAGGTAATATTCTTTCAAAGTACTTCTACCTCAAAGTACTGCTGCTCGTTTGAAAGTACTGTTGCGTTTAGATGATTTATGGAAACAAGAAAAGAGTTTTATGGTTCAATACATATGCATGATTTACGAGCAGTGAAGGGAAGTACATATGATTGATTGGAAATGGTTTTACACACACAGAAGATTATTTGGTTCACACACACAAGATGGTAGTTGGTTTATGTTCTTAAAGGTTTTAACAGGCTCATATTTGGTTCTTATGGAATAATTGATTACGAAGGAGATTGTTTATCACTTATTTGAAGTTGAAGTGGAGTTTCTTGGATACGTGTTCTTATCATATCTCAAAGACTTGATGAATCTAGCAAATTGGTGTATTATCTACAAACTGAAGGTGCTTAATGTCACATTTGCTATCACTTGAAGGAGTTACGTTATTGTGCTCAGTGTCTCATATTAGTTGAGGATTTTGTCAAGAGGTTGTGATCTACTTATATTTATGCTTCCGTATAAGTTTTGAGTCACATGGTTAGTACAAGATATAAGACACAAGTTTGGGTTATTCTACTTCTTCATCAAATTCGTTATACTTGGTTTTCTTCACAAGTGATCATTACAAGGAGCCTACAGATTTAAAGAATCATGAAGATGGTTAACACATTAATTTCAGGGGAAGCATATTATGATGTGTTTAATCATTTGGTGTTCATGCACCACTTGAGGGGAAGTGTTTGATTTTTACTACTGTTGATCATTATTACTCTGCTAGTTGGAGTTTCTATTGTTTTGGATTCATTTTTAGTAAGCATTTTGGTGTTCTTCATGGTGGGCAATTCGAAACATTGGAAGGCTTTGAATAGGAGTGTGGTATTGGTTCGTGGTGGTCAAGATCATTATTTGCATACGTTCTCTATTTGTTGATAACAAAAAGGGGAAGAGATGTTAGAAAAGATTTGGAGTGGCATGGCATGGCTTAAGGGGAAGACAAGATTGTTTCATTCATGGCGAGATTTAATTATCTCAACTTTTCTACTTCGTCTAGGGAAGTTCGTACAAGAAGGTGTTTGTTTTTGTCATCATCAAATAGGGGAAGATTGTTGGGAATTATATTTATTGATTTGATGATACAAAACAAGAAGAATGAAACATGAAGGGCTTGAAGTGACAAGAAGAAATTCTACAAAAGATGGGAAGGACTTGCTTGCAATAGAAGTTTTATTTATTAGTCCTTCGTAGTATTTTGTAAACCCTAATCCTCTAGTATATAAAGAGGACATGGGTCATTAAATTAATTAATTCAAGTCTTCCACAATGTAGACATCTACTAAAGGTGTGTGTGTGTAACCTAGGCGCAGAAGATAAACGCCTAGGGTTTAGTGTTTTAGTTTAGATAACGTGTTCTACTTGATCAAAGTAGAACATGTTAAGTAGTTTGTAATCGTTAGACAAGTGAATGATAATAAAAACCTTGTTCAATAATAAAGATGTTTTACTTATTCCGCTGTGCATGATTGTTTTTTTTTTTTTATTATTGTTAACCCTAGATGAGCTATAAACGATCTACACAAACCCCATCTGCTATGTTATGAGGCTGTTCGTTGACCTCCTTATACACCTCATCTTCAGTTAAGTGTGGGTAATCATTTAACCAGTCATCATCAATACTCCACACACTAGTGAAACTAACCTTACCCTCAAAATCTTTTCTTAGTGGCCTATCCTTAAGTGGAGGGGACCTTAAGCAAGGGGAGCGGGCTTCTTCCTCAGCCCAAGCAACCAACTCTTCATAAAACATATTGCCGGAATCCTTTTTCAATTTTTCATGGTGTTTTCTTTTTGAGGTGACTTCAGAATCAGAACTTTCTAAAGTCAAGTTAATGTGATAGTAGGCTGCTAGGTTTTGGGGTGAATGAGCAACATACAAATTTACGGTCTTATACTTTTCGGCTAAATCATATAAGGCATGAACATCAGCATCCCTTTCAATTATTTTCAATCCTCCACTATCAATGTCTAACTCAGGAATGCACATGAAAAAACCCCATATATCTTGCTTAACCTTAGCAACTAAAATATCTAACAATGGGCTAAACATAATTCTATCACTTGATGAGGCCTCCATTACAATCTCCCTACCAAAGTCATACCTTAAGGGGTCAAACATGAATACCCCATATGGTGTATTTTAAACACCAAATCAAGTGGTACTTCCATCAGACCTATAAATATCGAAAAAATGAAATGAAAACCCTAATTTACGAAACCCTAAAAAACAATATTCTGTTTGTAATAAATTAATACAATTAAATTAAATATATGAATTCTAGCTGGAATATACCTTTTGATGGACCCCAAACAATGGAAAGCGACAATCAATTTGTTATATTAAAAGCGAATGACGAATTAGGGTTAGGATAGACAATTTGGGGATCTTGATAGTGAAGTGTGAGTATGTGTGTTTCGATTACAGGAACATATGGACCAGAAAATTTAAGGATAACATCGTACAAAAAGTTAGTGGAAAAAGCGAGATTGTGGTGGGAGTGTGGGGAGAGGAAGAAGAAGTGTGGTGTTTTTCATACGTGAAAATATTTTTAACTCACAAAAAATGAATAAACCGGGGACTGGTTGGGAGGGTGGAAAAACACTTACAAAAAGACAAAATAGTCGAGTTTAAGTGGTAGAAAGGCTATTTTTTTTGTATGCTACACTAAAGTACTTTTCGTGACAAGTATAATACATTATTAAATATTTTTCCCAATTAAATAATTAAAGAGTTATTATAAAATATTCAAGTTTTCGGTTTAGTTTGATGTATTTAGTTATTATCCGTTTGGCAAAATATTAGAAAGTACTCTTCAAATTTTCACTCAAATTTTTTTGCCCCCTCACAAAATATTCTGGCTTCGCCAACAACACCTAAGCAAAAGAGAGAGAAAAAAAAATCTTAGTGTAAAATTAAATCACTAGCTGGTCAATAGTTAGACCCTGATTGTTAAGTGCTTGGAACTGTGCGACGGTGATAATAACAGCTTGCACCATCTAACAGGAAAAAGTAAAAATAGATTAATTGCTAAAAAAGAAGAAGATATATTAATAATAAATTATTTTTATAATAAATAATAGTAATAAATAAGATTAAATAAGTAATAAATAGTAAAGAAAGATCAATAATCATCCTTTTGTCTTTTTCTTCTTGCAGGTAAGATAAAGAACAGTGTTGTTGTCGACGCCTATTGTAATTTGTAAATAGTGAATGAAGATATTTGTGTTGTGATACCCTAGATATTTGATGGGCTGCCTTTATTGACCATCCAATGTTAGCATCACGTTAACATCTTTTCTCACCACTTTTATTCTCGCAGTAGTTACGGACCGGATGTAATGGTGCTGGTTTGACCATCCAATGTTAGCATCACATTAACATCTGTGGAAAACTAGAAGGGGGTTGAATAGTTTACCGCTTTTTAAATCCTTTTTAGCTTAAATAACCTTTGAGAACTTGACGTTTGGTTAAAGATATAAACACAACTTAATATGTTTGATTCTTTGAAAAGACTTTTCATGTGGATAACAATTCTAACTTAACTTGTTTCATACTTTGAAAAGCTTTACTTGTAATGATCCTAACTTTGCTTGTTTAGTTCTTTGAAAAGCTTTACTTATGTTTAAAGATATAAGAACAACTTTACTTGTTTTGGTTCTTTGAAAAGCTTTATATGTGATCAACAATTCTAACTAAACAACAACATATAATAAGCAAAGATAGAGAAAGAAACAATCAAACCACAACACGATAGTTTATCGTGGTTCGGCTACAAGGACTCTTTTTCCTTGCCCTACATCCACGCCCCGAGTTTCCAACTCGAGAGTTATAAACACTAATCAACAAGCTCCTTTCACCGGCGGAGAAAACCTTACACGTCACTTATACTTTTACCGACACAAAGCTAGATGTCGAGTTCTTTTACAAGGGTACAACCACTCCCATTCGTCGCTTACACTTTTACCGACACAAAGCTAGATGTCGAGTTCTTTACCAAGGGTACAACCACTCCCGTTAGTTCTTTTACTAGGGTACAACAACTCCCAACACACTACGTATTTTGAGGCCTAAAATACTAACCGATAACTTCTACATACATGACACATATGAAGTATAAACTACCAAAGCTTATACATGACCAAGCTACCAAGACTTGCAACTTTAGAGTTGAAGCTTGCAACTTCTTGAATGATCTTGTGGAGTTCCTTGCTACATAAGAGAATCACACAAGTCAAGGGTTACTGAGTTAGTTGAGAGAATATGTGAGAATAAGTCCTAAAGGGTTAGCCAAAAATCAAGTTATGGCTTGGTATTTATAGCACACCATACTGCATGCTTGGCGGATCAGGCAGAACCCTCAGATGGGTTCCGCCCGTGTACCCCCAGGGTACCGCCGGGTCTGCAGTAGGTTTATGCAATAACTCTTCAAACCAAACAAGGTCTTGTCTCATAAATCCTAGCAACCAAACAATGTCACATCACATTACACTAGTCAAACACCAAACTTGCAAGTCACTACAAAGTTAGTCAAACACATAAATGCATATTGACAAAACTTGCCATAAGTGTGATGTGACAATTCTATTTAAAGAAATAAATATGATATGACAAGACACTTTCTAATTTAAGAAATAAAAACAATGTTTAGTTTAAAAGGAAATGTGAACCTTAGTTAAACAAGACTTAAACACTTAAAGTGATGATTTACTCTTAGCTAAAGTTCATATTTTGTCATTAACAAAACTTAGCAAAGATCGTAAAATATAAATAACGTTTTTAGGCGATATTTGTATTAACAACATCTTTTCTCACCACTTTTATTCTCGCAGTGGTTACTATCTTTCTTACTATTCATACACCTCATTTAAACATAAACTTATCACACTTAAACATAATATTACTTCTTTATAAAGAGTAAATAGTTTTATCTTAGACTAGATGGCAAGGGGGGGGGGGGGGGTTTCACCTGACACCTCATCGCCACTTTATCTTTCTCTCTCATCTCACTTCTCCTCACTTCACTTCACCATTTAATAGTCAAGGTCACCTCTAACTTCACCTTTCAATAAATACCCACTTTATACAAATATACCCGACTAAATACCCCATATACACTCACACACAAAATAAAAAATAATAAAATAAGTGGAGAGAGAAAGGTGGTCTGACCACCATAACTTGTTTTGGGTTTCGTGTTTCGCGCGTGAAGTTGGGAGGTGGGCAAAGGACATGGCGCGTGAGGTTGGGAGATATGGTGAAAGGATCATCTCCTTACCTACCAACCTTAAAGTTTAAGAAGTACGAATATAGTTGCTTAGCACTTATTGTAAACATCATTTAATGTCTAAAATAAATGCATAGTCAAATAAAATTAATAAAAATGTATATGCTAAATGCATGATTGAGTATAAATTAATATTATTATAAACTTGTCATAACATAAACATGAACAATATAAACAACATGATATGGATTACGGGTATATAACTCTGGTACTTAGGGCTCGTTTGGTTTGTAGGTGGGTTTAGGATTCGGATTCAGATTTGGATTTGGATTTATATTTAGTATAGGTTTTGAATTAAATGAGAATAGAGAAAAATAAAATAAAATAATATATATACATGGTGTTAAGGGGGTTGGTAGTGGATGCTAGATCACACGGGAATGGATCTTTGTGGCGTGGGAACACCGCCGCCATCCCCTGGATCACGCACGGGAAGGGTCTTGTTGGTGAAAGTTTCACGCACGGGATCGAGAATAAAAGTGAACGTTGGAGGTGAGTGATGGATGAGTGATCGGATGCCAACAAAAGTAAGGGTGAGTGGTGAAAAAAGTGGGTGAATGACGTGACATAAGGGGATTGGTTGGGAGTGAGTGATGGGAGTGAGAGTGGGTGATCCATTGCCAACCCCCTAAGTGATACTACCCAATTTTGACAACTATCACTTTATGAGTTTCATTTAATAATTTGATACCTAATAGTGGGACCCACATGCAACCAAACAACTAAATTAAGGTATGATTTCATTACTTCATTCCAAAAGGTGTATACCAAATGGGCCCTTACTTTTACACTTTGTTACTCATCTTAAGGTGCTTATGGTATTTTCAAGATTCCAAAGACACCAAGGTTAACTTTTTTCACCTAAAATTTATTATATGAACATGGATATTATTCACTACTTGATTTTGCCTTCTTAAACTAAATGGAACTAGTAAGAACATAAGAGGGTGTTTGGCTAGTTAAATTACACTAACTATAACATCAACTTTTCATGAACTAACATCACTTAATGATGTTAAATAGTTATAATAAGTCACCCATGGTTCCTCATTTCATTATAACATGATTTTCATAGTCACATATATGTTTTTTAGCACATTTTATAAATTAGACGAAATTTTAATAGTTTTGACCAAATTAAGCTTCAATTTTAATTTTTATTGGCCAATATAAATGCTCAGTCTTGACATGTAGACAGAATAAACACTCCCATTGGTCCAATTACAAATTGTTGAGTTCTTTTCTCAATTTGTGGAATTCTCATAGTATTATATAAGCGATTTGCTTCAAAACTTAAAAACTAAATGATCTTATTTGATCAAAATACTTTTATTTATAAAAAGTTATATAATCTATTAATTATTTAAATACTCCGTTACAAATTTTAATTCACAAATTTTTCCTCAATTCTTACTCTTTGTAAAAAAATAAAATAAGGGTACGTTTGGTGTATAGATGGGTTTTGGATATGATTTGGATTTGGTTTAGGATTTGGATTTGGTGTAGAATTTGAAATTAATAAAAATGAAATGGGACCCATAAAATGAATTATTTTTATATAATTATATGGCTTTAAAATTATTATTAGAGAGAACTGCAAAATACATCCCTGTGGTTTACAGGTTTTTCCATGTTACATCTCTGTCAGAAACTTTTGGCAAGATACATCCCCCGTTAGGCAAACGTTTGCCACTATACATCCCTCGTTTACAATGAGGACTAACAGTGCAATTTTTTTCTCCGTTATCTCTTAACGAGACAGACAATATTACACCGTTAGCCTTCGTTAGCCAAACGTTTGCACCGTTAGTCCTCATTTTGAGTTTTTCCCCGTTTTTTACGTTTTATCCGTTTTTTGTCAAATTTTTTTTCCGTTTTGCATACGTTTTATCAGTTTTTTTTTATTTTTTATTTTTTTATTTATTTATTTTTTTTTACGTTTTTATCCGTTTTTTTACGTTTTATCTGTTTTTTGTCAGTTTGCTTTCCCTTTTTTGTACGTTTTATCGGTTTTTTTACGTTTTATCCGTTTTTTGTACGTTTTATCCGTTTTTTGTCAGTTTTTTTCCGTTTTTTATACGTTTTATCAGTTTCTTTTTTTACGTTTTTATCCCTTTTTTGTACGTTTTATCCGGTTTTTGTCAGTTTTTTTTTCCCTTTTTTGTATGTTTTATCAGTTTTTTTTTACGTTTTGATCCGTCTTTTGTAAGTTTTTTCCGTTTTTTGTTTGTTTTTCCCTTTTTTGTATGTTTTATCGGCTTTTAACGTTTTTATCCGTTTTTTGTACATTTTATCCGTTTTTGTCAATCTTTTCCTTTTTTATACGTTTTATCAGTTTTTTTTTTACGTTTTTATCCGTTTTTTGTACGTTTAATCCGTTTTTTGTCAATTTTTTGTACGTTTTATCAGTTTTTTTACATTTTTATCCATTTTTTGTAAGTTTTATCTGTTTTTTGTCAGTTTTTTCTCCTTTTTTGTACGTTTTATCAGTTTTTTTACATTTTTATCCGTTTTTTGTACATTTAATCCGTTTTTTGTCAGTTTTTTTTTCCCGTTTTTTATACATTTTATCAGTTTTTTTAAGGATAAAAACTGTTAAAACGTATAAAAAAGGGAAAAAACCAAACAAAAAACGGATAAAAACTGATAAAACGTTCAAAAAAGAGAAAAAAACTGACAAAAAAACGGATAAAACGTACAAAAAAAGGATAAAAACGTAAAAAAAACTTATAAAACGTATAAAAACGGAAAAAAAAACTGACAAAAAACAGATAGAATGTCCAAAAACGGATAAAAACGTAAAAAAACTGATAAAACGTACAAAAAGGGAAAAAAACTGACAAAAAAAGGATAAAACGTACAAAATATGGATAAAAACATAAAAAAACTGATAAAACGTACAAAAAAGGGAAAAAACTGACAAAAAATGGATAAAACGTACAAAAAATGGATAAAACGTATAAAAAAGGGAAAAAACCTGACAAAAAACGGATAAAACATACAAAAACGGATAAAAACGTAAAAAAACTGATAAAACGTGTAAAAAAGGGGAAAAAAACCTGACAAAAAATGGATAAAACGTACAAAAAACAGATAAAAACGTAAAAAAACTGATAAAACGTATAAAAAAGGGAAAAAAACCTAACAAAAAACGGATAAAAGGTAAAAAAAATGGATAAAAACGTAAAAAAAAAACTGATAAAACCTAACAAAAAACGGATAAAACGTAAAAAAACGGGGGAAAAACTCAAAATGAGGACTAACGGTGCAAACGTTTGGCTAACGAAGGCTAACGGTGTAATATTTTCTGTTTCGTTAAGAGATAACGGAGAAAAAAATTGCACCGTTAGTCCTCATTGTAAACGAGGGATGTATAGTGGCAAACGTTTGCCTAACGGGGATGTATCTTGCCAAAAGTTTCTGACAAGGATGTATGATGACAAAACCTGTAAACCACAGGAATGTATTTTGCATTTCTCTATTATTATTATAAATAAAATTAAATGTGGTAGAGGCACAAACATTTAGGTGCAGTTTGGTTTGAGGGTGTTGAATGGTTTTGGCTTTGATTTGACGTTAATATGTAGTTTGGTATATGCTTTTGGATTTAACTATGGGAGTCAAGCTCAAAAACTGATACCACATCAAACTAGTGGGTATCGTATGAAACCAAAAATTTTGTCAGAATTTGGTACTTATTTACTTTCTAAGCCACAAGTTTTTTTGACTCAAGCACTTTTTCATCTCAATTTTTATTAAATATTATTTTTTTTTGTCACTCCTCATTTAATACAAAACTTATACAAAATCCAAATCTAAATTTAAATCCAAATCCAAATCTAAATCCTAAACCCATCTACAAACTAAACGGACCCTTAAATGGTCCCACTTGAATGGCTAAACCCACCAATTTGATCGGATTGGTGTCAAAAGGAGTGGTTACCATATATTTTCTTTTGGGATCCAACCAAACAATTGATTTCAATGCTAAAGTCAAATACAACCTTAAAAAACCACCAAACAAACACACCCTAAATAAATAAATAAATAAATAAATAAATAAATAAATAAATAAATAAAAAAATCTACAAGAGACATCAACATCAAGCCCTAAGATTTAAAACTCAAGAAATAATAAGCTTGTCTTTTCCAGCTTTTGAAAACCAAACCAAACCTCGCCAACTCCACCTACCCACCAAAAGCCGTTACAAAAACCCACCTCGCTCTTTCCGCCGTCACTACGGACTTCCCCACACCTCCACCAACCTCATAAACACTTACACACATTCTCATTTCCACACACACACACTAAAAAAAATGGCCACCACATCACTCTCAACCACCTTCTTCTCAACCAAACCCTCACTCACCCAACCAACAACCACCACAACCTCATTCACCAAGCCTCGATCACTCGTTATCCGCAACGCAGTCTCCACGCAAACGCCTTCCGTTTCCGTTACAATATCGTCAACAGTGAAGTCTGTGAAGGCGAGACAGATTATTGACAGCAGGGGTAATCCGACGGTGGAAGTTGACTTGGTGACTGGTGATGAGGTGGTTTATAGATCTGCGGTGCCAAGTGGGGCGAGTACGGGGATTTATGAGGCGTTGGAGCTGCGAGATGGGGATAAGAGTGTTTATGGTGGCAAAGGTGTTTTGAATGCGGTTCGGAATATTAATCAGACTTTGGGCCCTAAGATTGTTGGTGTTGATGTTAGGTATAACATAAATATATATATTTTTTATTTGATTTGATTTAGTTTGTAAGTTGTAGAATGTGGCTAGTTAGGGTGGCCAAGGTGGTAAAAAGGCGTGAAATGTGAGTGGTCTCAAGTTTGAATCATGCGGTGAGGATTTTAAGTTAAGGGAGGCCGAGCTTAACGTAAAAATTATAGTGAAATATGCTCAATGACGTATATATCTATGATTTTTTTCGAACCATGATTCACGAGCATATTTTGACAAGAAAATTCGTTTTTTAGTGTTGTATTTGATTGTTAAGTTGTCAGATTTACTTTAGTCAACATAACTATATGATTAAGGAGGGTTGATTGCAAAAGTTATTAAGAAACTAGCTATTTGGTCGAATAACTACTGTATTAATTGGGCTGATTAGGGGTGGCTCAGCACCCACTAGTCACCGTACTAGCTCCGCCCGTGCCTGGTTTGAGTCTGTGCGGCGGTGGGCTTAAGCCACGTGGATTAGTTAGGCCGTTAAAAAAATTGTAAAATATATAATTATGGGAGTTGTAGGTTAATGTACAAAGTTTTAAACTGCTATCTTTTATTTCGGGGAAAATTAAGCTGTTTTTAGTAAGGGGGTGTTTGTCTAAGCTTATGTTTTGGGCTTAGGCTTATATTTCATAAGCAATTTATGGCCTATAAATGATAAATTCATAAACCCTGATTAGTGTTTGGTTTACCTAATATAGTTGGTGAGGTAAAATTACGAAAAGTGCATCAACATCTCAAATTGTAATTGTTATATGAGGGTATAAAAGCCTTATTATAACACCCTTTCATAAGCCTAATCTTCTTTAAATAAGCCACAAAATTCAGTCTTATCAAAACCCTTCATAAAAGCTCATAAATATAAGCTTAACCAAACACTTAATTGTACTTTATAGTTATATAAGCGAATAACCTCATAACCCCTCTAAGTAAGCATAAGCAAACACCCCCTCCCCCTGAGTAGGTTGGGACATGCTTATTTCAAAGTGATTATTTGAGATAAAACTAAAACTACTCTTTTACCATTGTATCCAACCTAAAAGCCATTATAAGTGGATTAGTTGAACATGTTGTGTTTCTACAAAATAAGCAAATTCAAAAACTATTTTGTGATTCTGGAAGCAGTCCCCTTACCCGCCCTCATAGTTACCCGAAGGGGGATTGGATATTGCTGTTGTGAAAAACTATTTTGTGAGTGTTGCTAATATCTGTTTGTAAGTACCAAATTTTACAGGAGAAGAAAATTAAAATTATTTATTGCTAGATTTAGATTTAGTTTGATAGGTGGTTAGGAATTGTCAAGAGGATTGTGTGGTGCCATGGTGGTGAAGTCTGTTTCAAATTTCTTCTATTTTAGTACCAATATATAGTATCTCATGGAATGTTTGGGAAGGGTGGAACCCTTCCTACCGTCACTATATTCCGTCCTTGTTTAAAAGTGTAGTACTAAAAAGTGATCAAAATGAGTCGCATTTGTGAATTTTGTAATATATTAGATTGGCAGCTTATGTCTTTTTCCCTAGTTACACTCTCTTTGTGCTAGCATTGAACATTTGCATGGACTAATAGAACACAAATGCTACTTGTAAATTTAGATTAGCTTGCAATCGAATACTACTATCTGTATATATTGTAGTTTAATGATCGGACTGTTGAAATTCAGTTTTGGGTTACATTCTAGTTCTAGATCAAATGTCAGTCTTAAGCGGGTGAATTTCATTTCAAGCTATAATGATAATCGATGAACATGGTTTGCATCCTCTGTATTTGAGATGGTCTAGGTCTTACTACTTTGAGTAAATTAGAAGTAAGCAGTGTCACCATTCTTCCACCTATGTCTCTCAACCTTTTATATTCTTTTTGTTTTGCTCCAATGTTGTAAGTTCTTAAGGCTTTTTTTCTTCCACCAATGTTACTCAGCCGAGTCTGATCACGTGGTATGCCAGTTGTGCACAACAAAAGTTGACATGGTGTCCTATGTGTATAAATTTATGATGTGGATGCTTGTTGTGTATAACAGCTAACAGGACATCATCTTGTCAGTTTTACACAATCAGGGTACCGTGTTTACTATTTTTAACAATTGGCACGCCACATGATCATTTTCGGTCGTGTCATGAACTTTATGGAACAATATTGGAACAAAAATGGAGTTTGAATGGTTAAACCTTTTAGAAAGAGTTTGAGTGACCTAGGTGGGCAATGGTAACTAGGTTAATTTTTTTGTTACCTTCTATGTCAATTTTTTGAGCGAGTAATCGACTAAGTTGGTGAGTAATTTCTATGGGTGTATAAGATGAGCATAATTGTATAAGCATAATATGTAACCTTAAAATAAGTTTGCATATGTCCCCATGTTGTTTTTCCAAATCCCATAGTGCCCTTAATGTCATAAGAGTCATGGTCATATATTGACTTTCGAAGTCTATTGACTTCAGTCAAACTGCACTGCATTAAATACCGAACTATTTGAACCTGCAAGTCCATTTAATTAGATGAGGTATTTTCTATATCTTGAAAACATTTTATGGGTAAAGAAGTTAAACATCCTTTTTGTACATCTAGGAATCAAGCTGATTTTGATGCGATCATGCTCGAGATTGATGGAACTCCAAACAAGTCTAAACTCGGAGCTAACGCTATACTCGGAGTATCCCTTAGTGTATGCAGAGCTGGTGCAGGAGCAAAAGGAATACCCCTATACAAACACATTCAAGAAATATCAGGAACGAAAGAACTAGTTATGCCAGTTCCAGCATTTAATGTGATTAATGGAGGAAGCCATGCTGGAAATAACCTTGCCATGCAAGAATTCATGATACTTCCAGTTGGTGCAACTTCATTTGCTGAGGCTCTTCAAATGGGTAGCGAAGGTTAGCATACTCCCCAGAAATTTAATGATGACATTGTACTACATAACTTCTTAAATCATGGGTAGATGTTGCAATTTCGACCGAGTGGGTCGATTCAGGTTACGTTTTATGTCTTAAGTGTCAAATGGTAAAACAAAAAACAATGTTTAAACTGGTCAAAATTCGCGCTAAGTGTATTTTTAATGCGTTAAGTTTTCTAATTCATGATGAAATAATATGATGTTCTGATCGTATTGGAGACACTAATTCTGTATAGAAAAACTAGTCTTTTTTGGAAAGAAAGTATTATGGACCGAATTAAACCTTTGTTGACATGTTATCCAACCCTAGATAGTAGATTTGCATGCTTGATTTGTATGCTTGATACACTAATGTCCTCTAATCTTGATTTGCACGCCCGGTTAAACATATGCAGACTTGGGTCAAATCCTTAATTGATGAGCAAAAGACTTCCATTCTCGCATCATAAACATTATTTTTGCCTGTGATATTATTACAACATTTGCTACTTTGTAAAAAATCATGCTACTCGAAATGATGATATTGTTTTGTACTTTTGTTTTAAAAAAATATATACTTATTTCTATTATTAATGGTAGCTCTCTGATGTGTATGTACAGTTTATCACACACTGAAGGGAATCATCAAATCAAAGTATGGACAAGATGCATGTAATGTTGGAGATGAAGGTGGATTTGCTCCAAATGTTCAAGACAACAGGGAAGGACTAGTATTGCTCATTGATGCAATTGAAAAGGCTGGTTACACTGGCAAGGTAGATAATACATGTCATCTTTGATCAATCTTTCATTTGCTTAACTATCTTTTCCATCACACTTGCTGAAATATTTTTTTTACAGATTAAAATAGGGATGGATGTTGCTGCTTCTGAGTTCTTAACAAAAGATGGTAAATACGATCTCAATTTCAAGAAACAACCAAATGATGGAGCTCATGTTCTCTCGGCTCCAAAGCTTGGCGATTTATATAGAGAGTTTGTCAGGGATTTCCCAATTGTATCAATTGAAGATCCCTTTGATCAAGATGATTGGACCTCATGGACTTCACTACAGTCTTCCGTTGACATCCAAATTGTTGGAGATGATTTGTTGGTCACAAATCCAAAGAGAATTGTTGAAGGTATTCAAAAGAAGGCCTGCAACGCTCTGCTGTTAAAGGCAAGTACTTGAAAAACATATTTTGCCATATACTGTACAAGTTATATTTTTGTTTTATTATACTTATATTGTTCTGGTCTGGACGGTTCATAATAATGTTCAATATGGTTCATTTGACTGATTTGACCCCTTCCTCCTGTACTAGTTTTTTATCTGAACCAGTTTTGCCCTTTTGACCATTCATAAGTATTTTAACCATTCACAATATGTTGTTTTTTTTAGCTTAATGATGGTCTTCCTTTGATTATTTCAGGTTAACCAGATAGGTACAGTAACTGAATCTATTCAAGCAGCTCTTGACTCAAAAGCTGCTGGATGGGGTGTTATGGTTAGCCACCGTAGTGGTGAAACAGAGGACAACTTTATTGCTGATCTTTCAGTTGGTTTGGCTAGCGGACAGGTTTCATTTAATTCTATCTTTTATCTTTACGAGGGCAGCAAAACAGGCGGGTGGGTAACAGATCAAAGTGGGTAGTTTTAAAATGGTGGGCTTGGGCCTACCTCACACACTAAAATAACAATCTACATGTTTTAATAAAGCGATTTAGAAGGTTTTATGCATTTGAATACAATCTAATGACCTTTAAATATAATTCTAACCCAAATTGGCCTTTTTGTATAAATGGGACTAGATTGCCACCTGTATAGATGTTGTTTTTGGCTGTAACTTGGTGTTTTTCACTAATTAGATCAAGACTGGTGCTCCTTGCCGAAGTGAGCGATTGGCCAAGTATAACCAGGTATGTTCTCTATATATATAGCAAATAGAAGCTTTTGAAATGCCAATCTTGATTTATAAACTAAGTTTATGCCTTTTGAAATGGTACAGCTTCTGCGTATTGAAGAGGAACTTGGAAACGTCCGTTATGCAGGTGAAGCATTCAGATCGCCATAAGAAACAGCAAACTAAACTTCAAATTTATAATAAAACATGGAGCATGTTGTCTTTGAGCTGTTAAATTCTATATAGAGCTTTTTTGTTGTAAACCCAAATAGGCTTTTATTACCTCTGAAAATAACAAGTTACGGAGTATGATTTTGTGAGTGTTCTTGTGTACTTTCAGACATTGGCATGGCATGCATCTTTGTTGCTTGTTTGTAGCTTGAAATCACTTTGTATTTGTAGCCTTGAAATCTGTTTTGGGCCATTTTGTCTCTGATGAAAAACGTGTTTTTTACCACTCTTTGTCGATTTAAGTATACTAGAACGGTACCCGCGCAATGCGGCGATAGATACCCTGTGACTATATTTTGCGGTCGGTTACACGTTTAATTGTCTTCATGCTTTATAAGTAGAAATTTCTGTTTTACTTTTTTGGATTTTTGTTTTCGGTTTTCTGTTTTCAGTTTTTTGGTTTTTCGGTTTTTAGGTTTTCAGGTTTTCAAGTTTTCAGTTTTTCAGTTTTGGTTTTTCAGTTCTGTTTTTTAGTTTTTCTGTTTTCTTTCTTTTTTTTTTTTTTTTTTTTAATTTTCAGTTTTTCCGTTTTTAGTTTTCAGTTTTCTGCAATTAATGTTTGAAATCATTCTTCAATCAATATTTGAAATCTTTCTATAATAAAAAAATAAAGAGTCTGAATGTAAATTGTCTTTTTAGTACTTTTTTTTTACCTAAATATTGTGAGCTTTGTTCATGGTTGTATTTTATGTCTACACTTTCACTCTCTCACATAGTTAAAATGTACACAAATAAATTATTAAAATAAATGAATGTGAGGATGTAGTGGGGTTTTGTAAGGGCATTTAATCTAATAATACCCATGTGGTGTGGAATGGATCTATCATTCTAAAACTTGTGTTAAAAAGAATTTTTAACTACCAAACATTTGATTTGAAGTAACTTTGATTCTGATCCCTCTCATACCCCTATACCAAATGGACCCTAAATCTTCTAACAAATGTAACACTCACAAGAACCACCAACGTAACCGTCACATGGAGAATTTGAGTACAATTGCTTAAATTAAATATAGTAATCATTCTATTATACAAATGAGGAATAGCTCTCTCTCTCTCTCTCTCTCTCTCTCTCTCTCTCTCTCTTAAAATTTCAACTTTCAAGATTCAACATTTTCTAAAATAAGTTTGAAACAATCCTACGTAATTTTATGCATTTAATAAAAGCCTAAAAACATCTACTTGCTTACAGTCGTGCAACCCTTCTTATACAACCTCCTTTTTATGCAAAAACATTTAGGATTTATGTATTACATCCTTAAAACCATTAATCTTTTTTATACATTAAAAAGTTCATACTCCCTCCGTCCCATAATTATTGTCCACATTTGACTTTTTTAGTCTTTAGCTTTCAACTTTGACCGGAAATATTTTTCTTTGTGATGTATATTACTTGATGCAAAATATATAAATGGATTGAGTTTTAAATGTATTTTCATTCGTATAATTTTCATCAAGTATTATATAACACAAATAAAAAAATTTACGGTCAAAGTTGCAAAATAAAGACTTCAAAAGTCAAACGTGAACAATAATTATGGGACGGAGATAGTATTATTTACTAAAAACTTGCTCATAGTCAAAGTACATCCTTACAATTTTGGGGTGTCACATTAATAACCTATAATCGAAAAATATTACTCATGATTACCAACCGCCACAACACACGAGTACCATACAATATTAATTAGTAAGTGCAAACTTTTTTTTTTAATGTTTTTTTTTTGTAATTGTAGGTAAATGAATAAAAAAAAAAAGGCGAAAAGGAAAATTTATGTTGAAGTGGGTTTTAGGGATGAGCACGATACCATATTGGTATCGAACTCGTACCGAATTGATAGTACTGTTTTTTCCCGAGCATAAAAGAGGGGTACCGGTACAGTACCGAACGAGATTCGGGTACTGGAACCGGTACCGAAAAATCGATACCTATTACGGTTCTTCCCGTTTTTTTGTTAAAAAAAATAAAAAAATAAAATCTATACAAGCTAATATGACGTTTCAAATATTATATTTATATACTAAGCAGAGGGCTAACCCCCCACATGTTACAATACCAAACCTTGAACAGTAGCTACAGTACAAAGTACTCACACGCTACAGTGTTAGGAATAGTAACTAACGGTCGTTAACTAACGGCCGTTATCTCTTTCAAATCCGTACGCATTTGCTCCTTCATCTTAGGGGTTTATTGCAAATTTAGTCCTTAGATAATTTACGTAATTGATCCTTCATGTTATACATCGATTACAAACTACGTCCATAAGTACTAATGGTCGTTAATTACTTAACGGTCGTTAACTAACGACCGTTATCTCTTTCATATTAAAAAAAACCGCACTTGGTCCTTCATTAGAGGTTCGTTGCAATTTTAGTCCTCACATAATTTACGTAGTTGGTACTTAATGTTATACATCCGTTGCAAAGTCAATCCTTTGTCACTAACGTTCGGCCAAATCATTTGTTCATTTTTTTCGCTAACTTACGTATACAAAAAAATTGATGCAACATTCTTATATAGGTCAACCACTTAAAACAAAACAAAAAAAATCCACTTTTTCTGCATAACACCCCGCGACAACGTGGGATCACGGCCTCGTTGAAATACATGTGTAGAAACACTAAATGATATAGTAATTATTTTATTTGACATACAACTGAAGAGCCGTATTCGAGCGAGTGTGTGACTGCCCAAGCCTCAATATTTCGAGGCCTCTAAATTTATGTTTGATTTATAAAATAAGTGATTTAAGATTTTCTATAATTGTAAATAAAGAAAAGACATTCTTCTATAAATATATTTGAAGATTTACATTGTCTATGAAAATAGTTTTCATTAGCGTCACTGAATTAAAGATTTGAGTTCATTATTTGAATTTATATAATCAAACTATGTTTGACAAAAGTAGCTGTAAATAGTAGCTGTGAGATATAGCAACAGCTCACTGCTCACCGCTTCTTAAATAAGCATTAAAGAAATGAGCTTTCCTAAAAAATAGCAAAGCTCACCGCTCTTTTGTCAAACGAACACTAAATATCAAAAAGCTCATTGTTCACCACTCATCGCCTCAAAAAGCTCCAAAAAGCTCTGCGCCAATAACCTCAATAATGATCATTCCCTCTTCTTCATTTATATTAAAAAAACTTGAGATGAATTTGATTTTATATTTTAAGGTACACAAGATACACATATACTGATAACGTATATGGCGGAATCTGCGATATATATGGAAACTCGCCCCAAAGTACCGCGGATGTATGCTAAGGCCCGGACACACGGAGTCACGTGTCTGCTTAAGCGAAAACGAGCGGAATGTAAAACAACCACCGTCTCCGGGATATACGCACGGATCACAAGCTAAACATTCCCTAATCGGACCCAACGGTCTTGAGTGGATTCTAAATCCTAATCACGTGACCCGCCCAAAAAGGCAAAGAATATATTATGGGAAAGGAGTATTGACCAAGCTTTTCCAAGAAGGATACAACGTGGGGAGCACGGATCCCATGGATGGCAGAAGTCAAATAATCGGACAAGATAGCTCGGATATTATAGCATAATATCTTAGTCACAATGCAAGAACGTTATTGCCCACTAGGCAATAGCGGGGATCACTACCCATGATCCCAGGGCCGTCCTGTAGATTTTGAGGGCTCTGTGCGATACTTTTGAAGTAGGCCCTTGATATCAAAAATTTAAATGTACAGACAAATGACTTTATATAAATGTCCTTGTCCGATGTTAGATATAGTCTTAATAGCAAGCTTATGTATTAGATCATTTAACTTTGATTCTTTTTAGTAAAAACCATATCATATTAATATAACTTTCGAATATAATGACTAAAAATCTATTGATAAAGAAATAAGCTAAAGGCTTTGTAGTAATTTTTTAAAACTCAGTTAAGGGTGGTGACAACCATACCTCCCAAAAAAATTCATACCTCCCAACCAACCAATAATATCATTCCACCTCACTCACACTTTTTCCATACCTCCCAACCCTTTTTTAGTGGCAACCATACTTTTTTCATACCTCCCAAACCACCATTTTTTTTTTCATAAAAAAATAATTTAATAAAAACATAATATTTCATTAGTAATTAAAATAAAAATACATAATACTTGGAAAAAAAACATAATTAATAGAAAATTACATAATACGTAAAAAAAAGAAAAGAAATAACTAGTACACTATCGTCATATACTGGCGCGACCGGCGGATCCATTATATGAACCGGTGATATTGCCATCTCGTCGTCTTTTAAAATCATATTGCACAATATGATACAAGTATTAACGATTTGTCGAATCTTTTCGACCGTCATAGGACGGAGAGGACGACTGAGAATCATCCATTTTGCCTTAAGACGACCAAAAGCTCGCTCGATATCTTTTCTTGCAGACTCTTGTAACCTCTTGAATCTCTTTTCCTTCGGATCAGTGGGATGCTTATATGCTTTAACAAACGTAGAATATGTAGGATAGATTCCATCGGTAAGATAATATCCACGTTTGTAAAGACGTCCATTTACAGAAAATGAATTGTTTGGCGCCGTTCCATTTCGCTCCGTAAGATACAACGGAGACTGATTCAAAACATTGATATCGTTGTTTGCACCGGGAGGACCAAAAAACGAATGCCAAATCCACAAATCGTACGAAGCGATGGATTCAAGCATAATAGTCGGGTATTGGTGATCACCTCGCTTATATTGGCCTTTCAAATGTCTAGGACAATTTCGCCAAACGAAATGTGTACAATCAATGCTGCCAAGCATTCCAGGAATGTGATGTTGTTCTTCATGTGCCTCGTATAAGCGTGCAATGTCATGAGATGTCGGCCTACGTAAAAACTCTCGACCATATAATTCAATAACCGCATTGCAAAAATGATCAAGGCATTCTCCTGTTAAAAAAATATAACGACAACATTAATTAAAAAAGTATAACGACAACATTAATAAAAAAATATAATGACAACATTAATAAAAAATATATAACGACAACATTAATAAAAAAAATATAACGACAACATTAATAAAAAAAATATAACGACAACATTAAATAAAAAAAGAATGATAACCTGACGTTCTTCGTGCCATGTTTAAATAATCATCAAATCTATCAGGAGGTTCACGCGTTGCGAGTTGCTGAATGGCCGATGTGCATTTATGTAAAGCCGTGAAACTTTTTGCCCCCCTCGCATCAACGCCCTCTTGAAACCATTCGAATCTCGCTTCAATATCACCAACAATTCTTAAAAACAACCTTTTATTCATACGAAACCTATCTCGAAAAATATGGTGGGCAAACTTTGGTTGTTCAACGAAATAGTCATCCTTTAGATTTTGTAAAGCTTTTTCACGAAAACGGGTGACAGACGCTCGTGGTTCGGTAGAGGTTGCCGTGTCCTCAATCGAATCATACATGGCTAAAAAGGTTGATAGAGTACTACCCGTGGATTGATTTTGTTGAAAAGTCGTGGGGGGGAAATATAACTCATCGGATGAAGAAGATGATGACAACATTGTGTGAAATGTAAAGGATTTAGTAGTAATTTGTATGGTGTGTGTATTTGAATAAGTGTAGTTTATTTGTATTGTGTTTGGTATTTATAGATTTTTTTTTTTTTTTTTTTTTGTTCCACAGCCACGCTCCCCCAACCCAACGTCTATTTTTTTTTCCCCAACGTTCGCATTTCAAATGGATATCTTTCTCCAAACCGCAGCAGTGAATTTTGCCGCTGAAGTACACCGCCCACCCAAACCGCTGAGGTGGCGGCGGTGTTCCCCGGCGGTTTGGGGGCAAACCGCTGCCTCAACGGCATGGCTGCCACTACCCTAAATGCAAGCATTTTTTTTATATAAAAGATAGGTAGTCACATGGCAAAATTATTTTTCCTATAAAAGATAGTCACATGGCAAAACCTTTGTTGAGCTGAAAAACTAAAGTTAGAGGGTTAAGATGAAACTTTCAATAAATATAAGGGTGTAGAGAAAATAACTAACAAATTTTGGGGCCAATAAGACAAAAACAACAAAAGTTTAAATTGGGTCTTCTTCTCCACCCTATACCAAAAAGCTGTTCCACCCCTATTAAAACAGGAAGCTTCGTTTTTTTTTTTTTTTTTTTTTTCTCCTTATCTTGTTGTTGCTCTAACTGTAATTTATATATTAAACGCTAAAGAGGCTTAAATCATCTCTAACTTTGTTAATATTAATCTGAACATTTTAGAAATTGGAGGCCCTGTGCCATCGCACACCCCGCACATGCTTAAATCCGGGTTTGGTTTTAGGGTAAGCCACTCAAATTACAGAAAGGATTATAAGTTTAAGAATACACGAAAATGTTGTTAAATCGTTGAATGATCAAATATGTGTGGATGATTCACAAGAAAGACAACTTGCCCTATGATGTATATGCTTAAAAGCCCAAGATAATATTCGTGAAGATTAGATGATCAGTATTTGATGATAGCATACAAGAATGACATAATTTCAGAGGATCAATATGCTTAAATAACAAGAAATTAAACCATTGGCACGTCTTTATTAATGATCAATCCTTGCTGATAACACACAAGATTCCAATAACTTGAATCAGAAACACTAAAAAATGGTGGTAGATCATCATACAACCAATCTTAAACGACAACCAACAAGAATAACAAAGTTCCATAACTTTTATATATCTAAAAGCACAAAAGAATGTTGGTGAATATATCAAGCTTTGCTGATAAGTGTTAACCCACAAGAATAACAATACTTGATAAAACATATATATCGAAACCACAAGAACATGTTACCAATTCATTAAACCATCAAACATCGCTCATAAGCCAGCTACAAAAATAGCAAAAACATGTAACCATTTATATATGCATCAATATGAAACAAAACACAACCAGGAAAACAAAATTCAAAAAAGGCATTGCTCTCACGGTCTCACCTAAATATTATCTTATTCTTCTTCCCTTGAACAATCCTCAAAGAAAAAGAATCACGAAACTTGATATCTATAGACTCATGCAACCCTTTCTGTTTCCTCAGCACAACCTCCATGACTTCACTAATCGCACTCACCACATTGTCCACAATCTCATCCTCACTCATCACGCCAAACTTGCCAACTTTAACCACACTCCTACGAGTCCCTTTACTCAAACACAACATCCCGCAACGAAAACCCTTTTCAATCTCCTGCTTCCAGTTTTTATCAAACCCTAAATCCAACGGAACCGGAATCTTTTTCCTCTTTTTATAAAAAACATCCCCTAAAACCTCGGGCAACAACTCGGTCAACCTCTCGTGATCAGCTAAAAACACATCAAACGCTTTAAAAAACTTAGTTTTTGCCTCATCAGACCTGTAATCTGCCTTAATCTTGCTAAATTTAACAATCTGAGATATGGGTATTCCTAAAGATTTAATCTTTTTACTAGCATATTCAAATGTGAGCGTTTTAGAAACTCTTTTTGGTCTGTCATCGATAATTAAGCAAGTCTTGCAAGAGATATTTAAAGGGTGTTTTAAAGGGATTTTATAAGGGGTTTTTGTGTATTTTTTACCTGGGCGGTTTTTGAGTGTTAGTGATAAGTATATGTGATCGTCAGGGGTGGTGTTTAGATATGAGTATGGATGAGTTTGTTTCCATTTGAGGAGGGAGTTCACTGCTTTATGGATTTTATACATTCTGCGTTCGTCAGTTTTCTTCTGCTTCCAGGTGATGGTGTTGGCTGGAGACATGGCTAGTTTTTTACCGAGGCGTTTAGGGTTTTGATGTTTGTCTTTGGGTTTTTATAAATAGTTGTGACATGATTAAGGGCCTGTTTGGTAGCAAGCTTTTGAAGAGCTTTTTTGAGCTATTAGCTTTTTATATTTTGAATAAACAGCCTTAAATAATAATAATAATAATAATAATAATAAAAAAAAAAAAAAAAACCTACGTACTATCTGAAACGTTCCATTTAATATGTTGGAAGCTTTTTAGTTAATGAAATTACCTAATAACCCATGGCTCATGTCAACGAACCTTCACTTACCCACGTGAGCATAATTCATAGTTCATATCATAGCTGTTAAAATCTCGATCTAGTTCTTAAGATCTTCTGATCTTACGGTCCTGTTAAGAAAAAGTGAGTCAATCCTTCGTAAGATCTTAAGTATGATCTCGATCTTACCATAGGATAATAAGATCTCGATCCGATTCGATCCTACCTCCCTTAATTTAACTAACTAATAAACTATAAATGAATGGATTTTGTTCAATGTTCTAAAAGGCGTGAGGCGTGGCGTGGCGGCACAGCCACGCCTCAAGCCTTACTCGCCTTTGCGAAGCCTTAGCGTTTCTTAAGGCGTGCTTAAGGCGGCAACAAAATATTTATAAATTTGTGTATTTATAATTTTATATCATTTTATAAGAGGAATTTCAAATACTAAAGCCCAAATCCCAAATAGCCATGCCCAAATACGAGGCCCAAGTAGGAATTAAGTTTTGAAATTACGAGGCCCAAAAAAGAAATAACCCAAATACTTGAAATTCAAGCCCAAATCCATAAATCCCCTAAATGCTTCTAAAAATGGCGCCACGCCTTACCAAAAGGCGCGCCTTTGCACGCCTTTTCGCGCCTTATTCCACGCCTTTTCACACGACGCCTAGACCTCACGCCTTGGTCCATTTCGTGGCGTCGAGGCCACGCCTCGCGCCTTGGCGCGCCTTTTAGAACACTGATTTTGTTAAATTAAAATAATATAAAAAGCGTTGATTACTCTAAATGTTTAATAAGAGCAAGATATATAGATTTTTTGATTAAAAGATTCAACGTCCTTAATTACCGATTAGATATTTTTGTATTTTAGAGCATTACGCATCGCCTTCTCATATTACTATAACTTTCAAAACTCTTTTTTCTTCTCTAATTTGTTATACATTCATCTTTGAATACGAATTATTAGAAAAAAAAGTTTTTTAAACATTTAAGTAGGATCTTTCGATCATGATCCGATCTTACGATTCCAATCTTGCAAAGAAAAAAACGATCCTTAGTAGGATCTCAATCTTAACAGCTTTGGTTCATACCTTTGTAATTACTCATTAGTAATTAGTTAATTTTATGATTACAAAAACCTCCTACTTATCCTCCTACTCACAGGATCCTGACAAGTGTCTGGACGGTTTGGATGCAGAGAGAGAATGAGAGGGAAAAATTATATCGACAAAAGTTCGGTGTATAACCTCTTTTTGTCGTAGAACCGCTAAATAATGGACATACGAGATGAAGTAGCACTATCTAAAGGTCAACTGTTGCCTGAATCATCTTCATTGTAACTCGCGGATCAAAACGAACATCAAAATGTTGATATTTGGTAAAAAAAAAAAAAAAAAAAAAAAACATAATTTGATTTATTGTTCATGTTATTCAATTAATTGCCATTTTGATTCTTATAGTGTTAGTTGTTGAATTTTAATTCAAGTAGTATATTGAGAATCTGTTTGGTATGTATGTTCATGTTTGGATTAATAGACTATGCTTTTTATTATCTTATTATTTAGGGTCAAATTATGTGGTTTAATAACTGATTCTATGTGATTTCACCTTAAGGTGTTGACCATGGTGAGAGGCTTTTGTTCCTAACATTCATATATTTTGCAATTCGTAAGTCGCATCATTGAAGAGCTTGATAAAACATATGAATCTATTAACATAAAATGACGGTGATGATTATATCATTTTGGACATTATGTACTGTCATGAATCATGATGCAATGTTTTGCTTATTTTGTTGCTTATTTTTAGGTTTTTAGGTTTTGTTGCTTTATTTTGTAGATTTTTCTTATTAGGCTAAGTGTTTGTTAGGCGGTTTTTCCGTTTAGTGGCTTGAATCACATGTGAGACATCTGGCACTATAGAGTAGCCATTTGCTTATACTGATGTTTTTAGTGCTTATATATAGTTGTGCTTATACGGATATTTTTAGTGATTATACTGATGTTTTTAGTGCTTATATTGATGTTTTTGTAAAATCATATATGATTATAGTAGAATCATATGTGATTCTTACTAAAATCATATATGATTCTAGCCTATACTGATATTTTTAGTGCTTATACTGATGTTTTAGGTTTTTCACCTGTTTTTGAGTTTGATTGGTATTATCTTTCTTATTTAAGGCCAAGTGTTTGCTGGATGCTTTGCCAGCAAATGATAAGTCGTTCAGCCGACTTGTTAGTGAAGCTCATTTTTTGCCTGAGTCTGCATTTAAGCTTCTTGATTATATATGTTGCTCAGATAATAATTATGGAAAAGATATACGTGATGGTAATCGTCTACATCTAGGTCTCGACTCTTTGTGGAGTTTAATTCTAGGACGTCCTAATACTCGCCAAGCCTTTTTGGATATTGCTTTAAAGGTATGTGTGTTTATATACTCTATTTTTTAGGAAACCCTTAATACAGTTTAGATTCTTTCTTGATAAATTTGTTTACATGTTCTAATGCCACTTCGAATTATTATCTATAACCATCTCATTGGTTTAAGCAAATTGCTAGTAGAATATTAAGTAGATTATTGCATATATCTTGGTTATTTTGTCACTACACACATGCTTATAGTAAAATCTACCTGGATGAAACACTTCTTGGTTATTTTCTCACTATACACCTGCTTATAGATTATTTTTCTGAATCACATATGATTTTGTAGATTCACAGAATATAACTTTACAACTTGCATTTTAATAAAGGAAGTTGAAGTCTAGCTATATGACCTGGTTCTATAAGAAATGTGGGTAACAAGTTTTTGTTTGGATGGTTCAGTTTGTACAGGTAGATCAAAGTAAAAACTGTTGAAGATAAGGTGAAATTTAATTTGAAGTTTACAAAGGAAGCGGCTAAGAGGACTCAACCAAAATCAAAACAAGTTGTCATACCGAAACCTCATGTCAAACCTAAACATGCTCATGTTAAACAGAAACCTCCTCTTCTATTGAAGATCGTGATGATGAGAAAGAGGGTGACACAATGGAGATAAGACCAGCAAAATGAGGTTGCAGATGAGGGGTCCGAGGAAAGAGATAAGGCTGTAGGAACATGGGTCAGCGTGAAAGTCAAGAACATGAGTATTTTCTTGATTTGTTAGTCGTTTGATGTTCGTAGTACTCATGGTGTTGATATCTGATTTTGTAGTCTTTTGATTTTGGTGTAGTTTTGATGGTCGTAGTGGTAAGAACGTGTTAATGGCAGTCTTTCATATAATTGTTGGTAATCTTTTTATAACTCATGGTTGTAGTTTGTTTATGGTCGTAGTTGGTTTATCGAATTATGTACAAGTTGTAATGATCTTTTTAACTGCTTTTTTTGTTGAATGTTTTAACATGTATCTTCTTTAATTTTTCTAAATATCATAATCTGATTGTTGTAGCCAGGGCAAGTTTTTGATCTGGATCACATGTGATTTGTTAATGAATCACATGTGATTTTTTTATGAATCACATGTGATTTTTCTGAATCACATATGATTTTGTAGAATCACATATGATTCACAGAATGTAATTGTACAACTTGCATTTTTATTCAGTGCAATACCAAATCTGCTAGAACATCAAATAATTATTGAGTGTAATACCAAATTTAATAGAACATCAAACAAAGAGGTACTCAATTAAAAATAGTTGAATTAAGATCTGCATGACACTTTTCCAAAAGTTATAAAAAAATATGAAAAATCCAAATCTAAACAAAGTATTTTGGATTTGACGGACATGTTGTACTTTTGTTCTTGCTAGTCTTCTCTCCATTGTGTCTACATTTCTTACTCGGCTTAACTCTAGCTTGAAGTTTTATTTCTTTTTAGTGACTGCTATTTGAAGCACAACAGCTCCAACTTCGGTAGTAATGCTTCTTATACTGCAATCATAGAGCAAGAGTAATTTATGTGTTCTGCAATCATAGATCAAGAGTAATTTTAAGTAAAACATTGAAAATGGTACCTGCCGATAGATGGATAGAATTTACACTTTTGGATCTCTTCATCTGTCACATACGAGGCAAGACTGAATAGGAAAAAAAAAAAGCAATTGCAGTTAGCATTAAACATTTTTTTTTTCTGAAAAACAAACCAGCATTATGATCTTAATATAGTTCAACATGCTTTTGTTTCAAAATTTTAAAATCACATATGATTCTACTATAATCACATGTGATTGTACTAAAATCACATATGATTCTACTAAAATCTTATGTGATTTTCCTGTATAAACTACTCACAACATCATATATTGCATTTACCTGATTCTACTACAATCACATGTGAAGCAGTGCGATGATGAGACTTGTTTCCCTTGGTCACTAGAAACATCATTCCTCTCACTCCCATTGTATCAAAATGTTTTGCTTGATTTGACATGTACTTGGTAGATTCATCCAATGGGTTAAATACCCAAAAAGGAAGCTCGAGCCTCTTACTATGAGAAGGCTGCTACAACTCATCTTTTTTATGACGACTTTAAAACAGTAAAGAACTGGTAACAATAAGATGAATGCTTACCTCTAATATGAGTTGCATGTTACAGAATCACATGTGATTTTGCTTCCGAATCACATGTGATTTTGCTTCCGAATCACATGTGATTATCGCAAACGCATTTCATCAAACACATGGTGTGCATCTGGATCATCAACAACTTCATCCATAACCTGGATTTCAGAATCCACCACACGATTTTCAACATGCATAACTTGAACAAAGAGTAAATTACCTTCATTAACAGCTATATTTTCTTCTTCCATAGCCTCAACTATGTTTTCTTCTTCCATAACGATCTCAAATGATGTTACGGCAGCGGAGCTACGGCATTGACGTATTTGACGACAGCGTGATGACGGATTTAGCGACGGTGAAGGTGTAATTACATATCTATGATGAAAATTGATGACGGAATTAAAGGTTTTAGGCTTCGACGGTGAAAATTGATGACAGAATTGAAGGTTTCCGGCGGTGGTGATAATTTTTCCAGTGGTGGTGATCAACAGTGATATACGGGGTTTTGTGTGTGTGTGTGTTTTTTTTTGCCCTAATTTTTTAGGAAAAGAATGAATGTAGTTATTTTTGTGGTTTATATAATTGTCTTTTTTGCCTTTCAGGTGTAAATATTAGATTTAATCTAAGCCTTTGGATCAAATTGGATTGTATGGTTAGGATTTGTTGATTGGTTCTATGGCAAGTGTGGGTTCTTTATGGATCTCAACTCTATAATATTATTGTGTGTGTAAGATGATTAGTAGGAGGATATTGTAGGAGGCTTTAGCAATGCTCTAATTTTATATATAACATAATTCTACTTAAATATTATTGCTCTTGTGATTTAATTTTGTGTCAATTTTAAGTTTATGGTGCATATAATGAGTTCATGTAAAATTGAATATGTAAAAACTAATGAGTATTTTTTAATATATCAACTTTGTAATTCATACCTTTGAGTTTTTGTTCAAGATAGAATATACAAGTTCTTTAATGTCATTTTACAAACTATTGTTACAATTACAACTTCAATTAGATTATCAAACACTTTTAGATAACTAAAAGATATAGTTAACAGTTTACAACTTACAGTTTTTTAGTTGTCAGCTTAAAGTTTACAGTTTCTAGCTAACAGCTTACAGCAACAATCTCTCTTACCAAACATACCCTAAGTAGTTGTTTGGCCTTGCTTACTTTTTATGCTTTTTTTCTTTATCTGCTTTTCTTTAAGCAAGTAATCGCATTTGCTATCCAAACATCTATTTGTTTTTCTTCATATTTTGATGAAGAAAAAAAAGACAGTATTTCATAAGTAGGTAAGGAGTTGCTTAATGAGTTAATTCTACAAAAGCTTTTAATCGGCGAAGAAACCCTAACTCCATGCATACACCTTTTGTTGTAGACTGACCATTCCCCAATAGCTAGCTCCAAACGGTGTTCTTTCGTTTACAAATAACCTGCAGGAGTTGGGATTAAACCCATGACTATTTCTCCAAAAGCCCCCCTTTTCTCGGCCTCACAAGAAGATTTGCCGCTTATTTTGATATTAAGTTAAAATCACTTTTTACTATCGTACGTAGAATATTTAATAAATACATATGATTGATTACTTTATCAAAGTAATATTTTTTGAGTACTATTGCATCTTTTACAAAAATAAGCAAATCCAATTGTTTCTAAAAACAGTTACTTTTAAGTGGCTTATAAGTATTTATTTTTAATCAGAAGTAAAAGCAGAAAAAAGAATTTAAAATAAAATAAATAAGATAAAAAATCTCAAACACCCTTTGAAGATGGGTCTTTGGGTATTCCTTTGTTTAGGACACTTAAAAGGCAAATTTCAGTCTTTTTCTTTTCTAGTAATTTTACTTTTATTGCAGATTTTACAACATAATACAAAACTATATTTATCTACCTCTTGAGTTATAATTACACTAGGGCTCACAGTTAATGTATTTAATTAACTATTTACAATAAAATAACATATTAAAACAAAAATGTTGCATAAATTAATAAAAGGAAAAACATACAAATTTTATAAATTTTAAGAGTAGTTAAGTAACGAAAAAAATCAGAAACTGACATTGCAAATCCAATAGGACTAACAATACAATAAACTAATTCTCACGATTAAAAGTTAAAAGAACAAAGCTTATAAGATTAAAAATGGAAAAAGGGTTATTTACACATATAGGTAATGAACTTAGAAAATCTTCTATGTTAGGTAATGAACTCTCGAAAATACTAAGTTAGGTAAGAAAACTTTATACTTTTTTCAATGTTAGGTAATTATGGCAGGTGTCGCAATTGGTAACCGGTTGTAGCCGGTTACCTTTGTTTAACTGTTAGTTTGACAACATAAAATGACAGAAATACCCCTCCTACTATTTCTTTTTTTAATTTCAACCCCTTTAATAATTTACTAAACATATTTATTTATTTTGACCCTACCTTGTGATATCCGCCCCCCTCCCATCTCTTCCTCTCTCTCTCGTTAGCAGTTAACACCATCTTCTCCCCCATTAAATTTTGTGTCACACACAAAAACTATTGTGTATGCTCCTCGTGTCCACTTTTGTTCATATTGTTTCTTGTCAGCTTGTTGAATTGATTAATTAAAGAATAACTTGTTGATAAGCACAATGTTCAACATCACCACCATGAATCACCACCATCGAAAACTGTCACCACCACCACCTTCAAAAATCGTCACCACCAGCAGCATCTAACTCGTCACACCATCTGAACATTAAAAAATCCACTACATATATCCACCTCAAAAACCGCCACCCTACTCCTCAACAATGGGTCAGATCTGGGTTTTAGTTAACAGATATACAAATGTTGAAAAAAGTGGTGTTTGGATTTGAACAAATGTTGATAAAAGTGGTGTTCGGTTACAAACAAAAACATCTGAAACCAACCCATAGAGGGTGTTTGTGCTTCGAATCAAAATTCGAAAGGTTTGGTGGCTGGGTTTATGTTTCGATTTGGATAAATCTTTGTTTAAGTGTGTGAGGATGACAAAAGTGGGTGGCTTTAGGTTTTGAAGATACGCTTTTGGCGGCTTTTGGTTTCGAAGAAATGAAAGTGGGTGGCTGAGTGTGGATATCCAGACATATATTAAAATCTGGTTTGAATAACATAAAACAATAAATAAATAAATAAAATGTAGTCAAAAGTGGGTATCTAACATCACATGTGGGCCCAAATATCTTAGCTGGTCATATTACCTAACATTAAAGATTGTAATAAGTTTCATTACCTAACTTAGTATTTTCGAGAGTTCGTTACATAACATAGAAAATTTTTCTAAGTTCATTACCTATATGTGTAAATAAATAAATAACCACAAACAGTACACATATAAAACGTACAAACACACAGTTAAAAAAAAAATCAGATAACTTGAGCGCCATGGCCATGGTGTAGTTGCCTATGGCGCGCCAAACGTCATAGGTGGGAAAATAGCATAATGCATCATACTTTGTATAGTACTAGACGAGTACCCGTGCATAGCAACGAGATTTTATAGCGACAAATAGTTTATTGATAAAAAAAAATATAGGTTATAAATGAAAAATAATAAAAGTTTAAAGATCTGGGAATTAAACATAATGTTTTGAAACCCGGTTCGACCCGGGTGGTTCAACCGGTTAAATCATTCCGGTCGAAAAATTGGTCGATTTAAACAGGGTCAACTTGCTAGGTTGGGTCGAAAACGGGTCAAATTAAACTGGTTCAACCCGTCGGGTTTGAAGCATCCCGGGTCAACCCAGTTTGTGATTTGTATTAATTGTTTTAATTGGTTTTATTTAATTTGGTAGATATGTTTTCAATTAGTTGTACAATGTGAATAAATCATTTTTCTTTTAAATAATGGAGTGTTTTAATAAGAGTATCAATTACATTTCATAATTTTCTTTAGTAAGATTTTTCAACATTTCACATTACTTGACTTTTCACTTTTTCACTTTTCCACTTTGACAATTTTTCCTTTATATTTAATTTAATATAGATGTAGAAAATGACTAAAATATGTTACACTGACTTCCAGAAAAAGATAATAAAATATGTTACAACAATATCTAGTTTAGTTTTTAATTTTAATTAATTTATGACAAACATTTTTTTATATGAAAGTGTAGCATAACAAATCTTGTTATAAACCTTAGTTCTAGTGATTTTTTTCGCTTTTCATTCAATTCATTTTCTTACTCAATATGTTTTTCTTGAGTTCATTATCATGGAACAATTCAAAGTGAAAGTTCGATAAACACTAACGATCGAAAGTGAAGTGCGTACCTAGGGATTGTGATCGAGCTAAGACGATTCTATATAGTTTTGAGTAAATTAAAGGAACCTTTGTTTTGTTGTTACTTGGTGCGGTCTTACCGGGCACATATGGAGAAGTAACTCTGATTAATGGTAAACAAAATAAGCAACATTGGTTGTGTGCAAATAGTGGGTCAAAGGAGATTGCCCTTTTAAAACTATCAACCGTTTTTTGATAGTGATTTTTCTTAGATTTAATGAATTTTACTAATTGTATTTACATGAAGTATAGCCGATTAGCTGCTTATAACCAAGTCGACATACCCACGGCTTATAACCAAGTTGACATACGCAACAAACTTGATGATACGAGTTATGGCAAGAGGAGCCTTGTCCTTGGCTTGCAGACAATGTAATGAGACAATTGTGATTAGAATAGTGTGTTGTCATCTTTCAACAAAGATAGCCTAAACATGTTTTCCAAAAATATCATCCAACAACACCAACAACTATTCACAAAAAATTAAAACTTAAAAATATAATATTAATGGAGTTTCAATAATCACAATTTTGCAATCTTACAAAGATTAAAAAACTAACAATATTAGGGTAATAACTTTTTATTACGTAAATACTAACAAAATACTATATAAATATAGATATATTTCTATATGTGTATATATTATTCGGGCGGGGCGGGGCAAGAATTCCCCGCTCGCCACCCCAAATCCAATTAAAATCCCCGTTTAAGCCCCAAACCCGCCTTGTAACCCGATTAGCATGCCCCGCCCGCCCAGCCCCAATTAGTTCAGGTTTCAGATTTCCCCACCGGGTTTGGGTTTTTTCGCCATCCTACATTTCATCTAATAACAAAAATCATCTTTATCCAAAGGAAAGTGTTAGGAGTAGACAGTTAGCACATGTATTAGCTTAATGTAACCATGTTTTCAGAGATATTTAGTCAGTCTTGCATTGTTAAACTAGATAAATCAGACACATACAAATTTCAAAATAAACCTAGCTCCCTGATGTACCTTCAAATTCCCCACTTCATATGGCCATTACAATTACTATAAGCAATGTTCAACAGGAAAACAAAATACTTTAAATCACCATTTAGCTCACATCAATGTAATCAAATCTAGCTTGTATTGTACCGAAATCTGTTTCCCTCTTGAAGATGTTTGTTCTCCTGACATCACTAAATTCAACACTAACAATATAACAAGATTTGGGGACAATTTTATCTTGTTTTCCTGCTAGCAAATGGTTGCAAAGCAACTGGTAAATCACTCATCTCCGTGATTCTCTTTTGCTTTTTGTTCGCTACCCCATCCTCGTTTTTCGCAACAAACGATCTCTTCGCTTGTTCAATTCCTTCTTGTTTCTTCCTTGCCATCTTACTCGGTTTACTCCTACCTTTAGTTTTCTTCTTTAGATGAACATTCTTAACAGCCGCAACCGCAGCCTCCTTCTCCTCCTCTAAGTCTTGTTTTGTACGCTTCTCTCTCTTCTTCTTTATACTCAAAGTCCCAATTTTTGTGGGGTCCAGTATGATAGACTCGGGTGGTAGCTTGTCAAGAAGAACCCGCACTTCCTTCTCACTCCTCTGCTTAGACGTCTCATACGGGTTTGCAACCCATGAATCAAAATTGGGTTCCCCTGATCCAGGAATGAGAACCGAAGACAACCCATTTGAATGTCCAATTCCCAGAACATCTTCATACGGTCTAAACAAAACCTTATTAATTTGGTAACCTTTTGCCATAGTATGGATCATGTACCGACCATAGTCTTGTGAATCAGAAGTTGCCAAGACTTGTACAAATGATCCTGTTGAGGTAGCAAGCAACCCTTTTTGACTAAAATCTAACGACTTTGCATGACCAGGTAGGGTTTGGATAGCCTCGTATTTCCTTAAATCCCAAATTTTTATTTTCTTGTCCATGCCAGTTGTGGCCATGAGATGACCATTTGGATGAAATGAAATAGCGGTGACTGGACCACGATGACAAAGCATCTTGACAAGTGGCGCTGCACTAGTGGGCTTCCACATGCTTACTGTACCACCAGCATGGCCTGAACAGATAACACTGTTGTATGGGTTTACTTGCAAAACATCTGAACGACCAAGGCCACTACGGTAATTTCCAATCATTTGACCGGTAGTGATATCTTGATAATGTAAATGCCCAAATTTGTTTATGGATGATAAGAGAAAGTGGTTTTTGAGAAATTGAAGCCTCAATACTGATCCATGTTCCTGAGAGACATAAACATGCACTTTGTTACTATAAATATTTTTATGTACATTAGAGTGGTTAGTAGCAGGTACTATAAACAATTAATTTTTTCGAGAGTTAAAGTACTGACCTTGAGACAATGAAGTTCTGCACCTGCCTGATTATAAATATAGGTGTACCTATATATTTTCATTATGAAATTAATCAAAGACGCAAAAGATATTGTATAGATAACTTACTAGCTAAAATTGCTAGCAAGAAATTAATAGCCTTACTTCTTTTGTGCAGCAGCAAAGAATAATTCATTGTGCAAAAACACCACGTCACGAACAGTTTCCCTAACCTACAAAAAGTACACAAAATTTATTTTACAGAACACAAATCAATATCTCCAGTGCTATTGTAAAAAGTTGATGAAACCTTAAAATAACAAAAAATGGCTATATGAAACCATATAAACTTTATTTACCAAAATCAATAGTAATTAAACCTGTAGCGGAATTGGGTACTTGAGAGTTATCATACCTGCATATCTTTAATAGGTTTCATTGTATGCAAGTCTATAAGTGCCACGTGGCCTTTGCGTCCTGCTGCCACCATATATCGACCACTTGCGGTGTAATCTAGAGTGTAAGGACCAAGGTCTGTTCATGCAGTTAAAGAAATGAATCATAATCAGGAGAAATAGATAATTTATAGTTGCATAAGCAGTTAAGCACTTGCAATGGCAAAAAACAGAGGTGTGTGGAATTGCGTTATGGAGCTGATTATCAGATTAGGGCAAACTGAAGTTGCAATGATTAGTTATAATGTCGGATAAACAGCTTCTGATAATGGAGTCATATAGTCGGTTAGTCTAATCAGCTACGGCAAAACTAAGTATTTTAGGGTAAGCTAGAAGTACTCGTTAACCCTCGCCTATCTCAACATAAACTGAAAGGTTCTTTAATTCAATTTTTCAGAACAATTATTGTCCCCTTTTTGGTCATTGTGTCTATTATTTCCTCAAAACAATCAGAATTTTCCAGAGTCAGATCTCGGTTAAAGTACGGATTGACACTTCTCTGAAAGCATGGTTCTTGCTAGTCAACCATCTGATTATGTGATTATTACTACTTCAAAGAGCAGAACACATTCACACACTATTTTCTACGGCCCAATTTATTGTAGGTGATTATCTATTGCCATTATTCAATATCACACAACTACCTTTGAACATGGACGCCCTAACACCCTTGAACATGGAGTTTTACTTTTGTAACTAACTTCAAAAGAAAGATGCATAGATATAACATATGATTATATCACTTAATATGATGCTGGATGACATTTTGGCAATTAAGCTGAGCAAAATATAAATAGGATAGAGATGCCGCAGACCTGGTAAGATAAGATCAAACTGATTCTTTCTACTAGCAACGTCCACTTCCTTAGCAATTGCATGTTGATCAAACCTCCATGTCTTCTCAATGCCATCAGCTTCTAGACGGCCAGCCTCGGTTTGCATAAGCCACTAAACAAAAAGCGATACATGTAAATATGTGAAAGCATCAATAGAAATATTATGTTATGTTTAAACTACAAAATTGTGGTTTCAACAGCATTCTTATAACTAGGGTGATTAGCTATTTTCTCTATATCATCTGCGGATAAAGAAAAGTTGCCCAACTATCCAATTCCTAGCACGCACAGCTTGCTTTCAGTTCATATTAGTTTCGGTAGCTCAACAGAGTACGGCGACTGTTGCATTTATTTGTGATAACTTCAATGGTAATTTAACCTGATTTATATTAGATATGCAATTCGTTGACTAGTAATATAACAAATAGGTAATGCATTTAAAGGGTGCTTCTATGTGCTCTTTGAAAGCAATTACTACAATTGAAAATCAGATTTCTTATAGCAAATTCCAACAAAACACGAACCCTTTTTTCATTTTGACCCCAAATAACCAGAAAATCATAACCATATTACCAAAATCATTTTTACCCGTATACTAAAACCTCACTATTACGCCTTCAAAATTCAAATCACAATAATCATTTAATAAGCACATCCAAAGTCATTAACAAGCAAAATTTTCACTTTAAGCTCAACCACCGTAATGAAAGAAACACGCACTACTTAACATATACAAAAGACTAGTACTTTTCCGGCTTTGGCATAAAAAATGAGCTACTTGACAAAAAACAATATCGGAAAGACCAAAAAGGCTCACTTTCTCAGCTTTAGCAGCAGCATTAGCAGACTTTTTATAGAGCTCTTCCCTATCTGCAAGCTGTCCCTTCAACTTCTTATCTTTTAACGCCTGCAAATAAAAACATTTTTTAGTTTTGGGTTAATTTTTTTATTAACATAACTTCAGAGTCAATTTTTAAAGATGATAATATAATAAAAATACCTCCAAATTAGCAGCTTCACCTCTCTGATACTTGTTAACTATAACTTCAAACTCATCAGAAAAATCCTGCAAAAAAGTAATAAAATTGATAAAAACGTGTAAAATTAATTAAATGATAGAGTAGTAAATTGGTGAGATGTACTTACGAGTGTCTCCATTGTGAAGTGAAGTGAAGTAGGTGGTGGTGGTTATGTGGTGAGAGGTGCCGTGGTGTGGCTGTCAAAGGGGGTTTATGACAAAGTTAACCGAAGGGTTTATTTGGAGGTGTAGTTGTAACCCTAAGACCAGTAGCAGTGGTGAACCAAACACCCCGCTAACTAACCACAAACTCAACTATACTAAGGTTAAAACTTAACTCACTGTCACGTCATATTATAGCATGAAGAACTTTGGGGTAAAATCAATAACTATAGATTTTTATATAACCCCAATTACTTTTGATTTAAAGTGATTTACTTTTATGTGTAACGTAAATATCCATATGATCTTGAACTTGGAAATCCACGAGACTCCCTGAGTTAAAAAGGATTTGTTCCGAGTTTACTAGGATAGGACTTGGCATAATATGATAAAGATCATTGGAAACTCGTAATTAAGTAGATATAAAGCATGGACGTTTTTGTTGTAATAGTTATATAAAGAGGGAAAAGGATTTTTCTAAAATGTTTTACATTTCATAGATGAGGATACGGATGCTCAAATATAGTGTAGTCGTCTAAGTGAAGTTAGTATTCAAGTTCGAAAAAAAAAAAAAAAAAAAGTAAACAAATAAAATAATAAGACTTGGCTTTTAATGTTAAGAATAAAATGGGAGCGGAAAGTTAAACAATGCATAGTATTAGCATTACATAAATTGCACATTTCCATCTATAGCTTCATCTTCGGTTACTTTTGCCAAACATACCCTTAGAGCAAAGCCTATATCATGTACCATCTAACATATAAAATTTCAAGTTCATAAAAGTAAACAGACAATATATCCAAAATATGAACATTCCAAACGACCAGGTTGACATACGAATTTGGTAGATCAAAATAAAAAGACATGATATACACCACAGTTGGTTCACATCTACTTAATATTAAAGTTTACGAACTACACTTCCTACTTTTCACAATCCTTGACTGGGCCAACACGGCTACCCACCATAAACTGTATAATTAACATTGTCCACCTTGGCCTTGGACATATGAACGCACTCAGTTAGACCAACATAGACACTTGTTGACAAAAGCTATTGGACCAAACGGAATTAGATTACCCAATTAGTCCTAGCTGCTATTTGAACTAAACCACAATGGTTTAGAGTTTGTATCATATGAAGTAAGCACTCACCAATGGACCCTATATCTGAATAGGTGGCCCTGCATACATACCCTGTCGCATGTAAAGATCATCTGGCGTCTGTATCTCTTCGAGCCATACATATTCATCTTCTTTTCCACCAATTGGATCACCTTCACTTCCTGTGGTTGCAACAAAGTATTCAAAGGCTATCAAATGTGTTCAACAGGACATAAGTTGACTAATGCGTACGAGTGTTTAAATTATGCAACGCCCTAAATCATTTTATCCAAAACAACATCATCTTATAATTTTAAATTTTACAAATACTGCATTTGCCATAATATGTTTTAACTATCTACAAGACACAATATGTGCAGCAAGTGATGGTGGGTTAGTCCAGTCCGACCCATTCCGTATTGACCTAAACCCAATTTATCCTGTTACCTCTAAAAGTAAGTATCTGATTTTCATTTTGCGTTGCAGCAAGAGAATAAACTTACGGAAACTGGAGTATGGGTAATCTCGGTAATAAGTACACCTTCTGCCTGCAGACTCTTCATATGGAGGTGTGAGGATGTCAAGTACAGCACAAGAGGTGACAGCAGTGAAGCAATGGATATTTCCTCCTGTTTCTGGATACAAGACTGACGTAGGACACGGTGCTGAAAGAACTTTGTCCACAGCCAACTTCGCTAACCTAACTATTAGAGAAATTCCATCAACACTTGGCATTTATTCAATATAAGTTGAATTGTGATAATATTACAAATAATTATGAAGTGTGGGGCAGAACTGCAAGTAATTGGGGAGTAAAGAGTTCTGGAGTTCATATACTATATTATGCTGATTATGGAATGTAAAACTAGAAAATCATTCAAAGATTCTATGTAAAATATGGGGCTGCCAAGTGATTGGAAATTTTGTATCAATAATATCAGAAGCTATAAGTGACTGAAAACTGAATATAGTAAATGAAATAAAAAATGTTAATTTCAATAACTGAAGTATATGCTAAGTTGTAGAAAAGGACCTGGACCTCGGGCAACGCCATTTGAATCCTTGATGCATGGTGGTTCAACCCAATCATAAGCTTTCACATGCAAGGAACCATAAAGGACCTTGCTCAGGACAGTCATTTTTGGATGGTCGTGGAGCGGTATAACTGAGGAAGTGGGAAAGCAAAACATGCACATCTGCATTCAAATCATCTTCTTAAGCACATGCCTGAAATAACTCTAACAAAGCTTCATACATTTTTTTTTTGGAATAACCATGTTGTTGACACTAATGCAGCATATGATGAAGAGTCTTGATTAAAGTGGACACAAATGTTTGACATCAGAAGGGAAAGAAACTATTAAAATCCTGACTCCAAACAACACAGGCACACAAAGTGACAAAACTACCCTTACGCATATACTACTGAATGCATGGGCATAATTCAAGCCATAACCGAGGGGAAAAGAACAGGGCTTACTGTAAAACTCTCACTTTCATTCAGTCCCACATATGTTATTGGTTGAGCCCAACGATCAACCCTATTGAGAATATTGGGCATAGAAAAACCATGACCTCGATCATCCTTTAGTTGATCCTCTTTCAGCCCAACATCAGCTGGACCAATTGTGTCTGCAAAACAAGCATTGATCGATAACGCCCATAAAATTTGGCATCATGCAAAAGATTAAAAAACTGAGGATAGTAATCCTATTGAAGGAAGAAAGCTTGGTTATTGATAGTTTAAACTTTAAAGCCTAAACTTCAGCATGAAACAGTGAGAAGTTGAATGTACATATCCAAGGAATTGAGTCATTCCATGCAAGGTGACTGTGGATATGTTAATATGCAAAAGCAAAGCCAATGATTGGTTTAACTTATATCTCACAAATCTAACTAGTTTTTTCATTCATATTACAACTCTGATGCCATACATAAGCAATATAATCACAAATGATATACTAGGTATAAGTACAACAAAAGGAAAAGTGGAAAGAACTCGCAATGGAAAATCAAGAAAACAAATATTTATATAAGATCTGCTTGAAAATTTAAAGGTATGTTCGGTGTGAGGGTAGGAATGTGGGTTTGAGAAACCAGGATTCTAAGGTTTGACTCTACCTATTTTGGGGGGTGGGTCTTTCTCTTTCCCTTTCGGTCTACAGATATTCATTACTAATCCCATTTGCAAGCTAAACAATACCTAAGTAGTGGTAGTATCGAGTATCGACATTCACATTCACTCAAACACAGTTTAATTCAGCATTTCTGAGTACGTGTTTTAGCTTACAATTTGCAAAGTATCATTTAGGTCACAAAAACATAAGCATAAAAACTAAACCTCCAGCAAAACCATGCCCAATCGCATGTGTCACATCCCATAATTATTCCATCAACATTGACTGCATGTGTCCATGCCTTTGAAAACCATGAAAACACCTTTGGAGCGGTAATCTCAATAACATAGGTGCAATCATACGGGATTCTAGTTATTCTCTAGGGACATCATGCATCAGAACTAAAGTACATGATTCAAAGCTCAAGCTTAATGCCACCTATATCAAATCATTGGAAGATGATCTTCAAAGTTAGATTAATCCTTTAACAGACCTGTCCATGATCTGTTAAGGTGTATACAGTAGTATTTGGCTATTTGCTAACTGAGCAGTATGTAAAATCTAATTCCTATCTCTCAGAGCAGTCATTTCAGAGTAATTAATCTATACTATACTACTATATAATGCATTTGGGACTATTCTATAATTAGAATGGCTTAAAATTCAGACTTTTACTTGCTTATTATGGAAGGATTTCAAAATTAATTGGTTATGAAGCAGGCTGGTTAGGAAGTTGGTTAAGAAGCAAGTTGGTTAGGAGGTTGGTTAAGAAGCAAGTTGGTTAGGAGGCAGGTTGGTTGTTCAAACTAAAATTATTTGGTTTAACCATCTCTACCATCTCTACTTATAAAGCATAAAGACAACTAAATGTGTAACCGAATAACACAAAATATAGTCATAGGTACCCGCCGTTCTAGTAAGTTTAAACGTCATTACATAACATGTACTATGTATGTAAAGTTAGAATTTAGAAATATAGTAAAAAGCAATGTGGGGAGTAACGCAAATGTTGAACAGCTATTTAGGTGGTCAGAAAAGATTACGGATAATACAATGACACATTCGAAAGCTAACGAAATTGGTTTGTTTTATTTTAGCATATCAATGAATAGTCATCTGATAAACTCCGATATAGCAATAACATTTATTAGACAATGCATCAATAACAATTACTCTACACTCCTTCCTTACCAATTCTTTGTTAATTATACGAAATTCATATTGACCGGGCAAACTTAAATATTCAGTTAGAGAAAAGATCTAAGTTGAAATGAAAAATATTACCCAGTTTAGAAGCGATATCATGAATGAGCTTAGTTGACGGAGCAATTGACGGCGTTAGATTATTCTTGCAAGTATCGTACACAGTTTGTATCGAGGAGGTGCTTTTAGGGGAATAAGAAGAAGAAGAAGAAGAAGAAGAAGAAGAAGAAGAAGTGAAATTAGCCATTGAAAATAGTCTTTGGAAGAACATCATCTTGTTGTTGTTTTTGGTGGTGGTGAATGGGTTTGGAAGATGAAGATGAAAATATCCTCTGCTGCTACTCATTGTTACTTGGTTCGAGCTTGTTTGATTGAGGTTAAAACTACGTTAGACTTTTTTTATTACTAGCCTTAGGAGTTGAGATCCCTCTAAACCCACTATTCTTCATAGACGTGCTGAACTCATCTCAATAATTCATTTAAGTTTGATCCAAAGTATGAGATCAAATCTGACATTTACATATCAAGTAGGGCTGAGCATTGATCTAAAACCGACTCGACCCGAACCGACAAAACCGAAAATCAAGAAAAACCGAAACCGAAACCGAACCGAATATGGTCGGTTCGGTTCGGTTTTGTGTCGGTTCGGTTCGGTCCATGTGTGTTTGTGTGTGTTTTTGTCGGGTTTGGGTCAAACCGAACCGAACCAACCCTAAACCGAAAATCATGAAAAACCAAAACCGAAACCGAACTGACGGGCTGTAGGGTCGGCTCGGTTTTTGTCGGTTCGGTCGGTTTTGTCGGTCCATTTCGGTTTTGAACCTTCCATGCTCAGCCTTAATATCAAGAGCAAAAAAGTCCTACTATATAAACAAAAAGTAACAAATCACTTTCATTTTTTCAACAAAAAAAATTAGATCAAAACACACACACAAACACTAACGATTACACCTTGGAATCATTGTAAATTATACTCTGATTTAACACCAAATTAACCTTCAAATCATCATCTCAGATCGTCGATCGTTAAAAAACGTCGATTATTATCAAATTTTGATCGATTTAACCATAAATAAAAAACGATTTGGTAAAAAAAAATTGATGATGATCAGCTAAACGAATTAAATTTAGTTGATGTTCAAGTTATAGATGCTGAAAATCGTGTGGTGGATTCTGAAATTCAAGTTATGGATGAAGCTGTTGATGGTCGAGATGCACATCATGTGTTTGATGAAATGCGTCTGTGATAATCACATGTGATTCTGAAACAAAATCACACGTGATTCTGTAACAAGTACTACACCGAGACCGACTTTATACAAACATACTGAGAAGCTTGGAGGATCGGTATACTGGGAATCTTGTAACACCCCCTAATTTGAAATGCGGCAGCGTAATAGTAATTAGGGTGTTACGGTGAGGATCGAAGTCATAATGATAGAAAACGGCTCGAAAGAGACGTTTTAAAACATAATTTCATTTATAAAATTTTGAAATACAATAGGTCCTTATCAGAGTATTATTAAAAAGCTTGATGTTTTGAACTAAATCAAACATCATTTATTTTACATCATTATTGAAATAAAGAAAACATATTTTGAAGATTTTGCCGCCCGTTCCATGCTTGCTTCCCCTGCTAAATACCTGAGATACATGCTTAAAAGTCAACAAAAATGTTGAGTGAAATCATAGAGTTTGAATTTAATAATCATTTTGATACACAAGTAAGATTGCATTAGAAAATACAATCAGTTTGAAAATATTGATATTGCAGTTCATATATTGCTATAAGTCTCATGACACGCAAACGTTAACAAATACCGTAAACGGCGGGTGTTTATCAAATCAATGATAAATTTGCCCTCGTGTAATAGGTGATTTGCCAGTTCCTATTTTTACTCAAATATAATTATCACGACTAATACGACTAACCACATGCATAATGGCATTCCGTCAAGTATTAATGGGACAGGCTGTCAAACCTTAAATAGATCTATTCATTATATTCGCGTTCACCTCAGTGATTAATGGCTCATGAATAAGGGTCTTTTGGCAATAGCTAACTTAGGCATATATCAGTAAGGAAAGCATACAGAAAAATACTTGCGATCTATTTGTAACATGTATCCCCCTCACGGAGTTTTGAAAATAAGTAAATGTGAGGCTGTGACTCACCTTGATTGATACTGAAAACGAAGAAAATAAAGTCGGACGAATTTATGAAAACGGCTTCGAAACACAACCTGATAAATAAATTTATCTAAGAACTTGACCAAAAACTATTCGATATACGAAGGAAATAACGAATATTAGATATTCGTTATGACCAAAAAAATTGATGTGCAGTGAAAATCCTGTGATATGCATGATATGAAAAAAATATGATTTTTAAATTATCCATCGAAGTTTTACCTTTTTAATCGTAAGTAAAATCTTAATTTTTTTTTTTTAAATATCGTTATATATATTATTAACGTTACGTTAAATAATATATATATAAATAAAAGAAAGTTTAAACGTAATGTGAAATAAATTTACGAAAATAGAAAATAAATAAGAATAACAAATAAGTTACGTTTAGTCTTTGTCTCCTTTTCCAATTTTACCATTTTTACACTAACGATACTTGCGTTACACCGTTAGTCCTTTATATATATATTTTTCAACTATAGTCCTCTACTTTGTCCAATAATCAATACTAACCTTATAATATTAATTTTTATTACATTTTACCCTTATATTTCTGTATTTACAGGTTTAGTCCTTTATTTTCAATATTTACACGTTTAGTCCCTCTAGGTGTCGTCGCGTTACATTTTTAGTCCAATTTTGCAAAAATGATTATGAAACTTTTCTAAAAATTTCCGAAGCTTATTTAGTAAGTAACAAGCTTATTTTAACTGCTTATTTATTCAAAAGCTTATTTTTTTAGCTTATGAGCTTTGAACGATTCGAACTAAGGCCCGTTAAGAGTTTTGGAGGCGAGGGCATAGAAAAAGTTTTGGGCTTGGCTTTGGGTAAAAACACTTCTTATAAGCCCAGTGGGCTTATGGATTTTAAATACTTAATGGGCTTTTGTTGAGCCCAAGTTGAAAACATAAGATTTTTAGTTATTAATTTTGGTTTGAAATCTGGTTGGTGTAGATTCAAAATGGATCGAGTAGGATGTCAAAACGTGATTATTTTTACAAGTTGTTTACATGAAAATGTTAGTTTGCTAGGTGGTCTATGGCGTCGTGAAATAATATAGTACTATCATTAAATGAAATTTTAAGTTATACGAGTGATTTGTAGCATGGTTGAAACGATTTTATATTTTGAAAACTTACAAATTTTACTAAGTGTTTTAACTAAATTTCAATCGATGGATGCAATTCAATATAGATGCGTGAGATGCTCGTAACGTTACAACTAAAGTGAATTGTGTGTGCTACGTGATTCCTAGGCCTTCCAAGATAGAGGCTAATCATGTTTCGTGTACTAAGAATAAATATGTACGTGAAATATATGTGCAAAGTATATACGTTCGAAACAAATTAAACAAGGTGCATGACTAAATATTAACGTGTAACTTGGAATGAAAACGAGTAGAGTAGACTTACAAACACCTTAGAGGTGATCTAGAGTCGAATGATGATAGAATGGAACACAAAAATATCAAGTTTCACTATATAACCCAAACGTTATATATTAATTTCAACCCGATTTCCTTTCCTTGCTTCCAATAATATACCAAACGATTTCCAGGTCTTGTAAGAATTAATTGAAGGTCGAAATAATGCAGTGAAAGTGTTTGGAAATGAATGAGAGCAAGATGCATGTAAGTACGTACATATATTACTAATACATATAACGTTTAGTAGAAAATTTCAATGTGAATTCTTCGTACACTATTTGCATGTCAGTAACTAGCTCCTAGGTGAAGTTTTTATATTGATTTAGAATGGCTTGTGAGAGCACAAAAGAAGGAATTTGTTGGGGTGATTCATGCCTATGTCGACTATGTATATTTCCATATATACGATTTACAAAATCGTACACCACTTGTTTATACATGATCATCCTTAACATTTGAGCATAAAATCAACTCAGGAATAATATTAGGAACGATTAGAAACAAACGAGATTCAAAACGGTTAAGTTTTGAATATATTGTAAATCGATTTGGGTTTGCAAGGGTCGAATACTTTGCCTCTTAAAAACGTATCAAAACTCAACGTATGGACGTGAGAATTGACACACAAATTGTTGGCTAGTAGGTTAACGAGATGAGAAAATAAAATATATAGGTCGTGTGTAAGTTTTAGAAATAAACGAGGTGTTTTGTGAAGGGTTTGGTCTTGGTCGATCGGATGAAAATTACTAAATTGGAAGTTGGGCTTAGTTTCGTGGGCTTATGAATAGTGGACAAGGGTGTGGGCCGAAAGTAATTAAGGGTCCGGTTGACTAATTAAGTGATTAGGGATTTTGAATTATATTTATTAAATATAATTAGAATTAGGCTTTAGGTTTAGGATTAAATGAAAAGTTTAGGTTTCGTGTAACGTGTCGAGGATTAATTCCGTCATTTCGTGAATTATATTATTTTATGAAAATCGTCAAAATAATATAATAAGAAAAATTTCAAATTTTTCCGAGAAAATGGGAATTATAAACGATAACGAAGGATTATTTATTTATTAACGATTTAATTACAAGAAATTTTTACAGGGTTCTATAGTACCCACTTGTCATTTTGAATTTCGTCCCGAAATTCGATTCCAAGAAATCTAACAAGTGTGTTCTATGAAAATAAGTGTGGGTATTTCTCACGGAATCTATCTTCTCTTTCCCATGTGTAAGTCGGTCCTCGCTTAGAGTCCCATCTTACTTTCACAATGGGGATACGATTCTGTTTGTGTTGTTTTATCTCTCTATCCATTATTTCCATAGGCTCTTCTGTGAACACTAGTTTGTCGTCCAATCTAATCTCTTTTAGTGAATGACAAGAGTTTCGTCCGACAAACATTTCTTGAGTTGTGATACGTGAAACGTAGGATGTACCCTACTGAGTTCTTCCGGAAGTTCTAACTTATAAGCAACTGAACCAATTCTCTCCAGAATTTTGAAAGGTCCAATATACCTCGGATTTAACTTTCCACGTCTTCCAAAGCGAATCATTCCTTTCCATGGCGAAACCTTCAACATGACTTTGTCTCCTACTTGAAATACCATAGGCTTTCTCCTGACATCAACATAACTCTTCTGTCTGTCACGAGCAGCTTGCAAGCGTTGCTTGATTAGGAATATCTTCTCAGTAGTATCATGTATTAGCTCTGGTCCGGTAAGTTGCATATCACCAACTTCTGTCCAACAGATTGGTGATCTGCACTTTCTTCCGTACAGTGCCTCAAAAGGTGCAGCCTTTATGCTGGCATGGTAGCTGTTATTGTATGAGAATTCAACTAATGGCAAGTGTCTATCCCAACCTTTTTCGAAATCAATCACACATGCTTGGAGCATGTCTTCCAAGGTTTGGATTATTCTCTCACTTTGTCCATCGGTTTGCGGATGATAAGCGGTGCTCATATCTAACCTAGTACCAAGAGATTTCTGTAGTGATTCCCAAAATCTTGAGGTGAATCGGCTATCTCTATCAGAAATAATAGATATTGGCACCCCATGTCTAATCACAATTTCCTTAAAATACAACTGAGCGAGTGTTTCCATCTCGTCAGTTTCCTTGATTGGTAGAAAATGTGCAGACTTGGTTAATCGATCGATGATAACCCAGATTGTGTCTAATCCGGTCGAAGTCTTTGGTAATTTGGTAATAAAATCCATTGTGATTCGTTCCCATTTTCAGACCGGAATTTCTGGTTGCACGAGTAATCCTGATGGTTTCTGAGTCTCTGCTTTTACTCTAGAGCAGGTTAAACATTTACCAACATACTCGACGATATCAGCTTTCATATTTGGCCACCAATAATTCTTCTTAATATCTTGGTACATCTTATTGGAACCGGGATGAATATAATATTTGGATTTATGAGATTCATGCATGATAAGGTCTCGAATACCTCCAAAGAGAGGAATCCAATATCTTTCCTTAAAACATAACATTCCATCATTTCTTCTCACAAACTCTTTTTCATTATTTGGCATTCTGTCAACCTGATCTTCCAGGTTTGACCTTCCGTCAATTTTCTCATATTTCCGGTTTTCTTCTTGTAGAGCTTCTGCTTGAGCTTTGATGATTTGAGCTGGAAGTGGCGCATGAATTGTCATTCCTAGATATCGAACTCTAAGAGGTTTAATTCTATCTTTTCTACTCAATGCATCGGCTACTACATTCGCTTTACCAGGATGGTAACGAATTTCACAGTCGTAGTCATTGAGTAATTCTAACCATCTTCTTTGCCTCATGTTTAGCTCCTTCTGATCTAGTATATGCTGTAGACTCTTGTGATCGGTGAAAACCGTACACTTTGTACCATATAGGTAATGTCTCCATATTTTAAGAGCAAAAACTACTGCTCCTAATTCTAGATCATGAGTGGTGTAGTTTTCTTCATTCTTCTTCAGCTGTCGTGAAGCATAGGCTATAACTTTGTCTCTTTGCATTAGTACCGCACCTAAACCATGATGAGATGCGTCACAATACACTACAAAGTCCTCATTGCCTTCCGGTAATGCTAATATTGGTGCTTCACAAAGCTTCTGTTTCAGCAGTTGAAATGCTGACTCTTGCTTCTCCTCCCAGATATACTTCTTGTTCTTCTGGGTTAGTTCCGTCAATGGTTTTGCAATCTTTGAAAAACCTTCTATAAATCTCCTGTAATAACCAGCGAGACCTAAGAATTGACGAATCTCGGTTGGGGAGGTGGGTGACGTCCAACCTTTAACTGCTTCTATCTTCGCGGGACCTGCATGGATACCTTTGTTGTTGATGATATGGCCTAAAAATTGAGCAGTAGAAATCCAAAAATCACATTTGGAAAACTTGGCGTACAACTTTTCCTTCTTAAGTAACTCCAAAATAGTCCTTAAGTGTTCGGCATGTTCTTCTTTATTGCGCGAATAGATTAAAATATCATCAATGAACACAATAACAAATTTATCCAAGTATGGTTTGCATACCCGGTTCATTAAATCCATAAATACAGCTGGTGCATTGGTAAGACCAAATGGCATCACCTGAAATTCATAATGTCCGTACCGTGTTCGAAAAGCTGTCTTGGGAATGTCCTCTTCCCTAACTCTTAATTGATGATATCCTGATCTTAGATCGATTTTTGAGTAGTGTAATTGGTCAAATAGATCGTCGATCCTTGGCAATGGATATCGATTCTTCACCGTGAGTTTGTTCAACTCTCTGTAATCGATACACATTCGGAACGTTCCATCTTTCTTTTTGACAAATAGGATTGGTGCTCCCCAAGGGGATGAACTTGGTTGAATGAAACCTTTATCTGATAGTTCTTTTAACTGTTCAGATAATTCTTTCATTTCGGAGGGTGCTAATCGATATGGTGCTTTTGCAACTGGTGCTGCTCCCGGCACTAAATCGATTCGGAATTCTACTTGACGAGTTGGTGGGATTCCAGGTAAGTCTTCGGGAAATACATCAGAAAATTCTCTTACAACTGGCACTTCATCAAGTTGTTTCTTCTTTTCTTTTGTTTCTCCTCCCGTTACTTAGATTTGGAATACATGGCATCCTTTGCTTATGTATTTCATCGTTTTGGCGTACAAAATGATATTGAAAGAAGTTTTAGGTTTATCACCTTGGATGATTAAGGTTTCACCGTCGAATGGAATTTGGATGATTTTCTCGTCACAAATTATTCTAGCACGGTGTTTAGATAACCAATCCATACCAATGATGACATCAAAACTTCCCAATTGGATAGGCATAAGATTGATAGGGAAAGATGTATTTAGAAGGGTTAAGGTGCAGTTTTCGATTAAGGTATTGGTACTTAAAATATTTCCATCTGCTAATTCTATTTCATAGATAGTATCTAATTCTACAGGAGTAATATTTAGAATTGCGGCAAACGAAGTAGACACAAAACTTTTATCTGCTCCTGAATCAAATAATATCTTAGCATCCTGTTGATTTAATAGGAACGTACCAGTAACAACATCAGAATTCTGCGTTGTGTTCCCATCACCAAGTACATACGCTCTTCCTCGGGCAACATTATTGGCAATTTTCGGACATTGAGTTCTGTAGTGTCCAACTTCTCCACAACCATGGCACTTTACTGCTATCGGTTGTATGTTGGCTCCAGTCGCTCGACAGTCCCTTGTCATATGACCAATTCTTCTACAGTTGCCACAAGCAGCCTTACATGCTCCATTATGATGCATGTTGCACTTGTTACATGGGAGTAGAGTTTCGGCATAACCTTTACTTTCTGCAGGCACTGCTGCATAAGCTCTGGTAGCTTCTTGCTGACGATTTTGTTGCTGATGATGATTACTACGGTTCTGCTGTTGATCTCTGCTGCGGTTGCTGCTTTGATTGTTGTTGTTGTTGTAGCTCCGGTTACCACTGTAACTGTTGTTGTAGTTGCGGTTGTTGCTATTGTTACTCCCACGGTTGTCAGCACTTCTCTTATGCTCATTGATCATGGAAGTAGAACCTCTTTTGATCACCCGGGTTAACAATCTCTGTGCAAGCTCCATAGCTTCTTCTACTGTCTTTGGATTCGATGAGGTAACATCTCCTTCAATGGATGGTGGCAGTCCCTCCACGTATTTCTCCAATGCTTGTTCAACATCGGGTACTATAGTTGGGCACAGCACCGACAACTCCAGAAACTTTCTGTCGTATGTCTTCAGGTCATTGTACCTTACAACTAGCTGATGAAATTCATCCTCCAGTTTTCGAATCTCTGTCCTTGGACAATACTTTTTCAACATTTTATTTTTCAACTCATTTCACGAAAGTCTGAAAGCTTCATCTGGACCCATAGCATTCGCAGTAGTGTTCCACCACGATAGTGCCTCTCCTTGAAGAGTTCCTGTAGCAAAGGTAACTTTGCTATTCTCAGGACAACCACTCCTCTTGAAAACTGTCTCAGTATGCTCAAACCAATGGGCCATTTCAGTCACTCCTTCAATTCCTTTGAAGTTTGTTGGCTTGCAAGTCATAAAATCCTTATAAGTACAATTACGTGGAGTAATTGTATTAGCTTCACGATTTGCACCATTGGTATTATTCAAACGATCCGCTTCACGAGCTGCAGATATTCCCTCAGCAATCATTCTCTGAACCTCAGTGGGGGTCATGATCACTTCTGGGTTAGAGTTTTCGCAACTTGCATGCTCCATTTTTTTATTAATAATACAAAAATATAGCATTTAGAATTTTAAACAACAACTTGTTTAAAGGTTCTTTTGAAGTAGGGAAATAAATATTTATGAGTCTTAATAATAATTGGGCACCATATGTAGTTTTTATTTCTATACAACAGTCATAATCATTCCGATATGTTAGATGCATTTTTAATACACATGAACAACCATAAGCATAAGTTAACATTTGTATATAGTAATATCAAAACCAACAGCATAACATTAATAACTTAATCAGTTGAGTTGTTATAACAAAACGATACAAGCTTATTATTTGCCACATGCGGCAGGCTTGAATGCCTTATTACTAGTACAAATACTAACTGCCTCTAATGATTAGGTATGTCCACATGTCCTCCCATCTCTAAGATCTGAGTTCGGAGCTCTTGCATCTCGGTATGATGTTGCATCTGCATATCTCCTACAAGGTTTTCCAATGTATCTGCTCTTCGGTGTGCAAGCTGGGCTTCCCAAGTACAGTTTTGTCCCTCTCTTCGCAATGATATCGCGAAAGAACGTGTCTCAGAGATATCAGAATGTATCTGAGCTAACCCCTGCTGCAACTCTATCCTATCGACTATAAGGTTATGTAAGGTGTTGTGGGTAGTATCTGAATGATCGAATGATGAATAGTCAATCATCTGAAGAAGTGAGTCTATCTGATCTTCGTGATGCTCCAATCGCGTCACTACTACAGAAGGTGAAAGGGTAGAGGGAATTTCCATCCTAGCACTCTCGCCAGTTTCATTGATATGAGCTGGGGGAGTAAAACCAGGCGGATAGGGTAATGATGGTGAAAGTAGAGGAATAGAATCAGAAATACGAAGGCGGCTGGATGTAGGTATATCTTCCTCAGGGATTTGTTCTCTTGGGTAAAAAGTATACGGATAAGTTTGGCTAAAAAGGTTGAGTAGGTGATCGGGTGCATATGAGTTGAAATCATGACGTGGTAATGGTGTCGATAAAACAAAAGTATCGGGATTTTCAGGCGTTGTAGCAATTTCGTCTTGCTCGAAGGGTTCTGTTTCTTGGGAAACAGCGTCAGGTACAAAAGTAGAACGATAAACAGGCGAAGTAACGGACGCGACGGGAATATCAAAGTCGGAGTCGAACATACTCATATTGAAACAATACTGTAACAATTCATAAATAGCGCAGAATAAGAACTTATTATCATCAAAGAATACAAAATTTTTAACATATCAAAATCAAAATATCATAGCTTAATGATTAACTTACGGAGTACGGTAGTAAGCAGGTACGGCGGGCAAAATTCATAAGATGAAAAATTAATTTATTTGAAAGTGTGGTTATAGTTCAATGTTTAAAAACATTTGGTTCTCTATAACTATGGCTCTGATGCCAATCTGTAACACCCCTAATTTGAAATGCGGCAGCGGAATAGTAATTAGGGTGTTACGGTGATGATCGAAGTCATAATGATAGAAAACGGCTCGAAAGAGACGTTTTAAAACATAATTTCATTTATAAAATTTTGAAATACAATAGGTCCTTATCAGAGTATTATTAAAAAGCTTGATGTTTTGAACTAAATCAATCATCATTTATTTACATCATTATTGAAATAAAGAAAACATATTTTGAAGATTTTTGCCGCCCGTTCCATGCTTGCTTCCCCTGCTAAATACCTGAGATACATGCTTAAAAGTCAACAAAAATGTTGAGTGAAATCATAGAGTTTGAATTTAATAATCATTTTGATACACAAGTAAGATTGCATTAGAAAATACAATCAGTTTGAAAATATTGATATTGCAGTTCATATATTGCTATAAGTCTCATGACACGCAAATGTTAACAAATACCGTAAACGGCGGGTGTTTATCAAATCAATGATAAATTTGCCCTCGTGTAATAGGTGATTTGCCAGTTCCTATTTTTACTCAAATATAATTATCACGACTAATACGACTAACCACATGCATAATGGCATTCCGTCAAGTATTAATGGGACAGGCTGTCAAACCTTAAATAGATCTATTCATTATATTCGCGTTCACCTCAGTGATTAATGGCTCATGAATAAGGGTCTTTTGGCAATAGCTAACTTAGGCATATATCAGTCAGGAAAGCATACAGAAAAATACTTGCGATCTATTTGTAACATGTATCCCCCTCACGGAGTTTTGAAAATAAGTAAATGTGAGGCTATGACGCACCTTGATTGATACTGAAAACGAAGAAAATAAAGTCGGACGAATTTATGAAAACGGCTTCGAAACACAACCTAATAAATAAATTTATCTAAGAACTTGACCAAAAACTATTCAATAATTACGAAGGAAATAACGAATATTAGATATTCGTTATGACGAAAAAAATTGATGTGCAGTGAAAATCCTGTGATATGCATGATATGAAAAAAATATGATTTTTAAATTATCCATCGAAGTTTTACCTTTTTAATCGTAAGTAAAATCTTAATTTTTTTTTAAATATCGTTATATATATTATTAACGTTACGTTAAATAATATATATATATAAATAAAAGAAAGTTTAAACTTAATGTGAAATAAATTTACGAAAATAGAAAATAAATAAGAATGACAAATAAGTTACGTTTTGTTTTTGTCTCCTTTTCCAATTTTACCATTTTTACACTAACGATACTTGCGTTACACCGTTAGTCCTTTATATATTTATTTTTCAACTATAGTCCTCTACTTTATCCAATAATCAATACTAACCTTATAATATTAATTTTTATTACATTTTACCCTTATATTTCTGTATTTACAGGTTTAGTCCTTTATTTTCAATATTTACACGTTTAGTCCCTCTAGGTGTCGTTGCGTTACATTTTTAGTCCAATTTTGCAAAAATGATTATGAAACTTTTCTAAAAGTTTTCGAAGCTTATTTAGTAAGTAACAAACTTATTTTAACTGCTTATTTATTCAAAAGCTTATTTTTTTAGCTTATGGGCTTTGAACGATTCGAACTAAGGCCCGTTAAGAGTTTTGGAGGCGAGGGCATAGAAAAAGTTTTGGGCTTGGCTTTGGGTCATTTTTATGATTCTAAAAACATTTCTTATAGGCCCAGTGGGCTTACGGATTTTAAATACTTAATGGGCTTTTGTTGAGCCCAAGTCGAAAACATAAGATTTTTAGTTATTAATTTTGGTTTGAAATCTGGTTGGTGTAGATTCAAAATGGATCGAGTAGGATGTCAAAACGTGATTATTTTTACAAGTTGTTTACATGAAAATGTTAGTTTCTAGGTGGTCTATGGCGTCGTGAAATAATATAGTACTATCGTTAAATGAAATTTTAAGTTATACGAGTGATTTGTAGCATGGTTGAAACGATTATATATTTTGAAAACTTATAAATTTTACTAAGTGTTTTAACTAAATTTCAATCGATGGATGCAATTCAATATGGATGCGTGAGATGCTCGTAACGTTACAACTAAAGTGAATTGTATGTGCTACGTGATTCCTAGGCCTTCCAAGATAGAGGCTAATCATGTTTCGTGTACTAAGAATAAATATGTACGTGAAATATTTGTGCAAAGTATATACGTTCGAAACAAATTAAACAAGGTGCATGACTAAATATTAACATGTAACTTGGAATGAAAACGAGTAGAGTAGACTTACAAACACCTTAGAGGTGATCAAGAGTCGAATGATGATAGAATGGAACACAAAAATATCAAGTTTCACTATATAACCCAAACGTTATATATTAATTTCAACCCGATTTCCTTTCCTTGCTTCCAATAATATACCAAACGATTTCCAGGTCTTGTAAGAATGAATTGAAGGTCGAAATAATGCAGTGAAAGAGTTTGGAAATGAATGAGAGCAAGATGCATGCAAGTACGTACATATATTACTAATATATATAACGTTTAGTAGAAAATTTCAATGTGAATTCTTCGTACACTATTTGCATGTCAGTAACTAGCTCCTAGGTGAAGTTTTTATATTGATTTAGAATGGCTTGTGAGAGCACAAAAGAAGGAATGTGTTGGGGTGATTCATGCCTATGTCGACTATGTATATTTCCATATATACGATTTACAAAATCGTACACCACTTCTTTATACATGATCATCCTTAACATTTGATGTAACAATTCGCATTTTCAGGATATTTACTTTTCCTGGAAAATTTCACTATTCACTTTTACTATTCATTTTTCCCGAAAATTTTTCCCGAAACTTGATTTTTATTTCTTGGGCTGAAGTGATAAATCATTTCCATGGCAAATTAAAAGTTTGACATTCATAAGCTCATTTTCGTGAAAGTTATTAAGGAATTACACGGAATTACACGTTTTAGGGTAAAACGTCATTCAAAAATTCTACGCACAACGAAATTCGGTCGCGTTAATTTTCCCCGTATCAGAAAAATGTTTGACACACTCATGATTTATTTGAGAATAAATCATGACTGAGAAAAACATGACCAAAATAAACCTCGGCCGTGAAAAACTGGAATTTTCAGTTTTAAGCGTTTTTACTCAGCCGTAACCTTAGCCTATACCTGCACCGCGTTTCTAAAAAGATTTGAGTTTTCAACTTATTAGAAAAAGTCAACATATTTTTCCCTCCTCCATTGACCAAAAATCATTCCTTGATTTTATAAATCATTTCGTGATTTTTAGGCTTACGGTTTGATGTCTAAAAGACATTTAATACCAACCGACACTAGACTAAGCCCAGTCTAGACATTATAAGTCATTTTAAATCATTTATAACCTATTAGAAAAGTAATATTTTACTTTTCTCAATTTTACGCAATATTCGTACATTTTACGTATTACGCGTTTTAGACCCGTGTTTCCAGTTTTTAGCAGGGTTTCACCACCCAAATGGAACCTACCACTCATTTTATATTTTATTATGGAACATATGGACATGTTTAACAATACTTTCGAATTCCATAATTTTACGACACCCGGTTTTACGTTTCGTGGCTTAACCATTTACGGTTAGCATTTTACGGAGCCAAAACTAACACCATATCTTGGATAATATCACCAAAAAGCCAAACCTTCCTCCCCAAGCTTTGTGAACTGCCCTAGGAGGGGGGATTCACCACCCATGTGGCTTCATCTCATGAATTTACCCATAGTTCATCACTTAATTACAACTTGGTCTCCAAGTGTTGACTAGTCAACATTGTAACCTCCTCATTTTTGGTATAAAGAGAGCTCATTCTCTTCCTTTCTCTTGCAATACCAACGACCCAAAACCACATAAATACACCATTTTGATCATTGATCTTGCTCATTCAATCCATCACAAGTTCAAGTCATAGTTCCTAGTTGATCCTTAACACCTTTCAACCATAAAACTCCATAAAATCACCATAAAACACCACAAAAACTCATCAAATTTCCAAGTGTTCTTAGTGAAGATTTTTACTAAGGCTTATTTTTGTGATAAGATTAGTGTTTATCAAGGGATTATAAGATAGGGTTTTTGATATGGAAGCTTGGCTATGGTTGGAAAATATTTGGAAGATTAAGTAGTAGTTCTTGGTCTTGATCTTGGTTCTAGTTAATTTCTTCACAAGTTGTAAGCAAACTCTAATACACTTCCTTGCTTAAATATCATATTCATGCTATTTACATATCATTCATGCTATATATTGTCTTGTTATCATGTCCATGATGTATAAAAGTGAGCAAAACAAGTTATTTTTATTGATTGTTAAAACAAGTTATTAAAACAAGTAAACTAGTGATTTTCTTGGTAAGACCTGATCAAAATGGTAAAAATATGATATTAGATTATTACATATTGTAGTAGAGGACCTAACAAGGAAACCATAGCAATTTGAACCACCTAAAACGAGTATACGAGTCAAAAGTTATGACGATTTGAAGTTACCAAAACTTTGCGGCAAAGCTGCCAAATACCTTCTGTTACAGAAACATTAAACACGCAAAAAGAGGCATTTCTGGTCCGATTCATCAAAAAGTTAAAACACGAAAATTGTCCGGAATCACGTTTTCGTTCAGGAGTAAAGAAGCTCGAGCCTTGAAAACGCTTTCTGAGTGAGATATTTCTCAGTTTCTTAACAGCTATTTACATATATATAAGTCACTATATATTGGTTATACTTTAAAAGGAACAAGAGGTCTTATGACCTATAATCAAGACCACCACCATGGCTAGAGCCAAGGTTGTGTCTCATGACCTTGGAACAAGGACCAAAGGTCATGGCTAGGCCATGACGAAATAACCATGTAAGCTTACTTAGGCGTAAACATGAAACAAGGAATTAGGCGATAACATGAACAAGCAATTTGGATCTACTTCACTTAAAAAGGAACCATGAGATATTACAAAGATAAAATGGTCATACAAGACTTATGAAACTTCCCCTAATAACAATCTTCATGTAAAAATAAACTTTCCTAAGTTTATTCAAATATCGGACATGTAACTTTTCGGATAGAAACTTATATCTATATATTTTATCAACTACTACAATAGTAGGGAGCCTCATGTGAGGAGTTCATTATGTAAGCCGTCGAGATGAGTTGTGGATTTACGAATTAAAGTGTCCTGGCTCCTCGAACGCTTACTAACATGACTTCTGAATTATGTCGGCCCGAACGGTAGTAAACGATATATAAAACATACATGTTTCATGAATCATTACTTTCAAAGACTTACACTATACATCATACCACATCATGGACTAAATGCAAGATATTTATATAGGCACTTATTCATATTCTTTACTCCGATCCTAAGTCGCAACATTCTATTATAGGTTGCTCGTAGAAACCTTCACGATTCAACCGTTACATTCATTACTTGCTATCTTACTTAAGGTGAGTTCATAGCCCCACTTTACATTACTTCAATGTTTTACAAACCCTTGGGGGGAATACATGCTATTATTTTTCTACTCGAACACAATGCTTTCTACTGTATGCTATTCGACTATGTTTTATTATCACTAAGTAACATCCTTGCCAAACCAAGATCCCTTATTATGAACCATTTAATCACTTGCGAGGGTTACTTGCAAGTGAGCGCGAATATTGTGAATAGGCCTATTGGGATTGACGAATCCCATTTGTTTTGACTAAGTTCAAACAAATGCATTAATATTTGAGACATTAGGTATGACGGCAAAGTACCTACCGGGATAAATCTGCCAATCGATATTGGTACACGTTAACGTTTTGGTGTCATAAGCTTAGTGAATTAATAACTTTTCTGGGCATATAACAACGTAGCCCATCTTTGTTTTCTAACTATGAGTGTGAGTCTATAGCTCACACTACGATTATTGTGTTCAAACGATTTAACTACAAACACTACGATTATTGTGTTCAAACGATTTAACTGCAAACACTACGATTATTGTGTTCAAACGATTTAACTGCAAACACTACGATTATTGTGTTCAAATGATTTAACTACAAACACTACGATTATTGTGTTCAAATGATTTAACTACAAACACTACGATTATTGTGTTCAACGATTTAACTACCAACACATTGTGTTCAAACATTAAACAAACTCTATGAATATCACTCAACCTTTGTGTTGACCTCTCAAGCATGTATTTCAGGTTCATGACGATCAAGGATGGCACGGAAGGACACGGATACTCAAGAGGGCTATAAATTTTATTATCATTCAAAAACTTACTTAATGTGATTTGTAAACATGGAACCAATTGGGATCTCATTTTGTAATCTCTGATATTTATACAATTTGAATGATAAATCTTTTAAAACGACTCAATTGGAGTTCGTTTTCTATTATTGTGACTATTGTGCCGTCGAGTAACACCCAGTTCGAATTCCGCTGCATCCATGAATTGGGGGTGTTACAGATTGGTATCAGAGCCATGGTTATAGAGAAACGGGTCTAAGTGAGACCTAAACTATAACTACAATCACAAACAAAAACATTTTATAGCCTTCCGCTCTCCGTGTCTTCCATCCTCCAGACGATTATGGACTTAGTAAGCATGTTATGCTTCACAAACATATTAGTATATTCATATATACCCATTTTGAGCATTTCCCCGTAAGCATTAGTATATTGATATATAAACTCGGTTTATTTTCAATCATTTATCTAAACAATGGACTAAACATATCTGTGTATGCCTATTCTAAGGCATTTCGGCACAGCCACACTCTCCCAATCATGTTCCTACTCCAACATTATATGTCCAAGACATTGTAACTAATTACAATGGTCTCATTCACTTTTCAAGACATTGTATGTTACAATGGTCTCATTCACTTTTCAAGACATTGTATGTTACAATGGTCTCATTCACTTTTCCAAGACATTGTGAGATACAATGGCCTCATTCATTTTCCAAGACATTGTGAGATACAATGGTCTCATTCATTTTTTTCAAGACATTGTGAGATACAATGGTCTCATTCATTTTCCAAGACATTGTATTATACAATGGTCTTAACTATTTCTCAAATGTTTTGAGTCACACAATGGTCTAACCTACTTCCGAGACATTGTGTTTTGTGCAATGGTCTCTAGAATTATTCCGTCACATCATCAATATCATTTCATATGATATCAAAAACCCATCACAATTTATCGATTTCCAAACAAGAAATATGAGATTTCTAAAGGACAAACTAACCCATCATCGACAAAAATTGAACTTTCTCTACATTCATCAAAATTTTCTTATGAAACCTTCATTATTAAAGGTTCGTGATCCTGGCCAAGTATGTTCTATTTTAGAACTACTTAAACCTTCCTTTCCATACGTACCTACCCTTACTATCTTCTATGCAATGGAATATGTAAACATACGTTACAAGTCTTGTATAGACAGGACTTGCAACTTAAGGGTTTGACATCGCCTTTGTTAGTGGACAGTTTCCCGAAAGCAACAGACATATCACATGTATACCTAATTTAGGTATTTGAAAATTTTATCGAACCTTGGCTAAATATAGACTAGTCACCTATATTTAACCTAGGGACAGTGGAATATAGTCTGGCTAACTATATTCGACTTAAAATTTTCAAATACTGAGAGTAGTTGTACTAGGGTTATGTTCAGGTTGATTTCCTACTTGAACTCGATAAACCACCAGAATACATTAAAACAATCTAGAGACACGATAGTGCCTTACCACTCAGCAAGATCTTAACACCTTATTTGTATGATCTAAATTCATTCTTGAAATTTTTCATTTATGAGATAATCCGAACTACTATCTTGGGATAGTTATCAATTATTCTCTTCATTCTGTAGAAGTACTATCCTGTTCAGGTCCTAAGGATACCATTCCATCATAAACTTTTAAAATCTCTTAAGATTTTTAAAGCAAACTCAACATCTATACCTAAGAGTATTAATGTTAAGCATACACTACACACTTTGGTTCATAACATATCACATCATTATCTTCACAACCGTGGCAAACACAAGCTCATTAACAGATCTTGATGCACTTTTAAAGCTCAAATCATCCTTAGTTACACCACAAGTACCCTCATCAGCTTTACAAGATTGAATATTCATTTTGTACTTTTGGAACACCAGTATCATCTTGTAATACACTACCTTGTAACTCACCGGCTAATTGTGAATGTTGTGTTGGAATTCTTAAGTAGGATGATTTGTAATTATTTGAATGGATTGGGATGTCTTTTCATTTAAATAAAGAAATTGTAAATCACCGAACCATAAGTTTATATTCCCCTATTTACATTGTTTGGGATGCCTCTCTATGTAAATAAAGAATTATAAACAAGTGGGCTTATTTGTATCCGAAATAACATAAGTATGAAGTCAATAAACACTAGGTACAACAACCGATTACCTACTAGGCTATGATTGCAATTACTATCTCAATTCCTATTAATATTCGACTGCTATATCAATTTCCTTTGATATTCGACTATTACCATACATTTCCTACATAAAAGTAAGCCTCATCCTACACCATACACTGAAACGACAAATCAAACTACATCACCGGTAATCCCAGACTCTAGTCCTCATAAGTAACCACACCTTTTCATTGACACCACTCCAACATATGACAAACAAAGAACTTCAGGACGAAGTTCCCCGTAAGGGGTAGAGACTGTAACAATTCGCATTTTCAGGATATTTACTTTTCCTGGAAAATTTCACTATTCACTTTTACTATTCATTTTTCCCGAAAATTTTTCCCGAAACTTGATTTTTATTTCTTGGGCTGAAGTGATAAATCATTTCCATGGCAAATTAAAAGTTTGACATTCATAAGCTCATTTTCGTGAAAGTTGTTAAGGAATTACACGGAATTACACGTTTTAGGGTAAAACGTCATTCAAAAATTCTACGCACAACGAAATTCGGTCGCGTTAATTTTCCCCGTATCAGAAAAATGTTTGACACACTCATGATTTATTTGAGAATAAATCATGACTGAGAAAAACATGACCAAAATAAAACTCGGCCGTGAAAAACTGGAATTTTCAGTTTTAAGCGTTTTTACTCAGCCGTAACCTTAGCCTATACCTACACCGCGTTTCTAAAAAGATTTGAGTTTTCAACTTATTAGAAAAAGTCAACATATTTTTCCCTCCTCCATTGACCAAAAATCATTCCTTAATTTTATAAATCATTTCGTGATTTTTAGGCTTACGGTTTGATGTCTAAAAGACATTTAATACCAACCGACACTAGACTAAGCCCAGTCTAGACATTATAAGTCATTTTAAATCATTTATAACCTATTAGAAAAGTAATATTTTACTTTTCTCAATTTTACGCAATATTCGTACATTTTACGTATTACGCGTTTTAGACCCGTGTTTTCAGTTTTTAGCAGGGTTTCACCACCCAAATGGAACCTACCACTCATTTTATATTTTATTATGGAACATATGGACATGTTTAACAATACTTTCGAATTCCATAATTTTACGACACCCGGTTTTACGTTTCGTGGCTTAACCATTTACGGTTAGCATTTTACGGAGCCAAAACTAACACCATATCTTGGATAATATCACCAAAAAGCCAAACCTTCCTCCCCAAGCTTTGTGAACTGCCCTAGGAGGGGGGATTCACCACCCATGTGGCTTCATCTCATGAATTTACCCATAGTTCATCACTTAATTACAACTTGGTCTCCAAGTGTTGACTAGTCAACATTGTAACCTCCTCATTTTTGGTATAAAGAGAGCTTATTCTCTTCCTTTCTCTTGCAATACCAACGACCCAAAACCACATAAATACACCATTTTGATCATTGATCTTGCTCATTCAATCCATCACAAGTTCAAGTCATAGTTCCTAGTTGATCCTTAACACCTTTCAACCATAAAACTCCATAAAATCACCATAAAACACCACAAAAACTCATCAAATTTCCAAGTGTTCTTAGTGAAGATTTTTACTAAGGCTTGTTTTTGTGATAAGATTAGTGTTTATCAAGGGATTATAAGATAGGGTTTTTGATATGGAAGCTTGGCTATGGTTGGAAAATATTTGGAAGATTAAGTAGTAGTTCTTGGTCTTGATCTTGGTTCTAGTTAGTTTCTTCACAAGTTGTAAGCAAACTCTAATACACTTCCTTGCTTAAATATCATATTCATGCTATTTACATATCATTCATGCTATATATTGTCTTGTTATCATGTCCATGATGTATAAAAGTGAGCAAAACAAGTTATTGTTATTGATTGTTAAAACAAGTTATTAAAACAAGTAAACTAGTGATTTTCTTGGTAAGACCTGATCAAAATGGTAAAAATATGATATTAGATTATTACATATTGTAGTAGAGGACCTAACAAGGAAACCATAGCAATTTGAACCACCTAAAACGAGTATACGAGTCAAAAGTTATGACGATTTGAAGTTACCAAAACTTTGGGGCAAAGCTGCCAAATACCTTCTGTTACAGAAACATTAAACACGCAAAAAGAGGCATTTCTGGTCCGATTCATCAAAAAGTTAAAACACGAAAGTTGTCCGGAATCACGTTTTCGTTCAGGAGTAAAGAAGCTCGAGCCTTGAAAACGCTTTCTGAGTGAGATATTTCTCAGTTTCTTAACAGCTATTTACATATATATAAGTCACTATATATTGGTTATACTTTAAAAGGAACAAGAGGTCTTATGACCTATAATCAAGACCACCACCATGGCTAGAGCCAAGGTTGTGTCTCATGACCTTGGAACAAGGACCAAAGGTCATGGCTAGGCCATGACGAAATAACCATGTAAGCTTACTTAGGCGTAAACATGAAACAAGGAATTAGGCGATAACATGAACAAGCAATTTGGATCTACTTCACTTAAAAAGGAACCATGAGATATTACAAAGATAAAATGGTCATACAAGACTTATGAAACTTCCCCTAATAACAATCTTCATGTAAAAATAAACTTTCCTAAGTTTATTCAAATATCGGACATGTAACTTTTCGGATAGAAACTTATATCTATATATTTTATCAACTACTACAATAGTAGGGAGCCTCATGTGAGGAGTTCATTATGTAAGCCGTCGAGATGAGTTGTGGATTTACGAATTAAAGTGTCCTGGCTCCTCGAACGCTTACTAACATGACTTCTGAATTATGTCGGCCCGAACGGTAGTAAACGATATATAAAACATACATGTTTCATGAATCATTACTTTCAAAGACTTACACTATACATCATACCACATCATGGACTAAATGCAAGATATTTATATAGGCACTTATTCATATTCTTTACTCCGATCCTAAGTCGCAACATTCTATTATAGGTTGCTCGTAGAAACCTTCACGATTCAACCGTTACATTCATTACTTGCTATCTTACTTAAGGTGAGTTCATAGCCCCACTTTACATTACTTCAATGTTTTACAAACCCTTGGGGGGAATACATGCTATTATTTTTCTACTCGAACACAATGCTTTCTACTGTATGCTATTCGACTATGTTTTATTATCACTAAGTAACATCCTTGCCAAACCAAGATCCCTTATTATGAACCATTTAATCACTTGCGAGGGTTACTTGCAAGTGAGCGCGAATATTGTGAATAGGCCTATTGGGATTGACGAATCCCATTTGTTTTGACTAAGTTCAAACAAATGCATTAATATTTGAGACATTAGGTATGACGGCAAAGTACCTACCGGGATAAATCTGCCAATCGATATTGGTACACGTTAACGTTTTGGTGTCATAAGCTTAGTGAATTAATAACTTTTCTGGGCATATAACAACGTAGCCCATCTTTGTTTTCTAACTATGAGTGTGAGTCTATAGCTCACACTACGATTATTGTGTTCAAACGATTTAACTACAAACACTACGATTATTGTGTTCAAACGATTTAACTGCAAACACTACGATTATTGTGTTCAAACGATTTAACTGCAAACACTACGATTATTGTGTTCAAACGATTTAACTACAAACACTACGATTATTGTGTTCAAATGATTTAACTACAAACACTACGATTATTGTGTTCAACGATTTAACTACCAACACATTGTGTTCAAACATTAAACAAACTCTATGAATATCACTCAACCTTTGTGTTGACCTCTCAAGCATGTATTTCAGGTTCATGACGATCAAGGATGGCACGGAAGGACACGGATACTCAAGAGGGCTATAAATTTTATTATCATTCAAAAACTTACTTAATGTGATTTGTAAACATGGAACCAATTGGGACCTCATTTTGTAATCTCTGATATTTATACAATTTGAATGATAAATCTTTTAAAACGACTCAATTGGAGTTCGTTTTCTATTATTGTGACTATTGTGCCGTCGAGTAACACCCAGTTCGAATTCCGCTGCATCCATGAATTGGGGGTGTTACATTTGAGCATAAAATCATCTCAGGAATAATATTAGGAACGATTAGAAACAAACGAGATTCAAAACGGTTAAGTTTTGAATATATTGTAAATCGATTTGGGTTTGCAAGGGTCGAATACTTTGACTCTTAAAAACGTATCAAAACTCAACGTATGGACATGAGAATTGACACACTAATTGTTGGCTAGTAGGTTAACGAGATGAGAAAATAAAATATATAGGTCGTGTGTAAGTTTTAGAAATAAACGAGGTGTTTTGTGAAGGGTTTGGTCTTGGTCGATCGGATGAAAATTACTAAATTGGAAGTTGGGCTTAGTTTCGTGGGCTTATGAATAGTGGACAAGGGTGTGGGCCGAAAGTAATTAAGGGTCCGGTTGACTAATTAAGTGATTAGGGATTTTAAATTATATTTATTAAATATAATTAGAATTAGGATTTAGGTTTAGGATTAAATGAAAAGTTTAGGTTTCGTGTAACGTGTCGAGGATTAATTTCGTCATTTCGTGAATTATATTATTTTGTGAAAATCGTCAAAATAATATAATAAGAAAAATTTCAAATTTTTCCGAAAAAATGGGAATTATAAACGATAACGAAGGATTATTTATTTATTAACGATTTAATTACAAGAATTTTTTACAGGGTTCTACAAATCTAATGTTAAGAGGACTTATTTTCCTTTTGATAGGAGAGTTTTCATCTAAAGTAAAACAACAATAGATATTTGTCCTGGTTCAAAAGGAAATAACACAAAGCTGTTCGTCATGCACTTTACAAAACAAAAAAAAATAAAAATAAAAAAAAAATAAAAAAATAAAAATAAAAATAAAAAGCATATGCAGGAATGTGAAAATGTAACATAATACATGGTAATTTATTTGCAGTCTTTAAAAAAACATACTAGTTGTTATCATCTGCTATAACAATCACATGTGATTTTGGTGTAAATCACATGTGATTTGGTTTAGAGAAAAGTACCAAAAAGGTATAATATCTCTTTTTGTTTTCTCAACATAGTCATTTTTGAAGACTCTACCCAAATTGGTCATGCTTAACTCCACTCAAATTTTGACACATGTCATTTGCAAGCACATGATTTAATTTTTGGTTTATGGCTTAAATGACAAATATACCCCTTATTTTAAATATTAATAAAAACAAGTATAGGATTTCATCTTCTCCCTCAACCTCACATCACCACCACCTTATCCATCAGTCACCACCACCATATCCGTCCTCCATCAATGTAACTATCACCATCAACATGCTCGACTCTTTGCTCAACCACCAAGTGTGACCCTTTCCTCCACCGCTACTTGTCGTTCTCCATCACCACGACCTATCATGCTCCACCACCGCGACTCACTGTGCTCGACCCTTTGCTTAGATGTCTCAAACATCAAAAAAATGATAGTTCTATAGTTTTACAAATAGAAAAATCCAAGAAAACATGACAAAAGTGAAAGGAAACAAAAGATATGAAAACAGAGTTTCTGTGAGCAAACATTTTACTAGATTTTATGTATGGAGCTAGGAAACCTTTGGCATATGAAGAAACAACCAAGTAAAAGCCAAAAAAAGATAAAAGGTAAAAATTTAAAATTAAAATAATAATAATAATAAAAAAAATAGAACTTCGTAACAATTTCCATTTATATTGTCTCTTAAGCTGCTCATGAAAGAATAATAAAAACACTTCTTTCATGTATGTCCATGCACTTCTGGCTTACAATAATAAATTACGAGGTGCTGCTACATTATATAATTGTTTTATGATCTTTTTATTCAAAAAAAAAAAAAAAAAAAAAAAAAAGGGTAAGAATGTCTAAGGAACAAGTTTTAGTGCACAAAGTACTTCTAACAAAATGTAAAATACAAGTGAAGTAAAAGTACAAGTCATAAAACATAAGTTATAATAGTTTAATGCTCATAGAAATGAGGGTATATTTGTAATTTTGCAATAAAGCAAAAGAATATATAGGAAAGCCCTACCTGCTACTACTACTTTTAGAATAAAAAGGGACACGTGTCGAGAATTAGGTGGAGTTGAGGAGTTGATGTAAAGGACACGTGTCAAGCATTTGGTGGAGTTGCGAAGTTGAGCAGTTGAGTATTACCATTTTGAGAAGAGGCTTCAAAAGTGACCATATTGGAAAAACAAAAAAAGATTTTGTACCTTTTTGGTACTTTTCTCTTTGGTTCAAAGTCACATGTGATTCCAACATAAGTATTATTTATTTAGTTTTTCTGTTTTGTAATAAGGTTTTGCGTTCTATTAAAGACGGGTCAGTGGAATTTACTTGTAAGCATTTTCTTCGGTTCAGATTTCTATGTCGCTACATTCTTTGTTTTATAGAACCGTGATATGAAATGATTCCGGAAAAGTACAATTTGTTGCGTTGAAGAAGGGGTGTAATACCACCTGCATTAAGAAGAAATAATAGACAGAGAGAAAAAATAAATAAAACAAATGTGGTGTGAAAGGAGCACGTAGAAAAACTAGAAGATAAATAGCAATTGAAACTAGAGCTAAACCGAGAAAGAAATGTAGATGTTGTGGAGAGAAGACTAACGAGCACACCAAATCAACATGTCCATTAAATCCAAAATTCACTGCAAAACAATTGAAAATGGCTAAACAAAGTGGCTAATACTTCTTGTATTTCATACTTTTTATAATATTTGGTTTTTTCATTTTTCTTTCGAACTTCTTCAAAAGTGTTATACGAATTTTAGAATTTTACCTGAATACTATTTTGTTTGATGTTCTAGCAGATTTAGTATTACACTCAATAAAATCACTTGAGATCCATCTCAAAATCACTTGTGATTCATGTCAAAAGCACATGCGATTTTCATGTCAAATCACATGTGATTCATATTTAAATCACATGTGATTCATGCAGAAAACACATGATTTTCATATGAATCACATGTAATATAACTGTATAACTTGTTCAGGTTACGGCCATCATTTATCTCACCCAAATTAAGAAAGACACATGCTAAGAAAAAGGCTAGTTAATGTGCATACGACTTGTTCAATGATCATTACAACTTGTCCAGACTGTGATAAACAAACCACGACCATACACATGTTCTTTCAAAGACTACCATTAACATATTTTTACCACTAAAAGTAATACACCAAATAATTTATCAACCATCACTACTACGACCATCAAGAGCCTACAAAATCTAAAGACTGCTCTTAGCTTTCACGCCGACCCTTGTTGTAAATTGCATTAACAACAATGGAAATCCTTGTAGCATCATCATAATCTTGTTGCTTCCATTTTGATAAACATCTTTCATATCCTTCATAATCGTCATTCAACTTGTTAGTCAAATCAATTATATTCTAGACCTGGAAGATAACCTTTGAGTACCTGGTTGACCAGAACAATATATATATATATATATATATATATATATATATATATATATATATATATATATATATATATATATATATATATATATATATATATATAGGTTCAAATAAAAATGGCCTTATAATAAAAAGTGTAGGAAGGATTGTGAGGGCGACATGTGTCACCCCTATGCCACATCATATGACACATGTCACCCCACCCCACCCCCCCCCCCCCCCCCCCGCCAAAAAAAAAAAAAAAAAAAAAAAAAAAAAAAAAAATTTTTTTTTTTGGCAAAATTTTTTTTTCCCGCCAAAATTTTTAGTGCATCACAGTTATAAAGTTACTGCATCACAATTATAAAAGTTACTACATCACAGTTTTAAATTTTAGTGCATTAAGGTTATAAGTTACTGCAACATAGTTGATGCACTAAACTATTAACTATGATGCAGTAACTTATAATAAAGATGCACCAAAACTTAAAAAAGAATCGTATTTTAATTGTGATGCAGTTACATACATATATGATGCAGAAAACTTATGATAATGCAAAGACGCATTTAATCAAAACACATGGTGTGCATCAACAATTATAACAATAACAACCACAATAACAATAATCACAATACAACAATCAAACAAAATCCGAATAAAAACTTCAATAACTATCACAAAGACCAATAATATATTATAATTCGTAAAAACCACATGTGATTCTGTTTTGTTCTTAATCTACAATTACAACAACTCAATAACTGTAACGAATACTTATTAACATCATAATTAAAGGTAAAAAAATAACAATAATCTGTAACTAAATCATTATAAAGTATGAACCCTAAAATATACAAGATCCATCATATGAACTCTAGATATCATAATTATCTAATTAACACTTTTAATAACCCTAATACGAAAAAAATCAAATCGAAATAAAAAATCGCCATAAAAATGAGATTCTCCAAAGTGATTGGAACATGTTTGTAATGAATATAGTTGAATAGAAGATGAATTGAGCCTTAATTAGATGTAAATTGCACGATTTCACTTTTTAATTCATCAATTTAATCATATTTGTGATTGTTGATATTGGGGAAAAAGTTAAGGGTTCATAAGGATGAGAGAATTTTGGGGTAGTGTGTGTGTGAAAAAAGATGTGGAAGTGATTGTGTTTGTGAGAGATGGTAAGGGAGTTAGATAGTTAGGTGAAAATACAATAATACCCCTCTGTTTTTATTCATTTAATTTTTAATTAAAAAAGATAAATAATATGGACCATTAGATCTAGAGGATTGTACGGTAGGGATTGAGTCATTTGATCTTTAAAGAGTATTTGATCTAAAAGGAACTTTTCTCTTAATAATAGTAGCGTTGAGATTTTAACATGATTATTTTAACCACTTATTACCGAACAACATTTTAAAAACAATAATAGGGCTAGGTGCAAAGGCAATATTATTGAATTGTCAGTTCAGCACGCATCAAATGACAATAATATAACTAAAAAGGAAGTGATTGACACACTCTAAAATTTATTGGACACTCACTGTGACACTGTACAAACAGTTAAAGCAGATTATAGTTAAAGTATAACTGCTTACAACATACAATAAAGTATCCCAATAAATTTTTAGAGTGTGTCTGTCACTTCCCTAACTAAAAACACCTTCCTTAGCTATAGTGTTATACGTGTAAGTGTTATACCTAATCACTTTTATCCCAATAACACGAGGCAATAGAGGTGGTGCGGGCTATGCCATTAGGTAAAAAAATACCTATAACACTAGCACCTGGCTCTCTAAATATTAACCACTTTCAAATACACTCCAGATTTGGGATTTGTTACGACACAACTTGAATATGAGAGTAACCCATACATTTAGGATTTCGTTGGGCTTAGGTGTTTAATTAGCCTGTGGGCTTCTATCTTGGTCTACAATCACCACTATTTAGGTTCTTTTTCATATCTATCTAGTTGTGCACCGATGGGTGAAACCGTGAAATGTGGCCTCGGCTTTGGATCTCCTTCTTTGATAGTTACATGTTTAAGCAAAGCTACAGTTTAAGCTAAGGAACAACAATTAGTGTCCCAAATCTTGCCTCAAGATCCCGCCAATCCGCCATGTTGAATTGATTTATCGGTCACCGTTTTCAATAACATGTTTTTTAAAGTATCTCTCTCGCCACATTTATCATAAAACCATCTAAAAATAACAAAAAACTTATTAATGTTATCTTTATTATAAGAATAATTAGCAGCTTCTTTCAGTTTTCATTTTGGAAACGTGTTTCAAAATATCAATAATAATTTTAAAAACAAAATATTGACCCCTCAAACAAATAACCAATGTCGATTTTGAACATGCATTGTTATAATTGACAAGTGTACATTATATACTGGTACTGTCTTTATACATTGAAAAGACAAATTACTATATTGTTATCGAAAAAAATATTGCTAATTATGGAAGGTTTAAAGTCGACATGTGTAGTCCATCTGTTTATTTTGTGGCTTAGGTGGCTAAACTCATGTGCTTATAACTACTTTACAAATGTCCGAATATTACAGACGTTAATTATACCACACCAACCAACCAAGTAAACCAATCCACATCAAATGTTTCTGTTTTTTGTTAGTGGTTTTTATATGTTAAATTCCCGAAACATACATGTACCCTATAGACAATGTAGTGAACATCGTTTATTTGAGCTTCATATCTATGTTTTTTTCATACTTATCAAAAGATCAAACATTCAAAACAGACTAGGGCTTGTTTGTCTAAATTCTATATTAAGTCATATTTAAATAACAAGTGACTTAATGCAGACACCCTCAGTTTTATCATTTTATATTTTCAATCATCTTTCTTTATTAAATCATAAATAAACGACTTTTATATGACTTTTTGGATTTTTTTTTTTTTTTTTTTTTTTTTTTTTTTTTTTTTTTTTTTTTTTAAATCAATATCAAACATCACCTAAAACTTTCATATTTTGATTTATAGAGTTTAAATGTAGGCTAGATCGGTTTTGATTATCCATATTCAAAAATAGTTGTCATATATTAGTGAAATTATTGATAATTGTTTGATTTATTTTACTCAAAAAATCAGTTTTGATACTCGTTCACTCTAGTGGGCTTGTAGCTCACATTTTTGCTTCTCAATTTGATTGATTTGATCGTAAAATCATTTCATAACCCAAGTTGAAAGGTGACTTTAATGCTTTATCAACTTTAGTTTTCACACACTGTTAAAACTTAAAACACCTTAACAGTCGAGTTTTTTATTTATTTATTTATTTTTTTTTCGTTTTTTTTTTTTTTTAACTTGATATTGTGAGCTGCTTTTTTGGATAACAGGAAGTTGGCGCAGTTGAACCTCCGTAGCCACAAGAGAATTAATTCTCTTCCCGTTAGATTCAAACCCTTAACCTCTCTTCTTTGAAATACTAATATTCTTATCGTTTTGACATAAGAGTTCACCGGGTCTTAACAAGCATACAGTATGTCTTGATAATTTCACCATATTCAAAACAAAATTGAAAGTTGAGCAAACAAATAACATTGAATAAACACACATCCTAATTCATTGTTTTGTTTCATATGTATTTCATTGAAAATTTTTAACCGTACTAGCAAAGGCTGAAAACTACAACATAAATATACAATTTTTCTGTTAAAATGACAAAAACACCAATACATAAATGTTTACAACATTGATATCATAACTTTGGGCTATGACATTAAAGAGAACTCTAAAGAGGGTGTAGTAACGTCAGTGTTATGACTTATGACCAATGTTGGCAAAAATCGTAAGTCGGTAGTAAGGCGGTTAACCACCCTGTAGCGTGTAATAGCCGATTACAAGGCTGATTACCTTGTAATTTCCGATTACAAAACCGATTACCTTGTAAAAATCAACAAGGTGAAAGGCCGTGTACCTTGTAATTGCCGATTACAAGACCGGCTAGGCTGATTTTTGCAACATTGCTTATGACATATCACGTCGAAAATGGATTCTCACATCGCGTTATGAAACGATGATGTTGAAAGAAAATTCCCGCACCGGGTGCTCTCACTTGATTCCTTACACACATTTTTTCGCAATTTATCACCAAATTTGCGGCCAGATAAGATATCTCGTGACCGTTTTCAACCTTTATTAGGAATATCAAATCTCTTACAACTAGGCGCTTTGATATATGTTTTTTCATTCAAAATAAATAAAAAAACATAAATTTTCATATCATATACAAATGAGCATCGAACAAATTAACCTAGAAACAAAAAGTGTTTTCATATATGAAATCGAATAGTTTCTGAGTAATATGATCTCATATGGAACTTTCATAAACCATACACACAAAATGACCATATGACTCATTTTTTTTTTTTTTTAACCCAAGCTAAAATTACTTTCTTCTCCCTCTAAACCAAACACTATTACGACTTTGATGACTACTCATAACACCTTTTTTGTCATTTACCACTTCTTTTTCACCCTCCTTTTTATCTTTTTCACATGTAACTTTTTTCTTCTGCTGCATTGTCTTCTTGTACTTCTTGCTGAAACTGTTGGACTTTTCCTCTGCTTGTAGACCTGGCCCAGATGAAGCATCTGAAGCCATTGAGTCATCAGTGTCCACGTCATCATCTTCCGCCACGGTTTTTCGCCTGTAGCCACTGTGGTACCCGTTGGAAATAGTACTATTGTGATCGTCATGATCGTCGTCGATGGAGGAACCAAGGTACATTGTCCATCCGGATTCACTGCTTTGACATTCTTCTTCATAAATGTTGGAATATGACTCCATTTTCACCTGTTTCATTAAAAACCAAAACCAAAACCAAAACATTGATTTCTTGTACTTACACTACAGCATAGAATTGAAAGTGTTGTTACATACAGGAAAGAATACAAGTGTTCGAAATAGACATTAGAACAGTGGCTCCGAGAAGGAGACCACTAAAAGAATACAAGTGTTCGAAATAACATACAGGAAAGAAAACAACAGGCACCACAACTACAAACAAGGAGCAAAAACAACAAAATATACAAATTTGTAGTCAAAACTATTGTCAAACATTGAACTTGCACTCTTTTGTTTATCAAAATCAAGTATCAGCTCTTTTTTCCTCCAAAATTAATTATAATTTTTTTTCTTTTTTTTTTTTTTTTTTACTACTCAAGCCTCAAGGTATAACTTTTGATCTCAAGGTGCAAACAACCTTGAAGTGACAACGCCAACCTCATGAAAAGGGAAGGCTTCACCTGGTTTGAGTCTGTGTGGCAGTGAGTTCAAACCCTCAAACCCCGTGGATTAATCGGCCAAGAGGTCGGAAACCATGGTTAAAAAAAAAAAAAAAAAAAAAAAAAAAAAAAAAAAAAAAAAACTGTTGTTATCTTTGATGAACTTGAAAGTTTCATATACAATACACCCAACAGACAAACTTAGACGAATCTGTGATGAATTTTATGTTTTTTGTAAAAAATAAAAATAAATAAATAAAAAAATAACATTAAAATAAAATCTATCAAAACATAGTTGCACCTTAAGATCTAAACAGGTACATTATAGGAAGATTTCATACACTCAAAACACACATGTATACATGATACTCTGTTTCTCATCTCTCTATTCCTCTGTTTTAACTTCTAACAAATAACCAAAAATAAAAATCTTGATGAAACAAGGCTAAATTTGGAGAATTTCATACACTTAAAAACACAGAGTTACACATAACCTACTTTTAGTACAAAAATCCAACTCAAGATCCTTAAGAAAAAACAGCAAAAAGTCAAATAAATTTAAATAACTCAAACTTACCTGGCTCAAAGGAGAAACACTTTTGTGTAGAGCACTAGAGCTTCACACACTGAAAACACACACACACACTCTTTATATCTTAATGTACAAGTATTTATATAAATAGATACAAAGAGAGTGGGAGAAAAAGAACAAACATGCTTAGTTAAAACCATCATTAATAAATATTCTCTAAACAGTTGGTGAATTAAATTCCAAATATTAACACCTGTATTGCAATCAAAATAAGCCATTATGTCTCTGACTTTATCTGTTCACCATCACCAGAAAGACAGCTATATAAAAAGAAATTTGGTTTGTTAGACAACCCAATCCAATCATGTTTAATATTGACCTGAAGTCGTCATTTAATGTAAACTAGTTTTTCATAGAGTAAGTAAATGCATATGCAGGTGAAATCCCTTTTGTTTTGAAATTGACATTTTTCATTGATTAAATCACGTGGTGTCATTTATCATACCATGAATGAAGTTGCCCAATTTTTGTTTTCAAATTTCACAAAATGTTGGTAACCTGCAAACACAATCTTTAGACAAATATCTGGCCCTTTGATAAATATCCTGAATCAAGTCAATTGAGCTATGCACCTGAATGTTAAACCGGAAATTGTTGCCCGTGTTCTTTGAATAAATATCAAGGACGTATGAGAATTATGAAAATATTTTGTAAAAGACGATACTAACATCAAATTGTCATAGAAAATCGTTTGGTATATCATGGTACGTAAAATCTCGGAGCAATGGCGAATGGGTCTACTTGAAATCTACTAAAGATCTAATTAATGTAAATTTTGAAGAGTAGACGGGGAAAGAATCTAGTGAGAAGAATAATCAAAATGAAAAAAGGTGAGAAGTAATTCTAGGCTTCTAGCAAAACATTTCAAATGATGAGCGAAAATTTGAATGAACATGCATCAATTATTTTGTAGGATGTCTAATCTTGAAAAGAAGATACTTAGAAAAGAATTGACAATACCTCACTGACTGACTCACGGTTATTGTAGTTTTCTTTAAAGTGTTGACAATCAATAACTATAAGTTATTACCCATGACCTTTGGTCTAGTGGTATGTGATTGTCCCATCAACCTAGAGGTTGTGGGTTCAAGTCTCGTTAGAGACATTGTGAGATATTATGTGTGAGATGGGTGAGATAGGAATATAAAATGTTGCTGTTCTAAAAAATAATAATAATAACTATAAGTTATTTGAACGGTTAACATGACATTGATGTTGTTTAAAACAACGTACATAAAAAGCTTACATGCGGTTTTAAACACATATCGACACAAGATTAGTTTTAAACGTTTAAATTTTTGTTTAACTGACTCAAATAATTTATAAGAATGATTTGCATAATAACAATCTTAGTTGAATGACAATTTGGTGATCTCTCTTTCACTCAAACTAAAACCCAAGCTATAGTTTAAGAGTGAACTCGGTGAACACTTATTCAGCTACCTAAGTTCAAACGAGAGTAAATACTCTTGAATGTGTATCACATTAACTGGTAGAGATATCATTTACTCCACTACAGACTTTCTCTTTTATAACAGAGAATTGAGGTTTCCTAAAAGAAATTACATGTGTCTAACATTTAATGGGTAGGTGGATATTGCATTAAATGCTTCTTCTTTAAGCAAGTGGTAAACTCTTTTTAGGGAACAATGTTGACAATTGTAGCTCATTTTACCAACTCTTGGAAAGCTGATGACTCCCATGAAAACTGGTTTTATCTACTTCTGCTTTAAAGATTTTCTCGCCTATTGACTTTTAGATACTTAAGATTTTTTTTCTCAATATCTTCGTTTCAGAGAGATGAGACATCAGTCAGTTAGTGAGGTATTGTCAAATCTCACTGACCTAAACATCTTGTTTGGAACTTGTACTTCTGGCATTGAACCGCCTCATCGTTAAAGTGAAACTCTTTGTCTTTGATAACTCATAAGATGTTCGCTAAGATTTACTCAACGACTATTTGTTACTTATGCTCATTTTATGTTCAAATTTATTCGGATACTATTGGACGTTGAATTGGCCAAACAGTTCTATATCACTTTCAAAGGAAATATACTATTCAACAAGTAGTACATGCCTTGGTAGAACACATTAAACTAAAAGTATCTCCAATACATTAACCCATTCTCAACCTTTAATTCCATGCTTAAAACCTATTACTTAGTATCAACAGATTCTAAACAACTACCCGCTCACACATTATCAATTACTAATAGTTTATTCTTTCTCAACCTATTGCTTCAGTAACCCTTTATCAACCTATTGTTTCAATGGGGTAATCCATTTTCAAGTTATTTGTAGTCATTTTCAACCTTGCATTGGAGATGCATTAATAAGCAGTATACAAAAGTTAAAATTGTATTTGAGACGTGTTGCAAAATGCGAATAAGTACCTCTCGTTATTAAACATAGTCAACTGCTTCCATGCAAAAACTTCAAAGATATTCATACTACATATAATACATGAATGACATTCTCTCTTAAAATTGTAAGACACTCATTAATGTATTTTTAAATAATACAAGTGTTAATCCATCATGTACACACAACAAATTTTTTTTTTACTAACAACATTTTAATACCCCATTTATTATTTAGTTTGTTGTATAATATTTAATGCAAAAATACACAAATAGATCGATAGAATTGAAAAATGTTAGAACAAGTTACAAAATTCGAAAAGTATGATATAATCGTATGAGTGTCATCGAGAACCAATCAAGACATCTTTTGAAATTTTTAGACAAAATCAACCGCACAAAATAAATAAATAAATAAAAATTTGGACAAATTGATTAAAGGCAAAAGATGTTACCGTGTAAGGTGTTAAGTGAAAATATATGATTTAATACATGTTACACATATCTATACTATATATAACGTATGAATGACATTATCTCTTAAAATTTTGTAAGACATTCATTAATACATTTTTAAACAAGATAAGTGTTAATGTAATATGTACATATTAGGTCATCCATTATGGTAAACCTATCTGAAAGGTTTATACTTATGTTATGACATTAAATTATAAACCTTTTGTTGTATAAACTTATCCACACTATATATAAACATTTTCAAGTGATATAAAAATATCACATAATCAAAGATACTAAATTATGAAAATGTTCAATATCCTAGGCGTCTTAAGGACACACAAGCTTAAAATGGATGCTCAATATGGTTTACAAGTTCTTAAACCTCTTCATCATTTTATAACATTTTCATAAACCACCATAGTGGATGCCCTTACAAATGTTTTTATTGACAACATTTTAATATCCTATTTATTATTTATTTTTAATTTATATATTATTTATGCAAAAATACACTAATAAATCGATTGAATATCTCTTTCTATAGTTAACTCAACATGGTTTTATCTCTTTTAATATACACATATTTGATTAAATATCTCTTTTCATAGTTAACTCGACGTGATTTTTTTAACATTTGAGTTTTATTTACATTTATAAGCACTCTTTTACTTATATCCCACATCTATTTGGGATAAGTATAATAAACAAGATTGTAAGTAATACCAACAAGTGCAACAAAAAATAAACTTTAAAAGAAGCATATTGGTAGAACTAATTTTTCTTTTCATGATGCAAATCTACTTTTAAAAACGATTGGTGAAAAAAATCTAAAATAAATAATCATATTTAGTGATTAGTATGTGTATATTTTTATAGCACTAGGCGAGTATCTGTGTGCATAGCAACGGAAATTCATAGCGGCAGACAATTAACGATATGTGATATTGTGATAAGTGTTTCGTATAACGTTCAAAATAGAACTTGAAAATATCAAAATGTGATTGCAAACGGTTGTGGCATGCGATAATTCAACTCAAGCAAACATCTTAACATGTACCAAAGAACATATAAAAGTATTTAGTGAAACGAAAAATAAAACGTTACATCAATTATGAGATACTAACTAACAATTTATGATACTCATCGCGTAAAAGTTTTTGGTACATGATATTTGTAATGCACTTTTATAGCATGATGCAATAATCATAATGAAAGTAGCTGCAACAAACTCGTTATCCTTAGAACTCAAACCTGGTACAAACTCGTGAAATAATCATATGCTTTCAAACAACTAAAGCATATCCATTTGGTGTTATATTGTCAAGTAACCGTAAAATTTATCTCATATGAATTCACATTGATAACATAAAATAAGGGCCCGTTTGTTTAGTGGGTTTAGATTTAAAGTAACGGATTGATTTCTAGATATGATTGTTTGGTTGCTGCGTATAGAATGAAAATATGGAATCAATTCAAAAAATCCATTCCTCATGAAAGAGGTGGATGTCGATTTTTCATTCCTCTATGTGGTCCTACATCTTTGTCTTTTTTCCTCTTATTTTGTCCCTGTGGTTTACACATTTTGGCATCTTACATCCCTGTCAGAAACTTTTGGCAATATACATCCCCCGTTAGGCAAACGTTTGCCACAATACATCCCTCGTTAGGCATGAGGACTAACGGTGCAAATTTTTCCTCCGTTATCTCTTAAGGGGACTGAAAATATTACACCGTTAGCCTTCGTTAGCCAAACATTTGCACCGTTAGTCCTTTTTATTAGAAAAAAAAATTAAAAAATTTTAAAATTAAAAAAAAAAGGAAAATAATTTAAAAAATTAATTTTTTTTTAAAGTTAATATTAAAAAAAAAAAATCAAATTTAAAAAAAAAATATTTGCGAAAATAAAATAAATTTTTTTATAAATACGGATTTTTTTAAAATATTAAAAAAAAGGAAAAAAAATAAAAAAAATTATTTTTTTAAGTTAATATTTTAAAAAAAATCAAAATTTTTTAAAAAAATTAATATTTGCGAAAAAAAAATTAAAAAATACGCATTTTTTTTAATAAAAATTAATTTTTATAAAAAAAAAAATTTAAAATTATTTTTTTTAAAGTTAATATTTTAAAAAAAATCAAAATTTTTAAAAAAAATATTTGCAGTTCTCTCATAATAAAAAGAGTAAGCTACAAAAATCGTCCTTGTGGTTTTTCCTGGTCTCACACCACACACAAACATAAACAAACACAACCTTTACTCTCTCTCTATATTATCTTCATCATCCCCATCACCAAACCCTAGCAACCAAGCGCCGCCGCCCCCACTGCTGCCTCACCGCCGCTTCACCATCACCATCACCAATCAACTCCACATCTCATTTCCTTCTTGATCTACTACCACACGCGCCCTAAACCACCCTATTTCACCTCGTTTTATCACAAAAATCATCACCATCTTTCTTGTTTTTGAAGTTTATCACGTTTTGGTCTTGGAGGTCGAAGGTGAGACGAGTTTCAACTCGTATTTTGGTGAAAAACGTGACCTAGGGTCACGAATTTAATATATTCGTTTGGGTTTATGGTTGTAAACATGAAACTCAAGTGGGTTTTTGATTAAATGGATGAAGTAATGAGTTTGGCATCCGGGTTGTTGCTTTTCTTGATGTTTGGATGATTCTTGATTGGTTATTGTTGACCTTTTGTTGTCGTTTGGATTACTGTGGTGGTGACTGTTGAGGTGGTGGTCGACTAGGGTGTGGCCGGATGGTGAGAGAGGAGGGAGAGGCGGCTGGAAGATAGAGAGGGGGAGGGTTAGGATTTCTAATAGGTGAGTTGTGAAAGTGTTAGTGATATTAAAAAAAGGAAAAAAAAATAAAAATTATTTTTTTTAAAGTTTATATTAAAAAAAAAATCAAAATTTTTTTATAAAACATTAATTTTTTTATAATATTTGCGAAAAAAAATTAAAATTTTTTTTATAAAAATATTAATTTTTTTAAAAAAATTAATTTTTATAAAAAAAATTAGTTTTTTTAAAAAATACGCATTTTTTTATAAAAATCAATTTTTAAAAAAATTTTTCCCTTTTTTTTTAATTTTAACTTTTTTTTTTTTTTAATTTTAAAATTTTTTAATTTTTTTTTCTAAACAAGAGGACTAACGGTGCAAATGTTTGGCTAACGAAGGCTAACGGTGTAATATTTTCAGTCTCGTTAAGAGATAACGGAGGAAAAATTTGCACCGTTAGTCCTCATGCCTAACGAGGGATGTATTGTGGCAAACGTTTGCCTAACGGGGGATGTATATTGCCAAAAGTTTCTGACAGGGATGTAAGATGCCAAAATGTGTAAACCACAAGGATGTATTTTGCAGTTCTCTCAAATAATATTTTATTTTGTATAAAAGCATATATCCAAATCTAATATTTTAAACCAAACGATGGTATGCATGTGCTAAAACCAAATCCTATTCCACCTTAAATCCAATTTCTTTCAAACCTTTTTCAAATCTAAATCTAATTCCAATCCCACCTACAAATTAAACGGGCCCTAAGTTCATATTTATAGCATCATTTATCATATATATATATATATATATATATATATATATATATATATATATATATATATATATATATATATATATATATATATATATATATATAGACGTTATTGTGGTGAACAGCTTTAAAATAGATAAAATAGGCACATTTGTGAACCGTTAGATCAAGCACAATAAATGAGATTAGAAATTAAATAGATGAGTGACACAATTGTAATTAGATGGAACACAAATGGCATTATTAAATCTTGTACCATTAAAATTAACTAATACGTAATTAATGTTGTATCACTAAAAGAGGTATCAAGATTATTAGCCAATTAAATTTTACATTCCATAATCAACGTTTTGTTTTGTTTTTCCTTTTATTTTATTTTATTTTTATTATTTTTATACAATTTTGGTGACGCAAAAAATTTGTCATAAAAATTAGTGTCATTGTAAATACATCGTAAAATTTAATGTGTCACTTAATATGTATAAAAAAAATAGGTGATATATGTGTCGCTACAATGTTCAAAATTTATTTAGTGTGTCACTACAAATGTATTAATGTGTCACTACAAACCAATGTGTCATTATAGATAAATCGTTAAATTTAATGTGTCAGTTCATATGTATCAAAAAAAATTAAGTGATAAACATAATAAGTCGCTACAATATTCAAAAATTTTGTAGCGTGTCTACAAATGAATTAAAAATTTAGTGTGTCATTACAAATTACAAACTAGTGAGTCATTATAAATATGTCATAAAATTTAATGTGTCACTCCATATGTATCAAAAAGATTAAAATAACAACAATTCATTACGGAGTAATACACAAATCAAAATCCTAACATAAAAATACAAAAAAAGCAACTGATACTTAACAAGAGTCAATACCCAAAATTAGAAGATATGGAGTATACAACATTCCAAAACTGAGAAACAAAGTCCAATCATCTCACCCCAAACACACAAAACCACAAGACTAAAAAGTAAAGATACACAATCCAAAAAAAAAAAAAAAAAAAAAAAAAAAAAAAAAAAAAAAAAAAACCTTTGATTTTTGAAGAGAAGAGAAGAGGAAAAAACACGAGTAGAATCGGCAACCTCGTCCGAAAATGACACTGATATTATACCTATATACTATTAGTTGGGCTTTGCCCCCAACTACAGTAAAATAATAATATTTTATTATACCTGTTCCCGATCCTTCCTCACGCGATACACAAACCACACACTATCATCTTCCAACATTTCTACAAACTTCATTCTCCTTCACGTCTTCTCCAGAAGCTACCACACTCATCAGTCACATTAAATCCAAATGGCTCATCAAATCCATCAAGCTAACTGAACAAAAATGTCAAGATCCATCAAAAGCAAAACAAAAAAATCCGTAAGTATCCCACCTCTAATCTTTATAGTTACTTTCTTTTTTCTTCATAATGTTTTCTTTGATTATTGGTCTCAGTGGCTCGGTTTATGGTATTAAATAGTTCAATTGAATCTTAAAAGATTCAATTTCGAAATTAGGGTTTTATTGTCATTTGGGGATTTTGTTAATGGTACAAGTGTATTTTGGTGGAAATGAGTTTGGGTTTTTTTTGTTGTGATAAATTGAAAAGGTTCACCTTATTTTGCAGTTTTCCCAAGTTAGTTTAGGCTTATGAGGTTTGTTTATTTGTTAAGCACATGGGCGAACCTCTACTTATTTAGTTTGGCTACGTTTTGATTCGATGATTTTTGCTAACCATATACTCAAACCAGTTGGCCGGGTACATAAGAGCCAATATTTGAAAGGTTCACCGTCTGTAGTTGCATAAACTCTATATGATAATTTAGTGATGTCATTTTTTTATTGCAAATACAGTTGGTGATACTTATGGGGAACACAAATAGAGTTATGCACCTTGCAACTTCTCCCGATGGACATATGATTATGATTAGAACTGGGGGTATTGAAGAGTTCGTATATGCAATCGTTGCTAGGATATGGTTCTTGCGACTGCATATGATCATGAACTACCTCCGTACGGTATTAAATATTAAACCTGGCCTCACAAATTATGCTGCATTTGCTTCCATGCCCTATTTTGTTTTTTGTAATGGCAAGTAGCCTTGATTAAATTTTGGAAAATTGATTGCCTATCTTTGCTGACTTACCAAAAAAGCCCGAGATCAGACAACTATTCTGGAGCAGGTTAGTTATTAGTAAAAAGTAACAGCGCAACTAATGCTCTTTTATTTTTTTAGTCGCCATTATTTGTAATATCTTGAAGAACCTAATTTTAGTCGCCAACAAGTTAGTTATTAGTGATAGCGCAAATAATGCTCTTCTATTTTTTGGCTGCAGAGATAGTTGGGACACAGGTGACACTGGGAGGTGCAATGATAATGACGGCAGTTCTTCAATCACCCACAAGGTTAGTAGTAATCATATTATTTTTTGGGATAGATGTTATCTTGACCTGTGGGTTTGCAATCGTTTCTATGTAGGTGCGTGTTTCACGACAGACATTCCTGGCCCTTTGGAGTTTCAAACTCGGAGACTCACAAATTGCATTTTCGATCTTCAAACAGATAGTCATCCGGCCACCTCTGCTGAAACTCATCATCGTACATCAGTTGAAAGTTATAATCTACTTGCAAAACCAATACGTAAGTGTCTGCCATTTAAGTTTATTAGTTTCAGATGCGGTGACCTTAGTTTCCAAGGCTGAAGCGGCTTTCGTCTCTCACTATCTATTTCTGTTGTTTTGTTACAGCTTCTAACAATTTGGTTATCGGAAATCTATGTACGGGCCAACATTTGCACAGGTCAGCTCAGGAAGACCACACGCGGCCAGTCACAGAACATCCACCTCTGGGGTTTCATATTATCAATGCTGAAGGTGCGGAATCTCCATGTTGTATAAAAATGGTACGTGTTTTAGATTTTAAATGAAACATTTGTTGCCTGTGCTGAGACTCGCTTCACCTTATAATCAGGGTCACTCTTATGATCTTATCTTTTATTAAATATGATTAAATGTTAGCTGCTATCATGGCTTCTTACGGATTCTTCTGTTTTGCATCAGTAGGCGTGAACACCTCAAACGATGTGACTTCTGAATTGTTCGGTTGTGGAAGTCAACAGAATGCACACAACTGTGTTGCTGCATTTGCCATTCAAATCAGTACACAAGTACACAAACACCTGTTTAATTTACCACTTGGACTGGCTTCTGCCTCTGGTATAATCGAAGGTATGCGTTTAATTCAAGCTAGCGTGCTAAAGTTTATACAACCAATGAGTTAAGCTTCGTGAAATCTTGATCATTAGCATGTATTCCATTTTTAAAGATTTACATGTTTAGATATGCTGATTGAGGCATTGGTGGGTATACACATGACCATTGTTGAACTTAAATTTCGCAAGTCACACAGTATAAGTAGGCAATCCTTTAATAATTGAATAGTTTTGTTATAATTATTAAATAATTAAGTCATTATATCAATAATGAGTAAGTTATGATACATTTGAGACGGAAGGAACAACTGACGATGTGTTTACTGAGCAGGTAGTTACTAATTACCTCATAGTTCTAATGATTAAATGGTGAAGTTACTATGTGTTGACCAATGGCTGGCAAATACTGCTCTAACATGTTACGTGTTTAACGTGACGCTGTGAGGGTGTCTGTTGGTAGGCCTACTTTAGATGATAATGTGGGTGATGTTGTTGGTACAGCAATACGTTAAGTTGAGGAGGAGACTGGAATTCAGTTACATTTTGAACCTTTTGTTTCTACTTTTTGTTCCACTTGCTGAACTAAATTCAACAAATACTCATATCAGGTGCTGCAATAAAAATGGACAAAAGAATATATAATTGACTATATTTAAAAAAGATAGATAAAATTCGAAGATGTGAAATATGGAATAGAAAATGTATATCCCCATTTATTATCTAATACGGAGTATAGTTGATGATAATATATAACCAAAACCTAAGTTCTTTTTTAGAGCACTTGATCATGTCGATTTAGTTAATATATTATGTTTTTTTCCGAGTTTGCAGTGGTCATGGATACTGAAGGTTCAAAAGTGGAGGGGAACATCGTCTAAATATAACTTACGACAAGTTAAATGGGTAATGTTTTTATATTTTCAATAGGATATTAGCAGCAAAAATCAGAAAAATACTGATGTAACATGTGTTCCATTTCAGCATGCCACTGGATAAAGCATAACAAGTGACAGAATTCATTTTCTCCCTGTATTTTTTTGCAGTCATAAACCAAAGAAAGCTACACTATCAAAGTATTTGATAGCACATTTAAGCATCTTCTATTTGGTCCATACTATCTGTAAGTTGTTTATTAAATTAAGATTAGCATTTTCAAAAAGCTGATTATTGGAAAGTAGCAGGAGCTTAAATCAAGGCATTTACTTAAATTTTTCTATGTCTATCTAAACGAATGGATCCAAGCATCGTTGTTAGCAGGTTAGTTTTACTTAAATTTTCCTATGTTGCTGCTGCAGGTTTAGTCAAACCGCCAATCGGGCCAACGGATACTCATGAGTGGATTTACACATGTAGAGCTAGCACACACAATAAAGGGCCAACGGGTACTCATGCTGACGTTGATAGGCATGTAGAGCTAGCACACTTTGCTCTCTTCTTCAATCAGGTGTGTATTTTTTTAATTCTACCTTCTCCTACTCATAACGAGTCCAATGTTATAGGAGATTGCAAATGTATCCCCTTAACTTAGTGAACGATCAGGAGAATAATGCGGAAAATGTTAATATATCAGTATTTATTTAGGGAACAACTTTATGGGCTTGATTTGTTGCAGTACAAAATAGGGCTTAAATTGAGGCAAAGTGTAATTTATTGTTTGATTCTTTTGTTGTCACAAGATATGCATAACCTTTTTTTCTTTCTTTCATATCAGCTTTGTCACTTGCATACATGCTAAAAAATTAATGTCCACTCAAAAAAGGATTGCTGATTTCTTGTACCAGTTACTTGGCCTGTATTAAAATAAACCAAAAAGCTTTTATCATTGACGAAGATAGGAGCCGTTCAAGGAACTTGGAGGCGTTGAACGTCCAGAAGAACTTTTGTTTCATAATACTTAACGAATATGAACTATGTCATTTTTCATTCACTTTTCCAGGTTTAGTGATGCGTGGGAATTGCACCAGGCTTTACCTCTCGAGGGATCTCGAGAAGCTTACAACCCCCACCAGGCAGTGTACCTGATCGTTGTAGTATAGTATAGTGACAGGTACCGGGGGATTGATCGTTCAACTCAGGAATAGTGTCGCTAGGATTAGAAAGCCTAAGAACTAGGTCTAGAGGTGAGGGATGATTCTTTTTGTATTTTTATGTTTTATGAAAAGCAAGTAAAGATCTCGGGTTTTTAGAGGACTGGGCGGAATTAGTTGCTAGTCAACTAACCCAATAACTAAAGATGCAATCAAAATAAAATAATAAAAATGAAAACAAACTAATTAAACTAGTGATGTGAACAATAGATGGGAGAATTGTGTTTACTTAGATTTCACTACTCCCTAGATATCTTTTACAGGTTAATTGTTTGTTACAGTTGCGTGGATGACGGGTTATATTCCTTAATATCAGTCGTGGGGTGGCGTACTTACTTCCCCAACTCTATAAGCTCCTACTTTACTCCTATGTCGAGCCTGCAAGAAGCTCCTAACATGGGATCACTAGAATTCGCTCATGCATTAAATACAACCATAAAAACCTAGTACACATCGGTTCATGTTTCTTAAGACGTTCAAGCAAGTTACACAATGGAGATCTACCAGTTTTCTTAAGCCTAACATTGAAATCATTCATCCATTACAACTATAAACAAGCAATCAACCTATAATCAACATCTAGGTTTCATTACATCTAAGCAAACACACAAGAGATCTAGCCTAGCATGTTAAAATCAAGACAAGCGTAAGATATATTCAAACAACACATAGACATATTGAGTGAATTGAAAGGATACTTATCTCAATTGAACATGAAGGGCTTCAAGGGGTGAAAACCCTTGAAAATACTGTAAAAGTCGTGTTAGGGTTTATTAAGTTCGACCCTAAAATTCTCCTCTCTTTAGAATGAAAATTACAAAGAGTATATATAGATTTACTAAGGTGACGGCGTCAAGAAGAAAGTTCTGACGCCGTCAAGCCGCCGCCAAAAATATTCTCGGATTGCCTAGATCCAGATCTGACGCCGTTATGTGTATTGCTGCTCTGGGCCGTCACCACTTTTACTCTTGACGGCCTTGATTTGACGCCGTCACGTTTTCACTGGGCCGTCACCAAAATTGCTCTTGACGCCGTCATCAAATTCCTCTTGACGCCGTCAGGTACTGTTCCCAGCAAGGAAAATTAAGACTTTGCCATTTTTTTTCACTTTTATGCTCCAAAAACGTCCAAAATGCTTCCTTTTCCAGAATTCACTCCCAAAGTACCTAAAATCACAAAAGGAACGATTTAGGGCAATATTTAGGGCAATATTTGATTAAATGACCCCCTAAAAACGGATCATTTTTTGCCTCATCATATACCCTTACACTTGAGATTTGCTTGTCCTCAAGCAAATGCGCTTTTATTCTAATCAAAATACAAGTTAGGGGTCATTTAACACTAATATAAAAGTAATTACAACAAATAATCATTCCACTAAAGACCAAAGACAAGCACGGAGGTCATACACTAGCACCTCACAAATAGTGTTTAGATACTCACATCTCTCGGGTGTGATAAAGTATATATCACAATATGGAAATGGAAAACATCTCTCATTACCTGTCATAGCAAAATAGATTACCATAGGCTTGGGAAAGGATCAAACCTCCACCACATGGCATAAGCACCTAGGATAAACTATCAAAGAGGTCTTTTAAAGGGTTATAACGTTAGGTGTAGGGATATGGAATACACGGTTTTGTTGGATATAGGCAATCTTTACTGGTGGCGAGTTAATCATCTTGGTTTCACTCTCTAGGTCATCTCCTATACCAGTTTTGTATTCCGGACCTAGTTGCAAGCATTCTTTGTAGAAACCAAGTATCCTATTCATCACATACTCTACTCCTCTATGTCTATCCTCATCATTCCTATAGTAAACCGCTTGTTTGTGTTCATTTTCTATGTTTGATAGGAGGCGGTATTGTTCAACCTTATAAGGCATTTGGTAGGCAATCTCATCATTATCTTCCTTGAACCTAACTATCCCTAGAGTCGGATCATAACTCATCTTAGTGGCTTCAACGAACGGTTTTCCGAACACTACTTGACTTAGGCAATCATCTATCACCGGACGAGTATCCTCCACTATCATAAAATCGGTCTCATAAGTGAAATTTCTGACAATCACATGCAATCCTTTCACTCTACCTACAAAATTACTTATCAAATTTTTACTGGGCATCATCCTATAACCAAGTTGTTTCTTCATTACCCAATTATAATAAGTCTTAGTCATGATGTTTATAGGAGACCTAGGATCGATATAAGCTTTCCATACATGCATATGCCCAATGTTGCATGGTATGTTAATGTTAGAGGGATCGCCTACTTTAATAAGGGGTGAACCAAGGATATATGGTGTCTCGGGATCATCGAATAAATCTCTGTGATATTCCCGTTCTTCCTTGGTAGGCAACTTATCAAAGTACTCTTCTACAGTCTCTACTTCCTCTAACTTTTCTCCCTTATTAACCTCAACTTCCTTAATTTTATCCCTAGGCTCGGTTTCTATTCCAACTTCATCCTTGTCACTTTCTTCTATCTCCTTATCAATTGGTTTAACGGTGACAACATTGACAGAGTGGACGTGTTTGGACGACGAGGGGTCCTTAGTTTGGATTCCGCTATTGGCGTCCCTAGTGTCCTTCCTAGGTGTAGTTAACGCTTGGTTGTTGAGGGCTTTCAACAAGTTGTCAATTTTATTGGTCATCTCCGTTTGTTGTTGATTGAATTCGGTTTCAAACTTAGCTATGCGAGCTTCTTGAGATGCCATAAACTTGGACATCAATCCTTCAAGATTGTTGGTACTACCATAGTTATTAGAAGGATTGTTGTTGAAAGTTCGGTTGGAGGGTGGACCGTTTGGTTGGTAACGATTAGGCGGATTGGAGAAATTGTTTTGGTTTTGTTTCCACCTAAGGTTCGAGTGATTTTTCCAAGAAGGGTTGTAGGAATCACCATAAGGGTTTGGCTCGGGTTTGAAAGTGTACCACTTATCTCCTGCTTTGTCGGTACGCGAGGATGCGTAGTCCGCAAAAGCTGTTCCGGGGAGTTCCACGCAATCACAAGTGTCATGGGGACCACTACATAATTCGCATGAAGAAGTGATTTTATTCACTTGGCTTGAAGGCTTAGGAGCTTCGTAAGATTTCATGAGAAACTTGACTTGGTCCTCAAGTTCCATGATCCTACGGTCGGGAGTGCTAGAATTGTTCGAAGGCAAAGATATTGCCTTGACAGTTTTATTCAAATCACGGGGATCATTCCAACTTTCGTTGTCATAGAGAGCAAGATCTTCTATGAGTTCCCATGATTCTTCCGCACTTAGATCACGTAGCTTGCCACCGGCCGATTGGTCAATGGTTCGCCTTGTGGAGAGATCGATATGGTCATAGAAGATTTGGACTTGGAGCCAAAGATCTATGCCATGATGAGGGACTTTTTGGAGTAAGTCCTTGAAACGAGTCCATGCTTCATATAGAGTTTCACCTTGACGTTGTTGGAACATCAAGATATCATTTCTAAGCTTGGTAGTTCTCCCCGGTGGGAAAAATTGAGCAAGGAAACGAGTGGTGAGATCATCCCATGAGGTGATGGATCCCGCGGGTAAACGTTCAAGCCATTGACTAGCTTGATCACGTAGAGAGAATTGGAATAGGCGTAATCGGGTTGACTCTCTAGTTGTAACATCAAGGTCTATAGAATCTACGATTTTAAGGAAGTCCTTGAGATGTTTACTAGGATCTTCGGAACAAAGTCCATGGAATGCACATCCGCTTTGCACCAACCAGATGGTGTCGGATCGCAAGGGAGACACATTGGCTCCTTGGATGAGCTCAATAGTGTTTCGATAGCCTTGGTGGCTAGGTCAGGAATACTCTCCTAGGGTTCGGGGCCTAAGAGGTTGGTTAGCTAGTGGTGGGTTTTGTAGGTGGTCTTGTTGTGGTGGGTTGATGGGTTCAAAGATGTTTCCACCTTCCATGATGTCGGATGGTAAAGAGTTACGAACAAAAACATGAAGAAATAGATAGACTAAAGAAAACCTAAAAATAAAAATAAAATCTTACTAGAAAGGAATCTAGCAAGTAGACCTAATAAAAAGAAATTCTAACCTAGACAATAACTATTCCCCGGGCTGCGGCGCCAAAAACTTGATGCGTGGGAATTGCACCAGGCTTTACCTCTCGAGGGATCTCGAGAAGCTTAAAACCCCCACCAGGCAGTGTACCTGATCGTTGTAGTATAGTATAGTGACACGTACCGGGGGATTGATCGTTCAACTCAGGAATAGTGTCGCTAGGATTAGAAAGCCTAAGAACTAGGTCTAGAGGTGAGGGATGATTCTTTTTGTATTTTTATGTTTTATCAAAAGCAAGTAAAGATCTCGGGTTTTTAGAGGACTGGGCGGAATTAGTTGCTAGTCAACTAACCCAATAACTAAAGATGCAATCAAAATAAAATAATAAAAATGAAAATAAACTAATTAAACTAGTGATGTGAACAATAGATGGGAGAATTGTGTTTACTTAGATTTCACTACTCCCTAGATATCTTTTACAGGTTAATTGTTTGTTACAGTTGCGTGGATGACGGGTTATATTCCTTAATACGAGTCGTGGGGTGGCGTACTTACTTCCCCAACTCTATAAGCTCCTACTTCACTCCTATGTCGAGCCTGCAAGAAGCTCCTAACATGGGATTACTAGAATTCGCTCATGTATTAAATACAACCATAAAAACCTAGTACACATCGGTTCATGTTTCTTAAGTCGTTCAAGCAAGTAACACAATGGAGATCTACCAGTTTTCTTAAGCCTAACATTGAAATCATTCATCCATTACAACTATAAACAAGCAATCAACCTATAATCAACATCTAGGTTTCATTACATCTAAGCAAACACACAAGAGATCTAGCCTAGCATGTTAAAATCAAGACAAGCATAAGATATATTCAAACAACACATAGACATATTGAGTGAATTGAAAGGATACTTATCTCAATTGAACATGAAGGGTTTCAAGGGGTGAAAACCCTTGAAAATACTGTAAAAGTCGTGTTAGGGTTTATTAAGTTCGACCCTAAAATTCTCCTCTCTTTAGAATGAAAATTACAAAGAGTATATATAGATTTACTAAGGTGACGGCGTCAAGAAGAAAGTTTTGACGCCGTCAAGCCGCTGCCAAAAATATTCTCGGATTGCCTAGATCCAGATCTGACGCCGTCATGTGTATTGCTGCTCTGGGCCGTCACCACTTTTACTCTTGACGGCCTTGATTTGACTCCGTCACGTTTTCACTTGGCCGTCACCAAAATTGCTCTTGACGTCGTCATCAAATTCCTCTTGACACCGTCAGGTACTGTTCCCAGCAAGGAAAATTAAGACTTTGCCGTTTTCTTCACTTTTATGCTCTAAAAACGTCCAAGATGCTTCCTTTTCCAGAATTCCCTCCCAAAGTACCTAAAATCACAAAAGGAACGATTTAGGGCAATATTTGATCAAATAAATTCAAATTCCGGCTTAAATGACTCCCTAAAAACGGATCATTTTTCGCCTCATCATTTAGCGGCCAACACTGCTTTGTATAGCAGATTTAAAAAGGCAATGTATGAAACTATTGACTATCGCAGCAACTATCACATTATTGCAGGTTTACCAATGTTTTTACACACACCTACAACACACATCACAGAATACTTCTTTGGGAAAACACCCCGCGGCAACGCGCAGGTTTCCCAACTCGTTAAAACTATGAATATTGACATACATTATTAACCAACTAATACACAATAAAATATTATTTAATACACATGGATTTATAAATCAAGAACAACAATATGTACGAGTACACAAACTCATCTATGTACACAATCAGTACACGTATACATCTAAAACATTATCTAATAAAAAATCAATGTAGCCTTACACATGTCTATGTACACAATCAGTACACAATATACTTGTAGCCTTACACACGTATGGATCATTTTTTACAAGATTGACATATCACTCAATATTTTGATGATTCACACATTCAAAGTGACTAATCCATCAACTGTCCTTAACCCCAAAAGAAATTAAAGTGACTAATACACATGGCAGCTGTGATACACATACCTATGACGATGGTGGTTGTTGTCATGGCACAAGACGGCAGCATCAGATATTTGGATGGATCGATTCAGATCTAATGTCGACAAATAGTAGGGCAGTGGTGGTTCGAGTTGAGATACACACCGGTTCTTTAAACATTAGCAGCCGCCATAATACTTAGATCAGGCCTTGTCGACATTAAATCTAAAAAAGAAAGGCTTTTGTGGTTGTTGATGCTAAAGAACATGCGGTAGATACTGGCAAGAAAGATGTGGCGGTTAGTTACATGGAGATGCGGCGGTTGGTTACACGATAATTGACGCGGCATAAGGTGATTGTGAATATCGCAGATCTACAATTTTATTTAAATGGAAAGCGAATTTTTGTTTTGATATGATGAGAATGGGAGACGGCAACTAGAGTGTGAGGATATAGAGAAATATAAGGAAACATAAAAGCAAGTATCATGTGAAGAAGAAACATTCCGGGACTGATTGTTGTCGGGAAATGTTGCGGCTAACACTAGCGGTGGCTAGGAAAGAATTAAGATATGGTTTTCGTTTATGAAAGAGAGAGAAGTGGTGAGCACTAGGTAACAGGTTGAGATAATGATAGGTTGGGAGGTAGGTCAATTACCCATAATACCCTTTTAATTATACTCGTATTATATAAATAAATTATTTTAATCTTGTTCAATCAAGTTTGATCCAACGGTTAACAAGTGTGTCTATTTTATCTATTTTAAGCTTGTACACCATATGAACGCATATATATATATATATATATATATATATATATATATATATATATATATATATATATATATATATATATATATATTGATGACGTATAGTCCGCACTCGGGTCACGAACCCGACCAATGGACGTTACTAATACCCAAGCCCATCATTCGTGGGCTATCATGATAAAGATTTGGGCTTACAAAGGCCCAAATTCGAATCGATTATTTATGGTCTTGATATAGGATCTCTTATTTATGGGATAGGGATCAATGGACCGAATAAGGTGGGATACGCCGAAGGGTAAGGAACACGAAACCAACAAGGATTTCGTGTGTATATAAAGGGCATCTCGGCTCTCATTAAGGTATCATCTCATAACCCTAATTCTTCACTAAAACCCTAAAACCGATTACTTACTCTCACGCCAGAGGATAATCGTGGGAGACAATCCCACTGTAAGCCTAACGGTGTTCTTTATTCTCTTAGTGCGCAGGTCTCAGCATCAAGATCCAATTTATAAGGGAATAGGAATCCAAACAAGAAATGCCCAAATTTTGTATCAACAAGTGGCGCCATCCATGGGACAACACACTAAGAACTAGAATGACAAAGCACGGAAACTTAAACCAGCGGACTCCGCAGGCGAAGAAAACGTATGGCGACCTACAGGGGAAGAAGCAGCAAAGTGATTCAGCCCCTAAGCAGGCCTCTGGAACAACCAGTGTGCCCAAACACCAAGGATCAGGCTCAGATCTGATCTTTACGACAATAGGACCGCTCACAGGAACTACCTAGGCCACTACAACAACCACTAGCGCGGAAGATCTACAACGCACTCCTTTCACCACCCCCACCAAACGGTGCCAGAAACAGACCCCATTGAGCCGCCACGTACGCCTATTTGAAACAAGGGTCCTGATTTGGAAACAGACATCCTCGCGCTAGAAGGAGTCGCGCCTGAACCAGCGCCAAGTGATTTCGTGTCTCAAAACTATGAAACCTTGGCTGCCCTTGTACAAGAGGAAGCGAAAAAGAGGTCAAGTCAGAGCCTGCAAGCCCGGCTCAACTTCGACCCTGAGTATGAAGCATCTACACCGCGTCACCGAAAGGAGAGGCGCGAGAAGGATAGCCGCCGACCCCCAGCTGACTTACAATACCTGGAGGAGCACGAAGATGATGGATGGCGTACCAATGCCCACACTAGGCTTGGTAGTCGCAGGGTCCATGATAGACTTGGGCGACGGCGCTCCCCAAGCGAAGGCCCTTCAAGCTTGGATTCTGAGGACAGTCGACACAAGCGCCGCAAAAGAGTAAGCTCGTCCTCAAGTGACTCGTCAGATAACGAGGACGAAGAAACAGGACACTGGAAGTCCAGGAAAAGATACCGCGACCAGGAGGACGAAGATATGTCTCGTCCCTAGCGCCGCCAAAAGGTTGACGCATTCACTCGGCGCATCAGTGATTTTTCATAAGATAAGAGAAGGCGCATGCCCGCTAATGTTAAAACTTATGATGGGACATGTGATCCTGACGACCACCTAAAATTTTTCGAATCAGCCTCTACCATCGAAAATTGGCCACAACCCGTGTGGTGCCACATGTTTAACTCTACAATACTAGGGAATGCGCGAAACTGGTTCAGTAAGATGCCACGTAGAAGCATCGATGGATTTGAAGAGTTGCGGAAGGCGTTTCGCTTGAACTTTACTCAGAGGAAGAAGTGTGTCAAGAACCCTGTCGAGCTTGCTAGGGTAAAACAGCGCCAAAGGGAATCGACAAGCGCTTATGTGGAGCGTTATAAGGACGAATGCATACACGTCAAGGCATGCCCCGAAATACTAAAGATCTCAGGGTTTATGAACGAAATCAATAACCCAGAACTTATCAAAAGGTTAAACGATAAGGTTCCCCAAACCTTTGACAAACTTATGAAGCGCACGAGGTCCTTTATCCAAGGAGAAGCCGCCGCTGCGGATAGCAAGAAAGGCTACTCAAACTATAGGTCACAAGAACAGCCCAGGAGACAATCCAACGACCAGAGTAGCAACAGTAACAAAAGCTACCGCAGTCAGGGGGCAAACGAGGGAATGACAAGTATACCCCACTAACGAAGACTCCAAAGGAGATATTTGCGACGGAAGGCGCGAACTTCCCGAAACCCCCACCAATACGCACCCCAGAGGAGCGGCGCGTAGGGAACGGGTACTGCGAGTATCATGGACTGAAGGGTCACACCACCAACGAGTGTGTCCAATTGCGCCAACAAATTGATAAGCTAGTAAAAGAAGGCAGATTGGATCATCTAGTTAAGAACATCAAGGATGGGAAAGGCAAACAAAAGACTGGGAGCAAGAAAGAAGCACCTAAGGACAAGGCTGACACCATCTACATGATACAATCATGGCAGCGAAAGATTAGGCAAAAGGTCAGCCAAAAATTTTCTTATGGAAGCGAAATCTCTTTCCCCACCTTGGCTGCAGACAACGTAGTGGCGGACCCACTCACCATCGAGATAAATGCGGGGGGTCACGATATCCACCGCATGTATGTTGATGGAGGGGCATCCGCAGATATAATTTATGAACATCGTTTCAAAATATTGCGACCTGAGATACAAAGTCAGTTAAGCCCGGCCACGAAGTCGTTGACTGGATTTACGGGAGAAAAGATATGGCCCATAGGGAAAATACGACTACTAGTTGTTGTTGGTAATAACGAACTCTCCACGGCAGCCAGGATGAATTTTATGGTGATCAGATCTCCTTCGCCATACAATGGCATTATTGGAAGACCAGGAATATCAGTCATACACGCGGTACCGTCCACAACACATGGGATGCTCAAATTCCTGGTAGAAGGCGGCATTGTCACCCTCTACAATACCACCATACCACCTAGAGAGTGTAACACGATTACATGTGAGACGACACACACTCCAGAACAGCGCGCAGCTAAAGTATCAAACCTGAAGGTCGCAATTCATCCTGGTTACCCGGAGCAAGAAGTATCGACCCGGGGGATCGCTGTCTGATAAAGGCAGAGCGGCCGTATGCGCGCTCTTTCAAAGGAATCTGGATATCTTCGCATGGGAACCAAAGCACATGACTGGTGTGTCGCGCTCGATTTCAGAACACAAGTTGAAAATCCGACAAGGATACTCTCCAGTACGGCAGAAAAAGCGCGGCCAGGCTCCAGAGCTTGCAAAAGCCATTCTAGAGGAAGTAAACAAGCTTGTGGACGCAGGTATCATGCGAGAAGTCTATTACCATGACTGGCTCTCCAATCCAGTGATGGTAAAAAAGAGTGATGGTAGTTGGCGGATGTGTATGGATTTCACTAATCTAAACAAAGCATGTCCACAAGACTGCTACCCACTACCAGAGATAGACTGGAAGGTAGAATCTTTGTGCGGATACCCCTTTAAATGTTTCTTAGACACATACAAAGGGTACCACCAAATCCAAATGGATAAAGAAGATGAGGAAAAAAACAGCCTTCCACACAAGCCAGGGTGTCTATTGTTATACAAGATGCCTTTTAGCTTAAAGAATGCGGGCGCCACCTACCGGAGATTGGTAGATAATGCATTTGAAAAGCAGGTGGGCCGCAACCTAGAGGTCTATGTTGACGACCTTGTCATAAAAAGCCATACCAAATACGGATTGGTACGCGACATTGAAGAAACATTTAGAACACTAGGAAAGATCAACATGAAGTTAAATCCTAAGAAATGCGCTTTTGGCGCTACAGAAGGCATGTTCCTTGGATACTTGATAGAGCCTGATGGCATTAAGCCATGCCCAGAAAAAACAAAGGCTGTCATCCAACTCCCTTCACCACGCACGTTGAAAGAATTCCAGTCTCTGAATGGAAAACTAGCCAGGTTGAACAGATTCCTGTCCAAATCAGCAGATAGGTCACTCCCCCTCTTTAAAACACTCAAGAAGTGTACAAAAAAAGGAGACTTTCATTGGACTACGGAAGCTAAAGAAGCTTTTACACAGCTTAAGCAACATATAGCAGCGCTTCTCACGCTAGTCGCACCCCGACCAGGGGAAGAGTTAATTGTGTACTTGTCTGCGACTCATGGAGCAGTCAGCGCGGTGCTACCGACAGATAGGAACTCCGTACAAACACCGGTATATTTTGTAAGCAAAGCACTCAAGAAGACAGAGATTAACTATAGCGCAATGGAAAAGTTGGTCTTGGCGTTAGTATTCGCCGCCAAAAGACTGCGCAGGTACATTCAAGCACACCCAATAGCGGTGATCACGGACCAACCTATCAAGAAATTTATCTCCAAACCCGACGCATTGGGGCGATTACAAAAGTGGGGTGTGTTGCTAGGCGAGCATAACATCTCTTATAGACCACGCACTGCGGTTAAGGGGCAGATACTAGCAGACTTCATCATCGAAAAACCAGACACTGATGTTGCACCTTCACGGAGCGAGGTAGAACTACAAGAACCGTGGGTCTTATTTACGGATGGATCTTCATGCGTGGACGGGTCGGGCGCAGGCCTTATCCTCACCAGTCTAGAAGGAATGGAATTCACTTACGCACTACGCTTTGAATTCACAGCCACAAACAACGAGGTAGAGTATGAAGCCCTAATTGTTGGATTACGCATTGAAACTCGAATGGGTATACGCAACCTAGAAGCAAATGTGGATTCCCGATTAGTAGCCAACCATGTGTTGGGCGAATATGTGGCTAAAGAGGATAATATGGTTCAATACCTCGACAATACCAAGTCACTAATCCAGGGTTTTGACAGGTTCACCATTAAACAAGTTCCTAAAGGGGAAAACAGAAAAGCGGATGCACTAAGCAAGATCGCATCTACAAGCTTTGTGCACCTGTCAAAACAAGTATTGGTGGAGATCCTAAAGAACAAATCAATCTCGGAGATGAAGATATCTACGGTGATAGAGGAGCAGGATCCTACGTGGATGACCCATATCGTCGAATTTATAAGCAAGGGCATATTGCCCCATGAGCAGAAGGACGCTCGACGGATACGGTGCACAACGCAGAGGTTCGAACTTCGAGATGGTATCCTATATCTGCGCTCATTTCTACAACCATGGCTTCGGTGCGTTGGGCCTCTTCAGGCAGATTACGTACTCCGAGAGATCCACGCCGGTTCATGCAGTATGCACTCAGGACCACGGTCCGTTGTAGCGCGAGCCTTGCGGTCAGGATACTACTGGCCCACTATGCATCGCGATGCGCGTGATGTGATAAAGAAATGTAGCGACTGCCAAGTTCATAGACCCATCCCGCGCTAACCACAACAAGAGCTAATGCCTATTACTTCGCCATGGCCATTCTATAAGTGGGGTATCGACATTGCGGGCCCTTTCCCTGTTGCAGCAGGGGGACTGAAATTTCTTATTGTGGCTATAGACTACTTCACTAAGTGGATTGAGGCAAAAGCAGTGGCGACAATCACAGGTAATCAAGTAAAACGATTTGTTTGGGAAAATATTGTATGCCGCTTTGGATTACATGGGGAAATCATTTCGGAAAACAGAAAACAATTCTGCGATAACCCGTTCAAAGACTGGTGCGCGAAACTAAATATTACACAACACTTCGCGTCGGTTAAACACCCACAAACCAATGGTTTGGTTGAGCGTGCAAATCATAGTCTGGGCGAAGGAATTAAAGCGCGCCTCAACAAATACAAAGGAAGATGGGTGGATGAATTGTCGCACGTCTTGTGGGCGCACCGTACGACAATCAAAGTTAGCACTAGAGACACTCCCTTTTCTCTTGTCTATGGGACAGAAGCTGTCATACCAGCTGAAATTGGGATGCCAACTATTCGTACTGCGGAAGTTAATGTCGCAACCAATGACGAAGAACGACGTATAGACTTGGACCAATTGGAAGAAAGGCGCGAACGCGCAGCTATATGTGAGGCAAGAGCTAAGTCAAAAATGAAGGGATACTACGATGCTAAGGTTCGAAGCACCTCATTCAGACCAGGCGACTTTGTATATCGCGCTAATGATGCGAGCCACACAGAAGATACAGTAAAACTTGGACCAAAGTGGGAAGGACCCTATGAGGTCATTGAAGCACTAGGAAAAGGTGCGTACAAGCTGCGTGACATGGATGGCCGTGAGCTACAACGCACATGGAATATTTGCAATCTCAAGAGATGCTATCTTTAGGAAAGGTTACGGCCCCGCGCACGGACACCTCCACGCTTTAGTAAGTGCTCAATAAATATCCGCGTATTTACATTTTGTTTCATCTAGGCAAATGTCTTTCTTTTCCCAAAAACTTGCAAGCATTAATTAAATGTCGCGGTTTCTAGCTAACTCCGCGACACACTTCACTTTGTTGTTTACATATTATTTATGTCTCAATATTGTTGTTATACTACCTTTTGCCTACAAGGCATGCATGCACTTATTAAAACCCACGATGGTAAATGATGAGTAAACCTACTAAATAACTCGTTGAGTAAGAGGGTTGCAAACCCATCAACTTCGGATCACGCATCCTTGTTAAATACCTTACTCTCAAGACGTTGGAGTAAGTTCAATGTGCATCCCACGACGGATGGGCAACAATGCACACTGTGCGCGTTTAACAAATAAGGAGTCAAGACTCTTGACTCCTTGATATGGTATTCGCAGTACGCTGCATGTCAACCCATACACTTGTGAATTTCATATATATTTGCGTATACATTAAGTTATGAACTTCATACACGATTATGTTATACGTGATTACAGATTCCGGTAATCTTTTTCAAGGGCGTTTATATAACAGTTTGATTCTTAGACATAACATAAACGTCTTTTATGCAAAGACAGATAACTAAGTACAAACATCATAACCGCAATCACATTTAATACAATATGCGTACAATCGCACTTTCTAAATAACATTTTATTATGGACTACGAGTTCATACAAAGTATAGATTCAACATGCACATGTGCAACAAAATGTTAATCTATTACAAAACATCACAAAGCCAAACAGCCTAAATACTATGGGAGCGTCTAAGCTCTGAGCTGCCAACCCGGTACGCAGCACTCCCAGCTTCCTCAAGCTTCTTCAACAGATCACTATCCTTGGGTGACATTGTCACCACGCTAACAGGTACTCCATCAGATCTTGGAATATGTGTTGCACCAATACCACCGAGGATGGCCTTCCCCTTCACACCCTCCTTCTTCGTAAGTCTCATAGCATGGGCCTCCAAGGATTCCTTCAGTGGGATTTCCTTCTCAAGGGCAAAAGGATTTAGGATATCACGCGGACGAGCAAAGATAGGTACCTGCATCTGCGACACATCTGGCTTCAGAAAATAATCAGGTTGTGCCTCAGCGCCCTCTGCTGTGTGCCTAGCCAAGGTTAACCCCTCCATAATAACACCTATGGGGTAGTCTTGGTCGCGCTCCAGTTGAGCAATGTGAGGAAGCTCTAAAAGCTTCATCTTCTCCATAGCAGCGACAAGCTCAACATAGGCATTCTCGTTGTAACCTGGCACTTGTGCGGTAGGCACTGTCAACATCTTGTTCTCATGCAACTCCTCTACAGCCTCCGCCTTTCCACGTGCCAACGCGCATTGAACAATGTCCCCGAATGACTCTCTCACCTCTTGAGAATCCAGAGTACTCAAAGCAGCAAGGCGCAAGCCATGGCTGATAAGCCACCTGCGCTCAGCAATTGATGACACCAGGTGCGGGTATAGCTCTTCATCTTACTCAATACTGAGCTTGCGCATCTTAACCTCTTGCTTCTCCAACGACCCCTCTACAGCATTGCGAAACTCATCCAACCTAGAGAAATGTTCGTTCTTCCCATGCTCCATGTACCTCAAGACCCAAAGACAAGTAGCCTTGTAATCTTTCAAACCAGCATACTCTTGGCTCACTTGGGCAAGTAACGACATTTTCTCCTCAGCAAGCTTCTTGGCATACGAATTTGTTGACTCTACCTCAGCCCGAGCATCAACCAACTGCGCCTTTAATAGCGTAATTTCCTCATCTTTTTGCATACTACGGCTACCTTCACCAGTATACCTTGCTTTTAGCTGTGAAACTAATGTGGCCTGGTGCGCAGCGGCCAAACCCAGTTCGTCTATAATATGGTCCGTTGGCACATCCTCAAATGCCTTAGGCTCAGTCCCTTGGCTCTTCTGCGAAAGATCATCAATATTAAAGGGACTCGCCTTGGGTGGCGATTTCCCAGCACGCGCAGCAGCATCCCCAGCAGCTTCAACACTGCATGCAAATGACAAGGGTTCAAGGTTATTTTATAGTATCAACGCAGAATATGAACTAAAGTTTTTAAAGACACAAGTCTCATTACTTACTTGGGGGAGGAGTTTCAGTTGTATCCTTCTCAGCAACGGTGGGCAACGCATCCTCCTCTGATAACGATCGCCCGCCAAGGATAACACGACGCCTTCTCTTGGATGTACCTGCTCCATCACCACCAGAAGCTTTCTTGCGCTTCACCCCTTGGCTAGCCTCCTCTGGCTCACTTTCAGCCCTAGTGATCCCCACACTTTCTGACGAATCTATGCGTGATAGCTCTACCTCTGGGGATTGTACCCTAGGATTTGGAACACTGCGCACTGGGGTCGCCTCTAAAACTACTTGAGGGACATTCTCTGGCTATTCCTGTACGAACTCCATTGTGCGCCCCGAAGTAGCCTCCAATATCGGCGCCTCACCTTCTCTTAAGGGGCGTACCCCTACGGTCACCTGTTTGGGACTCGCCAAGCACACCACGCTGAATAAATCCATCTCTGCGGAACAAACAACAACAAAACACAAAGGGGGTTACATAAGCTACAATAGGAAAGAGCGCTTACACTAATAAGCGAAGGAGAAGGAAGGACAAGCACCCACCCCGGTCATCCTCGTCCAAAAAGGTTGGCACTTCGTCAGGACCTTTGAAGTAATTATGACTAATGCCCATATGCACCAAAAAATCTTCTGGGTAGGCGTTGATCGTGATGCGCTTGGCATTTATTGTTTCCGCATCATCTGCGCTATACGTCCCGGGTAGGGATGGCAAAAGCACCCGAAACCGACAGGGAAACCCGAAACCCAAATCGGATGGGTTGGGTTCGGGGGCGGGTTCGCGGGTTTGGATACGGGTTCGGGTAGAAGTATTCTTTTTTTCTCGGGTACGGGTTTGGCTGTGGGTTCTGGTAATACCCGCCCGTTTTCCTAATTTTATACCCTTCTATTTTATATAAACTATAAAGCCCAAGCCAAGTTGTGGACTCTTGACCCTTAAGAATTAAGATCACTATTATCAAAGACATTTGAATTTTGTACTTTTTCTTGAAATTATTATCATGATTGGTTCGAAATGTTAAATCGTATGATATGATATTGAAGTCGTTTTATTTAAGTAATAAAAACTTTGAATATTAGGGTGTTTTGATTTGTTTTCGGTGGAGTTTTTTAACTTCATACCCGCAATTTTGTCCAGCAGAGATTCTATCGGGGATAACCGATACCCGCGGATAAAACCAAAAAACCGATGGATAATACTAAACGGGTACCCATCGGGTTTTGGGGCGGGATATCATAAACGGGTACGGGTACGGGTACGGGTTCACTAAAACCTAACCCAAACCCGACCCATTGCCATCCCTAGTCCCGGGGGTTGGGCGCTCATCCTTCGGTAACGACCCTTGGGTATAGAACTCGAAATCCCATGGAAACAATGTCTTATCAACCCAGAAGAATTTCTCCCTCCAATTCCTAAGCGCATCTAACTTTTCCGTATAGCATTGCAGTCGCCCTGCGCGCTTGGAAAAAGACACCCACCCGTTTGACCACGACGTGTGATAAAACGCGCGGAACATATAGATTGTGGGGTTAATCGCCAACAAGCGACAATTTACTTCGAAGTTTGTTATTTTGGCTGCGCCTATGCAGTGCAGTTGGGAAATATGGAGGCGATAATAGTTTAGAACATCGCACAAGAATAAAGAAATGGGCACACGTTGATTAGCAAATTCAAAAAAGCGTGTGTATACCCCTACTTTCCCTTCAGGGAACTCCGCTATGGATGAAGTTGCCACCGGAACTACCGGGTGCAACGTGAGCGGGATATAATAATCCGAGGTGAACTCACGAAGTTCATCCTCGGTTATATCGGATGTAAAGTCGGATAATCTAAGAACCATGATTAGAATTCGATAGATTCTAAAGCGTGCGCACTATTACCTTAGAGCTTGTTGATTTCTTGATTGCTGTTTGGGAAGTTTGACAATGGTGGCAATGAAGATTATTTTGTGCTAGCCACAATGAAATGGGGGCTACACTTTATATAGGGTTACACACATTCATGGATGATTGACATGTCTACCCCACTTGCTCTAATAGTGTGGCTGGGAGATCAAGAGGTGAGATACTTTTCACCCACCCTCTCACGATTTACGAGCGATATTTGGGACTTAATTGGACTAGATTCATCATATAATTTTTAGGCGGGAAACACTTGAAGCTTCCCCGCTACACATCCCAGGATATTTTCGCTACAGCTGTTAGTCTAGCATCCGCGGTTTCACCTTGCGCATACTAGACTGGGGGACATGATGACGTATAGTCCGCACTCGGGTCACGAACCCGACCAATGGACATTACTAATACCCAAGCCCATCACGCGTGGGCTATCATGATAAAGATTTGGGCTTACAAAGGCCCAAATTCGAATCTATTATTTATGGTCTTGATATAGGATCTCTTATTTATGGGATAGGGATCAATGGACCGAATAAGGTGGGATACGCCAAAGGGTAAGGAACATGAAACCAATAAGGATTTCGTGTGCATATAAAGGGCATCTCGGCTCTCATTAAGGTATCATCTCATAACCCTAACTCTTCACTAAAACCCTAAAACCGATTACTTACTCTCACGCCGGAGGATAATCGTGGGAGACAATCCCACGGTAAGCCTAACGGTGTTCTTTGTTCTCTTAGTGCACAGTTCTCTGCTTCAAGATCCAATTGATACGGGAATAGGAATCCAAACAAGGAACACCCAACTTTTTTATCAACATATATATATATATATATATATATATATATATATATATATATATATATATATATATATATATATATATATATATATATATATATATATATATATATATATATATAGGGATATCTTAGCTACAATTTTTGTAGCCAATTGGCTACAATCTTTTATAAAAATTACACTAGCAATGAATCAGGGACCCATAGAAAAGAATCAGGACCCACAAAAATAATCAAGGACCGACATTTAATAGCTTAAAATTGTAGCCAATTAGCTACAATAAATTATAGCTAATATATTCCCTATATATATATATATATATATATATATATATATATATATATATATATATATATATATATATATATATATGTACGAGCATTGTAGAACCCGTGCTACGCACGTGCTGAGAATCTAATTGTTAATCGTGTATTCTTTCTGTATATTGGCGAGTGTATACTTAAGTATTATTTAGTATGTTGTATGAAATGTTTTAACTTTGTTGTATAAAATTTTAAAAATGTTTGATGTTGTTTTTGTTTTGTGGTATTGTATTTTATATATGGCTTTTAGTTATTAAGTTGTGATAGCTTTGTTTCTTTTGGCCTCTTACTTAATTGAATGATAAAAAAATATGCCTTTGTTTCTTTTGGTCTATTACATTGCCCTATGATACTTGTCTATTAGACGGTTTTTGCTTGGTAATATGAAGCACACGGCGTCTATCTAATTGGTCATAGTTTAATATGCGTTTAATTTTGTCTCTCAATAAACACACTTGCACTTCGCAAGTAATTGATCAATAAATTGAGAGTAGCTTAATTACAAAGATGATTGCTATTCTTTTTTCATACTTTATTGCATGGTTGTGATTCATTGTATTAGAAGTTTCTCTTAGTTGTTAAAATCACTTTAAAAGCACCCTCCAAATACCCTCCAAATCAGTATATACACAAATGACATTGTCCTTTAATGATTCCAAAAACAAATAACAAAACTAATATTTTTGTTCGACTTTTTAATTTTCTTTAAAAGTGATTGAGTATAAAAAATTGTTGCCTAACAATGACATGGCGTATATGCTTATAACGTGGAAGTTTATTATAAGACGAACATTCATTCATACTTTTTTATTTAATAGAGTTTGAATTTTATATTTTAGCATGATCATGATGATAAAAAAGTTAAAAAATATAACTTTCACATCATGAGATTACAAAATTAAAGCTCAGGTTAATTAATCCTCCAACAATTCAGTATATACATATATGGATATCAAAGAGTCAAAAAGATTAAACGCAAACAAAATATTAACATTCAAATCCATCCAACTATTGAGTGTCACAATGAAATCATCAATAAAATTTATGATAATGAGATTGATTAGAGGATGATTCAGCTTCATATATTGTAGACAACCGAAGCCTAAAGTACCGAACAACCAACCGAGTTTGCCTCGATGAATATCTTTGCATTCCATTGGTTGAGCATGTTTTCGACACTCCTAAGCTCGAAGACGATTGTTGTTGGCATCTTTCTTGTGAGGAAAGCTTTGCATGAACATAATTGTTTCTCGGTAGTGATCAGTCTCTTGTTTAATCCTTTCTTCTTTCTCCAACTGGACTTTAAGTTTCTCTTCGTCATATTTTTGTTGTTGCAACTCGAGTTGAGTTAGTTGTTTTGCTTTCTTCCTCTTCTTTTTATTCTAATTATTTTTTTTCCTTCATCCATTCCCTGACATTTGGAAAATCGATAATACATATAACAATAGAACTTAACTTTATCCCCCACGAATACTTTTTTTAATAAAACGAAATGAATGAATCATTAACAACACATATATTTTGTATAAAATCAAATACATTTTACGTGTATGAATATATTTTGTAAAAGGGAAAAAAAAGACATACGGTTGTTAGTGAAGATATCATCTCCTATACCATCTTCTTGCCCAAACCTATCATGCAAAAACAACACATATAAGATTACAAAAAATCAATCATTAACAATACAATCACAAACAAATACCCATATATCAGCATGTTTGTCAACGTTATTAATCATTTTGGAGCTGCTCATTACACACGACAACAACCAAAACTAAAATTAGTATCATATCACATTACCAAAAGAAACAATTCAAATAAATAAATATACATCACAACCATTTTTCAATAACCTTCTTCATCAACGACTCATGCACGCCACGATAACTAAAATGAGTTTGGTTGAACGTGGTGTCGGTGGCGGAAACAGTTGATGTTGGTCGGTTCCGGTGGATGTGGTGGTGGAATAATTTGTTGTCGGTTGCTAAATTTTGCTATTTATACTCAAAAGAAGTAGTTGATAGAGTTACCCAATTAATTTTCCTATTAAAGATCAAGTAATGCATACTCTAATAATTAAAATAGACTCTCCAAATTCCTTATTCCATGTAACCTTTACAATCATAAGTGCCTCAATGAATACATGAACACTTCGCATGCCCCTCATAAACATGGACGTGGCATTAATCTTGATTCTTCCATGGCTACATTTTTCACTTCTAAAAACTATGTCATCAATGCTCCTAAAAAAATTGGTGTCATTAATACTCCCCCTTAAATTTTAGTACTCAATCTTATATATATATATATATATATATATATATATATATATATATATATATATATATATATATATATATATATAGGGTAAGGATCCAGTGAGAAGAAAACTTATAATGAGAAGGATGAGAAATAACTATAACTACATATTTGAGATGCGTCGACTTGAATTAGATGCATCTCTATTCATTTAGATGCATCCCAATTAGTTTCGAAAGTAATTTTGAAGTGAAAACGATGCAAATTAGTACTTGCAACAAATTTGACCCTCATAGGATGAAAAATACATAGGATTTTCCTAACTTGCTAAAATGCATCTAATATATGTATATGCATATAATTTTTAGCTAGAAAATATATTATGGTGCATCTAAAAGATTAGGGATGCATCTAATTCAAGTCGATGCATCTTTAATATAAGATTATAGTTATTTCTCATCCTTCTCATTTGATCCTAAGTCTATATATATATATATATATATATATATATATATATATATATATATATATATATATATATATATATATATATATATATATATATATATATTGCTCGTTTTATATCATTTTATATAAGATTTGGTACGTAGTTGCTTAAATGTTTTAATCTCAGTTATTATTGAGCAATTGGTGAAAGTTAGCAATAATAGACGTGTTTTAGAGCAAAATGGATCAAATTCGAAAAATTCCAAACTGATAAGAATACGCCATATCATTCTAGACAGATACGCCGTATACCAAGTCTTGGACGATTATCAAGACCATTGCCTGACTTTGAAGAATACGTTGTATCCAAATATCGGATATGTCGTATATGAAACTTTGGTCAACAAGAAGAATTGACTTGTTTAGTCCTGATACGCCGTATTCACTTCAGAAGATACGCCGTATCGAGCACGATAACTTCACCAGATATTCAAGATAAGAAGACCCGATACGGTGTAATCATTATAGGTCGTACCAGGAAGGCGGTGTACGAATATTTTAAAATATATTAATCTTGGACCCCACGCGAAATTACACGAATACGTCGTATTGGTAAAACCAATACGCCGTATCGACCGTATTTGAAAACCTATAAATAGAAAATCTAAAGTCCGTTTTTTAGAGTGGAGATAACCACCAAGTACAAAACCAAAAGACTGAAGAAGACTAAGAAGGTCCTGCTAGTGCTATAATTCCGTAGGAGAACTCTTGTAATTGTTATACTACACTATAACCGTTCGGTTAGCATATTTTCCTTAACAATTTATACTTTAATCGTTCTGAATATGATATTGTGTATGCTTATCTGAGATTATGGCCTAATTCCTGTAGGTATTAGCCAAGTTATGATTATTTAATGTTTTGATTTGTTTATATGGATTGTTTACTTATTCGTTGCATGTCAATTATGTTTATCACTTCATACACGTTTGTGCATATGTTAGATCTCTCACTCAACTGATTCTTGATTCATTGATAGCCCTTAATTCGTGATAGTGTAAAGTAGATGATGAACATTATTCAGGGAGAGTCACATATCACTTGGCTTTATGACTAGATCAATCGCGCTATGACCACTAGGCTACTAGATATAAGGTTAGGGCATAAATTTGTAATGAAGCACTCGTTGTTTGCCTTGGTAGTGATATCGTATAGCAGATAGATCATAATCAATCGTGAGACTTAATGTGGGTTCGGTTAATTGTGGCAGGATTAATTTGTTTAAAACCCCGAGTTTAGGGAGAAGTACCACCTAGCTTACAATAGAAAACCACCAACGAATGAAGTACAATCACTAAAACATGTAGACAAATCTAGCATTTATTTTATTAACTTGGTTAATGCACTCTCCTTACTATCGGATTGACCTCTTGTTTATCATATGTTTTTCTGCTTGTGTGTGTTATTTGTCTCATTTACAGTTTTTATTAAATCTAAACCTCGTGCCAATCTCTCGGGCTGAAAGCCCTTTTTCTGCGTTAGAATTAGGTTTAATTAGATTAACTTAGATAATTAAAATATTGATAGATTTAATTGCTAACTTCCACTCTTAGTGATCGACACCCTACTTACCAACGAACATACAATCGATCGGGTACACTGCCCGTTAGTGTTAGTTAATAGGTAAATTTGGTATAAAATAAATAGTAAAACTTGAATACAAATATTACCTACACACAATGACACATCAACAATACAAATTTATATGACAAAAATTAAGACTTTACCTTTTTCTCATCCATCAAACCCAATCATCATTCCAAATGAATAGTTACAACCTAAATTACAAACAAAGTAAATGAATGATTAAAGCTTCAAATGAATACGAAATTAAAAACCAAACAAAGTAGACAAATCAGTCATATCGTCTTTAATGGCTCAGAAAGATATAACTTATTTGTGAGCTTATTTGAAGAAGATATAAATCAGAATTTGGCAAGCGCTATCTGTCATTCAAAATGACTTGACTTTGGCCAAACCCCATCTTTACAACAATCTGAAGATCATTCTCCTAGAAAGCGAAAGCCTGAATTTTTTATTTTTAACATGAATTAGCAACAAAATCTTCGATATAAGACATTTTTAGAGCTTATTAGAAATATTGACTTATTTCCCGGAAACCATCAATCGGTGATAACGTCATATTTGAACCATGATACATCATGGCCATTTAATGAGTTCTCTTGTATGTCATTAACCATGTCGTAGAAATATGTCAGATTTGCAAGCATTAGTATTATACCCATTTTATCTATTACAATGCAAACAAATAGTTACTAAGCAATGCGTTTTATCTATTACAATGTAAACAAATTTGTAAGATTTACAAGCATTAACATTACCGTTTTAGACGTCGAACATGTTATTTGGCACTACTACTGTCATTACTCCTAATTATTTATGATCATATCCAAAAATGGCAACCTGGAAATCTGATTAAATGAAACAAAGTAAATCAATTCACCTCCATCTTACCATTGTGACGTAACAATTGTGATATGTCAATTTAAATCAGTTAGTTCTCACGCAAAAAGCTCATAAGCATAATGTGTTCTAACTAAGTTACATATGTTGCCACTGTAAGTAATTAGAATCATAAGTACCTCTATGATCTATAGTTTCACGAGTAAATTACATGGATGGTCCCTGTGGTTTGTAAAAAATTTCACCTACCGTACCTCAAACTTAAAAGTTGCATATATGGTCCCTGTCGCTGCTAAACAATAACATGAATGGTCCCTCAGACTAACTATCGTTAGTTTTTCCGTTAGTCCATTTGCACCGTTAGTCATTTTATACGGTTTTGTCTGTTTTTATACGTTTTCGTCTGTTTTTATACGTTTTCATCCATTTTTCTTACGTATTTGTCTGTTTTCTTACGTTTTTTTCCGTTTTCATACGTTTTCACCTAATTTTCATACGTTTTTGTCTGTTTTTAAAAGTTTTCGTCCATTTTTATACGTTTTCGCCCATTTTCTTACGTTTTCATCAGTTTTTCTTACGTTTTTGTCCGTTTTTAATACGTTTTTTCAGTTTTCATATGTTTTTCCAGTTTTTGTCTGTTTTTAAAAGTTTTCGTCCATTTTTATATGTTTTCGCCCATTTTCTTACGTTTTCATCCGTTTTTCTTACGTTTTTGTCTGTTTTTTTTACGTTTTTTCCGTTTATGTACGTTTTTGTCCGTTTTTATACTTTTTAACCCGTTTTCTTACATTTTTATCCTTTTTATACATTTGTATCCGTTTTTGTCCATTTTATACGTTTTTCTTACGTTTTTTTCCTTTTACATACGTTTTTCTTATAATTTGGTTTATAAAATTTTGTTTTCTTATAATTCTTTTTCTTATAATTTTTTCCCTAATAATTTGGTTTTCTTATAATTTTTTTTCTTATAAATTTTAAAGATTTATAGGAAAAAAATTATAAGAAACAAAAATTATAAGAAAACCAAATCTAAACAAATTTAGGAAAAAAAATGTATGAAAACGGAAAAAAAAAAAAACGTAAGAAAAACGGACAAAAATGTAAGGAAAAAATGGACAAAAACATATGAAAATGAAAAAAAAGTAAGAAAAACGTATAAAAATGGACGAAAACGGATACAAACGTATAAAAATGGATGAAAATGTAAAAAATGGGCCAAAACGTATAAAAACAGACAAAAACTTATGTAAATGTAAAAAAACGTATGAAAACTGGAAAAACGTAAGAAAAACGGACAAAAACGTAAGAAAAAACGGATGAAAATGTAAGAAACTGGGCGAAAACGTATAAAAACAGACGAAAACGTATGAAAACGAACAAAAACTTATGAAAACTGGAAAAACGTAAGAAAAATGGACAAAAACGTAAGAAAAACGAATGAAAATGCCAAAAACTGGGCGAAAACGTATGAAAACGGAAAAAAAAACGTAAGAAAAACAGACAAACACGTAAGAAAAATGGATGAAAACGTAAGAAAATGGGCGAAAACGTATAAAAACTGACAAAAACGTTTGAAAGGACTAACGGTGCAAATGTTTGTTGCAAACGGTCGTTAAAGGAATAACGGTGCAAATGGACTAACGGAAGAAACTAACGATAGTTAGTCTGAGGGACCATTCATGTTATTCTTTGGTAGCGACAGGGACCATATATGCAATTTTTAAGTTTGAGGGACGATAGGTGAAATTTTTTACAAACCACGAGGACCATCCATGTAATTTACTCATAGTTTCACATTCATCCAACACCATTACATGCTCATTTCTTAAAGCTAACATAAACCACTTTTCATATATTTATGTCTTTTCTTTTGTTAAATATTTATATCACATAGTCCTAAATATAATCAATAATTGTAATAATAACTAATAGCTTGTAGAAAAAAACTCTGATAGCATAATGATTCTCTATTTTATTTTTCTTAATTAAAACTTGTTGAATTTTTCCTTTCACCCGTCCAAATCCCTGAATCTGAAACTTGAAACAAATAAGATATGTAAGTGTATAAAGTGAGAACCAAATTGGTTTATTAAAGCTTGTTCTTTTACCCGTTGCGACATGTAAGTGTGTAAAGTGAGAAACATATAAAAGCTTGTTCTTTTGCCCATCGCGACATGTAATAACATAATCCAAAGTGGTTTATTAAAGTGAGAACCAACCTAATAAGTCGCATATAATATATATGACACAGTTACGCATCCATGAGCCACAACCATTGACAAATCTCCAGACCACCTGAACAAAACACACAAACTCATTCAAAAAAATATCACAAACACTTGGTGTGCCTCCTTTAGTCAGAACTAATATTCATGTCATACAAATTACATTAAACAAACACATATGATAAAAATCAAAGCTTAACCTTTACATTAAACAAACATCCGGTAAGACCTAAAACGCGAACAAAGTAAAATTCAAGATTAATATGAATTCAATATTGAAAACATAATCAAATATATAACAAATAGCAACAACAACAAATACTTACCTTTAACTCAAATTGCATATGCCTCTGCCCAAACAACAACAATAATACACATACCTCTGATAAAAAAAACCAAGAGATCAAGAGATACATACCTTTGAATTTGAATGCTACAAGATATGTTGAATAGTCAGACCTAACCTATGAATTTCAATTTGAAGAATGCATTGAAAAGATTGAAATAATTGACTACAAGAAATTTAGTTTTTATCCTTAAGCTGATGATGAATTTATGGAGAATGAAGGAGAGGACGGGTATATTGATTTTATTTGAATTAGGAGACGTGGAATTCGTTTTTGAATTGATGATTTGATGTGATACTGGTTTATGCAAAAATAAAGGCATTGATTTGAAGAGAATACTGTAGGATCGTAATATATGTTGATTATTGTGATTTGGGAGGTCGATTTAGATGGAAGAACAAGATAGCCATGGTAATAGTTAGAGAGAGAATGGGAGAGAGGTGGGAGGTTTTCTTGAGAGAGAAACACCTTTGAGGTGTGTGTATTAATGAAAACAACCAACCCTCTCCCTTGGTGGGAAGAGGGTATATATACACTTACATAATAATGCCCCATTAAACGGACTGTGGAGTGAGCTGACAGTGGGTAAAGACCCGACCCACTCCACGAATACTATTTATAGTTATATTAAACTAAACTACTACTAATATAATAACTAAGTCTACGAGCTATCTTAATGCTAATAGAACATCGTTTAGGTGACCGAGTCTTTTATAGGAATATTTGTATTCCTAACAATCTCCCCCTAAGCGAGGTCACCTTAGAAATTAAGATCTTTGTTCCTCAAGCATTCTTTTGATCTTGTAGCTCGTAGGTTCTGATTCTTCACTTTTAAGCTCACTTTGTACATCAAGCTATGATCTTGTGATTTGTGGTTCCTTTGACATAAATGTGATCTTTGAGCTTTCTTTGAGATCATCAGCCACCGTAAATCTCCAAGCTCATCCTTAGTCGTATCGCCTTCATGTGGTGTAGTGACTATTGGACCGTCATGCTCACACTCTTCTAGATTAGGAGACTTTTCATCAGAATTGTAGAGGCGTTGTTGTTAGTCTCTTTAACATTCATTGTTGCAAGTCTCTAGACAGTTATGATCTTCATTTAGAATGAGTAGTCAGTGTGAGCATGAGGCATGGAATGACACGATTCAGCTGGAGTTGGGTATCACCATCGCCATCTTTATATGTTCCTGAAATAAAACAGTTAGCAATAAAGATAGAGAACGAATATGGCTTTGTCATTCGTTCTGCGAGGACAAACTACCCTTCGCTTCTGTGAGAACCAACCTGTGATCATGTAGAATCTCTTTTAAATAAGACTCTCCTTGACAGGAATTTCCAGCTTGTAGTAATAACAATTCCAAAGAATCCACTTCGGAATCATCATACTAAGCATGTTCTCTTATCAGAACGTCTCAAAGCAGACAACACGATAGAGTGAATCGGTGAATTGATATTCACTGATTGATGAGAAATTGATTTATAGAAATCACTCGCGTGTCATATAATAAGTATTTTTGAGACACGACGAGAGTTTTGTACTTCGAATTACATTTCCATCAAAAATACTTTTGTTTGAAAGATTATACACAATCAATGTGCTCGAAAATTAGTTGGTGAGCACATTGAAAGGTTTTTCCAAAAGTATCCGTCAATCCATTTCCTGGAACAAGATTGATTCAATGTTGAATCGCCCCATCGTTGCTTTCCAGTTGTCACTTGATCATTGATCCAAGACGGATCTCACATGTCACCTACCAAGAGCTTGAAAGAAGTTCGCTCTAGAAGGATTTCCATCTTTATTGTGAATATTTGCATATCACTCAGATGTTATGGCAATGCCACAAGGATAATGCGTAGGAATCATAGTATATTATCTTACTTTTCACGGTGTATGAAACAGTAAGCATATTGGAAGTGTGTCCTAATGAGATTTGTGGATGATCTCTTGGCTCTAGACTCAATAGTGCGTTTTGATCCGCTCCTGGAGACTGGGGGAGGCGTCTCCTGTTTAGGTACCAACGTGGCTCGTAATGAGCGATCGATACATTGCACAGGGTTCTCCATGAGAATGAAACAAGTTCTTTTAAGAGAACTTGAGTGGCTAGGAAGTTTTGTGCAGTGACTCACTGGGTCCATGACGTCTTGTCTTCAATACCAGTGTTACCTTGATAACCACTAGTAGCATATGGATTGAACCCGGTTTCTGCCCTAAGGTTGAATATATGGAGGGCTATTTCTTTTCACCCTTTCTCATTTCATTTCTTTTTCATTCTTCAACCCCTTCAGTGCTTACCAAGACTTCATCACTAGAACCTTGTAGGGTTTGTTCCAGTCCTAGCTCTATCTCAGTCGGCACTCTTCCCTTTCTCACTTTTCTCCTTTTTTAATCATTCCTAAGGACTTCTATTCTATCTAGAGAATTGTCCCTGGGAATTAATATCCTTCCGGTTCTGGTGGATCATGGGAACTCATACCTAACCTTAACCATCCTTATAACTCCGTGCATAAAGATAAATGGCCGGTCTTAGATATTTTTTCACAAACGCCTTTTGCTCCCCCTCAATATGTGCATCGATATTCGAAAGAGTTTAGCACATACGTGGGAGCCTATTATTGAGTCCAAAAGATCACGTTTGATTATCAGATTTCATGTTTAAATCACATTCTCTCCCCCGATCAAAAATTTCAAACCTTTCGAGATTTTGGATCTCAATTGATTTAAATAAGTTAGAAAATGTTTGGGAGAGAAATGTGGCAGTTTTAATATTTTCTGATAAAAGGAACCTTTTTCTGCTCCCCCTCAATCTGTGAGGGAGGTTGTTATGTGTCAGAATTGATGAGTTAACAAAAGATTTGAAGTTTTAACGAAAAACTCTTTGAAAAATTCTCATACTGACACATAACCATCACAAAATGTATTATTGCTTATTATGTACAAAGTGGAGAGTTTTGATGATACATAAAATTTTGAGAAATCACTCTCCCCCTCAATCAATGACGGTTATTAAAACAGAAATAATTTAATGTCATTGATTGAGTGATGAATTTTATGACAAGTTTCAAGGTTGATTGATTTTCAAAAGTTTCATGGTACCACCAAGTTTTGTACAAATACTTTCCGGAAGAATCATAAAAGGAAAAGTATTTGTGATGAAAAGAAGATTTCTCTTTTTATGCTAGAAATGATGCACTGAAGCGTATATGAGATCGATGAAACATGGATATAAAGTAATCCATGCCCAGGTGAACTTCACCTGGTAAAAGGAACAACCGTCTTTTTGGCGACGTGTTTTCCCCATTTTGAAAAACGGGTTGCTATCTGAAGTAATAGCAAGCCATATTTTTTAAGTCCTGGTTACAGTCTGAAATAACTGTAAGCTGTATATATAAGACCGGGTTACAGCCTGAAATGACTGTAAGCCATATTGAAAGAAAATTTGAGAAATGACATGTTTTAGAAAACATTATTATTAAAAAATAGAAAAACTCTCATTCAAGCATATGTATGATTCCGTGTCATTATTGAATGACATTTCTAGAATCGTACATAATATCGATTATACGAGAGACATGTCGTTAGAAAAATATTTTTGGCGTTTTATATTTTTCTAGTTTTGTATTTTCTTTTTGAAATTTTTATATTTTTGTATTTGATTTTATAAAAGTTTTATGGAACTGAAAAATCTTTTTGAGTTTTTATGATTTTATGTATTTACAAAGGATACATGAAGAATTACCTCCTAAATTCTTCCTTAGATAGATAAGAGTTCAATCAGATCATTTTTCGCCGAATAGCATCGGATTTCCATGTGCATCAAAGTAGCACCATATGGCGTCGAAACAGGCCGAGAAGGACTGCAATCACGTTCACCAATGGATGAGCCTTTGACCACTTGCTGATATAACCAAACGATTGATTGAGCTGATGAGAATTTGATCGAATGACCCTTTGTGAAGATGATTCTCCAGAACTCGGGTTTGGAGTAAGATTGTGGAGGAGGGTTTCATCATCGATCTCAGGAACTTGAATTCCAAGAATTTGTTCTTCAACACCTTGATAAATGACCAAAGATATAGTTTCACGACTTGTTGGAGAAGTACTAACAGATGGTACTTCTTGAACCATTGTGGTTGATGAAGGAGTATGGTTGTATTAGCAGATATCTGTGCATCAGCGGAATATAGGAGATACAACACTTGAACAGGCTGAAAGTATTCTTCAAACCAATGGTTGAAACATTATATCATAGATCTTCATAAACGATGAAACACTTGATGCATCAGTTCCGAGAGTGATCTTCAAACTTCATAACATCTTTCAGCTTCCAGACTCTTCTCAGCTGCCATCACTTTGCTTGCTGAAGAACAATGTGAGCAAATCTAATTAGCAATTAATTCTGACTTTTCACTCTCCCCTAATTAGTGCTCTCCCCCAAACTGACAACCTTTATGATGAATGCCCTGAATATGAAGAAGTCTTTTGATAGTTAAATGCATGTCGTCTTTAGTCTTCTAACATGCAACGGTGAATGTAGAACCGATTGTAGACTCGACCTTCTTCAAGATTGCACATTTGGGGAACAGAATATCAACATCTTCATCTCACCAATTGCATTCCAGTTATATTACATATACCAAATCAGCTCATGACGTACACATGAAATGATAACACCAAAGTAACAAGTTGAACCACTGATCATCTTTAATTTGTTTCATAAGACATTAAGCCCGATCACGTGAACTCGTTGTGCGTCCTTGATGTACACATTTCTCTCCCCTGATGGTTACGTTTAATCAGCCCGTGATGTACACATGTACCCAACACAAGTCGAGACGATAACACCAAAGTAACAGGTTGAAGCACTGATCATCTCTGCGGATATCAACTCCGGAATAAATGAGTAAGCCCGATCACGTGAACCTGTTGTGCGTCCTTGATGTACACATATCTCTCCCCTGATGGTTGCGATTAATCGGAATCATCATAATTATGTGTACATGAAGCATTAACTGGAAGCCCATCATCACTAATAATATCAGCTCATGAAAAGATGTTGATAGACAAAAAATCAATCAACTAGAAGTTTCTTCACACTTTTCCCCCTCAAAAATTGCATATGAGATTGCCATTTTTGACTGAACGAGTGAATAAGAATACAATCAACGGTAAGTAGATCCACTTTTAGTTTATTCACCCTTCTCCCCCTCAAAAATTGCATATGACTGCCATTTTTCACTGAACGAGTGAATAAGAGTACAATCAACGGTAAGTAGACCACGTGATGACCGACATTTTGTTTATTCGCCATTCTCCCCCTCAAAAATTGCATATGACTGCCATTTTTTGATTGAACAAGTGAATAAGAATATAATCTAATGTACGTTGATCCACTTGTTGACTGAAGGAGCAAGGGAAAATCATGAAGCTTGTTGATGAGAATGGTCATAAACAAGAAGATTTCTTTTCTTCTGAAGATAAAGCGCACTGAAACGTACACTTTTCTTTTCTTTTAGGAACGGGGCCTAAAGTGCAGTGTACAGACGCCATTATGTTGAAGAACGAGGCATGAACTGATTTGTTCAGACGTCATAATGTTGAAGAACGAGGCTTGAACTGAATTATTCAAACGTCATATTTGAAGCACGAGGCTTGAACTAAGGTGTTCAAACGTCATCTCTCTCCTTTCTGCTTCTCTCAACTAACTCGTTACCAACCCCATTATCATTCTGTCGGCTCTTTGTCGTAACTACTGATGGAGAAAACCCCAATATGATGAACTTGAGACTGAAGTAAAATAACCCGAACTTGTGACTTAAGCTTGCAGTAATGTGTGACTAAGAGCGGTGTAGAGAATTCGTGCAACATCGAAACCCTAAGTACTCTATACTCTTCAACCAACCAACCATCAAGTATAAGACGTACATCACCTCTTGAATATCCACAACTTCGTGTGACACTGAGCACTACAACGTGACTCCTTAAAGTGATAGTTATTTTGTGGTAATAGAGAAGAAGAAACACAAAAAATAACTAGATATCCAAGTCTTCGTCATTGTAATTGTTGAAAGCTGGAACAAGGATCTATAAGAATCTTCATCCAACCACCCCGGTATCTTCAGATACTAAGTACACGCACCCGTGAAATTTCACTTCAACCTCAAATAAATAATAATGAATTAACGCCGTAGTCACATCTTGAGGTTTGAATGCCCAAATCTAGCCCTTTTTGATGTTTTGAGTGACCTTTGATAATGGTTTTATCCCAGTCATTGTCAAAAGCGCATATCCCCGTAAAGTTTGTTATAACCAAAATGCCATGAAGTATATCAAACACTCATCAAATACATGAAGTACACACTTTATCCCTTCTTTGAAGTTGAAACCGTAGCACCATAATCAATTAAGATCCGGAAATGCACTTTTCTTTCTCCAGGATCGTTTCATCATCACGGGATTTTACAAATCTATGATTTAAATCGAGAAATAGATTCTTTCGCGGGATTTTACAAAACCAAGAAGAAACCGTGACACAATAATAAATTGAGTGATTTATGACAAATTTGGTTTTGGTGAATAACTGCTTGGGGGAACATGCAAGAGATCAACAACAATTCTTCTCACATATATAGAATACTTCACAAATCATACTAAGAAAAGTAGTATAAATGACTTCCCCCTAGAGGTTGACCTTATATCATCAAAGTATACGTTTCTCCCCCATGATGGTTTCGAACATTCGGAAGCATCATTGACGTGTGAAGTATCTTTGTCGTGCAGTAGCGTCGAATATCCCATGAGAATTGATGATCACATTTCAACCTTTAAACCCATTAGCTAACAGACCAACCTCGTATTCTTTCAGCTATTGTTGTGACCACTTGGTGAAGTAAACACAATATACCAGACTTGAAAATGAATTAGAATTTCCCAAATTTGTTACTTAAGCTTGCACTGTTGTTGGAAGAACGGTGTAGAGAATTTGTGCAACATGCAAATCTCTAAGTACTCAATACTATCCCGACAAAGTATGAGACTTTCATCACCACTTGCGATTATCCACATCGGCTTCTGCGTGTGACACTGAGTACTATAATGTAACTCCTTTAAGTGATAGTTAACCAGGTCTTCAACCATCCACCCCGACTGCTGGTAACTAGATAAACCAAGTCTTCAACTTAAATGTTAAACACGAGCAAGTTATCATTGAAAGTCATGCATCCAACCAACCCCGACTTCAAGATAAAATAAGTATGCGTCTTCGAGAAACCCAGTTCAATATCAAATAAGGGACACCAAGTAAACTTCGTGGTCATCTAGTGCTGTGAAATACCCAAAAACTAGCCTTTTTTCCGATGATATGCCCTAATTCTTTAGATACCCCCTGTTCCACGAATCGAACTCCGCGGTGAGTTGCTGGGGGGGGTTCAGGGGGGCAGCGCGCCCCCGAAGAATTTTTCGGTAAATTAAGGTTTGAAAACTAGGGTTTTGTATGTTGAGTTTTCCGTTCTTGTCAAAACTGTATCCCCGTGAAAAATCTGTAGAAAACCAATATACCACTCCTTTTGCCAAATATTGTACCAAGAAATTAACACAATGTATTAAAAATACATTCGATAATAAATTTTCAGCCCAACAATCACAAACTTCAAAATTTCTGATAGGCCCAAGACAACAACAACTTGCATATTCATCCAATCCAGCCCACCAAATTAATCAAATGTGTTACTGATCAGGTCCACTCAATCGGGTAAAAGTCCAATCCATGGTAAATGAAATACCTGATCCACTTAAAAAAAACACAATCCCTAATTACACGCTATTAAAAACCTTAACAACACCCAATCTCATTTTGTTAACCCTAAACTAATACCTCCGCCTCCACTCTTCATTTTCACCTAAAGATAACGACTCATAACAAATCATTGTCAAACAAAAAGATCTCCTCACAATCAGATGACAACACAAAAATAGTCCTTTGTTTTCCTTGTTATTCAAAGGTGACCAGAAAAGAATGCTACGGGATCAGGACACGGGTAGGTTTGTCGAATGATAATGTCACCGTTTTGTGTATCTTAAAAACGAAACAAAGATTGAAAATAACATGTTTGTTATTATTCTTTTCTTTAATTTTTCGTATATTAAATGAAGTTTGTTTCTAACACGGATCGGTGAAGTAATGTTCTATCGTGTTATGATCTTTTAAGGTCTTTATGCTTATTGTGCCACACGATAAGAATCAACTGAGATCCTATGTCCTTGCACTTTCGGTTAAGTTTAAGGATCTATGATGTGCTTGTCTTTCGTTTTACTTGACTTGCAAAGGTCTTGATTTATCATTGAATGGTACGAAAGAACAAAGACTGAGATTTAGCAATTATGATTTCGTTTCTTTTTTTCTTCTTTTAATCCGAATGAAAGATGGTTCGAGACCTCATGGTTTTTTAGCTTTCTTTAAGATTTGAAAATCTAAAAGAAGTTCAAGCTTCAAAACAGATCGATGATGGTTTGTAGTTCACATTCTTAAAAAAATCTTTGAAGATTTGTACCCACGGTGAACCGAACTGAGATCTTGTTAGTTTAATATAATGATTCGAGTCTAGGATTTATGAGATGGAGATAATTGTTGTTGGGGTTTGTATTTTAACTGTGAGGTGATATAGGATAGGATAGATATGGTTTGATTGTTGTAATCGACTGTTATTGAAGTTGATTGTAGTTGTCTTTTGGTTGTGGGTTACTGGTCCACTTCTTCTTCTCTTTATTCTTGGTCATGTGGTCAAATTGCAACATGTGAGGCAAATTTGACAGCATCTTGTTTGGTTTTGTATGGTTATTAGTCTTCCAAGGGCAACTCGCTACCTCAAATCGCTACAGAAATTGCAAATTGCATTAACAAAATGCCAAACTGCAAGGACAAGGTCACTTTCAAGTTTTCTGTCCTTTTACCCGTTTCAGCTATAAAACAAATCGTAGTCAGGAAACCACCCAAATCGCTATGAAGAACATGCATAAACAAACCTAGATTTGCATACACCAATTCGGACCATGTTTTTTACCACTATTACTCACGGTATAAATCAGTCACATGTAAAACAGTCACATAAATATTGATCTGGACCAAAAGGAGACATGTGAAACTGCTTATTGAAAGATTGGGACTTGTTGACCAAATACACCATTAAAAACTGTTGAATCAAAAATATGTAACCAATGACAAAAGACCATACGTATAACAGTTTTATAAGAATGACCACTGTTGACAGCTTTTGACAAAAAGATACCACAAAAAAATCAACCGATAAGAATAACCTTGGCTCTGGTACCAATTGTACGATCGTAATATATGTTGATTATTGTGATTCGGGAGGTCGATTTAGATGGAAGAACAAGATAGCCATGGTAATAGTTAGAGAGAGGTGGGAGGTTTTCTTGAGAGAGAAACACCTTTGAGGTGTGTGTATTAATGAAAACAACCAACCCTCTCCTTTGGTGGGAAGAGGGTATATATATACTTACATAATAATGACCCATGAAACGGGCTGTGGAGTGAGCTGACAGTGGGTAAAGACCTGACCCACTCCACGAATACTATTTACAGTTATATTAAACTAAACTACTACTAATATAATAACTAAGTCTACGAGCTATCTTAATGCTAATAGAACATCGTTTAGGTGACCGAGTCTTTTATAGGAATATTTGTATTCCTAACAAATACTATGGTGTGAGCTACTCCCTTCGTCTCAAAAAGAGAGTCCTCTAACAAAAAATGTTGAAATTATGATATGTGTAATTAATATTAGTTTTGATTGATAAAAAGTCATTTTTACCCTCATAGTTAATATAGAAATAAAAAAAAAAATAAGTAATTAATACAGGTTTTAATTTAAATGATAAAGTAGGAAAACTAGTTATAATTACTGTCCATATATAAAAACTGGATTCTTATTTTATGACAAACATAAATAGTAAGATAGGATTTTTTTTTAGACGGAATGAGTACTGTTTTTCGGGTTGACTTCCTTTTTAAAATTTCATCTCTACATGTCGTGTACAAATAACCTTGCCATATATCGTCTCAAATGAAGAAAACCTTTGTATTTTCACTAATTAATTACTTTCCTTTGATAAATTAAGTTTTACAAGAAAAGTTTGTAAATATATTATATGTATTATAGATATTAGCGTTTTTCTATCTTGTGCCTTATAGGTACATGATAAGAGGGCAAAAAGGAGTTAGGGACCCATAAAAAAACACATTTTTTATAAGTCACTTATTCCTTTTTTGTTGGTATCTGAGTTTTTGAGTTTTTGTGTCTATTTTGCATTCTTATAAACCCTTGATATAAATGCAATAAATGGCATTCTCTCATACGTACTTCGGACTATTTCAATGTCTACCAGTGGCGAAGCTAGAAAATTTTAATTGGGGGGTCGGGATCTAAAATTTGTTTTTCCTAACGCTATTTTTCAGGTAATATGTTCGGGTCGGTGATTCGATTCGGGTCGGGTCAAAAATTAAATACTATTATTATATAAAAAAAGTTTCAATCACAAAAAAACTAAACATTTGTCCAAGACAACTAAACATTAAAAAAGAGACAAACGGTTGGTACCTGGTTCGATTCATTAAAGAAATTAGAGTTCAGCCTTTCGAACTTTAACATAGAAAACAATAAGCCTTGTGTGTTGTTGGAGAATACTCTAACCAATTAGGGAACATACCAAACCAAGCAAATTTAAATCGACGAAGATTATTCTTTGGACCTCTAGGCTTATACTCTTCAAGCTTAGGTTGATACACTCCTAATGATATATATGCTAGCCTTACTTGCTCACGTACCGCAACCGGATATTTTCACATTTCAAGTCGTTTAGCAGGGTCTCTTTCTAGGCTACTAACATCCACTTAATTGATGTTAGCTTGTGGAATTTCAGAAGGTTGTTCATTGCAAGTATACGGACCAATAACCGGTTCGCTTATTGAACCTTTTTGACGTTTACTCTCTTAAATTTCATCATCAATTCCTTATACTTGTTCTTCATTCTTTCTTTTAAAAAATGAAGTTATGGTTTTATTCTTCACCATAGTCACAATCTACATAAATTGCAAAGAACTTATATTAGTGGTACACAATCTATAAATATGTCCTAATTTATACTAAATCCCTAATTTCTACAATTCTACTAAATCTCTAAATAAAAGACAAGTAGATAATAGATTTAAAGACAAGAAACCTGACCAGAAGGGCCGCTGAGGTGGTGGTCGGCCGTCGGCGGTGGTCAGTGGTGGCCGGCGAGACTGCAGGAGTGAGGAGCCAGGAGGCATGAAGGAGGGACTGTGGGAGGAGATGAGGGTCGATTGGGGGAGGGTTTGTAAGTTTGTTCCTTTTTTTTTTTTTTTTTTTAATGGGCTAAGTAAATAAGTAATGGATTTTAGTTTGTGATTTGGTTTATTAATGGATTTTAGTTTGGGTAGATGGACTTATGTAAAATGTAATAGATCAAAATTTTATTGCTTAATGTATACAAAAAATTTCACAATTAAAATGGGGGGTCGAAACCGAATATACCAAAAATTTTCTACACGAAAACTATATACCCCCTACATCGCAAAAAAAATTTCAGGCGGTCGGGCGCCCCTCCCCGCCCCTACATAGCTGCGCCTCTGATGTCTACCAATTTAACCTCATACATCCATAATATTACAAGCTGCCATCTTTGTATTGTCGCAACATCTCATAGATAATCTACGGTTTTTATATTAGTTAGTTTAATATTGTTTAAAATTATTCAAACAAGCTTTATTGATTTTTAGAGCAGGAGGTGGTCGTGCCATTGCTGGCGCCATCACCACCAGCTCAAAAAGGACGACGGCGCACCACACCACGACTGGCGCCATTGCCACTCACGTCGTGGTAGCCAGCCCACGCCATGGCTGTTTTACCTTTTTCTTTTCTTTTCTTTTATTTTCTTCTTCTTTTTTGTGGGTTTGTTTGGGTTTGTGATTGTATGTTGTGTTTATTATAAGTTACGTTTTATTTATTTATTTATTTATTTATTATTTATAGTTGCAGGTCACATGGAAAAAGACTAAAAAGGGTTTTATAATTATTGGTATTTTTTAATATAAATAATTAATTTACATTTTATACCTTTGAAGTTTTATTTCATTGTCATCTTTATTTTAAATTTACCTTGTGGAGCATGTATACTAGGTTTTTATTTTTATGCAATATTTTTTTTTAATTAATGTAATGTGTGTGTTTTTAAAATTAATGAAGTTTATTTTAGTTAATATTGTGTATGTTTTATTTTATGTAAAAGAAAAAAAATAAAAAATAAAAAAAAATTGGCCAATGGCACCAGAATTTCTGGTGTCAACGGATACGGCCAGAATGTAGTGCCGTGAGATTTCTGGTGCCGTGGTGATTTTTGCTGACGTGACATCACTTTTTGGGCCACGGCTTGAAGCCATGACACCACCATACCCAATGCTCTTAAAAACTCGTTTCCATGAGCTTGAGTTTATAAAGATTTTTGTAAACGTATAACAAATAAAACTTATAAAAACTTTATTAAATGTTTAGTTAACCTATATTCCCATATGACAACTTAAATAAGACAACATTGAAGTGGTAGCTACAGTTCCTTGTTTAGCAATATATCCACCTCATTACACTTTACAGATCATATCATCAGACATTGAATTCATCTAATACAAACCAAATCAATAACATACATTATAAATGATTTGTTTGGGAAGAGAACATGAAAGAAATACTACGTACTAAACTGATGCACACGAATAGATCAAAACTACAGAAAAAATAAAGATAAAAAGAATGATATATATGTTTATAATTATAAAGCTGTAAATCGTTTTCAAGTATGGGCATTATTGGGCAACATATACTTATGCATCTAAATCATGTTATGTCATCTACAATCTACTCTTCATTCTTTTTGTAAATCTTTACCGCATATAATGAAAAACAAAAATGATAAGTGGACCTAATATATGGACCTAAAAAGAGACCTAATACATAAATGAATTGTACAAGGAAAATGATATGCATGACTAAAACTTATGCCTAAATGACATGTGTCAAAATCAAAAGTAAAAATTATGAGAGAAAAATGTATGTTTCATGTGTCACATGATGAATGCTTTAGGCATGAGTTTAGTCATATGAATTAGGTCTCTCTATCACTATTCATTGTACAATTTATGCATCAATGAAAAAATAGTCAACAATTGAAATGTTGAGTTTTCAATAATGATCAAATGTGAGAGAAAAATAAAATGTAATTAATACTCTTATTAAAACATCTCATTACTTAAAAGTACAATGATTTATTCACATTGTATAACCAACTAAAAAACATATCTACCAAATTAAATACAACCAATTAAAACACAAACCAGGTTGACCCGCGACTCTTCAAACCCGGCGGGTTGACCCGGTTTAATTTGACCCATTTCTGACCCAACCTAGCAAGTTGACCTGGTTTAAATCGACCCATTTTTCGACCGAAACGGTTCAACCGCTTGAACCACCCGGGTCGAACCGGGTTTCAAAACATTATCTATTACTTAAAAGTACAATGATTTATTTACATTGTACAACCAATTAAAAACAAATTAAATACAACCAATTAAAACACAAACCGGGTTGATCAGGGACGCTTCAAACCCGACGGGTTGACCCAGTTTAACTTGAGCCGTTTTTGACCCAACCTAGCAAGTTGACTCGGTTTAAATCGACCCATTTTTCACCCGGAAAAGTTCAACCGGTTGAACCACCCAGGTCGAACTGGGTTTCAAAACATTATGTTTAATTCCCAAATCTTCAAACTTTTATTATTTTTCGTTTATAACCTATAAACTTTTTTTTATCAATAAACTATCTATTGCTATAAAATCTCATTGCTATGCACGGGTACTCGTTTAGTGTTATCGTATGATTCAAGGATGGTCCCTTCGATATGTAGACTTAAGTTGGTGAATGTGGGTGAGTTGGACTTTCTAAGAATGCAAATTTAAATCTTTGCCAAGGGGAATTCCTTCTTATTCGGGTCTAATAGTGTCCCATTGCATGATTGCTGTATTATATATTTGCATGTTCATTTGGAAGGATGTGCTAAAAGTTTATTATTGTAATAATTATTTGGTAAAGCATTAAGTTATGCATGTAATGAATTTGGTTTAAATTCAACTGATGTAGTCATCAAGTATTCTTTCTTTGAAAGATACAGAAAAGTTTATTTTCCAATAAGGCAATAAGCTAATGTATAGTAGTTAAGAGATACACTATAAAAACTATATCTATATGTTTATTCAATGTTTTATAGTTCCGTGCACGTATTTTTTTTAAAAACGGTAATTGTAACTATCTTACAATATTTGCACCACAAATATATCTTGCATATCTTAAGCAAGACTTGAACATATAATCATTGGGTGGCTTTTCACACAACATATGATACCATTAGTACACAAGCCATTTGGTGCATATAACTCATACATAAGTTAAATCTGATTAATCATTGTGTTTATATTTTTAATAATTATGTACACACACGGGTTTTAGTATAAAAGTTAAGATTTAGTATAATTCTGTGTAATATTACTCTATCCGTACTAAAATTATTGTTCCCGTTTAACTTTTTTGATATTTCTTTCTCAACTTTGACTATTTTTTTTTATTTGTGTTATACAATACTTGATGAAAATTATACCAATAAAAATACATTTAAAACTTAATCTGTTCATATATTTTGCATAAGGTATTATGTAGTAAAAACAAAAATATCTAAGGTAAAAGTTGCAAAATAAAGACCGAAAAAGTCAAAAGAGGACAATAATTTTAAAACGGAGGGAGTATAAAATTATTGCATTTGAAAAATTGAAATACATGTCTCGTGTATTTATTTGTATATCTTAATAACACGTGTTTTAGTTTGATAGTTATGACCCTTTTTAAACTTACGTTCATAAAATTGAATTTAAGACTAACTCTTAATTAAAAGTTTTGGGTTTGATCGTAAATTATATTAACCAATCATAATGAAATATCGTTTTACACTTAAATCAAAAGGTTAAAAGAAAAAGAAAAGGCTCCTAAGATCATTCATATTTTGTCATTTTATAAAAGTTAATCTACTTAAATTCTAACCAAAATTGGCAAGTCAAAAGACTTAATTTTATCATATAAAAAATCGTGTTCTTTTTATTGATGCAATTTAATTATCTTCGAAGTACCACTTTCATGCTATTTTACACCTACTAAATTCCGCTTCATCCATCTATACTACATCGAAAGAGAAAACACATTTTCTTAATACATAGAAAAATATTAGATTAAAATACCTCTACTTATAAAAACCACTAGGATGCAGTGAAGTGGATTTTGAAGTACTTGACGGGCATTGGTGATGCATGTCTAGTGTGTCACAATTCGCATTTTCAGGTTACTATCCAATCCCGTATTTTTACAATTCATTTTTACTATTCGCTTTCATTATTCATTTCTGAAATTTTTATTTTTATTTCATATTCTAGGGTGATAAATCATTTCCATGATAAAATAAAAGTTTTACACTCATCAGATTATTTTCGCGAAAGTTATTAAGAAACTATACGTTTGGCTTAAACGTCGTTTAAAAACTCTGCGCACAACGAAAACCAACCGCGTTAATTTTTCCCGCATCAGATAAATGTTTAGTACACTCATAATTAATTAGAGAATTTTTGATGATTAAGAAAAATGTTACCAAATACACCCTAGGCCGTAAGAAACATAAATTTACGTTTTAAGCACTTTTACTTATCCGTAACCTTAGCCTATACCTGCACCGCGTTTTCTGAGACGATTAGAAACTTTCATATTTTTGGAAAAGTCAACATATTTTCCCTCTTCCTTTGACCAAAAATTATTCCTTGATTTTATAAATCATTCCTCTATTTTAGGCTTACGTTTTATGTCTAAAAGACATTAAATACCAACCGATACTAGACTGATCCCAGTCTAGACATTATAGGCCATTTTAATTCATTATCATCATATTAGAAAAGTTACATTTTACTTTTCTCCATTTTACGCAACTTTCGTACGTTTTGCGTATTACATGTTTTAAACCTACGTTTCCTGCGTTAACAGTGTTTTCGCAACCCATTAAACTTATCACTCATTTTTATAAGATAATAATGAGTATATTGATAAGTTTAATCATTTCTACAAGTTTCATATTTTTACGATACCTGGTTTTACGTTTCGTGACTTGACTTACCGTTAGTAATTAACGGGACCAAAACTCACTCAATAACTTATATAAGGCCAAGATTCATCCACCTAGCCCTCCCTCTTGTATATGAAAGTGTATAGAGGGATTCACCAAGGCCTTGATGGCTTGGTGAGAGCCATGGAACCATTATGTACTCATGTGTTACATTAGGAGCCATAGAAAGGCTTATGGTCTAAAAACTTCCAAGTATATATCATGTGTATCATTTTGAGCCAAGCCTTAGTATAGCCTACCTCCTTTAGGCACTATAAATACCCTTCCTCATCGCCCTTTGGTCATTCACCACCATAAACAACACAAACTCTCTTCATTTGATCTTATACTTCAAGTATTGTCTCAAGAATTCAAGCTACAAGTAAAACTCCATCCAAATCCTTGCAATTTTTGGTGATTCTTATTGAGTTTAAATTTACTCAAGTCACCTAAAACCTCATCACAAATCCTTCAAGAATACAAGAGTGTAGAAGGATTGCCATAGTGAAGAGAAGCTTGTTCGATCAAAGTCCTATCATTACTTGTTACAATCCTTTCTTTAGAAAGCCTAAAGTTGTAAGAAACCCTAATACACTTTCTTGCTCAATATCATTTTCATGCTTATTATATTTCATTCATTCTATATATGGTCTTTGTGTTATGTTCATAATGTATAAAAACTATTAAAACAAGTTATGGAAACTATATGTTAAGTAAACAAGAAAACTAGTGACATATATTGAGAAATTTGACCAAAATGGTATAATCATGATTTTGGACAATTACATATTGTGGTAGAGGACTTTAAAAGGAAAACGTAGCAATTTGAATCACCCAAAACGAGTACACGAGTCAAAAGTTATGGCCAAAAGAAGTTAGCAAAACCAAAACGCCGAAACTGCCAAAACAAGCTGTTAAGCAGCTGACCTTTTTGAAAGAGGCTCTTCTGGTCCGTTTCATCAAAAAGTTAAAACACAAAAGTTGTCCAGAACCACGTTTTCGTTCAGGATCAAAGAAGTTCGAACCCTCAAAACGCATAACGAGTGATATTTTTATTCAAATTCTTAACAGCCCTTTTAAATACCCAAATGACTATGTAATGGTTATGGCTAAGTAAAACCAAGAGGTCTAATGACCTTAAAGCCGAGACCACAACCATGGCTAAGGCCAAGGATGAGTCTCAAGACCATGGTAGCAATGACCAAAGTCACGGCAAAGCTACGGCTAAAGACCTTATAACTTTCTAAGTCGAAAACATGAACTAAAGTGTTAGTTGGAACATAATAAACCAATTTGGATCTACTCCATCAAATGACCATTAGACTTTGCAAGTAATGTCCACTCTAGGCTTAATAAACTCATTAATAATAACAATCTTCATTTAAAATAAACTTTCCTAAGTTATTCAACTATTCGGACATGTAACTTTTAAAGATCAAAAACATATATTTTCTATCAAATACTACAACACTAGGGAGCTTCATGTGAGGGTTCCATTTGGGTAAACGGATCGATGAGTTGTTGGATTTACGATTTAAAGTGTCCTAGCTCCTCGGACGTTTACTACATAACCTCTGAATTATGACAGCCCGAACGGTAGTAAGAGATATACACATTATGCATGTTTCATAAACCACTTTTATTTCAAAGACTTACACAACATACTAAGTACTACATCATGAACAATATGCAAGACATATATAGGCAAGTTTATGTTTTCTTAGACATTATTCCAAACCTAAGTTGCAACAATTATTCTAGGTTGCTAGTAGAAGTTCTCACGGCATATCCATCATTCTCATTATACATTAAACATCATCCAACTCACGGTGAGTCATAGCCCCGTTTTTATACTTGTTTTATAAACTCTTTGGGGGATATACATGCTCAACTACTTTTAATTTCAATTTCGATTATCTGCTAAATATGTGTTGTATCTGAACTAAATTTTTATTTATGCTAAGTAACATTATTGTCATACTTAGAGTTTCTATATCATGGACCATTAACCACTATGCGTAGTGAGTACGAATACTATGATTAGATCTATGGGATTAATGCAACCATTAAGTCGACTCAGTTAGAGCAAGCAAACGAAACAACCAGGACTTGGTCCAACTTACGAGACAAACAGGACTTGGTCCAAATTACGAGTAGCAGAAACACTACCTATATGTGATATTGTATTTAGTACAATAGTCATAAACTCGAAAGTTTTAAGAACTACAGTTAGTATTTACCTATACTTGTCATGATAATTTTACAAGATTTCCACAACTATGTTCACAAACTCTATGAACTCACCAACCTTTGTGTTGACACTTTAGCATGTATTTCAGGTCTATAATGAACGAGGCTGGCACGGAGGAGCACGGATACTCAAGAAGGCTATAAATTCTATTATCATTCAAAAACTTATTTAATGTAATTTGTAAATATTGAAACTAATGGGACCTCATTTTGTAAACTCTGGTATGTATACAAATTCGAATGATAAATCTTTTAAAATGACTAAATTGGTGATCGTTTTCTACTATTCAACTATTGTGCCATGAAGTAACACCCAATTTGAATTCCGCTGCTTATCACCAAAATTGGGGGTGTTACAGATTGGTATCAGAGCTATAGTTATAGAGAAACGGGTCTAATTGAGACATAAACTATAACCACAATTACAAGCAAAAACATTTTTATAGCCTTCCGCTCTCCGTGCCTTTCATCCTCCAGACGATTATGGACATTTTAGACATCTTATACAATGCAAACATTTTAGCATATTGATATATGTACCCTTAGTATAATTGAGCATTTTCCCGTAAGTTTTAGAATTGTTTTAACATAGTAATTATTCTCATAGAAATCGTGTGCGTACCCACTTCTCCTGATTATGTTCCCACTCTACCAAATAACTTCCAAGTCTTACCACCCTCACCCGAGTTTGGATTTGACTTCGTAAATGCCTTCGCTTCTGATGACGAAGAAGAACCTTTCGAAGATTTAATCAACGAAGAAGAGGAGGAACCAATGCCAACTATTTTGCGCCGAATACTTCTAATTATTTTGAACAAAATTGGGTTGAGTCAGACTCCGAGGAGGATGATGAGTATGAATATGTACTAGCGCCATTATCACCACCACTATCACTTCCCTTTTATATCCCTATATGTGATGAGTTGGATCACTCATTATGGATTGTATCACAACCATCATCGATCCAACCAGAAAGTCAGCATGGACACTATAGCCTCTCAAACTTCATCGACCCGTACCTCCATGACACACTAAACCAAGAAGTTGCCAATCAATCAGAGCTGCTAGGACCTTCTAACCCGCAATAGACTAGTGCGATGATACTAGTTACCTTTTGTACTACTAAACTGAATAGACTCAGTTAGTAAACTCTGTAGAATCCATGTAATAGCTAGCAGTAGTTGTAAAACATTGTAATTACTAAACTGAAAGCATCAGTTAGTAGATTTTGAAGAAACTTGTAATAATTTTCAATCTTGTAATCAATCAACGTTTTATGAATAAAACTCTTGCTTTATGCTATCATTTGTTATGATTCAAACCTCCAACGTAATTATTCTATCATTTCCCATAAAAAAAATCATTCTTATTTCACAACTCTCTACTCACGACGTATCCTTTATATAATAGAATCATGGCGCCAACGAAGAAAACACAACACCATTATCAAAAACCCTCTTATCATATCTCCCATGTCTTCTTTACCCAGCTTCATCTCAAACCACTAAAACTCATCAAACCAAAATGAAGAACACAAGCCTCGTTCATCTTTTCACCATCATTATCTTCACAACCGTTGCAACCACATGCTCATTAATAGATCTTGATGCACTTTTAAAGCTCAAATCATCCTTAGTTACACCACAAGCACCCTCATCAGCTTTACAAGATTGAATACCATCTAAAACTTTTAAGAAACACAATACTACGTGACTAAACTGAACATCACATTATCGGCCCTAAATTATACATAGCCTGAACACCTATGTCTAATTTAAGAGAGATCATGTTACGCTGGGAATAGTCACCTCTATGTTTTATTAGAAACAAACTTTTCACCTATAATCTTAAAACAAATATTCGTGTGAGTATAGGAAATTCATAAATATTCATATGATAGAGTACGACAATTAATCACTCTTACTCCACCTTTCCCACATAAAAGTAAACCTCATCCTACGCCATACTCTGAAACAACGAATCAAAGTACATCACTAGCTACCTTAGAAACCATTCGCCACAAGAAACCCTATCTTTTCACCGACGTCGCTTCAACCCCTGACATAAACTGAACTTCGGGACGAAGTTCCCTTAAGGGGTAAAGACTATAACAATTCGCATTTTCAGGTTACTATCCAATCCCGTATTTTACTATTCATTTTTACTATTCATTTACACTATTCATTTCTGAAATTTTTATTTTTATTTCATATTCTAGTGTGATAAATCATTTCCATGATAAAATAAAGTTTGACACTCATCAGATTATTTTCGCGAAAGTTATTAAGAAACTATACGTTTGGCTTAAATGTCGTTTAAAAACTCTGCGCACAACGAAAACCAACCGCGTCAATTTTTCCCGCATCAGATAAATGTTTAGTACACTCATAATTAATTAGAGAATTTTTGATGATTAAGAAAAATGTTACCAAATAGACCCTGGGCCGTAAGAAACAGAAATTTACGTTTTAAGCACTTTCACTTATCCGTAACCTTAGCCTATACCTGCACCGCGTTTTCTGAGACGATTAGAAACTTTCATATTTTTGGAAAAGTCAACATATCTTCCCTCTTCCTTTGACCAAAAATCATTCCTTGATTTTATAAATCATTCCTCTATTTTAGGCTTACGTTTTATGTCTAAAAGACATTAAATACCAACCGATACTAGACTGATCCCAGTCTAGACATTATAGGCCATTTTAATTCATTATCATCATATTAGAAAAGTTACATTTTACTTTTCTCCATTTTACGCAACTTTCGTACGTTTTGCGTATTACATGTTTTAAACCTACGTTTCCTGCGTTAACAGTGTTTTCGCAACCCATTAAACTTATCACTCATTTTTATAAGATAATAATGAGTATATTGATAAGTTTAATCATTTCTACAAGTTTCATATTTTTACGATACCTGGTTTTACGTTTCGTGACTTGACTTACCGTTAGTAATTAACGGGACCAAAACTCACTCAATAACTTATATAAGGCCAAGATTCATCCACCTAGCCCTCCCTCTTGTATATGAACGTGTATAGAGGGATTCACCAAGGCCTTGATGGCTTGGTGAGAGCCATGGAACCATTATGTACTCATGTGTTACATTAGGAGCCATAGAAAGGCTTATGGTCTAAAAACTTCCAAGTATATATCATGTGTATCATTTTGAGCCAAGCCTTAGTATAACCTACCTCCTTTAGGCACTATAAATACCCTTCCTCATCCCCCTTTGGTCATTCACCACCATAAACAACACAAACTCTCTTCATTTGATCTTATACTTCAAGTATTGTCTCAAGAATTCAAGCTACAAGTAAAACTCCATCCAAATCCTTGCAATTTTTGGTGATTCTTATTGAGTTTAAATTTACTCAAGTCACCTAAAACCTCATCACAAATCCTTCAAGAATACAAGAGTGTAGAAGGATTGCCATAGTGAAGAGAAGCTTGTTCGATCAAAGTCCTATCCTTACTTGTTACAATCCTTTCTTTAGAAAGCCTAAAGTTGTAAGAAACCCTAATACACTTTCTTGCTTAATATCATTTTCATGCTTATTATATTTCATTCATTCTATATATGGTCTTTGTGTTATGTTCATAATGTATAAAAACTATTAAAACAAGTTATGGAAACTATATGTTAACTTATGTTGAGTAAACAAGAAAACTAGTGACATATATTGAGAAATTAGACCAAAATGGTATACTCATGATTTTGGACAACTAAATATTGTGGTAGAGGACTTTAAAAGGAAAACGTAGCAATTTGAATCACCCAAAACGAGTACACGAGTCAAAAGTTATGGCCAAAAGAAGTTAGCAAAACCAGAACGCCGAAACTGCCAAAAGTTAAAACACGAAAGTTGTCCGGAACGACGTTTTCGTTCAGGAACAAAGAAGCTCGAACCCTCAAAATGCATAACGAGTGATATTTTTCTTCAAATTCTTAACAGCCCCTTTAAATACCTAAATGACTATGTAATGGTTATGGCTAAGTAAAACCAAAAGGTCTAATGACCTTAAAGCCGAGACAACAACCATGGCTAAGGCCAAGGATGAGTCTCAAGACCATGGTAGCAATGACCAAAGTCACGGCAAAGCTACGGCTAAAGACCATATAACTTTCTAAGTCGAAAACATGAACTAAAGTGTTAGTTGGAACATAATCAACCAATTTGGATCTACTCCATCAAATGACCATTAGACTTTGCAAGTAATGTCCACTCTAGGCTTAATAAACTCATTGATAATAACAATCTTCATTTAAAATAAACTTTCCTAAGTTATTCAACTATTCGAACATGTAACTTTTAAAGATCAAAAACATATATTTTCTATCAAATACTACAACACTAGGGAGCTTCATGTGAGGGGTTCCATTTGGGTAAACGGATCGACGAGTTGCTGGATTACGATTTAAAGTGTCCTAGCTCCTCGGACGTTTACTGCATGACCTATGAATTATGACGATCCGAACGATAGTAAGAGATATACAAATTATACATGTTTCATAAACCACTTTTATTTCAAAGACTTACACAACATACTAAGTACTACGTCATGAACAATATGCAAGACATATATAGGCAAGTTTATGTTTCTTAGACATTATTCCAAACCTAAGTTGCAACAATTATTCTAGGTTGCTCGTAGAAGTTCTCACGGCATAACCATCATTCTCATTATACATTAAACATCATCCAACTCACGGTGAGTCATAGCTCTGTTTTTATACTTGTTTTATAAACTCTTTGGGGGAGATACACGCTCAACTACTTTTAATTTCAATTTCGATTATCTACTAAATATGTGTTGTATCTGAACTGAATGTTTATTTATGCTAAGTAACATTATTGTCATACTTAGAATTTCTATATCATGGTCCATTAAGCACTATGTGTAGTGAGTACGAATACTATGATTAGATCTATGGGATTAATGCAACCATTAAGTCGGCTCAGTTAGAGCAAGCAAACGAAACAACCAGGACTTGGTCCAACTACGAGACAAACAGGACTTGGTCCAAATTACGAGTAGCAGAAACATTACCTATATGTGATATTGTATTTAGTACAATAGTCATACACTCGAAAGTTTTAAGAACTACAATTAGTATTTACCTATACTTGTCATGATAATTTTACAAGATTTCCACAACTATGTTCACAAACTCTATGAACTCACCAACCTTTGGGTTGACACTTTAACATGTATTTTAGGTCCATAATGAACGAGGCTGGCACGGAGGAGCATGGATACTCAAGAAGGCTATAAATTCTATTATCATTCGAAAACTTATTTAATGTAATTTGTAAATATTGAAACTAATGGGACTTCATTTTGTAAACTCTGGTATTTATACAAATTTGAATGATAAATCTTTTAAAACGACTAAATTGGTGATCGTTTTCTACTATTCAACTATTGTGCCATGAAGTAACACCCAATTTGAATTCCGCTGCGTATCACCAAAATTGGGGGTGTTACATAGTGTATGGTAGAGATCAAGGGAAACACGTGGATGTTGAAGGTTTCATAGATGCAGATTATGATAAAGAACCTGAAAGGGGTAGGTCAATAACTGGGTACATGTTTATGGTACATGACTGTGTTGTGAGTTGGAAAGCAACTGTAAAGCATGGTGTTGTTGCATTATCTACTATACATGCGGAGTATTTGGTGCTTATTGAAGATATTAAGGAGAGCATTTGGCTTAAAGGCCTTCTAATCGAGTTGGGAGTAAATCTACGGTAATTGTTTATAAATTGTGATAATCAATGGACAATTCATCTCTCAAGAAATGCAATGTTTCATGAGAGGACAAAGCATATTAACGTGAGATATCACTTCATCAGGGAGATTGTGGTATCTAAAGAGACTGAAGTGGCAAAGATAGGTACGAAAGATAACACAACTGGCATTTTTACTAATGTGGTTCAAGGTCTGAAGTTCAAGTATTGTATAGAGATCCTTGGTGTCGGGGTTAACTAGGCTTGCTACTAAGGTGAAAATTGTTAGTATTAGTGTACAACCCTAGTTAGTATTTTCCATAGTTGATTTGGATAATGTTTTTAGTTTCCTTATGTAAGTTACTTGCCTTGCAAGGCAAGTGAAAGCTTGTTAGGATGTGTTTGAGGTTGCTTGGGACTCAAGCAAGATTCCTAGTCGGTTTAGACTAGGAGAACCAACCTCCTCACCCTATAAAAGGAGGTGAGGGGGTGATGCTCAAGATATGCACGCATTATTTTATTATTTCTTGTATCTGATTTGACGATTAATTAATCATTCAGTTATACTTTGCAGGTTTCGTTTCTTCTATTCTTCATAGAAGTCGTTTGACTTATGGGTCTTGGGTTACTTGTGTCTATTGATGCTAAAGCTTCTCTTTTCCGTGTTCAACAATTTGGGTTTGTTGCTGACAAGATTCCAACAAAAACTACTATACATCGTCGCCTTTGTGCACGAATGATTGTTGATTTTATTAAACACATTTAAAAGTAAAAACTACAACTTTAACTTAAGCTATTGTAAGCTTTAGCTCAAACTCCAATTAGTTTCATCAAACATACCATGCTACTATTTTTTTACGGTCATTTTTGCTACTTCACATTATTTAAGCTTTATGAGCACACGAAGATCATTTACATATCAAGGGAGAAATCTCAGCCACTCATTTTTCCATTGAGAAAAAAGGGGAGATTAATTAATATTTAATTAAAATTTAATTACACCCATCGTATTATAATTATACTGTCACGACGAGTATTTAATTATCTTTCTATAGACAGACACTTTGTTATACTTTTGTTGGGATTTATTGATTTGATGATACAAAAGAATCAAGATCGACATTATGGATTCTAGAAGACTTGCTTTAAAAGATAATGATCAAGATTAGGAAAAGATTTAGTTTCCTAATACAATTAGGTATCCTTTGTAAGTCTAGATGGACTCTCTATATAAAGAGATCCCTAGACATTGTTTAGGTGTGTGTTTTAATCATGTTTTAGGAAAAAACCAATGATCTCACCACTTGAAACCCAACATATAACGAACTCTGGTTTATCATCTTCATCAACAAGAAACCCAACAATATAAAAGAACTAAACCTAGATTCATAAACACAACCATATCTGCAAAACACATCTCAAATCTCTCTACTTGTCCTTTCTCCCAAAATGGAACACAATTTCACTTATGATCTTCAAGACCCCCATTCACATACATAAAACCAGACGGACGTGGCTGGTCATTCCGGCAGCGGTGAATGGAGTTTGCTGGATTCACTTATTGTAACAGAACATGTCGCGATTATTGCAGATTGCTTTGCCCTGTTAATACAAAAAGAAATGTTGTTCACAGCGATGAGGTATATGAAGTAATCATGGTTCCCATTGTTGCGTTATTTTGTAATTTGGTTATGTTACCCCAAAGCATGAAATCATAGCTGGAAGGAAGCTCGTTTATGGCTCACTGCCTTTTCCATTTTTTGTTACGGTCAATTTATTGCATTGAATAGCAACTGAGTAAAATAGTTAATTGGATGCAATAAAACATATTAAGCTGGTGATTAGTGATTAAGTTTTTAGATCTAGTTGGTGATTGGTGATTGTAGTGGTGGTGGTTGAAATTAATGACGATGGTGCAACAGCGGGACCTAATGGTGTTGAATGGGTTGAAGATGAAGACCGGGTACCATTGGAAACCCGACCCAACATGTCTAAATCGGGCAATAAAAAACTAGCTAGAAAATAAAAAATAAAAATCCACGTGTGTATAAAAAAAATGAAGTGGAAAATTCCATGGATATCTAAGTGGTATTTACATGTATCAAAAAGTTTTGTTGGTGATAATGGTATTTAAAAAAAGTAAATTACCCGTATTTCGAAATTTTGAAAAGTTTGTTGTATTGGTAAGTTAACTCTTTAACCTTATTTCACTGTACACTCTTTGGGTTAGATCAGGCCCAAAGCCCCAAATCCAAACTAGGTCCGTATTATTTTTCTTTTTCTCCACAGACAAATAATAAGAACTAGCAGGTTAACCCGCGCGTTGCTGCGGGGAACCATTTTATTGTAAAGTGAAACAGTAATTTGTGATTACAATTGAGAAACAATACAAAGTCGTGAACAACTTAAACAATGTCAACTGTATTCTATAAGCATTTACAAAGTATTATCATGTAGCAATGTTCCTTTAATCTATAAGAAGTTGCATTTGCAAAAGTTGACTTTTTAGTCAACTATAACAATTCTATTTTAAGATCAAATCTAAACCCAGTGGACTGTAGTGAAAAGCAGCTTAACCATCTTGAATCATCTGATTAACACTCAAATACACAACCTGGTCGAGCCACTTTTGACTTTTACTCTTTAATCCCAAACACATTATCGTGTGACCATTGTCACATGTTTCTTAAATTCACAACAATAGATGGTATTGCGGGTGTGTGTGATGCACCCCAAACCTGGTGACAAATTCCTAGGTACGTATATTCTGACAGCTGCCGTGTACATGTATGTAAGAATAGAAGATACATAAGTGAAAAAGGATAGTGCAAACAACGGGTAATAAATGTCACTGAAAATAAGTAATCAAGTTACCTCGAGTTGGCAAAGGGGACGGCCTATTATTTTCACACAAAGTATTGCATTCATTGGTGTGCGCATTGAAGTGGCTGCAATAACAACAGCAATCTTCACACAAAATTTATGACTTGTGAAGGTTAAAATCCATTTCATACAATATATGACTTGCAGCTCCATTTATTAATGTAAGCGCTCCAATAAGTTAGGTTTTTATTCCTGCAAGTTAATAATCCCATAAGAATTCGCTGCATTCGATATTTGCAAGATTTTTGTAGATATCAATAACCATTTTAATGTTACTACAAAAAACATGGCAGCCGCTTATTATACCTACAGAGTTATCCATATATAATACTACTTACCGTATGAATAACGTATGCAGGGATGCTTTTAAAAAAAATGTGGCAAGTATCCTGAATCTCGACATTCCGGCGACTCCTCATACCTTTTATTTCTGGTAGTAGAGGATATTCCTTAGATGACCTTATAATGTATAAATTTATTATAGCACAATAATCAGTTTTTGTGAGATTAGATAAAACTTTGATTTTCTAAAACACTTATAATACAAACAAATACTAAATATGATATTTCGTTAGAAACCAACAGAAGGTTTATGAAATGTAATAGTTTGACATTCAAATAAGAAGCCTGGTCCAAATAGGTTATTAAAACAGCTTATATAATGATATCTAAAACTGCATTTTAACTCAGTGGCTAGTTTTTCCTTACCATTAAATATAAGCAATCCCATACACCCTACAGATACGTACTATTTTTTTTGTTTCGTTGTTTCTATTGAAAATGAACAGGTACCTGATTGAGAGCACCATTCATTTGTAGTGTCAAAGAGCTGATTTGCTGGATTTCCTTCCATAACTTCAGCGTGTGAATTTTCCGTACCAAAGTCAGTCCCGGTAACTTCATTCCTAATAGGTCTCGACCTGCATAGCATACAAATATTACATTACAGACTCCTAGATTTGATACTTGCTATATCAGCAGGACAACATTAAAAAGCAACTATAATAGATAGCTAATGTAATATGCAAATGGGCTACTAAACATCGCGTCTTTGATGGCGAGATGCAGCATTTCCACCTGGACCATTGGAAGTACCTTCGGCCATGTTAACCATATCTAGAGTACATATGATACCACATATTAGAGGTACTTAATTGGACACACGGATGCTACTTTAAAGATTTAACAATCTGGTTTTTGTATATTAACCTTAGGTATTACAATCTATAAATAGGTAATCTGCCAAAAAGAACCAACTATAATAGGTAGTGGATGTAATATGCAAACACGCACCGAGTAGATACTACCAAATTTGGGTCAACCTGTTATGACCCATTTTGACGGCTACGAAAAGGCACATACATTGGCTCACTCCGTAACCATGACACATTGAATGAGTCCGACATTTACAAAGCTGTGTCAGTTCAACACAGGGTAACCATACCCAAACGGTATCAGTTTTGACCAATTACCCTACCTACCCAATTTCCAGCTCTAGTTTAGTGACTCCTTTTATACATTCTAGTATCATGTTACGTAACCCCAAACCCTTCGATAAACCTCATTTTGACCCATTACTCAGCCCAACCATAGTCACAGTTCCTTCATTTCCCCACGATTTATATCACCCTAAACGGCTAAACATGTTATCAGGGGTGTCATGTTGGCAAGATAAGCGATAAGATTTATGACTTCATTACCTTTGAATATTGTTAAAATGTGGAAATTTGAATATTCATATTATCATTTTCATCTCCGTTAAGTAGTAGTAAAAAGGCTAATAAGATACTTATAGGTGACAATATAATGCTATTTCATCAACTTGGCAGTTTATGTAATCAATTTATATTATCATTTTTATGTAATTAACTTAGCAGTTTATCAACTTAGCTTCTAAATTTGAGAGTAGCTTACTTTATTGGTGGCTCTGTAGGACTGTCGTCTCCCTTAGAGTTTTCAGCTGCATAAGAAATTTTGCAGATATTAAAGTTGCTATAAACCGAAAGGAAAAAGTTATATAAATTGTTACGCTGATGTCACTTACCCATTGCCACCAAGAACCCCACCGAGCATCATAGGCATCCACACTCCACATACATTTCATATCTATCTATTTTGTCAACTGTACGGTGTTTGAGGCTCAAATAGGCTGAGAATAAAAAAACGAATACGTCCGCCATGGCTGCAATCTGGTTTCCGTTTCTTCCCCTTCAACTCGCAAGAAGAAATTGTCCCTGAAACCAATAGTTAAACATAAAAAAGAATTAAAAAAGAAAAAAATTAAAAGCAAAGACATACGTGCAAACAAATCTGAGATGCAAAAAGAAATAGCGCATAAACTTTAACGCTATTGGCTGCCAAAATAGCGTGAATAATATCTTGGCAACTTACCATTGTATGTGTTTATCTATGTATAACATATGTTTAAATACTTTAAAAAGAAACTTTCACGCTATTTGCTGCCAAAATAGCGCATAAACTTTCATGCTATCAATAAAGACCCTATTGGAAATGCTTATATAAGTGCTTATCTATGTATAGCATATGTTTAAAGCAATAAGCAAATGCTAAACACCCTATTGGAAACTGATTGGGTGTCGTTTTAAAGCAAGTAGGCAATCCCAAACACTCTACCAAAAACTACTTATCCGGATTTTGTTATAGCTAGTTATCTAATCCTAATAATAAGAAATCAACCAACCGCCCGCAGAAATCATAAAAAAATAAAAACTTTGCATATCCATTATATGCCTTCATAGCTTTCTCAGCTTCAATAGCCTAAGTAAAGACCAGAAATGATACAATTCGAGCTTTCTTGGTCTCATTTTAATCATAGCCCTAGATTTCGGAAAGTCTAGTGACAAAATATCTTTTCAACTTACCATTGTATGTGTTTGACCCTCTTCACCGGCTAAAATTTACAGTTGCTATTACAATGCTTATATCCCCAAATCCACGTGCGTTGCTGGCTTTGCATTCTCGCGTTCCTTGTCAAGCATCTATATAAAATCAAGTTTACAATATTCACATCAGTTCAACAAATCGCTTCACAAATAAACTAAAATAATAACATCATGGTAAGCTTATGGGGTAACCTTCGTATGTTGTGGTGTTGATCTGATTGCCATATTTTATCAAGTAGATTTTATCTCCAAATCCAGGTTGTATTTCTTTGCTTAGCTTTAATTTCTGTAAATGACAAACCTTGAAAGTAATCGTGGGAGAAGTAGTAGTTGTTATAAGTTTTCTATTTATTCCTGCACGCAAATAAGAAAAGATTTCAACTATAACCATTTTTTATAAACTGAACATCATAGATAGACAATATAACATCTTGATACAGAAATGTAACCTTTTGAAGTTAAAATAGTCATTTTTAAACTAAAATAATAAAAATATAAATCAACAATAAGGCAAAACATCCAAGATCACAGTGATCGATTAATCTTAAATACCTTTATTAGAAGGGTATATAACAACCATCTGTTAAAAAAAACCGACTAACTAAATACCTGGTGTATTTTTTGCGTTTGCTGGTAATCGACTATTTCAATTTTTGAAGGTTTATAGACCTGATGCGAAGCTGTTGATGATCCCGACGCTTATGCCGTCCTTCAAGATTTCACTTGATTCACGGTTGTTTCGATTTGTGGTGTCGTTTGTATGATTTTGGATTTTTATTAGAAGAAGAGGCGGTGATGTGAGAATGGTAGATTCTGGATTTGTGCTGTAGATACAAATTAACGTATGATTACATCCCTAAACACCAAAACAACCAATAAGATGGTGGGTTTTGTGATGAACAGTACATGGCGCGTTTTTCCATAATTAGCACCCAATCAGAGTTTGTATTAAACATTTAATCACCAAATGAACCAATCAAATCGGGACACACGGCTTTTGGATCACGAATTTCGAGAGACCATGATTTTGGGTTTTAGTATATAGTATAATTTCGAAGGTTTAAAGTTACATTAGCAAAATCTTGGGTTAACGAGATAAAATCAAAAAGGACACATGCATTTTTGTTAACTGCGAGTTTTAATAAATAATTGAGATTTTGTTAGAAACTTAGAATACAGTGAGAACAAAGAACATAAGATATTCCTCTCTCTCTCTCTCTCTCTCTTTTTCTTTTTTTTTTTTCTCTTTTTCTTCTTCTTCTTAATAAATAAGCCGTTGAGTAGGCCCAATAACTTGTTAGAATGCAGTGGTGGAGACAGGAGAGCTAGAGGGTGAGTAGGCCACATAGGCCAGCTAAATTTTATGAATCGGACCTTTCAATACACGTTGAGTAGGCCCAATAACTGTAAATATATAAGCCCATTGGCCAACTAAAATTTATTGAACATTTGAATCCCTTTCATTAAAAGTTCATAACCATGCGGATGACCAACACCTATTTTGTGATACTTTTCAAAAATTTCAAATCCCTCAATTAGCTAACTAGTTATATTTTTATAAATTTATTGCGAGACTGCAGGAGTGAGGAGCCAGGAGGCAGGAAGGTGGGACTGTGGGAGGAGATGAGGCTCGATTGGAGGAGGGTTTGTTCTGTTTTTTTTTATTTTTTTATTTTATTTTATTATTATTTTTTTTTAATGGGCTAAGTAAATAAGTAATGGATTTTAGTTTGAGATTTGGTTTATTAATGGATTTTAGTTTGGGTAGATGAGCTTATGTAAAATGTAATGGATCAAAATTTTGTTGCTTAATGTATAAAATAAATTCACAATTAAAATGGGAGGTCGAAACTGAATATACCGAAATTTTTCTACACGAAAACTATATACCCCCTACATTGCAAAATTTTTTTTTGAGGGTCGGGCGCCCCTCCCCGCCCCTACATAGCTGCGCCACCTAATATCCTATGCTCTTGAACTGTCAGTAAGCTTAGCATGCCCATTGCCCAACAATGCGCAATTATGTTTACCCCGAGGATAACTAAGTAATTTGTATAAAATGTGGCCAAAAATAAATGTATGAGGCATGGCACATTAATGGTTTTGGTGCATAGGCCGAATGTACGAATATGTTGTGTGAGGACATGACGAGCGCGTGGACTATGTTAACCAAAAGCTTTAGATACCATGACCACCACAAAAAGAAAAGCCACTACATTATCCTAAGAGAAATGCATCCTTTCTGATTACTTATTAGCACGGCTTACGGTTTTTTGAATAAGCACAAGCAGATACTTATCTATAACAAACATAATGATCATATAAGTAGCTGTTTCAGTGTCTTGTTATTTTGCTTATTTAAGTATTTAAGAGGTAAATTTATCCGAATTAGGTATAAGTGGTTTAAGTTGGCAACGCCTGGCATGCTTATTTCAACATCAAGTAAGCATATAGCATAAACAATATCAGTAAGCGATCCCAAATACCCCCTTAGCTAATAATCAACCTACGCTATGCATGGTTGAGAAAACTTTTCGACTGCACATAATCTCGCCACTATCTTGCAATGATTGCAATGGGCAAATAGTGAAACTTAAGAAGAATCTTTCCAAAGAAAATAAATTACTACATGTTTTTGACTATCCAATATAGAGAGCGTTGCATATGTCTTTTTGGGCGAAAGGACTACTGTCATAATCAAAACTTCAAACAAATGTTGTTTCTAAATATATATATATATAGAACTATAACAGTAACTTTACCTGGCATTACTGACATGTGTATATGTTATTTTGCTTTATTTTTTCGCAATGCTTTGAACATGAAAACAGACCATTATGCTGAAACATTCAAACGTGTCACATCGCCCTAAAAAAAGTTGTTAATTATGTAGCCTAGATGAGTTTTTTATGTTACTATATTTAGGTACGCGAACAGTTTTGATCATAATGTTATAATCACATTGAACTCTTTCGTGTTCCATTCATCATTGATTATCTGTTTACTCATACTATCATGTTACCTTATTCTCTTTGATATATTTTTTTTAAGTGTGTATTTCGTTGATAGGAAGTGGATAAGAAACAAATGTGTGCGTAATGTTACAAAAATTAGATGTATGACGAATTCTGATGTCAAAGTGCTGGCTTGGGGCCTAGGACGAATGTACGAATAATTTTAAGTGCTATGAATTTGTGCGAGGATATAACGAGCACGTAAACCATGTTGACCAAAAGGGTTAGATGCCATGGCCACCACAAAAAGAAGAAAAAGCCACTACATTATCCCAAAAGAAATGCAACTTTTCTGATTGCTTATTAAAACGGCTTATGGTTTTTTTAGATAAGGACAAGCAAATAATCAACTATAACAAAACATAATACTCCTTAATCTGATAAGTATCTGTTTGAGTGTTTGGTTATCTTGCTTATTTAACGATTTAAGAGGTAAAATAATCAGAATTAGGTATAAGCTGTTTGAGCAAGCAGCTTTTAAAATGCTTATTTCACCCTAAAGTATAAACAGTTAGCTTCTATCCAAACACCCAACACTGCTTATCTGTTGTAATCAAAACTCAATAAGTAGATAAACTTTCAATTAGAAATCCCAAACACCCCCGTAGCTAATAATCAATTACCTCCGTTATACATGGTTGAGAAAACTTATTGAGTGCATATAATCAATTAACATAAAGTTTGGAGTAGTCCTAGTCCATTGTTTAGGTTTAAAATGAATAAACTATGACAGTAACTTCACCTGTCATTACTAACATATACGCTATTTTGCGTTCATTTTTTTTTTTATATATATATATATATATATATATATATATATATATATATATATATATATATATATATATATATATATATATATATATATAACTAAAAGAGTAAAAAAAAGACCATTATGCACATCACCTGAGAACCATTGCTAAGTGTAGCCTAGTTGTTCTTTTTATGTTAATATATTTAGGATCCATAAAATTATCCCCCTTCAGTACTTTTTGCTAGCTTAGGCTTACGATATATAATAGAAGACAGGTTGGGTGTAACAGAAAATGACTAAAATCGAGCTTTAACAAATTTATTTCTTGACCAGAAGACAATATAGTGAAGTATATTCCATATAGGACCAAAAGTTTTAGTTCAGGATTTCAAAAGTGTGGCTAGCACAAAAGTTATGTCTTCTATCTTCTATTGAGTTTCATGAAAATTTGAAAATAAATGCTTGTGGTATAGAGAAGAAAAAAGTGGCAAGGCAATAGTTGAACTGAGGGTGCTGAATTGGGTACCTCTAATCTACAAACTGCCAGCTAGCCTACAAATCAACTATAGTCGAATAAAAAACATAGAGTTTGTGGTTTGTACAATCGTTTTCAATTTCACGACCCACAGGGAATATTAGGAATCCTGTATTTATGGATGAGGGACTCTAGTCTTCTTTTTATCTTTTATTCTACTTAGTGCAAGTCCATGCTCTGTGAAAGGTGCCGTTGGGTTTGTACACTTCCGTATTTCATTTTCATTAATTACAACTTTAGTAGCTTAACTGCTCTTCCATAAATAGCTTTTACGCACAAACAACATAGTTGGTTAAGATTTGTCGCTGTGCTTTCACTAGTTGCACATTCCAAACTACAGGAGAATTTAAGAAAAACTTAAACAACTGATATGCACATCGTAGAATACCTTTCACAAGTCTTAGTGCGTAAATTTTATGGAATGAACAATAATTGGGTTCTTGATTCCCTACTTTGGATATGGTTGATAGAGGGAATGAGAACCACCTAGATAGAGCAGCCAATGGCAGTACCTAACTAGATACTCTTAAGGAGTGAAAGAAGCACAGCCATATAATTGATTTCAGGGACTTAAAGTGCCATAGAGATCTACACTCACTTGGCCATTACTTTCACAGCATTCATAGTCGCAACTAGTCTATTTGCAGATTCTTTGTATGGATAAGCTAAAAATAAAAGTGATTGTCTAAGTTCTGTACTTTCACTTTTTTTTCCCCAATATAGGAACTCCGCTAATTTACACGCAATGTGGGTCACTAAACTTGGTTTTTCCTGTTAAACAGGTCACTTTAGTGACCAATAGGGACGAATAAAACTTCGCAACTAATACATCTCAAGTGACCTTTTTAACAGGATAAAAATATGAAACCCTCAGTGCATGCAGAGTATTACTTTTGTATACTGATATTGGGGAAAGAAAAAGGGAATGTAAAGAACTAATACAGTCAATTAACCAATAAGTTTATTTCCAATAATAATAATAATAGTAATAGTAATAGTAATAGTAATAGTAACAATAATAATGATAATAATAATAATAATAATAATAATAATAATAATAAAGTGCTCTAAACATCTCTCTTTGTTAAACTATCAGGCTACGTTTGAACATAGTTTAAGGTCCTAAAGGATGCAAGTTGTCTAGCAGAGGAAAATAATGAAAGGGATTGAAATATAAATAAAAATGAACCGAGTAACTTCGAGGAATTAATATCTCAACAATAACAAAATAGTTCTCAAACGAATACGATACTATTGGCACCCAATTATCCACTGTTGACTTGGTTAATTTGTTGCTAAAATGATAAACACTGACAATGGTTTTTCACATTCCCTTGTTTATACACTTTCTGGTCATCTAGTACCTTTACATTCTGGCACCTTAAACGTCCTCTTACTTCACTTACATGATCATACATTCATACCAATGCAAATTTTCTTTCAAGTCTTTTCATTTTCTGACCCATCTTTAGAATCTGATACTCAACAAAGGTTCTTGCTTTAAATATTATTTTAATTTTTTCACATGGCTCAACAACGTTAATTCATATTTTACTGAGAAAACAGTTCCCTTCCCATATAAGATCCGAAACCAAGCTCCATCGAGACTGAAAATATGTAGGTTGGAAATTGGCTACTTAGGTAATGGGCCAAAACAGTTTGAGCTGATCCACCTACACTTTTATTCAAAAAGGAAATTGTTTTATGAATAATCAAAATGATTAAGAAACCTACTGATCCAAACAATTTGCGAGGTTATAAACAGTTGTGTATATGCCCGGTAGACATTTAAAACATTTGACCTGTTTCCTTTTTAGCTAATTCAATCCGTTCGACCGGTTAGCAATAAAATATAACTTTAATTGAGCTTTTATCCCAACTAATTTAATTTCTTCTCATATAAATTGTTGAAATTGCTATTGTGAATAACCGCGATAATATCCCACCAACTAGGTAAAAAGTATGAATGTGTGAGCAACACAAGTATATACCTCATACCAGTGGCGGACCCAGGAAAATCAAATGTGGGGGGCAACTTTTTATTTTTTATTTTTGACAATAGCAACAAAATGCCGAAGAAAAAAGTATGATCGAAATGATAAATCGGGTATTGTTACTTGGAGATTAATGATTTATATGGTTTGAGAGTATTGAATATTGGATTTTAGTATGTAGGTGGGGGGCAATTTAAATTTTTGTTGGGGGCACTTTCGAAAAAAGGTCAAAATTATTTAAAATAAATAAATAAATAAAAATAAACTAAAATCTTGTCTTTTTCGGCTAGCCATGGGGGTGCAGCCACCCCAAACTCAATACTTAGGTCCGCCCCTGCCTCATACTAGCTTATTGAAAATTAGACAACATGAAAGTGAACAAGAGAATGTAACACCACAACTTATATATTTGTTATAATAGAAACATATTACAAAACTAGAAACTTACTAGTACCAAAGAAACAGAGAGATAATACACTACAAGATACTTGTGTGTTTTTGGTGTGAATGAAACATATGCCGAGCCTATTTATAGGATAAAAATACCACATCAAGTAGTAAGCAAATTGTCAAGTTGCATACTAGCTTAGATTCTTACCACAAAGTAGGACCCACCCATTTGAGCCAATAATTCACAAATCTTCATCTTGGCGAAAATCAAGTCTTCAACCATCATTGGTAGAGTGTTTAAACCAATCTTCAGGCTTTCACAATAGCTACTATTTTATGGATTTTCTGATTTTGACTCCACCTTCTTTGAGTATCTCTCGTATGAAATGATACCAAACATCAATGTGCTTCGTCCTTGCGTGATAAACTTGATTCTTTGCTAAATGAATTGCGCTCTGACTATCAGAATGCAGAGTGGCAAATTTCTGTTTGATTCCAAGTTCGCCGAGCAACTATTGAAGCCAAATTGCTTCCTTTACAGCCTCTACCTTCCGTAGTTGACAAAATAGTAGTTGACTTTAATTGACTTGAACGTAGACTTCCAACTACTTGGAGCTTTTGCTAGAGTAAAAACATAGCCTATAGTAGATCTTCACTTGTCTAAATCTCCGGCATAGTGTGAATCACAATATCCTTCTACCCACTGACTATTTCCATGTTTGAATACTAACCCTACATCAACCATGTTATGGATATACCGTAATCTCCATTAACCGCTTGCCAATGTCCTTTTCTAAGGTTATGCACAATATCATGACTATTGACTAATGTCTGGTCTAGTACATATCATAGCATACATTACGCTACCTACAACATTTGCATAAGGTACTTTTTCCATGTAAGCCCTCTTTGTATCATCTTTTGGTGACATAGTTGTAGGAGTAGATAGTAATTTTAAAATTTTATTTGACACTAAAAGCAGATCTATCATATAAACATGCACAAGCGGAAGACTTAATTAAAATAACTGTTTACACAAAAAGGTTTCCATATACAACATGTTTAATTAATCATGCCTAAAATAGTAAGAACATATCGTGTTATATGTGTATGACCCTATGGTCTGATATATTGTTAGAAAAGTGACTTAAACTTTAGGGGTTATTTGGTAAAATTGGTAATTTGTTTGACTTGTCCACCAACTTTGTTTAGAATTAGGAAACTAATCTATGATGGTTAGTTTTAGCCTATAAATAGGGATTGATGGCATTAGTTTTCTTTGTACCGTTTGAATTTGTGATTGGAACCTTTTGAATTAATAGTTTGGTACCATTTGAATTTGTCTTTGAAATTTGGTTTTGTAATTTGTTTGGTATTTGAATAAAGCTTCCGCTTCGTTTGTTTGAATTTGTTTGTTTGTTTCGTTCGTTTGAATCACCAACAAGTGGTATCAGAGCTAGGTTTTTTAGCCATGAAGAAAAAAAGAAAAAAAAAATCGTTTTGGATTTAATGTTCGATCAAGATTTATGAGTTTGAAGAATTTGTTTTATTTGTGATTGATATTGGTTGGCTTGGTCCGCTTGGTCCTACTGTTGGTTAAAGTACTACTCCATATTATATTTGGCACTAGATTTGGATTTTTTGTCTGCTATTCCAATTGTATATTTGGTATTCATACGGATTTATTTGTTTGATGGAGTAGGAAATTTGTTGTCATCAATCTGTTTGGTTTTAGGGGTAATCTCAAGATTTTGGAATAAACTTTGTTGGTCGATTTGTTTGAGTTTTTTGAGTAGCCGTTTGTTTGAAGACCCCGTGTTAGGTTATTTGGGTATTTGAATTTGAATTTGAAATTTGGACCATAATACTTATCGTATAAGTGGGTCATTAGAATTATTATCAAGTATCATATTTGGGGTATTTGAATTATTAGAGCCCGTTAGTCAAGTTATTTAATAACTTGTATTGGTTTGGTACTTGGATAATAAGTTTGAATTTGGATCGTAATTCTTATTACATAAGTGGGTCATTAGAATTTGAATTTGATATTTGGGTCGTAATTCTTATTATATAAGTGGACCATTGGAATTTGAATTTGATATTTGGAATTTGAAGATCGATTTGGTGTTTGAAGACTTGGTTATAATCGGGTCGTTTGGAATTTGTTCGGTCGTTGGGAATTCGTTTGTTTGAATATTTGGATCTTCGTTCGTCTGGCTTTTGAAGTTGGTTGCCCGAATTTGATTGTCTTTGTTGAAGATCGTTGAAGCCGATTTGTTTGTTTGGTTGACCGAGTTTGAATTTGTCGGTTAATGTTTGATTGTTCGTTTTGAAGTCATCGGCGTTTGCTTTGGATCGAATTTGTTTTGGATCCTTTTTTGGAATCGATCGTTCGTTTTGAATTTCGCTAGCATCTATGGCATTTGGAATTTGGATTTTGGATTTTGGAATTTGAAATTTGGCATTCGGAATTTGGAACTTTGAATTTGATTTGAAGCCGGCGGAGGAGTTTAAGTCACGGTGGAGTTGTTAGAAAAGTGACTTAAACTTTAGGGGCTATTTGGTAAAATTGGTAATTTGTTTGACTTGTCCACCAAGTTTGTTTAGAAATAGGAAACTAATCTATGACGGTTAGTTTTAGCCTATAAATAGGGATTGATGGCATTAGTTTTCTTTGTACCGTTTGAATTTATGGTTGGAACCTTTTGAATTAATAGTTTGGTACCATTTGAATTTGTCTTTGAAATTTGGTTTTGTAATTTGTTTGGTATTTGAATAAAGCTTCCGCTTCGTTTGTTTGAATTTGTTTGTTTGTTTCATTCGTTTGAATCACCAACATATATTAATGAAAGCATTACTTATTATGTTATATCATGCACATATATCAACAAACTCCTACTTGGGCACGCATATAACTTCTGAATAATTCATACCGACAAGCAGCTGTCTAGCAAAGTTTCTACTACTTGCATCCACCAATATACGAGTATTTGTTTCTTGTGAAAACGAACATAATTACTTGTTAATGGTCTTATGTATAGTCAGTCAGTCATCCCTTTGTTTAATACTTCTTGACATGGACATGGATTAAATCTTCCTTGTATCAATGTTTTGTTTCTCGATCTCGAAATGATGTGATCACCAATGCCAAGTTAGTTCTCGTCACTGGCAAGGCCTTGAAAATATCCAATCATCTCATCGAGTGGCCACTAAAGTATTAACTCTTCAAAATAGGAACAAATAATTTTGACTACATCCATATGATAATGTGCCCTTCATAATACCTGAAATGAACTTTTATGACTACCAATTACATATAGCAGTTTGGACAAACCAAGGCAAAACTTAGCACATACCAATACAGTGCTATGTATCGCAAGTCTAATGATACAAAGACTCAACCACGTAGGAAAATAACAGTTCGACAACGATCCATGAAGTGACATTTGCGGGCGGGTCAATCCAATATTCATATACCATGAATATATGGCAGGTCATATTTCAACCAAATCCGAATCTGCAAATAGTCTCTGCTTATACCATTCCCATAATATAAACAAGATCGACTACGGAGTCTAGAATAAGTAGGTTTACACTTTTATTAGGAGTATGTGTTTAACCTATCATTATTCAGGGATATAAACATGCAAATATAGAACACATAAATTAATAATGAATAACTCATATCTCCATATATTATTCATTATCTAATTTATGCTTTGCGTTCTAATACCCAGATACTATAACAAGATGATTTGGGCTTTATGACTTTCATTATTATCATTAATAAAAACGATTTATATATATGACTTGCATTTTGCCTTAATCATCTATCACTTTGCGGATATTACAAATGCAACAACATTTTATCCTTAAATATTGTAAAGACTTATTATACTATTAAAAAAAGATTAGATCTCATATCTTATAGATTTATATATTGTGCAATTCCATTAAAATTTGAATAGAATAACAATTCTCAATTATTACGTGAGTTTGATTCTTGAATCACTCATTTGTTATAAAGTAAACCATTCGTCCAATTATGACTTCTAAATTTAACTTACTTAATTTTATATGTCAACCCAATTAGACTTGTTTAACACCTGTTTGAAAACAGTATAGTCTATCATATCTCATATCTTATAGATTTATATGTTGTGCAATTCCATTAAAATTTGAATAGAATAATAATTCTCACTTATTACATGAGTTTGATTCTTGAATCACTCATTTGTTATAAAGTAAACCATTCGTCTAATGATGACTTCTAAATTTAACTTAATTAATTTTATATGTTAACCCAATTAGACTTGTTTAACACCTTTTTGAAAACAATATAATCTATCATATCTCATATCTTATAGATTTATATATTGTGCAATTCCGTATTATTTGAATAGAATAATAATTATCAATTATTACATGAGTTTGATTCTTGAATCACTCATTTGTTATAAAGTAAACCATTCGTCTAATTATGACTTCTAAATTTAACTTAATTTTATATGTCAACCCAATTAGACTTCTTTAACACCTTTTTGAAAACTCATACATTATCAAAATCATTAAACACTTATATTGTAAATATCTTATTTAACATCTCAAATGTTAATACTTCATTTAATATCGTTTGCCCTCACTTAGATATTAATTCAATGAAGTGATAACGACAACTTACTTGTCTCATATTGCATTATATTATTTAATCTCATTTTCTCAAATCAAGTATTTGAATAAGATTTAATTGTTTATTTTATTATCCATATAATCTATCAATACCTAATATCGCATCTTAAAATCAATGACTTATTGAATCAACGATTTGTTATCTTATGGATATCTTAAAATTTGTATATCATCTTCATAATATTATCTTACTTAGTAGATACAACTTAATTTAATAAATTTAATTATTTATCAGTTGTACAAGACTCATAAACTTTAAATGATTGTGTCTAAATATATCCTCATATATTCACACGTGACATTTCTATGCAATAGGAAATTTTCAACTTGTGATTAATGACTCCATGACATTTTACTTCCACTTGATTTTTGAGGTCGTGGGATATCTCCAAAAACAATTTATTACACAAATCTAATTTGTAGTAATATACTACAAGATACTTGTATGTGCTTTTGGTGTGAATGAAACATATGCCAAGCCTCCTAATTATAAGATAAAAATACCACATGTAGTAATCAAATTGACAAGTTGCATATTTACTTGCTTAGATTCTTATTACAAAGTAGGACTCACCTATTTGAGCCAATAAGTCAAAATTGCACCCTCTAAAAATAGAAAGTCTCTACTACTTATAATGTATGCGTATGCATTCCTTAAACTTAAAATACTTAAAATTTTTGAGTAATGTTGATTGCTTATAATACCCCTTAAACTTAAATGCTTAAATGACAAGTTTTACTATTTTACTTTTCATTTCAAAACATGTGTAAGTAACACGGTTGCTCTATTAATAACAAGAGTAAACTGCAAAAAATGTTCCTAAACATTGCTATTTTTGCGAGAAATGTCCCTATTTCTGAAAAATTGCAAGCTGCGTACCTAACGTTTGGGTTTTTTCTGTGAGAAATGCCCTTGAGCCGCTATTGTAGTTGCAAATTCCCGTTTTTTGCTAACCCTCGTTAGCATTGCCCGTTAGTGGCCATGTGAAATGACTATTTTAACCTCCTTGTTCAATAATTTCACTCCACCTGTTTGTCTTCTTTCCCACCAAGCACAACCAAACTTCGGAAACACTATTTCAGTATTTATAACCCCAAATTCACAAACACAACTTCTGAAACACAAATTCACAAATATTCGATTATATTTCTTTAAACGCAATGGACAAATCCGATACCTGCAAAAATCCCACCATCCTTGCCTCACGCATATTCGTTGACAAAGTTGTGGAGTACTATCGTGATGCACTCTACGGGATTCACCATTGGCCCGAGAGACGTGCACTCTACTATCGTAGCAGCAGATTAGAACAAACACGGGGGGATGTGATGAGTGACTTGAAGATTGTTTCAATTCAATTCATCTCCATTGTTACTCAATTCAGACACTCCTTCCATAAACAAAATCATCCTCAAGCGTCTAGATGAACAAGAGTACGTGATTTCCGAAGCTGACTTTCCAAGACTCCACCTGAACGACATCGAAGACATGTATCTTCTAGAAGTTCAAGGGAAACTCTGCAACTTACCTAAGGAAATGCAGCTTGCATTTATCACATCTCTTCTTATTTTCATAAGGAGCATCATTATCTGTGAACGTGTTGAAGATCTCCAGTTGGGAGTTGAAAGCTACCAGAAGAAGTTGAATCTCACCAAGCCCAACCTTCATCAAGTCCCCGACATCAACAAACTTTCTCAGTATACCTTGATCAAGCAACTCGCATTTGGATTCATCTACCGAAGTGTTCACTCCTACAACTGTTTCATGGCATTCGATGAAATTCATAAGTTCTATGATGAAACGTTGAAGTTCGTCAGAGATGGACTCAAAAGCCACCTCGATGACAAAGAACTCTACAAGACCAAAAGATGGACCACAGATGATGCAAGACAAGTTCGTAGGTTTGTTACAAGGATTGAGAATAGGTTGAAATGTCGTGATCAGATTAGAAGGTTGGAGAGTTATATCAGAGGAAGACCGGGCTTCCCAGTGTTGACATTTCAAAGGCCTGAATGATGATTGGTAGCATTTGTAAGTAGTTGATTTGATTTGTCATAATTAACAATATATTTATATTAACTATGGCTTGTGCACATATTTCAGTATACAACTCGTTCTTGTAATGAAAGGACCCTGAGGTACGCATCAGTGCCTCAATCCTGATATAAGGAGCAAAAGCTTCTTACTTTTGAGTAGAATTAATCAAAATTTTCTAAGTTTTTTTCATAATTATTCTCAAAAGGACAAGTATTTCACCTCAACAAGTCTCATCACTTGTTGAGGGGGAGCACTTGTAAAATTCTTTGTTCTAAATGAAAAGTTCTTGGTATAAACTCCCCGTAAACCTCAAAAAGCATATTTTAATCAAAATTTTATCAAAAACAACATCAATATGCTATTTTGAGGGGGAGAAAACAGATGTGATTAAAATATGAATGAAAAGTAAAAGAAATCTTGCATGAGCTCGACTTAAGATATCACCAAGGAATTGACGAAACAAAAAAGTTAGTAATCGAAAAGACTTGTCCTCGACGGGTAATAACTTCAAGTTAGTTACTAGAGCTAGTTGTCACCTAAAAGCTGACAATGCATCTCTTTAACTAGCGACGTAAGCGTGTCTCGAACAGGACTTATCTGAGTAGAATGTACCGTTTCGAGAGATTCTCTTTGAATATGACCAGGACGGGTAATAATTTCAAGCTGGCCTAGCCAGTGATGTAAGCGTGTCTTGAATCGGTCATGTTCACTGAGATTCAATCAATTCAAAAGTGCAACTTCCCCCTCATCATGTAAAATTCTATTTACAACTTATAAGCACATGTGAAGGGGGAGTATTTCTGAAAAAGCAAAACTCCCAAAGTGTCAAACAAATATATTTTAATAATCATAAAACACTTTGAGAGATTTTCAAATGATGTTTATGGCAACATAGGATAGTCATGGAGTTATAAGGTGACTAAGTTTAGGGAAAACCGTCCTATGATCCGCCAGAACCGGAGGGATCTACTCAAGGACAATACCAATAGTTTAGAACTAGAAAGTCCTTAGGTATGATATAAAAAAAGGAGAAAGAAGGGGTTGAAGAATTAAAAAGAAAAGTAATGAAAAGGGTGAAAAGAAATAGCCCTCCAAATGATTCAACCTTAGGACAGACACCGGGTTCAACTCATATGCTACTGGTTGTTGCTAAGGTGACACCGACATTGAAGACAAAGACGTCATGGACCCAGTGATGCACTGCACTAAACCTTCTTAACCACTCAAGTTCTCTTAAAAGAGCTTGTTTCATTCTCACGGGGAACCCTGCATAATCTATCGACCGCTCATTACGAGCCATGTTGATATTAAAACAGGAGACTCCGCCCCAGTCTCCGATGACTAAAAGAAGCACTTATCGAGTCTAGAGCTGCAAGATTACATCAAAAGATCTCTTAGGAACATGTGATACTTCTACACTGGTGGTCCAACATTAAGGACATCAGATGTAAACTTGAGAGTCCTTCGCAGATCTTAGCAATCTGACAGAACATTTATGAGATAATTCACACAAGTGTTTCTCAATGATTAAATGGAAACTCCTGCCAGGGTCAACATCAAACAGCCCTGACATCAGGTCACTTCGATAACTCCTTGTGGGTTACGCTTAGTGTTCGCGGTGGTTCCAAAACGGTCTACAGTCGTGAGGTGATCTCCAGCGACTCACTCATTCGTTGATTTACCTAGGTAGATCTTGTAAGCCCTCTCGGGAGTATCCGAATTGGGAACGGCCTTTGTAAGGGATAGAAGAAGTCTTCACACTATGCTGTTGACGATCTCTAATTCTGAACCTGTAAGTACCGGTTGTTTATTGCTAACCGTTTACTTACATCAACATATTACCTCCATGACGATAGATTCCACATGCTCATACATATGTCATGTAGTCTAAGAAAGCTCCCTCAAAGATCTAAGCAATGCAAAGTTCAAATAAAGACTCTACGCCAATTAGAGGAATCTACAAAGTAAAGAGTCAAAGATCAAAGAGATTGAAAGGGAACTACATCTCAAAGTCCAAAGACGTATGAGCATGTTGGAAAGACGGACAACCACAAAAGACGATGAAGTGACGAAAGGCAGATGATGACACAATGACAACTACATCACCAAGAACAAAGATTAAAGAACAAAGAACTTTCACCTTACAACATTTTTGAAGATGTCAAAAGTAATACAAGTCTAAAGTCAAAGACATAGAAGAAGACGTCCAGCAACCGTGATAACCGACCCTTAGGGGGAGATTGTTGGGAACACATTTTGTATTAATTCAAGTCTCGGGCATTAAATTTTGTAATAGGTTGCTTTATTATTATTATTATTATTATTATTATTATTATTATTATTATTATTATTATTATTATTCTTATTCTTATTCTTATTGTTCTTGTACTTGTTCTTGTTCTTGTTGTTGTTGTTGTTGTTGTTGTTGTTGTTGTTGTTGTTTTTACTATTACTAGTATTATTATTATTATTATTATTATTATTATTATTATTATTACTATTATCATGTTTTAAGTTTAATGGGCAACATATAAAAGCCCAAAAGGCTCTTAAAAGCCCACGTCCAAAAGAAAGGAAGGAAAGGGGAGTGTTGCCCTAGTCCTTGCCTATAAATACTACATGTATGAAACCTTGTTATTTGTTGGTTATTTGATTATCTATGTGAAATTCTTGCACTTTTACCTTTCATATATCATTTAATCATCCAATCCTTATATCTACCTTATTCTCATCTTTACAATACATGTGTGATCATAATATGGTGACCTAACAATACTTTCCTACACAAAAGGTGCCATAAGTTATTTTGAAAGTAGGTTGGAAAGAGTGTGTTTTACGCTTAAAGTAAATTCTCCTACCAACTAGTAAATTGAAATAAATACTCCTTCTAACTTGTCTTTCAACATACATATGGCACATCCTTCAACTAAAAAAATAAAGAGAAACGATATGGCTGGTAATGATACAGACGTAAGAGTGTTGGATGACATCAACGAATCAACTAAAATGAATGCATTTACTGTTATTTGAGAGATCAAAATATGGCTAGTTTAACTTTTGATGCAAGGCTACCTAGAGGAGAAAGTATGTGGTATTCAGGCAGAGGTGTTGTTGCAGCTGGTGGAGGTGGTGGTGCAGTAGCTATAAGTGGTGGTGTTATAGGCTTAGGTATTAGAAGTGAAAACATAACTAGAAGCGGTGGTGCAGTGGGTAGTGGAGATGAAAGTGGTGGTGTTATAGGCTTAGGTGTTAGAAGTGGAAACATAACTAGAGGGGGTAGTGTAGTGGGTAGTAGAGATGGAAGTAGGACAAGAACACCACCTAAAGATCGGGAAGTAGAATGTATTGAAATAGAAGATTGTAGATCTCCCCAACCTAGTGAGAGTGGTGAAGAAGAAGAAAGTGCAGGAGTAAGTCAAGCAAAAAGAAGCCAAGAAGCTTCATTCAAAATGACCAAGAAGACCGCATGTAGGTTCAATCCATGATTATTTAATGGTTGTTGGATTTTGATGAATGTGTGTTACTATTTTTTATGGTTTTATGAGATAAATAAAATGCTTATTCCATGCTTATCATTTATCTATACAATTTGCATACAACCAACAAGTATGCAGACAATCTGATATGCAAAGAATATGGAAAATAGGATACAAAAGATAAAGAACTGTTACAACAATAGCCATCCAAGTACATAATTATTTAAAAACAACCTAATACAACCATATCAGAAGTTAGGGGGAAAAGTTTCATTGTTTTTTGACTTGTTCCTTCATGAGATGCACGAGATATTTGTGAATGCATGTCCACATGAAGCTCGCCTCTTCCTTAAATATGTGTAATTCCTTACGAAGTTGAAATGTATTTTGGCAACACTGACAATGAGAGAAATGTGGTTCTGGCATTGGTCGAAGTGGTGGTTCAGGGGGACGGGGGTGATACTAGAGAAAAGAGCCTTCTACGATTCTTTTGATACCATAAGGGTGTGTTTGTGATTGTGTGGATTGTGCATCCATGGTGACTGAATTTGATGAGTAATGTTTATGAGATGAGAGTTCTGGATGTAAGTGTGATGTGGTGAATATAAAGGGAGAGACTTTTGACTAGTTAATGGACAAGTTTTTGATTCGTGTGTGACAAGTTAATGATGCCATTATAAATTTGTTAAGTAAATTTATAGGTTTTGGTATATGCTGGCTTTTAAAAGTCAAATGGGTAAATCCAAACAACCCATATACTGCATATTCAAACAGAAGCAAAATGAGTAACCAAAATGTTGTTGTAATGTTTTTGGAATAAATAGAGTTTTTTTTCCTTGCTGGTGCAAAGGTAAATTTATATTACTTCCAAACATTATGTAGGAATAACAAATACTGAAATGGACATTACCCGAATCAGGAACACAACTAAACAAGATTCAACCTATATCTGATAAGGCATATAAGATATAACTAAATCTAACAAAAAATTCAATATAGATAACATTCTACACTGCAAAAAGCTGTCCTTCTCATCTTGATTTACCTTTATAAGCATCATACCATCTAACTACATTTCCATATCATCCCCCACAAAGACCATTCAACCAGCACCCACAATGATCAAAGTAGGGAAGATGTATGGCTTCGTTAGGAACCTATAACCCTTCCAAATCATGGGCTCTGCCAAGCAACTTACATTTCCATCTCTATGAATGTCTTCAGTTACTTGGGAACACACTCCTTAAGGGAAAACCAACCACTACCTCTTGTGATGATGTATTGGATGGACCAAGAAGGATCATCTTCCACTCCTCTCTATTCTATCCATCATACACCATCCACTAAAGCCACTTACCTTTCACAATGCACAATCCTACTTTATGGTACATCTCTCTAAATTAGATCCTATTGATTCAACATACACTCACCAAACTCCCTCCCAAGGCCATGTTTGAAAAGCATATGTGTCTCAAATAGGTAAAGTCATACCGAAGAGCCTCCAAGGTACAAGGTCCTATCACACTATAGTGGCCTGCATTATATACATTCTGAACATATTCCTTATCCCAAACATACCTTTAAAAGCTGTCATTGTCAAAATAACAGTTTTAGGACACGGTTACATTGGTCCATTTTCAGTTTTTGATCCACTACAATCACTGATATTCCTTCTACAATTCATAACACATTCTCCCAAACATCCCTTTAGCCAGAGAACCACAAATCAACCTACACCAAAAGTGCAGGCACCAATTTTCCTCTGTCCCAAGCCAATTTCCATATCTTAGCCACCAATAAATTTTTTGATGATCTCTTAACTTTTAGGCTTTGTAGAACATCTTCCATATAAGTATTTATCACAACAATCACCTCATCCCCAGTCCTTCTAATATTTTGGAAGTTCCTCTTATTTCTTTCATTCCACCCAAAGTATATAGTGGCTACTACAATGAGTTTATTAACTATATGCCAAACACTATTTTTATTTCCACCATCTGCTATATAGGCCACCACACTGTTCAAATCTTGACAGTTACTTAAGAATCTTCCTTTTGACTTCACTTCCTTCCACACTTTAGCAGAAAAGACACAATAAAAAAATAAGTGCTGGTGACTATCAATACAGTTGTTACATAGTGAGCATTTCAAATCATTACCCTGATGCCAGGCCACCATCCTGTCATGTGTCAAAATCTTCCCTTGAATTGCTAACCATAGAATGAAAGCATGCTTAGGTGTACACTGAGAAAACCATACCACATGACTCCAATCAACTTTTGGCCAACTATCTCTTAGACTTTCCCAAGCTATTTTGATAGAATATTCAGTTACTTTACCAATACTATCAATCCACACAACTTTGTCCTTGTTATTAGAAAACAATGGAACAATGATTTGTTGAAATCCAGGAAAAAGACTAGTCCATTCACTTGGTCACAACCACTCACCATTATTAATAAAGTCAACCATTGTATCACTGGTTCCCATTCTAGCCTCATACAAAGCTCTATTGTGAATAATTCTATGAAGAGGCCTCACACCAATTATCATACCACATAGAAATTGATTTCCATTTCCAACTAAGTGTTTGACATAAGGCCTTAGCTTATCTCTTATAATAAGCAACTGTTTCTAACCCTAACTATCATAATTATGATACTCAATCTCCCGTATACTATTTCCCTTTAACTCGACTGTATTGACCCATTTCACCCAAAGGGACTCTTTTCTATCAATTATTTTCCACAACTGAGTAACCATAAGAACTTTATTCCACATTCTCAAAGCGTTAATTCCCAAACCATCTTGCTACTTAGGCCCGCATACAAATTTCCAAGCAACTCTAGCTTTACCCTGAGCTGAATTGCCATAATTCCATAAAAATCTTTTGAAAATTCTTTCAAGGTCCTTAATCACTGTAGCAGGTAAAATATACACAGAAGTGCAATACTGTTACATAGCTGATAAGACTGAGGCAATTAGCTGAATTCTACCAGCATATAATTAACACTTGTTTTTCCAACATTTGATTCTTCCTTCCACATTATCAATTAAGCTTTTGCAGTTATTTACACCCAATTTCTTAGAGAGTAAAGGAACCCCAAGATACTTCATTGGCAGCTTTCCACATTTAAATTGCATAAATTCTAAAAGCTCAGCTTTCCTGTTTTCAAGAATGCTTCCAAAAAATATTGTGCTCTTACCCATATTTGGAAACAATCCTAAAACACTTCTAAAGTTTTCAAGAGATTTCTTTACTACTGCCAAAGACTCCTTATCTCCATTGCATAAAACCAAAATATCATCCGCAAAGCATATATGAGTTAATTTTAACTCTTTATAGCCATAATGGTATTTGAAATTATGAGCATCACCAATATTCTTTATCATTATCATATTGAAGACTTCCATAACAAGAGTAAAGAGATAAGGTGATATGGGGTCACCTTGTCTGAGCCCTCTTCCTCCTTTAAATAAACCACATATTTCTCCATTTATGCAGATGGAAAAAGAAGTAGAATTGATACATGTCATAATCCATTTGACCATAGTTTCATGAAATCCAACAGCTCTAAGAACATCTTGTAAAAAAAACCCAGTCCACCATATCATAAGCCTTTTGCTTATCAATCTTCATTGCACACCTCTTAGCACCATTCTTTCTATTTTTCCTTTCAAAAGTTCTTGAGTGATAAGAATATTGTCTTGAATATGTCTCCCAGGCACAAAAGCACTTTGATTAAGGCTCACAATTTTACTCAACCCTTCCTTAATTTTGTTGACCAGGATTTTAATAATACGCTTATATAGCACATTACAACATGCTATTAAACAGAGTGTTCATTTTGTGATCACATGAGTATTTGGTATATGTTGACTTTTAAAAGTCAAAATGGATAAATAAAAACATCCCTAACCTACAAATGAAAATGCACATGCAAAATGCTTAAGCTACATACATAGACTAGTTAAATTAAGAATATGCAAGCAAAAGGATGTCTTAAAAGATTAACCAATCCAATTACATAAGCATGTCTTAAATAGCTTAACTAAAAATATCTTAAAATATCGTATTACATACAAAAGGACAACACTCAATAAGGACCATTATCCTGCATTTAGTTTCTCTTTTTGGAATGCAATGAACAACACTTGGAACCTCTTTTGGGAGCTGGTTCTTTTGACTTTGCTCTAAGGCCAGGGATGCAGCCGGTTACATTCAGAGGCCTTACCTTCCTATGCTCACTGGTACCCTCATCTGGCCTTGCCTTCCTCTTTTTACCATCAACTTCCTTCCTCTACTTACTGGTACCCTCAGCTGGCCTACCCTTCCTAAGATTACTGATCTGATGACACTAATAGAGTGTCTTTCAAATCGGTGCTGAGATTACCAAAGGACACAATATCACCATATGATGACACAATGTCATCATCAGATGATCACTTCGGTTGACTTGCCCTTTGGTAACTGCAAAGATTATACAACAAATACAAACTGTAATACAAACTATAAGTCTATAATATTCACTTCCAAGAACAATATTTAAATCAATAACATCTATAAGGTAGAAAGAAATTCCAAACACCCCTTTAAGAGCTTGAATATATTTAACTTCTAGCGTTTCCTTCTTTCTGCTGATAAACAACTCATCAAGAAGCTCTGCAGTGATTTTTACCTTTTCATTGTCATCTATAAAGATAACCAAAATGAAATAAATAAGACTATTTATCTTTCCAAACACCCTATTAAGAGGTTGAATACTTTTACCTATCATTTCAATCCTTGTCCTCATAAACAACTCATCAAGAAATTCATCTAGATTTTCCTCTGTGATGGTTTTGTATGGCCCATATCTTCCTTTGATCTGATCTAATAATTCATCATTAAAGTTATTGCCCTTGTTACACCATACTTTTGCATCATCCTCCAAACTTTCAATCACTATTTGCACAACCTTGTATATGATATCTGCAAAGATTATTCAAGATATCCAAACTATGATACAAACTCAAAAAATAGTACTTATATTACATCATAAGAGGTTGAAAAAATTAACCTTTCAGGATTTTTGCCTTGTATAACACATCTTCAAGTTTTTCAATCCTGTTTTCCATACGAGCACAAACGCTATCCATGTTTTCGTTGTCATTTATAAAGATAGACAACAAGACTAGATGTGATCACTTATACAGAATGAAACATGAAACAAGACTAAACTTGTTAATCATTCACCAAGACTAGATGTGATCACTTAACACAAGCAATTGCACACTACTGCTAACCATTCACTTAATGCTCAACAAGACTAGATATACTCATGGAAAAAGAATTTACTTGAAGGCATTATACTAGATAACAAATGATTACCAGTGCATCACCAACAATTTTTTTTTGTAAAGTACTATGAAATAAAAATTACAAACTCAATCAATACTACTTTTTGGCATCACTTACAGTCAATACTAGCCTCACTCATAGTCAATACTACTTGAAGGCAACGCTAAACAAGCATTACTAGTGCACCACCAACAAACACTGAACAAGCAAATACACACACACCGAACAACCACTTTTTGGCATCACTCACGGTCAATACTAGCCCATGAATACTTCCAACCTATGTATAGTTACCAAAATTAAACTAAGCCACTTTAAAACACATAAAGGAACTAAACAACATAAACTTACCAACATCCAATACCCGTTGCATACTTCCACTACCAACAAGTTTCCCCTTTTATGTTGTGGCATAGGTGTACTCGGGTCAGGGGATGCAACCGAAAGTGCAGGTAGCGGGCCGTATTTTATAGGCCCCTTTCCATCTGTTTTTCTTTACCACAACCTTATTCCGGCTTCCAGTTCGACCATCATCCATTTTAAAAAATTATGGTTTGTGCAGGCTAAACAAGCAATTAGGATTTGTGTTTGTATGTGTTAGACGAATAGACAATATGTTTATGTTTGTGTCAGTTGTTAGGTAAAGAAGCGGCCCCAAATGAAGCAGTTTGATATGAAAGTTTTATCGCGAATTTTGTCCTTCATGAATTCGAGGGTGAATAAGTCATTTGGCACATTTGCGGGAAAGAAGGCAAACGGGTGGAGTGAAATTATTGAAGAAAAGGAGGGTAAATTAGTCATTTCACATGGCCACTAACGGGAAAAGTTAACGAGCGTTAGCAAAAAATGGGAATTTGCATCTACAGTAGCGGCTCAAGGGCATTTCTTAAAAAAAAAAAAAAAAAAAAAAAAAAAAAAAAAAAAAAACAAAAAAAAACGTTAGGTACACAGCTTGCAATTTTTTAGAAACAGGGACATTTCTCTCAAAAATTTGCAAAGTTTAGGGACATTTTTTGCAGTTTACTCTAATAACGATCTCTACTACTTTTAAAATGACAAAATTTTAATATTGGCCAATTTCTACGTGTTTATCAATTTGAAAGTAAAAAACACACGGTTGCTCTATCTATACTACATATCAAAAGTGAACAATTTTTCTTAAAACTTAAAAAACTTAAAAATGAGCAATATGTTATACCTAAAATAACTTTTTATTATTACCTTCTCCACATATGCTAGAAGTAAAGATTTGTCCACACAATAAAAGGACAACTGCAACGTGTTTAGATTTTAGAATAACACAGAATAACTTCTCTTACATTCATGGCTATTTTTATCTGTTTCCTGTATGGAACAGCGCATTACCGGAGATCTACTCTAGTGGTGCTAAGAATTAAATTTGGCTTCGATACTTGTGGTGATTTAGGTAAAGTAAAAGGTAGTGGATAGCCAATGTTAGTACTGAAGTAGATCCTTTCCCTTACGAAGTGTGGTCCAGTGCAACTTTCATCCAAACACTAGGCCAAGATTTTGTTTCACTCATACCGTAAATGAGAAAAAGCGTAAAATATAGACAGATGGACTCTAGAGATAACCCATATCTTTATTCCAACTCCTGGTGGTGTATATCTTTTGTGATTTGGGAGATCAAAAGTGCAACAAAACACACACCACTATCATATATTCATATTTGCTTCCTTTTAGCCATCAATTTACTGTATATTATGTGGAGCTAGATTAAATGCTTCTATCTATATAGTTCTTCTTTTTAGCTAAAAAATAATAAATAAATAGAAAGTTATAACTAACATGAAGATGCGTAATCCAGTTATCATTTCTATCCGAGTTAGAAGCTCCATATTTGCTCTTCCTTATAAGGTTTTAAGCAAAGGAAGCATAATTTTATGCATAAATGGAAAACATAATAAAGTAACCTCCTATACCTCTGATTACTTTGTATACCCAAAAAAAGGGTAACTTACTTTCAAAACTTTTGCTTAAAGGGAACCAGCTTTCAAAAGTGTTGGTTTAGGATAAACTCACATGCTAAGTTTTTTCATGACTAATCAGGATGTGGCATTTTGAAACCGTTTACTTACAAGATTACCCTTAATCGAACGTTAACTTTGTTACCCTTTCTGGGGCTAAACAAAGTTCGTGACCACAAAGAGTATCAGACTAAATTATGCTCCTTAACCCACATTTATTGAGGCATATCTTGATAAGTTATTTGCTAATTTCTATCATATGACACATTAAATACTCATGATGGATACCTTTTGATTTAGAATCAACTTGTTTACATATATGAGTATATTGATTGAGGAGATCTACACTAACAATCAATTGAGAACGAATGAGAGTGCCGAATTAGATCCCCAAAGGAAGTGAAAAAGTGAAGGGAAGATTGGACCATCAAAAAGGGTAAAAGCACAGCCACATAACGTTTTTAATGGCTCTGTGAGCACTTTGTTTATCACTTTTTATACATCACACTACAGCATCATTTCATTATATCCTCTCTGTACATTCTTTGTGGGGTGCAACATGTACACTTTATGCACTTTTTTCTTACGTGTGGAAAAGTGAAGATAATATCCGAGACCTTAATCTCAAATAGCTGAGAGGCCATATATGGTAAAAGTTTCACAGTGGGAGTCTTCCTTTCACAATAGAGCAAATTCTCTAAATGCCCAAGGCCAAATTGTTTTCTTTTTCTAGAAAATAAATAAATAAATAAATTACTTCTCAAAATAGACAAGGTGACTTGGGTGGCTAGTCGCTCAAATAAAGTATTGACAAGTGTCCTCTGGTTGTACTTTGGACGACTTTTTGTGAAAGTTACTTTTCCAAGTCGCTCAAATAGAATGTTGACAAGTGTCCCTGATTGTACTTTGGGCGACATTTTATTTGAGTGACTAGTCGTCGCATTGTCTATTTTGAGAAGTCATTTTTTTTTTTTTTTTTTTTTTTTTTTTAAAGAAAAGATGAACAATTTGGGCGATGTGGGCAATTAGGGCATCCACTATGGTAGTTTCATCAAAAGGTCTAAACTTTATGTAAAACTTTATCTTTCATTTTAACCATAGTGATCATTTGTTTCATGTACATGTGGCTTGAAGAGGTTCAAGTTCTTGAACCTATTCATAATTTAATGCATGTGTTATTATCAATCATTTCAAGAGTTTTTACATCAAAAGGTTTATAAATTAATGATTATGGACTTATATAAAGTTTTACCATTGTGGATGCTCTTAGAGAATTTGCTCTTCACAATAACTATGAAATTCTAAATTTGGAAGTTGTTTTAGTGAACTTGAATGCTCTAAGATGCAATTTCATATCCAGAAAGATGATAAACTAGTTACTCCTCTATTACAAAGAAAGACACATAGATTGCCCATGTTCAAATAAACAAATAATTTGATAATTACATATAACTTTATTACAAAGAAGCTGAATAACATATTTTGTTGTTTATAAAAAGTTGATATTTGACCATCAAGGTAAATTCCATCTTCAGTTTCAAACAGGATTAAAGAGATACAGGAAAAACTTTCTTTGTAAAGTACAGAAGTTAAAACATCAATCTTATTAGCCCCAATAATAGAGAATCTTATCTTGCTTGGATTTTAACGTGCCTGTGAAAAATAGCACTGGATAGTCCCCACTTCGGGAACCATGAGTAAATGCAAGCTTAATTACGTATGCTTCTACTTTTTTTTTAATAGTTATTTACCTTGTAATTCTGTAAATGTGGTCCCTTGTTCCAAACGGGAGGTACACTTCCATTCAGACTATTCCTTTTTTCTTATTAAAAAAAAAAAAAAAAAAAATGCGTTTTCAGTTTCCTAGTATTAGGTGGCATGGTTACTCCGTGAGGGCAAGCGTACTCCTTTGTGATTTGAAGGTCCCTATAGCATTTGATCATTTAGGATCACTTGCAACCTGTTCACTTTTGTACCAAGTTAAGAAGTTACCCATTTGACCCATTAAAAAGTTGCCACCTTTTATCACAATCAATCCAGCACATTACTAATTTGATATCATAACGGAACTTGAATAAGGTACCAACACAATCTATCTACTTGAGAAAGTTAAAACATTGCTTTTGCAACATGCACTTACGCATTGTGCTATCTTATTTGATATTTACAGTCTATGTCATCAGCAAATAACAACATATCACTGAGCATCTGTCTGAGAACTCCTTGCAAACCTGCCCCTAATTCGAGGCCGTGTCTGTGCGTATGTTTTCCGTGAAGAATATTTTATTTTCTTTTCGTATTTCCTTGCTTTCTTTTTCTCAAAATAACGTAGTATTCTATCTTGCCTGCTCATAGGAGGTAATTTAGATGCCTTTTTTGAATCATCTCTTGAAATTAGATGTTGTGTCCCTTCGGAGGATATGCTTGTTGAGTTTGAATGGCTTCCAAGTGCTTCTTCCATCAAATTTCTATGATGAAAAGGTAGAAAAGAGAGATGGTTTTGTTCCCATTCTTGTGGCATATTCATGGTGTTTGAGAAGCTGCCACTTTTTGCCTCTGGTACAATGCCATCATCCGTTGGTGGGAGAGATGCCTAAGGATTAATATATGTAAATTAAGAGATTTAGAAAGAATATAAGTAAGCCAAAAAAGTTATCTGAGTAACCAGGAATTGTAAACAATGAAGTAGGTGCTCACGTATCTGTACATCATAGGAAAAATCCAGATCTGTGTAGTGGTTATTGAAACTAATTACAAAGACTAGCTTGTTTCATGAAGATCTTTAAAGTGTTATATTTTTCTTTCACATGCATGGCTATAATCTAATATCATTGGAGTGAAAATCAAGAGGAAATCCTCATGGATCTCTAGAATGAGAGAATCTTATGATAAGAAGCCTTTCATGTAAAGGGCAAATCAGTACATACCTCGACGACAAGTGCTTTTGTCATGTGATATGCTCATGATAGACGGGAAAAACTTTTTTTCCTTTTACATGCCGAATGGAAATTTATCTAATGATACAAGCTTATTCACATAAGCCCTTCATAGAAAAATAGAAAGGCTGTTACTTTTAGAACATCCCTGGCATAAAGTACACCAAGAAATTTGAAATTAAGCCAAAAAGGGATCAAGGGACCATTCGATAAAGTAAAAAAGTGAAAAAAGAACTCCTTAGATATGATATCTTAGAGATGAAAGTCAGAATATAATGAGTCAGCTTATGGAATTTTCAGAAGCAAAACAACAATAACAACACGGAAGCTTACAGTAAAAAAATCCGCTGGTGTGTTATTGTAGATGATTCTTGAAAAATCATTTTGAATTCCTTGAGAGAATTTTAATATTTGTTCTTGCTCTTCCCTTGAAGAAGATTGGACCGGAAACATACCGTAATTGCCATTGTAATTTACTTCAATACCCTGAGGCTGCATCTGACTAAACTGACCCTGGTACTGATTTCCAGCCCATGGGATGTAACTTCTAAAACTCATGCACCCATCTATCTGGTGCGATGATAAACTGGCTAAAGTTTCACCATTATAAGGATTGGGAAGCAACCAAGAATCAATTTCATTTGTAGCTATTTGCTCACCAACTTCCTGATTATTTTCTACGTGAAATAGAGGATTAACAGGATTGCTAACTTGGGAGTAGCTCGAGATGGGATTTTGAGGGGTGCCTTGGTAATATGGCAGTGCATTATTGTATGATTGGGTCATTGGGTTGGAAGCATAGAAGCTTGCATGGCAGTTGGTACATAAACAAGGTGTTGTAGCAGTATGGCAATATGGTGTATAGCACATACAGCACCTATTAGAACCAAGACCATAAGTACTTGAATTATGACTCCACATTTTATTTAATCGTTTTAGCAAGTACTTGATCATTTCCTATGTTCAACTCTTTATATATGCATGTAATTTATGTGCTAGAGGGCGAATATGAGAAAAGTGAAGGATTGTGAGTGGCTGAGGAAGCTACTAAATAATCTTGTGGCTAGAGAGTAATTCAAGAGGAACGCAGATGCTTCCATGGGACCCATCATTTGCTTATTTGGCTCTAATTTTTCAAGTTGTGTCTCGTGCGCGCGTGTGAGCGATGGTGAATAATGTTTCATGTTTAAAAAGTATTTTGCTGTGAAGGGTATATGCCTTATTTGTTCATTAGTTATTTGCAGTTCATTTTTTTAGGACTTGCTATTGAAACCTTGCATGTAGGATGTTTTCCTTTGACATCACTCAATTAGTGTTGTCTAAAGACTTGCTGTGTAATATAGATTTTGAGTTTGATTATTCTCTTTTTTAGAGATCATTAGCATATTATATGTGGATGGATTGATTGTGGTTGAATATACTTGTCATATCAGGTCGAAGATATTGATGATGTTTAACATTATTTGGAATTTCGTGCTCAAGTAATTCTAACAATAATCATTTTTTTTTTCTTTTTTTTAGAACGGCAACTAACTATCTCACAATAAACTATAGACTATCTCACATGTCCTAAGCAGGACTTGAACCCACAATCGTGTTCATTATGTCACCTTAAGTCCATGTAAGTCCTCATATCAACATATCCATGCGCACAATAATTTGCACATATATCAGGTTGCTAACTCTATTATGCGAGTGGATCGATTGTATTTAAATATGCATTTATCATTTCAGGTCGAAGACATTGAAGGTGTTCGACATTATCTGGAAATTTCATGCTCCAGTAATTTGCACAATAATCACGTTCATTATGTCGAGTTAAATCCATGCAAGTCCCACCTCTCTTTTGGTTAAAAGACATATTAAACATGTCCATAAGTAGATCAGGTTGATAACTGTGTAATGGGAAGTGTCGGATTAAATGCTCCAAGTTATGTACACTAATTGTTCCTTTTATAAGTATCTCGATTTCGTATATTACTGTTGTAAATATCCATGCTTTTCACTTTAGATTGAAAGTAATATTGTTTTATATAAATTGTACGTACATCTTGAGATGTTTGGTTATTCATAATTTTTGTTAATGTTTTTACATTGCAAAAATCAGTAATTTAGAAATAACAGCACAGTTCGACAACATTTAAACCAGTATTGAACAGTCTGACCAGCAACCTCTCCAGGTCAATTGACAGTTTAATCATTGGACCGCCTTATGTGTATATCTGTGATTAAGTAAAACTTTAAACAGTAATCCATCAGCAAATGTAGACATTTTGAATGGATGATGAAGTTGGTTTTCAAGCCAAATTGAGTCTGAAGTGAACCATGTGAAAAAAAAAAAAAAAAAAAAAAAAAAAAAAAAGGATGCCAACTATAAAAGAAGGGAAAACGGTACAGAATGAGAGTCTTATGCAAGAAAGAACAAGTTGACCAGACCATCACCAAGTGCATGCCAATGCTTCTTTATTAGGAATAAAACCTCATAATGTCCATAACAATCACAAACATATAACTCATGTTTCCAATCAAATCGATACATTTATCAAGCTAACAATGGCAGATGTATGTAACTGCAATCATAATAATATTAATAATAATAAAAAAAAAAAAAAAAAAAAAAAAAAAAAAAAAAAAAAAAAAGGCCTTTATATAAACTGTCATCTAGAAACCTAAGTGTAGTTTACTGACAGAACTTTGCGATCAACTTGTCAACATGAATGATGATGTCATCTATACGTGGTCAAACTGTGGCTTGAGGCTGAAGCATCCATGATACAAACTGATGAAGAACTTCTGGATAAAGTGGTTTAGAACCTGCTGGCCACTTTATTTGTCCATTTATAATAGCTAACTGCAAGCTTACTCCTGATTCCCCTAGTGCGTACTCAAAACGGAGATGCACCATACCTTTTCAATACACTCGCATGATACATAAACTCATAAAGTATACCAGCGTTGATGCTTTCAAATTAGGACTGAAATTAGATCTTTGAGAAGTTCAAATTCTTCCAAATTTATCTATTATGATCAATGCATTTACTGTAACATATAGTTCCACATAAAAGTAGAGAGTAAGAAGTTAAAGGTTACTGAGTCAGTCTGCAACTTTTTTGGCTTGGCGTGTTACAAATAGAACCGAATTTACAGGGTCACATAGGTGTAGTCAATGTGGTTATTGAAGTAGATCCTTTCCCTTATGAAGTGTGGTCCAGTACAACTTTTATCAAAACACTAGGCCGAGATTTTGTTTCACTCATACCGTATGAGAAAAAGCGTACAATATAGACAGATGGACTCTAGAGATCACCCATATCTTTATTCCAACTCCTAGTGGTGTATATCTTTCGTGATTTGGGAGATCAAATGTGCAACAAAACACACACCACTATCATATTTGCTTCCTTTAGCCATCAATTTTCAATATTATGTGGATCTAGATTAAATACTTCTATCGATATAGTTCTTGTTTTTAACTAAAAAATAATAAATAAATAAATAGAAGTTATAACGAATATGAAGATGCGTAATCCAGTTATCATTATCTTTTATTGGGTTGTTTTTACTTAAACCACAGAACTACACATAGTCATGTCAGCACATTTTTCTATCCAAGTTAGAAGCTCCATATTTGCTCTTTTGATGCCGTACAGGCTTTAAGCAAGGAACCATAATTTTATGCATAGATGGAAAACATAATAAAGTAACGTCCTATACCTCTGATTACTTTGTAACTTACTTTCAAAACTTTTGATTAACGGTAATCAGCTTTCAAATTTTATGGTGTAGGATAATCTCACATGTTAAATTTTTAATCACTTATCAGGATGTGGCATTTGAAACCGTTTACATATAAGATTACCCTTAATCGTACTTTGAAACTTTGTTACCCTTTATGGTGCTAAACAAAGTTCGTGAACACAAAGAATATCGACTAAATTATGCTCCTTAACCCACATTTATTGAGGCATATCTTGATAAGTTATTTGCTAATTTCTATCATATGACACATTAAATACTCATGATGGATACCTTTTGATTTAGAATCAACTTGTTTACATATATGAGTATATGGGTTGAGGAGATCTACACTAACAATCAATTGAGAACGAATGAGAGTGTCGAATTAGATCCCCAAAGGAAGTTAAAAAAGTGAAGGGAAGATAGGACCATCAAAAAGGGTAAAAGCACAGCCACATAACATTTTTAATGGGTCTGTGAGCGCTATGTTTATCACTTTTTAAAAGACATCACACTACAGCATCATTTGTTGGGCCCTTGTCCCCGGACCTATGATTACTCGGAAATTTAGTGCAATTGAGGGCTTTGACACACCTGGTAAAGGGTTATGAGGTATGTAGTGCACACCCATTAGGTCACTAAACCATCCTGACTCTCAGGTTAGCTGATGAGTTTAGTGAGTAACAATTTGAACGATCTCACCAGGATGATGAATTCAGTGTCATACTCTTCATAGAGTAGGACCCTAAATGTTATCATTAGGGAGTTGTCTCATGTCATCAGATAATTCATCTCTTTAATTAGTGAGTGAACTCCTCGGTGAGCACGCTCAGGGAACAACTCTTTCAAGGAGATGTTCATTAGTGAGTAAACACGCCGGACTGAATTCAAACTAACTTGTAACGGTTTTGACCTATTCAAGGGAAATTATAACAACTTAATTACCACATTTAATTGGTCGCGTAACCATTAACCCCTATGTATAATGGAGGAATATTATGATATGATTAATGGGCCAATTAATTATCATAAATTCCATTGGGCTTTGAGTTTTTCCTATAGAAGGAAAACACATTTGCATGAAAGGATATAGAAAAACATAAACACTTGGTCTTATCCCAAATCAAAACCTAAACACATTTGCCTAAATCAAGAACAAATATTTGGTCTTATCCCAAATAGATATTCGTGATACCAATGCATTAGCGTCGAATAGTTTCTTTTGAAAAGTGATAACACAATTTTAAGTGATATCTGGCAACATTGATTATCTTCACCCTATTAGGTAAGCTGATCCAACCAACACAAAGCAACCAACAATTAAAAGAAACTATTTTGTGAAAATCGATGGCTGCTACCATGAAACATATGGCTGTTAACTTCTCAAAATTGGATAAGTTTGAAGGGCTAGATTTTAGGAGATGGAAAAAAGAAGATGCACTTATTCTTGACGAGCATGAGTAAGGTGTATGTTCTTAGTACAAAAATTTCTCATGATGGGGATGATGCAATTGTAGAAGAAATAAGGAAAATGAAATGAACCGTTGGGGCCAAGTTTACAAGCGCAAGACTTGAGGGGGCTAATTGTCATTAATTATTAGTTAATGGTTAAATATGTTATATTCTGGTTTAGTATATATCAGGGTTGATTACATTAGGGATTCATTAGGAATTCATTCGGACTTTGGGTTTTTACTTTCTTCTTGTTCAGATTCCTGGATCTCAAAGGCCAAGCCACTTTTGGTTTATTTAATAAAAGCATCTGATTAAGGTTGCTTATTGCCTCAACTTGCTCTTATCAATTTGACTCGCTTCAGAAAAGGAGCAAGTGGGAGAATAACGACTACGTTTGTAGAGGTTTAATCCTAAATTGTATGTTTGCTCATCTCTGATATATATTAAATGTTGAATCCGCTAAAGAACTATGGAATTCTTTGGAGGCTAAGTATATGACTGAGGATGCCTAAGTTCCTTGTAAGTAATTATAACAATTACAAAATGATCGATTCGAGAATTGTCATGAAACAATACAATAAACTTCTTCATATACTTGGTCAGTTTACACAACACAAAATGAACATGGATGAGGCTATTTTAGTCTCTTGTGACATTGATAAACTTCCCCCTTCTTGGAAAGATTTCAAGCATGTCTTGAAACAAAAGAAGGAGGAATTAACTCTTGTTGAGTTGGGAAGTCATCTGCGTATTGAGAAATTACTCAAGGCGCGGGATAATGACATGCCAAAGAGCAACAATGTTGTTGGTTCACTAGATGTCAATATGGTAGAGCATAACAACTCCACCAGGTACAATGCCAACAAGGGCAAACATAAACATCAAGACACTATCCTAACAAGAAGTCTAAATTGACTTGTTGGAAGCATGGGAAACCTGGACACTTGAAAAAGGATTGCATGGGTGCTAAAGTTGGTAATAAAGCCGATGGTTAGGCACAAGTGGTTCCGGGAGTGGTTCAACCAAACATTTGAAAGGTCAGAATATATACAATAACTCTTTTCAGATTTATTATGTAACATGTATCTCTGAGGCATACTTTATGCATGATGATGTTGTTGCATAGTGGGTTGACTCTGGTGCAACATCCATGCGTGTAAGGATAGATGATGGTTCAAGACTTAAATAATGGAAAAATTATTCATATGGGAATGAGTCAACAACCCTGGTGCATGAACGTGGAAGTGTGGACTTAAGATTTAGTTCTGGAAAGATTGTTTCTTTGTTTAATATTTTTCATTACCACAAATTATAAAGAATTTGGTTTTAAGTAGTGTTTTGAATAATTGTGGCTATAAACAAGTGATTGAATCTAATAAGTTTGTTTTATCTAAACATAGCATGTTTATTGGTTTTAGTTATTTGTGTAATCAAATGTTCAGGCTTAATATGATCATGATATTATTAATTCATCCTTTATGTCAACCTCTAAACTGAATGATTCAACCCTATGACATGCTAGACTTGGCTATGTTCAATTTAAGAGAATGCAAGATATGCATAAAGATGGTTTAATACTAGCCTTTGAAATGAAAAATGAAATGTGTAAAACTTGTATGCTAACTAAAATCACTAAGCAACCTTTTCAAGATTTAAAACGTGAAACTGAAACATTGGAGTTAATTTATAGTGACTTATGTAATTTATATGCAACGCCTACCTTTGGAAATAAGAAATACTTTATGACATTTATTAATGATGCTTCTAGGTTTTGGTATGTTTATTTGTTACATACTAAGGATGAAGCATTATATAAATTAAAATGTTTAAAACTGAAGTGGAATTGCAACAAGGAGATCTAATTAAAAGATTTAGAACTAATAAAGGAGGTTAATATATGGATGCTTTATATTTATAGTCTGTTGGAATAATCCGTGAAACAACTGCTCCCTATACTCTACAAGAAAATGGTATCTGAAAAGAAAAACATGGTACTAAAGGAGACGGTTAATTCAATGTTGTCCTATTCAGGGCTAGGTGAAGGGTTTTGGGGTGAAGCTATGTTAACATCTTTCTATTTATTAAATAAGTTTTCAAATAAAAGGAACAAGATTACCCCTTATGAACTTTGGACCAAAAGGAAACCAAAACTAAACTATCTTAGAGTTTGAGGTTGTAGGGCAGTTGTAAGACTCCCTGATCCAAACCTGAAAACTGAAAACTTTGGGTGATAGAGGTATAGATTACATATTTATTGGATATTTTGAGCATTCCAAGGCTTTTAGGTTATATGGTTTACCTAATGACGTTGTTTGAATTAACTCTATAATTGAATCATAGTGTAGTAACCCACTAACTTTCCCACTAAGCCTCCCCTAGGTTAGTTATGCCTTACTAACTTAACTTAGGCCCTCACTAAGCATCCTCTAGGATTAGAAATGCCTATATCCTTTTCTCGAGAAATTTTTTTGCTTTATTACGTCTCTATTGCTTATATGACTCTTAGACCTACTCACGTATCCACCTATCCTCAGCACCACTATGTTCACCTCATGTAAACATCCCAGTATGTCGAGTCTAGGTTATAAACACTAATACACTAAGTAATATATCACTCTAGTATATTATACTTATCAGAAACCCTAACAATAGCAACTTTAGGATATCTTTGACTCCCTAGACCATAGTACAACTCCCTATAACTTAGGTACAAGTCCTTTAAGCACAAAACCCTAACTAGGTCTTACAAGTCCCAAAACTAGGTTAAACTATCTGAAATCTTTACCAAAAGCTACCACCACTTAGTATAAGCCTCCTAGGACTTAATATTAGTCACTAAACACTCATAGGACCCTAATCTAAGCACTAAACCTTAGGATAGACCCTAATATCTCACTAGACAAAACTAGGTCTAAACTAAACCTAAACTAGTAAAAACTTAACCAAAGCACCTCAAGCTCCTCAACCAAGCACCCTAGAACCTTGCCTAACCTAAGTGGACACCCTAGAACCTCTAAGCTAGCACACAAGGAGGTGCATCACCTCCTTGTCACCTCCTTGGTGCCACGGCTAAACCATCACCACAAACCCACCCCTACAGCCCCCTAGCTACTACTAGATATCCTTAGTCACCTTATAACTCCTCTTCATCACCATATAGCTGCCCTTACTCAGCCCCCCTCCCCTCCTCGACACCTAGCACCCATTTTCTTGCATAATACACCAAACGGACCCTATAAATAGGTCGAACCATCCTCTCTTTTACTTCACACCTCCCCTCTCTTCTCTACCTCATATATTCTGTAGTACTAAGTCCCTAGAAGCCTTAGAAGTTGAGTAGTGTAGCCTAGATACTAGTCGAGTTCCAATTCTAGCCGAGAAACCCTAAAAATCACATTAGGACTCCCACAACCAAGTAAGCCTTAATCTTTGATTATAATAGCTTTAGTACTGAGCTAGGATACTTAGGATATGCCCTAGAACCTTTAGAAACCTAAGCTAGAGCCTTGATCATTTTCTTTTACAAGTTTTCATTTTGAAACCCTAGTTTTTACTAAATTCATGTTTATATGCTAAATTACCTTATCATGTGCTATATGTTAGTTTTGGTAACTTAGATGAACATATTTTAGCTAAACATAATCTAGGAAACTCTTTTGTTTCATAAAAATATAGTTTACATGAATTTAGGACTAGTTTTGCAATAGTTTTCATGCAAAGGGGTATATATGGTAACTTTCTGAAAAATTTAATTCTAAGGACTATTTTTGACATCTATTAAAAGTATTAAGTACAAGTTATAAACTTAGGATAGAAAGTAAAACAAGTTATAAACTTATAAGGACTAATTTTACAAATATTATAAAGTTAAGGGTACAAAAGGTAAATATTGAAAGTTAATATAGTTTAGGGACTATTTTTGCCATTTCTCTAAAATATATAAGTATCGGGACTAAATATGTGAAATCTAGAAAGTTAAATGTTTAATATATATATATATATATATATATATATATATATATATATATATATATATATATATATAAGTTTAGGGTAGAAATTGTAAATATGTGAAACTTGAAGGGTATAAACAGACTATTTTCATATAAATAATAAAAACCTATTTTTACTTAAAATATAACACAATACTAGGGAGCTTTATGTGAGGCGTTTCATTTAGGTATTCGTTTTGACGAGTTTGCTGGGTTTACGAGTTAAAGTGCCCTGGTTCATCAAACGTTTATACATGACCTCTGGATTATGATGGCCCGAACGGTGTTATGTATATCAAAATGCTAATAACAACATAACTCAGTAGTATGGAGCTTTGTGTGAGGAGTTATATACTTCTGAATTATGATGGTCCGAATGGTATTATGTTGGCAGCATAATACAATAGTAGGGAGCTTCATGTAAGGAGTTATACTTCTGGATTACAATGGCCCGAACGGTGTTATGTTATAACTAAATTTAAAAACCCTAAGTATAATTACTTGAAAAACCTAGAAACAATAAACTAGGACTTGACATACACATACCTACACTAACCCCAGGATACGTGAGTCAGCTGTCTAAACCCTTATACCACTTGCCTTAGACCCAGGTGAGTTTTCATAGCCTCACTTTTAAATGCTTTACAAACTCAGTGAGGGGGATACATGCTTTAAACCGAATACAAGTATTTTTCTTTGGTTATTGCACGAGTATTACTATTTGCCACCATTACTTAACTAAAATTCATGAACCATAATCACTTGTGGGGGTACCCAAGTGAATGCGAGTATAGTTGATAGATCTATTGGAGTTTGACAACTCCCGTTGGTTTGCCCCAGTCGGGTACCAATAAGTACTATACTTGAAATCTCACAAGGTTTAATTTTGGCAAGTTAACCTTATCTCTGTCTCATCATGTAAGGGTCTGCAGTGCCCTATGATCTAGAGTGTTAACGTGTGGTTTCATGAGCTTAGTGCAATAATACTTTCTCTTTCTTAACTCTTTCTACTACTGGGTTTAAGTTGAACCCTGTGGTGCCTGTATTCACTCTATCTCTACTTAAACCTATGACTCTCACTCAACCTTAGTGTTGACCTTTAAGCATGTTATCCTAGACATTTAAGCCCTTTAGGAACCCAGGCACGGAGTGGCACTAGACATGAGGACGTCCAGACTAGTTATCATTCACCTACTTATAACTTAAAAATGTTTCTTAGGGACCTCTCTTTTGGTAAAAGTATAACTTTTATTGTAAAACTCTGATAAAATAAATGAATGATAACTCCTTTATCAAAACGTCTATTTTTAAGTCGTTTTCTATACCATGTCTTTGTTTCCATGAGGTAATACCCCAGATCTAAATTCCGCTGTGATCTGTCAAAAATGAGGGTGTTACACATAGGATGCAACTTTGATGAGAATATATTCGCATCTATACCTAGGCTAAACCACATGACTCCATGTATAAATGGAATTGATGATATTTGTTTTTCAGAGGTCTCTAAAAAGGTTTCTAAAGAGGTTGTGGTTCAGCAACCTGAGCTTAGGAAAAGCAAAAGAAAATAGGACTCTAAAGTCATTTGGACCTGAATTTCAATTATGTCTAATTGAAAGTACAAGGGATGAGGTGTCTAACTAACAATCCTATTACATTAATGTTAAGGATGACCCCAAAATATTTGATGAATCGATGAAGTCCCGGTATGTTGCTTTCCGAAAAGAAGCAATAAGGGATGAAGTGGATTCCATCATGGGTAACAACACTTTGGTGTTCACTGATCTAACACCAAGTTGCAAACCTTTGGGTTGCAAGTGGATTTTTAAAAGGAAAATAAAGGTAGATGGAACTATAGAAAAGTTCCATATTAGACTAGTCATTCAGGGCTTTAAACAAGAGACAAGGATAGACTACTTTGATACTTATGTTGTGAATCCCCTACCATAAGTCTGCTGATCGCCTTCACATAAATTTACAATCTCATCAGATGGATGTGAAGACGGCTTTCTTGAATGGTGAGTTAGATAATCAACCTAAGGGTTTCAACATGCCTGGAAATGTAAAAATTGATGAAGTAGTGTTGTCTAGTGGTTATCGTCTTAACCCATCTCATAAATGTGTGTATAGAAAATTTGATGAAAGTGGTAAAGGAGTCATCATTTGTCTATATGTAGATGGCATGCTGATCTTTGGGATTGACCAAGTTCAAGTTGATGTGACAAAAGAATTTTTGTCATCAAGGTTCTCCACAAAAGGCATAAGGGAGGCTAATGTTATCCTTGGTATAAGGATTAAACATGAAAGTAAGGGCCCAGTCAGGTGCTGAAGAAGTTCAATTGCTTTGACTGTAACTCCCATGGATACAAGTGAGAAGCTGAAACCTAATCATGGTAAGGCTATATTTCAGCTTGAGTATTCAAGGATTATTTGCTACCTAATGTATACCATGACTTGTACAAGGCCTGATATTGCTTTTGCAATGGGAAAACTGAGTAGGTACACTAGAAATCCTAGTATTCATCATTAGCAAGCAGTTCAGCGGGTACTAAAGTATTCGAAGAAAACTATGGATTATAGTTTATCATATACTGCTCAGTGTTAGATGGATACACTAACGCAAGTTGGATAAGCAACACTGAAGATAATTCTTCAACAATAGGCTGGGTATTCTTAATTGGGGGAGGTGCTATCTTATGGGCTTCCAAGAAGCAAACTTGCATCACAAGTTCAACAATAGAATCTGAAATTGTAGCTTTAGCAACTGCTGGTAAAGAAACTGAATGGTTGAAGCACTTGTTTCTTGAGATTCCACTGTGGGTTAAACCCACAACACCAAATTCTATCTGTTGTGATAGTGCAGTTACATTGGCAAAGGCTTATAGCCAGATGTACAATGGGAAGTCTAAACACTTAGGTGCCTGGCATAGCATAATTCGTGAACTAATCATGACTGGGTGATTTTTATAGAGTTTGTAATATCTCAACAAAATTTAGCTGATCAATTGACAAAGGGATTAGCTAGAGACTTGGTTATAAACTGTACTAAAGAGATGGGTTTAAAGTCCAGCATAGTCGTTGAATACTAAGACACCCAATTCCCTCTCAATGAAACTTAATAGTTGAATTTAATGTGGAAACTCGAGCACTTGTTTTACAAATCATCCCAGATTTGTGCACTGAAGGATAGCACGAAGGCTTACTTCTTAATAGTTCATTTGAAAAAAGTGCAAGAGCAAGTGCATGAATAAAAGAACTACCTATGTGAATGTGAAGTTTTGCAGCTTCAGAGAGCTTTAGGCTTTTTGCTCTTAAAACATTCGTGAATGGATATTGACACATGACTTGTATACCGTCAGGAGCATTTAAGTGTTTGAAAACTTGTGTGTATGTTATCTTCATTTATTCAAATGTGTTGAAGGGTTCAATTCTTAGAACACCCTGATTCTCGAATATTTGAACGCGTAATGTACTAAGATGGAAATTCAATCTTTGAGATATTTTCATTTATGCGCTAGTTTTGTTTTATTGTTTAATTTTCATGCTAAAGGAACTGTACTAAATTGGGGAGGATTGTTGGAAATTTAGTGCAATTGAGGGTTTTAGGTCACACCTAGTAATGGGCTAGAAGGTACGGAGTGTACACCCGTCAAGTCACTACTCTAATAGTGGAATGGTGGAATTCAGGTTAGTTAATGAGTTCAGTGAGTAACAATCTGAATGATCTCATCAGGCTGATGAATTGAGTGTCATACTCTTCATAGAGAGTAGGACCCTCAATGTTATCATCAGGAAGTTGTCATCAGATGATTAATCTCTTTCATGTAAACGGCAAATCAGTACATACCTCGACAACAAGTGCTTAATGCCCTGTGAAATGCTTATAATAGACGGGATTTCTCCTTTTACATGCCGAAAGGATATTATCTAGTGATACAAAGCTTATTCACATAAGCCCTTCATAGATAAAGAGAGAGGCTGTTACTTTTAGGATATCCCTGGCATAAAGTACACAAAGAAATTTGAAAAAGCCGAAAAGGGATCAAGGGACCATTTGATAAAGTAAAAAAGTGAAAAAAGAACTCCTGAGATATGATATCTTAGAGATGAAAGTCAGAATATTATGAGTCAGCTTATGAAATTTTCAGAAGCAAAACAACAATAACAACACGGAAGCTTACATTAAAAAATCATTATGAAAAAACGGCTGGTGTGTTATTGTAGATGGTTCTTGAAAAATCATTTTGAATTCCTTGAGAGAATTTTAATGTTTGTTCTTGCTCTTCCCTTGAAGAAGATTGGACTGGAAACATACCGTAATTTCCATTGTAATTTACTTCAATACCCTGAGGCTGCATCTGACTCAACTGACCCTGGTACTCTTTCCAGCCCATAGGCTGTAACTTCTAATACTCATACCCCCATCAGTCTGGTGCGATGATAAACAGGTTAAATTTTCACCATTATAAGGATTGGGAAGCAACCAAGAATCAATTTCATTCGTAGCTATTTGCTCACCAACTTGCTGATCATTTTCTATGTGAAATAGAGGATTTACAGGATTGCTAACCTGGGAGTAGCTCAAGATGGGATTTTGAGGGGCGCCTTGTTAATTTGGCAGTACATTATTGTATGATTGGGTAATTGGGTTGGAAGCATAGAAGCTTGCATGGCAGTTGGTACATAAACAAGGTGTTGTACCAGTATGGCATTATGGTGTGTAGCACATACAACACATATTAGAACCAAGACCATAAGTACTGGAATTATCTCTCCACATTTTATTTAATTGTTTTAGCAAGTACTTGATCATTTCCTATATTCAAGTCTTTATATATGCATGTATTTTATGTGCTAGAGGGCGAATATGAGAAAAGTGAAGGATTGTGAGTGGCTGAGGAAACTACTAAAATAACCTTGTGGCTAGAGATGTTTTCAGTGGGGTAGTAATTCAAGAGGAGCGTAGATGCTTCCTAGGGCCCATCATTTGCTTATTTGGCACTAGTTTTTCAAGTTGTGTCTCGTGCGTGCGTGTGAGGGATGGTGAATAATGGTCCATGTTTAAAAAGTATTTTGCTGTGAAGGGTCTATGCCTTATTTGTTCATTAGTTGTTCATTATGTCAAGTTAAGTCCATGTAAGTCCTCATATCAACATATCCATACAGGCATACACAAATCTGGTTGCTAACTCTGTTATTGGAATGGATCGATTGTATTGAAATACACATTTATTATTTCAGGTCGAAGCGTTGAAGGTGTTCGACATAATCTGGAAATTTCATGCTCCAGTAATTTGCACAATAATCACGCTCATTATGTCAAGTTAAATCCATGCAAGCTCCCACCTCTCTTTTGGTTAAAAGACATATTAAACATGTCCATAAGTAGATCAGGAGTTGGAAAAAATTTGGACACCCTTAGTGCTATGTCCAGGAATTGCTAACTTGCTTTTTTTGCTAACTGTGTAATGGGAAGTGTAGAATTAAACACGCTCCAAGTTCTGTACACTAATTGTTCCATCTTAAGTATCTGGATTTCCTATATTAGTGTTGTAAATAGCCATTCTTTTCACTTTAGATTGAAAGTATTTCCAAATTGTTTGATATAAATTGTACATATTGAGATGTTTGGGTATTCATTATTTTTGTTAGTGTTATTACATTGCAAAAATCAGTAATTTAGAAATAACAGCACAATTCGACAACATTTAAACCAGACCAGTAACCTTTCCGGGTCAATTGACAATTTAATTATTGGACCACCTTATGTGTATATTTGTGACAAAGTAAAACTTTAAACAGCACTTCATCAGCAAATATAGGCATTTTGAATGGATGATAAAGTTGGTTTTCAAGCCAAATTGAGTCTGAAGTGGACCATGTGAAAAAAAAAAAAAAAAAAAAAAAAAAAAAAAAAAAAAAAGATGCCAACTTTTTTTTTTTTTTTTTTTTTTTTTTGAAAATTGACTTTCATTTGAGAAATCCAAGTCCAATTTGAAACCTGATGGGGGGAAAACCTTCAACTTAAGCCGCCCGAAGGCACGACACTTAAATTGAAGTAAACCCTGCCTTCTCCAGATTCGAACCCTTGAGGGTTGAAACCTTCATTGAAGGACTTTGAAATCGTACCGACAGGGCAGTGGTCCACAAGGGAGGACTTTCCGGTTTGGTCACCTAAACCGGTACTACTCTCCACTAGGCACACTTAACTGAATAAGACATAAAGATGTTAGTGGATTTGCATTAGAGTTAGAATTATATTAGTATTTGTATTAGATTAGGATTATAAGCCCAAACATTAGGCTATAAATATTGGGTCATATGTATTCTCTCATTATTCAGTCAATTAATCAATACTAGTCGGATACCCGCGCACAGCTGCGGCGAAAAATATAGTAATATGGTTAGTAAATGAATTGCTAGCCCAACTCTCCCCGCAATTCCCTACCCGCTTAATGAACTCGTTTCACAACACTCCAAACGTATATGTGTTTGTTTGGGTTTTCCGTAGTTTTCTCGTAACATCATTATTACCGTATATAGAAAGATCCTTGCAATCTCTTTCCCGTCAAACACTCACCCAAAAGTATATGATTTTAACGAATCAAGATTATAACAAAAAAAATGAATAGATAAAAAGATATTTCAATTTGAAAATAAAAGTGAATTTTAAGTTGTGAAGTGACACATGTCACCTTATTATTAGAGCTCATAATAATTTTTGGTTAGGAGTTAGGCTTGGAGTTAGTTGAGAAGTAACACATGTCACCTCATGATTGGAGCTCTTTATCTTAATTTTTGGTTAGAAGTTAGGCTTGGTTTATCCATGCATTATATAGTAGTATAGAAGTATAGATATCACATATAAAAAAAATAAAAAATAAAAAATTACAAAATGAGAGTCTTATGCAAGAAAAAGAACAAGTTGACAAGACCATTACCAAGTGCCAAGGTATGTATACTTCTTTATAAGGAAAACCTCATATTATTTATGTCCATAAAAATCACAAACATATAACTAATGTTTCCAATCAAATATTCAAATCGATACATTTATCAAGCCAATAACATCTTTAATACAAACAAACTAATAATGGCAGATGTATGTAATTGCAATCATAATGCGAAAAAAAAATGTTTTATTTTAGACTATCATCTAGAAACCTTAGTGTAGTTTACTGAGAGACCTTGCCATCAACTTGTCGACATGAATGATGATGTCATCAATATGTGGTCGAACTGTGGCTTGAGGCTGAAGTATCCATGATACAAACATGATGAAGAGCTATGGATAAGGTGATTTTGGACCTGCTGGCCACTTTATCTGTCCATTTATAACAGCTAACTGCAAGCTTCCTCCTGATTCCCCTAGTGCATACTCAAACGGAGATGCACCGTACCTGTTAAATACACCGCAAGAATTTATAAACTCATTAATATACAAGTTATCTGAATGTGCACTGTTGATGTTTTCAAAGTATGACTGAAATTAGATCTTTGAGAAGCTCAAATTCTTCCAAATTTATATATGATCAATGCATTTACTGTAACATATAGTCCCACATAAAAGTAGAGAGTAAGAAGTTAAAAGGTTACTGAGTCAGTCTGCAATTTTTTTGGCTTGGCGTATTACAAATAGAACCGAATCTAGAGGGTCACATAGGTATAGTCAAAGTTATAATGCGGTTATTCATTGAAGTAGATACTATCCCTTACGATGTGTGGTCCAGTACAACTTTTATCTAAACACTAGGCCAAGATTTTGTTTCACTCATTCTGAGAAAAAGCGTACAATATAGACAGATGGACTCTAGAGATCACCCATATCTTTATTCCAACTCCTAGTGGTGTATATCTTTCGTGATTTGGGAGATAAAATGTGCAACAAAACACACACCACTATCATATTTGCTTCCTTTTAGCCATCAATTTTCAATATTATGTGGAGCTAGATTAAATACTTCTATGGATATAGTTCTTGTTTTTAGCTAAAAAATAATAAATAAATAAATAAATAAATAGAAGTTATAACGAATATGAAGATGCGTAATCCAGTTATCATTATCTTTTATTGGGTTGTTTTTACTTAAACCACAGAACTACACATAGTCATGTCAGCTCATTTTTCTATCCAAGTTAGAAGCTCCATATTTGCTCTTTGGATGCCGTACAGGCTTTAAGCAACGGAAGCATAATTTTATGCACAGATGGAAAGCATAATACAGTAACGTACTATACCACTGATTATTTTGTAACTTACTTTCAAAATTTTTGATTAAAGGTAACCAGCTTTCAAATTTCATGACTTATATATCAGGATGTGGCATTTGACCCTTTACTTACAAGATTACCCCTTAATCGAACGTTTGAAAATTTGTTACCCTTTATGGGGCTAAACAAAATTCGTGACCACAAAGAGTATGTAACACCCTCATTTTTCACTGATCGCAGCGGATAAAGTGTTTGGGGTATTACTTCATAAAATCACAGATACAGTAATAGAAAACGACTCGAAAAAAGACGTTTTGAAAATTTAGTTATCATTCATAATTATCATAGTTTTAATTATAAAAGATATACTTTTATTTTTTATAAGGTCTCAAAAATCTAAGAGTTAGGTTGTGTTTGAATGATAACAATGAAAAGTCTTCCGAGTTCAGTGCCTCCTTCTGCCATGGATTCATAGAAGTAATATGCCTAGAATTCATGCTTAAAAAGTCAATACTAGGTGTTGAGTGAGAATCATAGGTTTAGGGGTTAGTGAATACAAGTTCCTTGGGTTCAGTTATTACACCCATCTGGGAAGATGTAGGTTTGTGATAATTGTGATGCATGCACAATTATCAGGAGTGTAGTATGTAGCACTAAGCTCATGAATCACACATTAACAATCCGGGTCATGTGGGCTGCAGACCCAGCATGAGGCGATAGAAGGATAAATTGCCAAAGTTATTCCTTGAGTGGATTCAAATATAGTACTTATTGGTACCACCTAATGGGGTGTTAATACCAATGGGAGTTGTCAAACTCCAATAGATCAATCAACTATATTCGCGTTCACATGGGTAAAATATCCCAAACGATTAGATTCATGAATTTTGTTTATGTAGTGGTGGCAGTTAGTTTACTCGTGCAACAACCAAAAAAAAGACTTGTATTCGGTTTTAAGTAAAACATTTAGCATGTATCCCCCTCACAGGGTTTATAAAGCATTTATAGTGAAAGCATTTTTAAAAAGTATGAGGCTATGAAAACTCACATGGGTTTAGAGTAATCTAAGTGATGCAAATAGGGACTCGGAAACTAGACCGCCTTACTCACGTATCCTAGTGTGTTGTTGGTTTTGGATGTATGTCAAGCTTTAGTTATCATGTTTTATGTTTTATTGTTTTTAGGTTTGTTAATGTTTTATATATAACATAACACCGTTCAGGCCATTGTAATTCAGAAGTATATGACTCCTCACATGAAGCTCCCTACTATTGTATTATGTTATCAACATAATACCATTCGGGCCATCATAATTCAGAAGTTAATACTCCTCACACAAAGCTCCCTATTATTGAGTTATTTTGTTATTAGGGTTTAGTTATAATCATATCACCGTTCGGGCCATCATATCTTAGAAGTATATGCAATAATCGTTCGAGGAGTCGGGTCACTTTAATTCGTAAACCCAACAAACTAGTCAAAACGAAATATTCACATAGTACTCCTCGCATGAAGCTCCCTAGTATTGTGTTATGCTTCTAACTTTATTTAGGTTTTATACTTATATGATATTTTCACATTTTACCCTTATAGTATTTATATTTACATTTTCTATCCTAAATTTATATTACTTATATTACTTATACTAATAACTATCTATACTTGACACAACTAGTCCCTAGACTTCTATATTTTAAGTAACTAACCTTAGACTCTTAAGTTTTCTATATTTACCATTAGACCTTTAACTTTATAATATTTATGTTTTTAGTCCTTTTTAGTTTATACTTATTTTAATATCTATCATAGGGTTTTAATATTATGCAAAACTAGTCCTTACACTTATAACTTCTAGGAAATGTCAAAAATATTCCCTAGACTTTATAATTTTAGGAATTTACGATATATACCCTTATGCATGTAAAGTTTTACAAAACTAGTCCTAATATGCATGTAACTTATATTTTATCTAGCAACTAAGTTTTTCTAGCTTATGTTTTACTTATTTTAACTTATCTAGGTTATTTATAACTAGTGTATGACTTAAAGAAGTGACTTATAGCATGCATGCAAGTATACGACTCATTCTAGGGTTTTAAAAATGTAAACTAGTAAATGAAATAGTTCAAGGCTCATGCATGGGTTCCTAGGGCATCTAAGGCATCCTAAATCTATCCTAAGACTAAACTAAAGCTAAATAGACTAAAATGTAAGACTTACTTGGCTAGGGGAGGGTTTACGTGGGGTAAACTAGGGTTAGGGTTTTCTAGGGCTTAAAATGGACTCGACAAGCATGCAAGACTATACCACTCGAATTCTAAGCTTAAAGGGGCTCTTGTACTACTACCAAGACCTGAAATATTGAGGTGGTGAAGAAAGGAGAGGTGTGGTTTGGAAGTGAGGGTGTACGAGGGGTATTTATACCCTCGTTAAGGCGGTTAAGGGTGAGAATGAGGTATTCGGTGTCGAGCAGGGGAGGGGAGGAGTAAGCAAGGCTAGGGGTGATCGTGGAGGGTCTAAGAGTGATGAGGATGAGCTATAAAAGTAGCTAGGGGCGGAGTAGGACGGTTGTTGTGGAGGTGAAGCCGTGGAGGCGGTTTGGTGAAAGTAGGTGACAAGGAGCTTACAAGGAGGTGATGAACCACCTTACTTGGGTGCTTGGAGGTGCTTGTAAGCTGCTTGGTGGGTTAGTCGTGGTTTAGGGTGAATAGGGGTGGATTAGTGGTGGTTTAGTGGTGGTTTAGGGTGGATTAGGGGTGGATTAGTTTAGTAGGTGATAAGTAGGTGATGGAGGTGTGTGGTAGGGTGCTTGGTAGTGTCAAGATGGTGTGTAAGCTACTTGAGGAGTGGTGGTAGAGTGCTTGCATGCTTATGTTTAGGTTTTAGTTATTTTAGTTTAAGTTTAGACCTAGTTCTACTTATTATGTGTTTAAGGTTTTACCTAAGGTTTAGTGCCTAATTTAAGTTCCTAAGTGTGTTTAGTGACTAATCCTAATACCTAAAGGGTTTATTCTAAGTGAGGGTAACTTATGGGAAAGGTTTGGGAGGGTTTGACCTAGTTTTGTAACCTAAATGACCAAAGTGTGTTTAGTGAGAGACTAGGGTTTATCCTATGGTTTAGTGCCTAGACTAGTGTCCTATGAGTGTCTAATAACTATTCCTAAGTTCTAAGAGGCTTATACTAAGTGGTAGTGACCTATGGGAAAGTTTTGGGATGGTTTAGACCTAATTCTAGTTAATTATGACCTAGTTATGGTTTTGGGCTTATGGGATTTGTTTCTAAGTTCTAAAGGGTTTATTCTATAGCCTAATGGTCCTAATATATCCCAATATTCCTAAGGAAACTCATACTTAAGCCTTGGACACATTCATACTAGTTAAACTAAGCATATAGGTTCAAATAAGCACATAATCCTACTTAAGTTTTAGTTAGTGTTTATTAGGGTTTTGTGTTATGTTTAGTGTTTTAGGTTGGTGAATTACTTATTATGGTGTTGTTATGATTTTATGCTTGACATACCTAGGGTTTATAGGATGTGAGTGTTGAGTTATTTAGCTTGTGTAGATACGTGAGTAAGTCTAGTGAGTCATGCAAGTAATAATGCATATAAAAAGCAAAAATTTACCTATGAAATACCTACTATAGGTATTTGTAATGGGAATGATAGTAACGGATGTTTGTGAGTTGTTATAGTCTTACCCCCTTAGAGAGAATCTCGTCCCGAGATTTAGACGATTATAGGAGTAGGGGAGAGAATAAATCGAGAAAGTAGAGGAAGAAGAGGATTATCTTCTGATACCGAGGAAAATGATGTGAAACGAAAGAAGATTTTGCACAGGCGGAATAGGAATTGCTTGTCCAGATACCAGATACTTAGGTTTTTATATCTCATTATTTGCAAATAAAGGCGTCCCAATATTTGAAAACAAGAGCGTATAAATTCTTAACCTATTTGATTTATAACTTTCTCATTAAAATGTAGGAATATCCTAATTCATTTTAAGAGGATAGTCATCATAAATCATCCTTAAGTAGTATCGGTGGAAAATGAAGATAGTTTTACCATATTTAAGGATATATGGTAAGGGAATATTTTAGAGACAAGTTTCAACCAAGATGACAACTAGTTCTCATCGTGGTGGAGACAAGTTCTAGATACGGTAGAGGAATATTCTAGTCAAGGTAGAGACAAGTTCTAGTCATGATAGAGACAAGTTCTAGTCATGATAGAAACAAGTTTTAGTCATGATAGAGACAAGTTCTAATCATGATAGAGAGAAGTTCTAAAGTTCTCCGGTTTAGCAACTTGTCACATGGTAGGTTCCCATGTTAAGACTAGAATGACGGACGTAGAAGATCTCATAGTCGAATATAATGAGGATTAAAGTTCGATGTAGATATTCTTACAAGTTCCAACTAATAGAAACTTGTGGTATGACGAGAAATACAAGTTCTAGTTAATAGAACATTGCAGGATGAGGTAGGGAGAGAATATAGAGAGAATAAAATAGAGTGTGAAATGACGGAGAAATAAAAATGAAGGGAAATGGTGTGAAGGATTTATTGGAGTGGAGTGGAGTGTGAAAGGAAGAAGGATGAAATGGCAAAGTAGGGGTAAAGGGAAAAGGAGTTTGGAGTGGGTGGAGTGGAAAAAGTATAGGAGTGGAGAAAATGGAAAAGTATGGTTTTAATTTGTGGAGTGGGGGAAAAAGTATAGAGGTGGAGAAAATGGGATTTTAAACGAAGAGTAGAAAGAAGTGGGAGGAGAAGATTTAAATGGTAGAAAGAGAGAAATGAAAAGATAAGATTAAACGGAAGAGTAAGAGTATAGGATACCTGAAGGAGAATATCCTAACGGAGTTTTAGATTTACTAGATTTCTTCCCAGAGTTTTGTTTTCCCCCTAAGGTTCTTCTAGTTTTTCCTAACTAATCCTAATTTCTAAAGGTGAGGTGTTTGGTTCCATTGAGGTAGAGGGTTCTAAAGAAGGATTAGGTTTAAGTGTTTTCTTTTCTAAGGGTTGACTAGGTATATCCTTATTCTTAGGTGTAGTTTCAGGTTTTCTCTTTTGTTTTAGGTTGTCTATTATTATCATTATTACTATTATTATGAGTATTACTATTCCTAGGAATTTGAAACCAGCTAGGGCACTATCCATAGTATCTCCTAAGTGAAATTTCCTAATGGTTATTCTAAAAATTGTCAAATCCTAATCTAAAATCCTCAAGCGTATAGGTATGGGTATCCTAAGGGCTAGGTATGGGTAATCTATGACCTAAATCTACTTATTCATATATGGTAGAAGTTTGCTAATATGTCTATCCTAGACTAGGGGTCTAAAGGCTTAGGGTGAGGGTTATCTAATCTTACGTTTTTCCTAATCTATATTCTAATCCTAATGTTTTCCTACTAAATCTTATCCTATAGGGGTATCTTTCTATCTATTGGGGTAGGGGTTTTGGTTTCTAGTCTAATAATTCCTAAAATTTCCTAATTTTTCCTCAAGGGTTTCTTATCCTAATAATCTAAGGTTTTATATTCCTAAGTTTATGTTTTCTAGGGTTATCCTAATGTTATTTCTAACCTTAAGTATGGGAATCCTAATTAAGGTTTTGGGGTTTACTAAAGGGGATTGGAGAAAACTAGCTCGGGAATCATAGTAATCTAGGGGAATAAAAGGTAGGAATATGATTATATATGAGGATCATATATTTGCATATGTGATAATTAGGGGTAGAATCTCTAACTAGAACGAAGATAGCTTAAGAAAGCTAAGGAAAGAAGTGGAGGTTTAGAGATCGGAGGAGAAAGAATTCAGATCTCTATGGTGAAGAATGAGGATTATTATCATCGGTAAGGGGAAAATGTTTGAAATGGTTAGGGTAAGGGAAATTTAAAACAGTTTAGAGATTCTATATACCTAAGACATCGGGGTGGGTTTCCTAAGATCCTAAGGGTAAGGGTTAAGGGTAGGTTATAACAAGTATCCAACTTGTTATGTTTTATGGGTTATACCTAATTTTCTTAAGGGTTTACTATTGGGTTAAGGGTGTCCTAAGGTGAAAGGCATTCCTAAGTCTAGTTATCTAATCTATCCTAATTGAGGGGTACCAGGTAGTTTCTAAATCCTAACTTGTTTTATTTATTTTCTATTCTACTTATCCTATAGGCGCTAACTATTCTAAGGCATATCTCCTAGGGTTATTTATTTACTTAGGGTTTTCTAAAGTTTCCTAATTTCCTAATTCCATGAGTTAGTGTTTTCTAAGTTTTCCTCATCATTATCTATTATCTTTTCTAAAGTGCAAATCCTAAAGTGGGCAAAGGCTATTTTATGGTGATGTTTCATTTGGTTTTTCTGTATTTTAGCTATTTTAAAACGGTTTTCTTGTAAAGTCTTTCTTAAACTACTATAGTCATGTTGATTATCTAAGTTATCATTATTATGACCTTTTTCTATCTTCTCAAGGAGATCAAGAAAAATTTCATCTAAGTTATTTAAAATCTCCTCTAATTGGTTTTCCTCATCTTCTAGAGTTAACCTAGAGGGTTTTTCTCCAATTTCATCTTTCCAAGATGGAATGGGAGGGTTTATTAATTAAGGGGTAGGGTTTAAGGTATAGGGTTGCCTAAGGTCATATCTAGGGGTATAGGTAGGGATAGGGTGTTTAGGTATATATGGTTCTCTCAGAAGAAAGAAACCATGGGGTTCTGTTCAAGAGGTAGGAAAAAGTGGATGTATAATAGGGTTTAGGGGAGGTAGGGGTAGCATAGAAATCTCTTATGTGTTTTAAATGAGGGTTATCTAAAGAAGGGGTATATCCTAAGGGTGAAGGTTTATCTAAACTATTCCTAGAATCTTCTAAGTTATAGGGTTTAGGGGAATAATCTAGTACATTCGGAGAGGAAAGATCATTCTCCGGATGTAGACTAGATGAGACAGGGGTAGAGTAGTGGGGAGTAGACATAACTATATAATAAAGAAACTATTGTAAATCATTTAGCAGTTAAGCAGGAAATTATTATACTTACCTTAGCACGTATGGTTATGGAGGATGGCAGAGGTACTGAGGACTTTCTCGAGTTTAGGAAAAATAGTTGTAGCTTAGGTTTTGACCTTGTTCTCTACAACTGAAGCTTTGATGCCAATCTGTAACACCCCCATTTTTCACTGATCGCATCGGATAAAGTGTTTGGGGTATTACTTCATAGAATCACAGATACAGTAATAGAAAACGACTCGAAAAGAGACGTTTTGAAATTTTAGTTATCATCCATAATTATCAGAGTTTTAATTATAAAAGATATACTTTTATTTTTGATGAGGTCCCAAAAATCTAAGAGTTAGGTTGTGTTTGAATGATAACCATGAAAAGTCCTCTGAGTTCAATACCTCCTTCTGCCATGGATCAATAGAAGTAATATACCTAGAATACATGCTTAAAAAGTCAACACTAGGTATTGAGTGAGAATCATAGGTTTAGGGGTTAGTGAATACAAGTTCCCTGGGTTCAGTTGTTACACCCATCTGGGAAAATGTAGGTTTGTGATAATTGTGATGCATGCACAATTATCAGGAGTGTAGTAAGTTGCACTAAGCTCATGAATCACACCTTAACAATCTGAGTCATGTGGGCTGCAGACCCAACATGAGGGGATAGAAGGATAACTTGCCAAAGTTATTCGTTGAGTGGATTCAAATATGGTACTTATTGGTACCACCTAGTAGGGTGTTAATACCAACGGGAGTTGTCAAACTCCAATAGATCTATCAACTATATTCGCGTTCGCGTGGGTAAAATATCCCAAACGATTAGATTCATGAATTTTGTTTATGTAGTGGTGGCAGTTAGTTTACTCGTGCAACAACCAAAGAAAAAGACTTGTATTCGGTTTTAAGTAAAGCATTTAGCATGTATCCCCCTCACAGGGTTTATAAAGCATTTAGAGTGAAAGCATTTTTAAAAAGTATGAGGCTATGAAAACTCACCTGGGTTTAGAGTAATCTAAGTGATGCAAATTGGGACTCGGAAACTAGACCGCCTTACTCACGTATCCTAGTGTGTTGTTGGTTTTGGATGTATGTCAAGCTTTAGCTATCATGTTTTATGTTTTATTGTTTTTAGGTTTGTTAATGTTTTATATATAACATAACACTGTTCAGGCCATTGTAATTCAGAAGTATATGACTCCTCACATGAAGCTCCCTACTATTGTATAATGTTATCAACATAATACCGTTCGGGCCATCATAATTCAGAAGTTAATACTCCTCACACAAAGTTCCCTATTATTGAGTTATGTTGTTATTAGGGTTTAGTTATAATCATATCACCGTTCGGGCCATCATATCTCAGAAGTATATGCAATAATCGTTCGAGGAGTCAGGTCACTTTAATTCGTAAACCCAACAAACTCGTCAAAACGAAATATCCACATAGTACTCCTCGCATGAAGCTCTCTAGTATTGTGTTATGCTTCTAACTTTATTTAGGTTTTATACTTATATGATATTTTCACTTCTTACCCTTATAGTATTTATATTTACGTTTTCTATCCTAAATTTATATTACTTATATTACTTATACTCATAACTATCTATACTTGACACAACTAGTCCCTAGACTTCTATATTTTAAGTAACTAACCTTAGACTCTTAAGTTTTCTATATTTACGATTTAAACCTTTAACTTTATAATATTTACGTTTTTAGTCCTTTTTAGTTTATACTTATTTTAATATCTATCCTAGGGTTTTAATATTATGCAAAACTAGTCCTTACACTTATAACTTCCAGGAAATGTCAAAAACACTCCCTAGACTTTATAATTTCAGGAATTTATGATATATACCCTTATGCATGTAAAGTTTTGCCAAACTAGTCCTAATATGCATGTAACTTATATTTTATCTATCAACTAATTTTTCTAGCTTATGTTTTACTTATTTTAACTTATCTAGGTTATTTATAACTAGTGTATGACTTAAAGAAGTGAATTATAGCATGCATGCAAGTATACGACTCAATCTAGGGTTTTAAAAATGTAAACTAGTAAATGAAATGGTTTAAGGCTCATGCAAGGGTTCCTAGGGTATCAAAGGCATCCTAAATCTATCCTAAGACTAAACTAAAGCTAAATAGACTAAAATGAAAGACTTACTTGGCTAGGGGAGGGTTTACATGGGGTGAACTAGTGTTAGGGTTTCTAGGGCTCAAAATGGACTTAACAAGCATGCAAGACTATACCACTCGACTTCTAAGCTTACTAGGGCTCTTGTACTACTACCAAGACCAGAAATATTGAGGTGGTGAAGAAAGGAGAGGTGTGATTTGGAAGTGAGGGTGTATGAGGGGTATTTATACCCTCGTTAAGGCGGTTAAGGGTGAGAATGGGGTATATGGTGTCGAGCAGGGGAGGGGAGGAGTAAGCAAGGCTAGGGGTGATTGTGGAGGGTCTAAGGGTGATGAGGATGAGCTATGGCAGTAGCTAGGGGCGGAGTAGGACGGTTGTGGTGGAGGTGAAGCCGTAGAGGCGGTTTGGTGGAAGTAGGTGACAAGGAGCTTACAAGGAGATGATGCACCACCTTGCTTGGGTGCTTGGAGGTGCTTGTAAGCTGCTTGGTGGGTTAGTGGTGGTTTAGGGTGATTAGGGGTGGATTAGTGGTGGTTTAGTGGTGGTTTAGGGTGGATTAGTTTAGTAGGTGATAAGTAGGTGATGGAGGTGTGTGGTAGGGTGCTTGGTAGTGTCAAGATGGTGTGTAATCTGTTTGAGGAGTGGTGGTAGAGTGCTTGCTTGCTTATGTTTAGGTTTTACTTGTTTTAGTTTAAGTTTAGACTTAGTTCTACGTACTTATTATGTGTTTAAGGTTTTACCTAAGGTTTAGTGCCTAAGTTAAGTTCCTAAGTGTGTTTAGTGACTAATCCTAATACCTAAAGGGTTTATTCTAAGTGAGGGTAACTTATGGGAAAGGTTTGGGAGGGTTTGACCTAGTTTTGTAACCTAAATGACCTAAGTGTGTTTATTGAGAGACTAGGGTTTATCCTATGGTTTAGTGCCTAGACTAGTGTCCTATGAGTGTCTAATAACTATTCCTAAGTTCTAAGAGGCTTATATTAAGTGGTAGTGACCTATGGGAAAGTTTTGGGATGGTTTAGACCTAATTCTAGTTAATTATGACCTAGTTATGGTTTTGGGCTTATGGGGTTTGTTTCTAAGTTCTAAAGGGTTTATTCTATAGCCTAATGGTCCGAATATATCATAATATTTCTAAGGAAACTCATACTTAAGCCTTGGACACATTCATACTAGTTAAACTAAGCATATAGGTTCAAATAAGCACATAATCCTACTTAAGTTTTAGTTAGTGTTTATTATGGTTTTGTGTTATGTTTAGTGTTTTAGGTTGGTGAATTACTTATTATGGTGTTGTTATGATTTTATGCTTGACATACCTGAGGTTTATAGGATGTGGGTGTTGAGTTATTTGGCTTGTGTAGATACGTGAGCAGATCTAATGAGTCATGCATGTAATAATGCATATAAAAAGCAAAAATTTACCTATGAAATACCTACTATAGGTATTTGTAATGGGAATGATAGTAACGGGTGTTTGTGGGTTGTTATAGAATGATAGTAACGGGTGTTTGTGGGTTATTATAGAGTATCAGACTAAAGTACGCTCCTTATCATCCAATTAACCCACATTTATTGAGGCGTATCTTGATAAGTTATTTGCTCATGATGGATACTATTTGATTTAGAATCACCTTCTTTACATATTTGATTCAGTGAGAAGGCTCCAGCTAACACATCAGCAAGTATGCTGATTGTAACAATTCGCAATTTCAGGTTAATTACTATTCCCAGAAAATTTCACTATTCACTTTTACTATTCATTTTTCCCGAAATTTGATTTTTGTTTCTTGGCCTCGAGTGATAAATCATTTCCATGGCAAATTAAAAGTTTGACACTCATCAGATCATTTTCGCGAAAGTTATTAAGGAATTACACGTTTTAGGGTAAAACGTCATTCAAAAATTCTACGCACAACGACACTCGACCGCGTTAATTTTCCCCGTATAGAAAAATGTTTGATACACTCATGATTTATTTGAGAATAAATCATGACTGAGAAAAACATGACCAAATAAACCTCGGCCGTGAAAAACAGGAATTTTCATTTTTAAGCGTTTTTACTCAGCCGTAACCTTAGCCTATACCTGCACCGCGTTTCTAAGACAATTTGAGTTTTCACGTTTTTGGAATAAGTCAACATATTTTTCCCTCCTCCTTTGACCAAAAATCATTCCTTGATTTTTAGGCTTACGGTTTTAAGTTTAAAGACATTAAATACCAACCGACACTAGACTGAGCCCAGTCTAGACATCATAAGTCATTTTAAATCATTATTATCGTATAAGAAAAGTAACATTTTACTTTTCTCAATTTTACACAATATTCGTACGTTTTACGTATTACGCGTTTTAGACCCGTGTTTCCAGTTTTAGCAGGGTTTTAGCACCCCAATGGAACCTACCACTCATTTTATATTTTATTATGGAGTATATTGACAAGTTTAGTCATTCTTTCAAGTTTTATATTTTTACGATACCCGGTACCTCCGTAAAAGCAAGATAATATCAAAAACCTATCTAGTCATCCAAGAGATGCATATGAACGAAATTATGGCTAGTCACAAGCCTTGTTGGCATGTGATAAGCCTTGATGAGTTTTGGTTCATCCATGTGTTACCATGACTAGCCTAAATGCAAAATATCTAAATGAAACTAACCTCCTCATTTCCTTATAAGATCAAGACTCATTTCTCTTCTCTTTTACACCAAAAATCTGATCACCCATAATATATTAGAGCAATACATCCTTTGATTTCCAAGTTATAAGTTACATACCAAAGTTGAAGGCATAGTTAGTCTCTACATGAATCAAGAGTTTGTTTGGTGATTCCATGGTTGAATTAGGAGCTACACAAGGTGTTAGGGGATGAGGTTAAATGGTTTTCACAAGGGTTATGTAAAGGTTAGCAAGGGTTTGCAAGAGTTGTGGTGAAGAGTTTGCAAGCATAGGTTTATTGTCCTAGTTTCATACTTGACTTCCTTTCTTTAGAAAGCCAAAAGTTGTAAGCAAACCCTAATATACTTTCTTGTTAAATATCATTTTCATGCTATTTACATATCATTCATGCTATATTTTGTCTTGTGATTATGTCCATGATGTTTAAAAATGAGTAAAACAAGTATTGGTATATATATATATATATATATATATATATATATATATATATATATATATATATGTTAACTTATGTTAAGATAACAAGTAAACTAGTGACTTTCTTGGTGAAATATGATCAAAATGGTATAATCATGATTTTTGACAATTACACATTGTAGTAGAGGACTTAATAAGGAAAACATAGCAATTTGAACCACCTAAAACGAGTACACGAGTCAAAAGTTATGGCCAAAAGAAGTTAGCGAAACCAAAACGCCGAATCTGCCAAAATAGCATTCTGATCAAAATCCGTATTTTTTCGAGGCACTTCTGTTCCAATTCATCAAAAACTTAAAACACGAAAGTTGTCCAGAACGACGTTTTCATTCAAGAACAAAGAAGCTAGAGCCCTAAAAACGCTTTACGAGTGAGATTTTTCTTCAAATTCTTAACAGCCCATTTTTATACCAAATGACCATGTAATAGTTATGATTAAATGAAACCAAGAGGTCTAATGACCCAAAGCCAAGACCACAACCATGGCTAAGGCCAAGGTTGAGTCTCAAGACCATGGAACAATAACCAAAGGTCACGGCAAGGCCATGACTAATGACCATATAAACTTACCTAGGCGAAAACATGAACTAAAGAGTTAATGGCAATATAAACATCCAATTTCGATCTACTCCATCAAAATAACCATGAGACTCATTGTAATAACAATCTTCATCCAAAAGTAAACTTTCCTAAGTTTATTCAAATATTGGACATGTAACTTTTCGGATCAAAACTTATATATATATATATACTTTATCAACTACTACAATAGTAGGGAGCCTCATGTGAGGAGTTCATTATGTAAGCCGTCGAGATGAGTTGCGGATTTACGAATTAAAGTGTCCTGGCTCCTCGAACGTTTACTACATGACTTCTGAATTATGTCGGCCCGAACAGTAGTAAACGATATATAAACTATACATGTTTCATTAATCATTTCTTTTCAAAGACTTACACTATACATTGTACCACATCATGGACTAAATGCAAGACATATATAGGCAATTCTTCATATTCTTAGACATTATTCCAAACCTATGTTGCAACAATTATTCTAGGTTGCTCATAGAAGTTCTTACGGCATATCCATCATTCTCATTATACATCATCCAACTCAAGGTGAGTTCGTAGACCCACTTTCTATTGTTTAACTATTTTACAAACCCATGGGGGGATACATGCTATTATTTTTCTACTCGAACACAATGCTTTCTACTGTATGCTACCCGACTATGTTTTATTGTCACTAAGTAACGATTGCCATGTTCGAAGTCCCTATATCATGAACCATTAGTCACTAGCTATAGTGAGCGCGAATATTGTGAATAGATCTATTGGGATTGACGAATCCCATTTGTGTTGAACAACTACGAGTTCAAACAAATGCACTATATTTGATAGTTTGAGGTATAATGGCAATATTACCTTGGTAGGGCTTCTATAATGCCAATTTTTGGTTCGATGTTAATGCTTTGGTTGCATGAGCTTAGTGCAATAGTAACAATTTTGTTTTCTAACTATGAGTGTGAGTCTATAGCTCACACTACGATTATTGTGTTCAACGATTTAATTACAAACTCTACGAATTCCACTCAACCTTTGTGTTGACTGTTTTAAGCATGTATTTCAGGTCTATAATGAACGAGGCTGGCACAGAGGAGCACGGATATTCAAGAGGGCTATAAATTCTATTATCATTCAAAAACTCGTTTTATGTAATTTGTAAACATGGAACCATATAGGACCTCATTTTGTAATCTCTGATATTTATATAATTTGAATGATAAATCTTTTAAAAATGACTCAATTAGAGTTCGTTTTCTATTATTGTGACTATTGTGCCGTCGAGTAACACCCAGTTTGAATTCCGCTGCATCAATGAATTGGGTGTGTTACAGATTGGTACCAGAGCCATGGTTATTGAGAAACGGGTCTAATTGAGACCTAAACTATAACTACAATTACAAGCAAAAACATTTTTGTAGCCTTCCGCTCTCCGTGTCTTCCATCCTCCAGACGATTATGGACTTATTAAGCATTTTATACTACACAAACATGTTAGCACATGGATATATGTACCCTTAACATAATTGAGCATTTCCCCATAAGCATTTTATACTACATGAACATATTAGTATATTGATATATAAACTCGATTTATTTTCAATCATCTATCTAAACAATGGACTAAACATATCTACGTATGCCTATTCTAGGGCATTTCGACACAACCACATCCTCCCAGTCATGTTCCTACTCCAACATTTTATGTCCAAGATATTGTAAGTTATTGCAATGGTCTTTCCTATTTCCAAGACATTGTATGATACAATGGTCTCATCTATTTTCCAAGACATTGTATGATACAATGGTCTTAATCATTTCTCAAATGTTTTGAGTCACACAAAGGTCTAATCTACTTCCTAGACATTGTAAATTGCACAATGGTCTAATCTACTTCCGAGACATTGTGATTTGTGCAATGGTCTCTGGAATTATTCCACCACCTCATCAATATTAATTCATATGATATCAAAAACCCATCACAATCTATCAATTTCCAAATAGAATATGAGATTTCTAAAGGACAAACTAATCCATCATCTACAAAAGCTGAAGTTTCTCTACATTCATCAAAGTTTTCTTCTGAAACCTTCATTGTTAAAAGTTCGTGATCCTAGCCAAGTATGTTCTGTTTTAGAACTACTTAAAACTTCCTTTCCACACATATCTACCCGTACTATCTTCTATGCAATGGAATGTGAAAACATAGGTTACAAGTCTTGTATGGGCGGGACTTGCAACTGAATTGTTTGACATCGCCTTTGTTTAGTGGACAGTTTCTCAAAAGTAACGGACATATCACAAGTATACCTAATTTAGGTATTTGAAAATTTTATCGAACCTTGGCTTAATATAGACTAGTCACCTATATTTAACCTAGGGACAGTGGAACATAGTCTGACTAACTATGTTCGACTTAAAATTTTCAAATACTGAGAATAGTTGTACTAGGGTTATGTTCAGGTTAATTTCCTACATGAACTCAATAAACCACCAGAATTCATTAAAGAGACACGATAGTGTCTTACCACTCAGCAAGATCTTAACACCTTATTTGTACTACCTTATTTCATTCTTGAAAGTTTTCATTTATGAGATAATCCGAACTACTATCTTGGGATAGTTATCAATTCTTCTCTTCATCCTATAGAAGTACTATCCTGTTTAGGTCCTAAGGATACCATTCCGTCATAAACCTTTAAAATTTCTTAAAATTTTAAAGCAAACTTGACATCTCTACCAATATTAACGTTAAGCATACACTACACACTTTTGTTCATCAACATATCACATCATTATCTTCACAACCACAAGCTCATTAACATATCTTGATGCACTTTTAATGCTCAAATCATCCATAGTTACACCACAAGCACCCTCATCAGCTTTACAAGATTGAATATTCATCTTGTACTTTTGGAACACCAGTATCATCTCGTAATACACTACCTTGTAACTCACCGGCTAAGTATGAATGTTGTGTTGGGAATTCTTAAGTAGGATGATTAATAATTATTTGAATGGATTGGGATGCCTTTTCGTTTAAATAAAGAAATTGTAAATCACCGAACCATAAGTTTATATTTCCCTATTTACATTGTTTGGGATGCCTCTCTATGTAAATAAAGAATTATAAACAAGTAGGCTTATTGTATCCGAAATAACATAAGTATGAAGTCAATAAACACTAGGTACAATAACAGATTACCTACTAGGCTATGATTGCAACTACTATCCCAATTTCTGTTTAATATTCAACTACTATATCAATTTCTATTCAACTACTATATCAATTCCTATTAATATTCGACTGCTATATCAATTTCCTTTGATATGCGACTATTATATGAATCTCTATTAATCACTCTTACCCTACCTTTCCTACATAAAAGTAAGTCTCATCCTATGCCATACACTGAAATGACAAATCAAACTACATCACTGGAAATCCCAGACTCTAGTCCTCATAAGTAACCACACCTCTTCATCGACACCACTCCAACATATAACACCCATAGAACTTCGGGACGAAGTTCCCCGTAAGGGGTAGAGACTGTAACAATTCGCAATTTCAGGTTAATTACTATTCTCGGAAAATTTCACTATTCACTTTTACTATTCATTTTTCCCAAAATTTTCCCGAAATTTGATTTTTGTTTCTTGGCCTCAAGTGATAAATCATTTTCATGGCAAATTAAAAGTTTGACACTCATCAGATCATTTTCGCGAAAGTTATTAAGGAATTACACGTTTTAGGGTAAAACGTCATTCAAAAATTCTACGCACAACGAAATTCGACCGCGTTAATTTTCCCCATATCAGAAAAATGTTTGATACACTCATGATTTATTTGAGAATAAATCATGACTGAGAAAAACATGACCAAATAAACCTCGGCCGTGAAAAACAGGAATTTTCATTTTTAAGCATTTTTACTCAGCCGTAACCTTAGCCTATACCTGCACCGCGTTTCTAAGACAATTTGAGTTTTCACATTTTTGGAATAAGTCAACATATTTTTCCCTCCTCCTTTGACCAAAAAGCATTCCTTGATTTTATAAATCATTCCTTGATTTTTAGGCTTACGGTTTTAAGTTTAAAGACATTAAATACCAACCGACACTAGATTGAGCCAATTCTAGACATCATAAGTCATTTTAAATCATTATTATCATATTAGAAAAGTAACATTTTACTTTTCTCAATTTTACACAATATTCGTACGTTTTACGTATTACGCGTTTTAGACCCGTGTTTCCAGTTTTAGCAGGGTTTTAGCACCCCAATGGAACCTACCACTCATTTTATATTTTATTATGGAGTATATTGACAAGTTTAGTCATTCTTTCAAGTTTCATATTTTTACGATACCCGGTTTTACGTTTCGTGGCCTAACAACTTACAGTTTGCAATTAACGGAACCAAAACTACCTCCGTAAAAGCAAGATAATATCAAAAACCTATCTAGTCATCCAAGAGATGCATATGAACGAAATTATGGCTAGTCACAAGCCTTGTTGGCATGTGATAAGCCTTGATGAGTTTTGGTTCATCCATGTGTTACCATGACTAGCCTAAATGCAAAATATCTAAATGAAACTAACCTCCTCATTTCCTTATAAGATCAAGACTCATTTCTCTTCTCTTTTACACCAAAAATCTGATCACCCATAATATATTAGAGCAATACATCCTTTGATTTCCAAGTTATAAGTTACATACCAAAGTTGAAGGCATAGTTAGTCTCTACATAAATCAAGAGTTTGTTTGGTGATTCCATGGTTGAATTAGGAGCTACACAAGGTGTTAGGGGCTGAGGTTAAATGGTTTTCACAAGGGTTATGTAAAGGTTAGCAAGGGTTTGCAAGAGTTGTGGTGAAGAGTTTGCAAGCATAGGTTTAGTGTCCTAGTTTCATACTTGACTTCCTTTCTTTAGAAAGCCAAAAGTTGTAAGCAAACCCTAATATAATTTCTTGTTAAATATCATTTTCATGCTATTTACATATCATTCATGCTATATTTTGTCTTGTGATTATGTCCATGATGTTTAAAAATGAGTAAAACAAGTATTGGTATATATATGTTAACTTATGTTAAGATAACAAGTAAACTAGTGACTTTCTTGGTGAAATCTGATCAAAATGGTATAATCATGATTTTGGACAATTACATATTGTAGTAGAGGACTTAACAAGGAAAACATAGCAATTTGAACCACCTAAAACGAGTACACGAGTCAAAAGTTATGGCCAAAAGAAGTTAGCGAAACCAAAACGCCGAATCTGCCAAAACAGCATTCTGATCAAAATCCTTATTTTTTTGAGGCACTTCTGGTCCGATTCATCAAAAACTTAAAACACGAAAGTTGTCCGGAACAACGTTTTCATTCAGGCTTAAAGAAGCTCGAGCCCTGAAAACGCTTTACGAGTGAGATTTTTCTTCAAATTCTTAACAGCCCATTTTTATACCAAATGACCATGTAATAGTTATGATTAAATGAAACCAAGAGGTCTAATGACCTAAAGCCAAGACCACAACCATGGCTAAGGCCAAGGTTGAGTCTCAAGACCATGGAACAATGACCAAAGGTCACGGCAAGGCCATGACTAATGACCATATAAACTTACCTAGGCGAAAACATGAACTAAAGAGTTAATGGCAATATAAACATCCAATTTGGATCTACTCCATCAAAATAACCATGAGACTCATTGTAATAACAATCTTCATCCAAAAGTAAACTTTCCTAAGTTTATTCAAATATTGGACATGTAACTTTTCGGATCAAAACTTATATATATATATATATATATATATATATATATATATATATATATATATATATATATATACTTTATCAACTACTACAATAGTAGGGAGCCTCATGTGAGGAGTTCATTATGTAAGCCGTCGAGATGAGTTGTAGATTTACGAATTAAAGTGTCCTGGCTCCTCGAACGTTTACTACATGACTTCTGAATTATGTCGGCCCGAACGGTAGTAAACGATATATAAACTATACATGTTTCATGAATCATTTCTTTTCAAAGACTTATACTATACATTGTACCACATCATGGACTAAATGCAAGACATATATAGGCAATTCTTCATATTCTTAGACATTATTCCAAACCTAAGTTGCAACAATTATTCTAGGTTGCTCGTAGAAGTTCTTACGGCATATCCATCATTCTCATTATACATCATCCAACTCAAGGTGAGTTCGTAGCCCCACTTTCTATTGTTTAACTATTTTACAAACCCATGGGGGGATACATGCTATTATTTTTCTACTCGAACACAATGCTTTCTACTGTATGCTACCCGACTATGTTTTATTGTCACTAAGTAACGATTGCCATGTTCGAAGTCCCTATATCATGAACCATTAGTCACTAGCTATAGTGAGCGCGAATATTGTGAATAGATCTATTGGGATTGACGAATCCCATTTGTGTTGAACAACTACGAGTTCAAACAAATGCACTATATTTGATAGTTTGAGGTATAATGGCAATATTACCTTGGTAGTGATTCTATAATGCCAATTTTTGGTTCGATGTTAATGCTTTGGTTGCATGAGCTTAGTGCAATAACAACGATTTTGTTTTCTAACTATGAGTGTGAGTCTATAGCTCACACTACGATTATTGTGTTCAACGATTTAACTACAAACTCTACGAATTCCACTCAACCTTTGTGTTGACTGTTTTAAGCATGTATTTCAGGTCTATAATGAACGAGGCTGGCACGGAGGGGCACGGATATTCAAGAGGGCTATAAATTCTATTATCATTCAAAAACTCGTTTAATGTAATTTGTAAACATGGAACCATCTGGGACCTCATTTTGTAATCTCTGATATTTATATAATTTGAATGATAAATCTTTTAAAAACGACTCAATTAGAGTTCGTTTTCTATTATTGTGACTATTGTGCCGTCGAGTAACACCCAGTTTGAATTCCGCTGCATCCATGAATTGGGGGTGTTACACTGATGAGTTTGTGACTTGCTGGAACTGATTTACTACTAACTTGTAACGGTTTTTGACCTATTCAAGGGCAACTTTAACTGTGGTTTAGTGATCATAATCAATTGGTCTTGTAACCACTATTGCTATAATGGAGGAACATTATGAGGAGATTAATTGGCCGATTAATTCTTATAATTCCATCGACTCGAGTACTCTCTATATAAGAGAAACATCATGCATGAGATATACTCATACACACACACAAATCCAAACACTCATAAGCTAAAGAGTTCTTGTATTTGTGCCTAAATCATGAACATAACTCTCTGAATTATCCCAAAAAGATATTCATCCAGGTAAATAGGGTCGAATAGTTCTTTTTTGGAAAGTGATTACACGATTCATTGAGATATCTGGTTTGAAAAAGGATTGCATGGGTGCTAACAAGAAGTCTAAATTGATCCTAACTAGAAGTCTAAATTGACTTGTTGGAAGTGTGGGAAACCTCGACACTTTGAGAAAGGATTACATGGGTGTTAAAGTTGGAAATAAAGCCAATGGTTCAGGCACAAGTTGTTCGGGCAGTGGTTCAACTAAACATTGAAAGGTCAGGATATATACAATAACTCTTTCCGATTTATTATGTTACATATATCTCTGAGGCATACTTTGTGCAGGATGATGATGTTGCGTGGTGGGTTGACTCTGGTGCAACTACCCATGTATGCAAGGATAGATGATTGTTCAAGACTTATGAGTCACTGAATGATATATCAATTCTTCATATGGGAAATGAGTCAGCAACTCTTGTGCATGGACGTGGAAGTGTGAATTTAAGTTTTAGTTTTGGAAAAGTTGTTTCTTTATTTAATGTTTTGCATGTACCACAGATTAGAAAGAACTTGGTTTCTAATAATGTTTTGAATAATTGTGGTTATAAACAAGTTATTAAATACGATAAGTTTGTCTTATCAAAACATGGAATACTTGTTGGTTTTGGTTATCCTAGTAACCAAATGTTTAGACTTCGTATTAATTATGATAATGTTAATTATGCCTTTATGTATACTTGTAATGAGAATGATTCAACTCTTTGGTAGCTAGACTAGGACATGTTCACGTTAAAAGAATGTGAGATATGTCTAATGGTGGATTAATACCGGCCTTTGTTATGAATAATGAAAAGTGTACAACGTGTATGTTGACTAAAATCACTAAGATACCTTTCCAATGTGTAAAATGTGAAAATGAAATTTTGGAGTTAATACATAGTGATTTATGTGATTTGCATGCAACTCCTACTTTAGGGAACAAGAAATACTTTGTGACTTTTATTGATGATGTTTGTAGGTTTTGTAACAAGAAGCCTTAATTAAAAGACTTAGAACAAATTGGGGAGGTGAATATATGAATGCATTATACTTCCAATCTGTAGGAATTATCCATGAGACTAATGCTCCCTATACCCCATAACAAAATGGTATATAAGAGAGGAAGAATAGGGTCCTTAAAGAAATGGTCAATTCCATGTAATCCTATTCAGTGTTAAGTGAAGGATTTTGGGGTGAAACTATGTTAAAAAAAACTAGCTATTTGCTTAATAAGGTTTCTAACAAAAGGGACAAGATTGCTCCTTATGCAATTTAGACATAAAGAAAGCCAATCTTGAATTATCTTCGTATTTGGGGTTCTAGGGTGCTTGTAAGACTCCCTAATCCAAATATGAAAAATTTGGATGATAGAGGTATAGATTGCATGTTTATTGGATATGCTGAGCATTCCAAAGCATATAGGTTTATGTCAATTATTTCCATCATTGAATCAAGGGATAAGGGATGCAATCTTTGATACGAATCGCTTTTAATCTATCCTAGACCAAATCATATGGTTCCACGTACAAGTGGAACTGATAAGGATAGTAATGAAGAAGTCTTTGAAAAGGTTGAGCTTCGAAAAAGTAAAAGAAATAAGAAATCAAAATCATTTGGAACTGAATTTCAATTATACTTAATTGAATGATCAAAGGATGAGGTCTGTGACCACCACTCCTATTGCTTTAATGTTGTGGATGATTCCAAAACATTTTATGAAGCAATGAAGTCTTAGGATGTTGCTTTCTGGAAGGAAGTAATCAATGACGAGATGGACTCTATCATGGGCAACAACACTTGGGTGTTGGCTCATCTACCTCGTGGTTGCAAACCTTTGGGTTGCAAATGGATTTTCAAAAGAAATATAAATGTATATGGAACTATTGAAAAGTTCAAGGCTAGATTAGTTATTCAGGGCTTTAGACAAAAGTCAATGATAGACTACTTTGGTACATTTGCTCCACTAGCTCATATCTCAACCATTAGACTAATGATTGCCTTAATAGCAATTCACAATCTCGTCATATGGATGTGAAAACATCATTCTTGAATGGTAAATTGGATTAGGAGGTTAATATGAACCAACCTCAGGGCTTCATCTTGCCAGGAAATGAAAGAAACAAGCATCTAAGAAATGGCATCTAAGTGGTTTTGTCTAGGTATCATCTAAACCAATCTGACAAATGTGTATATAGCAAATGTATAATGGGAAGTGTTGCTACATCGGTAAAGGCTTGGGGGAGGTAATTCTTCAACAAGTAACTTGGTATTCTTCAACAAATAGCTGGGAATTCTTGTTTGCTTTGGGGAGGTGTTATCTCACACGCTTCCAAGAAGCAAACTTACATTACTATCTCAACAATGGAATTTGAATTGACTTTCGGGATTTAGCGACTATCGGTAAAGAAGCTGAATGTTTAAGAAACTTGATTCTTGAGATTTCATTGTGGCGTAAACCTATATCACCAATTTCTATCCGTTGTGATAGTGTTTCTACATTAGTAAAGGCTTATAAGCAAATGTACAATGGGAAGTCAAGATACTTAGGTGTTAGGCATAGCATGATTCATGAACTTATCATGAATAGGGTGATTTTTATGGAGTTTGTAGGATTCAACAAAATTTGGCTGATCATTTGACGAAGAGTTTGGCCAAAGACTTGGTTTTAAAGTTTCCTAAAGGGATGGTTTAAAGTCTATCTTAGTCTCTGTTTGTTAAGAAACTCAATTCCCTCATAATGAAATTTGGGAGCCGAATTCAATGTGGAAAACTTACACTCGATTACTAGAGCACATGAATTTACATATCATCCCAAGGTATGTGCTCAGACATGTTGATGGTTAGGTTGAAGTATCAACTTCTAAATAGCTCCTTTGAAAAGGTGAAGAAACATGTGCATGAATGAAAGGAACTACCTATACGAATGTGAAGTTTTGTCACTTCAAAAAAGCTTTGGACTTTTTGTTTTGGATACATTCATGGGTATGGACACATGGATTGTATAGTATCAGGATAGCTTTAAAGTGTTTAAAACTTGTGTGTATGTTATCTTCAGTTATTCAAATGGGTTGAATGGTTCATTTCTTAGAACACCTTAATTCTCGAATAATTGAAATGTGTAATGTACTAAAATGAAAATTCAATCTTCAGGATATTTTTATTTATGCATAAGTTTTGTTTTATTGATTATTTAATCTCATGTAAAGAAGTTGTACTAAATTGGGAAGGATTGTTGAAAATTTAGTGCAATTGAGGTTTAGGTCATACTTTTTTTGGGTAAAGGGGAGTAATCATGCACCCTGGTAAATATATTAACCAAAAAACGTTTAAGTACAATGGATATGGGTGAAATCCCATATCTCAGCCCGTTAGATAGGCGATAAGCTAACATAACAAGATACTTCCTATTTTCTAAACAAGAAAACAACCCACTACTCAAATGATAACATAAGACATAACGAAATAAAAATTACTTCCTAAGACCTTGAAGCTTGGTGCCATACATGGCATTAAAAGCATCCAAATTCCTTGAAGGTCATAAACCTGTTTCGCATAGTCATCGTAGTCATAGTCATCATAGTCTGCTTCATACTCTTGGCCACCGCTAAATAGATTAGCAGACTCATCAAATGTGTTAATAACCACCTCATCTTCAGAATAAGAAACCACGATCTCTCCCACCTTAGAAAAAGGGTTAACGCTCTTAGTAGAAGAGGTGGGCGGAGTAGAAGAAACACTAGTTTTAGGAGCCACAACCGACTCCTTCTCTTTCAGATCACTCACAAGAGGTTCTTGTGATACAGTACATGTCTTAATATACTCATCCTCATTAACTTCCATTGTACGACCAGAATCCACATCCTTGTTGGTGTCATTTGTAGGAATACCAAAAGCATCCGTATCATCCATATTAAGAGCATCAACCACTCGAACTAGCCACATCAGAAGCCTTCTTCTTAGTGTCATCCACTTTCTTAGGTTCAGGAGGAGTCTTTTTGGGTTGATATTGAAACTGCTTACCCACAACAGGTTTAGTAAACCCTCCTTGACCCGAAATTGTAGACCACCTTGCTTTCCTTTCTTCTTGTTATTGACAGTCTTGAAACCATAATTAACAGGCTTAGTAGGCTGGACAGGAGGTAAAACAACTTTAGGACAGTCAATCAGAGTATGACCAAAACTCTTACACTTATCACAACGAGGTGGTTTCCACTCGTATTCAACCCGTATCTTCTCAATAGTCGAACCCGACCCATCAAGTAAAGGTATCTCAACAGTGATGCTATCTCTAAGCACCTCATCCGACTTCACTTCAATCATGCATCTAGCAAAATTACTACGGGCCCATGATTCCTTGCACATTTGGCTAGTATAAGCATCTAACCTTTTGGGCGTACCAATCAATGTGGCAAGAAGACTAAGACCATCATCAGAGAACATAGCAAGAGGAACATCATGGAATTTAACCCACACCGGGATGTTAGTCAGTTCAATGTCCATGGTTTAAGAATAATAGGTACATTCCTAATGAGCCAAGGACCGTTTTCAAGAACATCATCAACACCTTTCTTCGAATTGAACTTAAAGAAAAAGAACCCCTTTACATTCATCATTACCTTTTGTATACCAAACTTAGCCCACGCATTGCGTACAAAGTAATCAACAACATTAAGTCACTGAACCTCGCTGACTCAAATAGTGATGTTGTAGAAATAAGATAGTTGATGCGTGCAATGAGTTATAGTCTTCAATGAGTAGACTCCAAACGACCTCCTCAAGGAGTAATCTCATCGGAGGGTTAACCCTTCAATGAGAAAGCTCATTAGTGAGAGAACTCATCAGCGAGTATACTCAGGGAGCAAGCTCGATCAGGGAGCAAGCTCATCAACGAGCAAGCACATCAGCAAGTATTTGCTGATTAGTTTCTGACTTTCTGGAACTGATTTACTACAAACTAGTAACGGTTTTGACCTATTAAAAAGCAACTTTAACTGTGGTTTAATGATCATAATCAATTAGTCCTGTTAACAACCATTGTTATAATAGAGGAACATTATGAGGAGTTTAATTGGCTGATTAATTCTCATAATTCCATTGGCTCGGGTACTCTCTATATAAGAGAAACATCATGCATGAGATAACACACAAAAACCTAAACACTCATAAGCGAAAGAGTTATTGTATTTTTGCCTAAATCAAGAACATAACTCTCTCTTTATCTCAAAGAGCTATTCGTGTATCCAGAGACATTCGTGTAACCCAGGCAAATGGGTCAATATAGATTTTTTTTGGAAAGTGATTACACGATTTATTGAGATATCCAGTTTGATATTCGTGTAACCCAAGCAAATGGGTCAAATAGATTTTTTTTGGAAAGTGATTACACGATTTATTGAGAAATCCAGTTTGATTATCTTTACCCTACTGGTGCTATAAACCCAACATGTAACTGCAATCATAATGAAAAAAAAGGGCTTTATATAAACTATCATCTAGAAACCCAAGTGTAGTTTACTGAGAGAACTTTGCGATCAACTTGTCGACATGAATGATGATGTCATCTATACGTGGTCGAACTGTGGCTTGAGACTGAAGCATCCAAGATACAAACTGATGAAGAGCTTCTGGATAAGGTGGTTTTGGACCTGCTGGCCACTTTATCTGTCCATTTATAACAGCTAACTGCAAGCTTCCTCCTGATTCCCCTAGTGCGTACTCAAACGGAGATGCACCATACCTGTTAAATACACTCGCATGAATACATAAACTCATTAAGTATACCAGTTATCTGAATGCCCACTGTTGATGTTTTCAAAGTAGGACTGAAATTAGATCTTTGAGAAGCTCAAATTCTTCCAAATTTATATATGACCAATGCATTTTACTGTAACATATAGTCCCACATAAAAGTAGGAGTAAGAAGTTAAAGGTTACTGAGTCAGTCTGCAACTTTTTTGGCTGGGCGTGTTACAAATAGAACCGAATCTACAGGGTCACATAGGTGCTTTCAAAGTTACAATGCGGTTATTTAAGTTGTAGGGTACTAGTAACTCCCACCATGGTTTTAAGTTACGTTAAAGTAGATGAGTCTGCCTATTCAAAGTCATGTAAACAGCCTCTTTGTAGGAGGCTATATAGAAAGACAGAAGGTCATACTTTATATCACATCAAACAAGAAGTTGTAATTTAACTAATTGTAATGTTAGGGGAGTACATTCTGATGTTATCTGTCTTACGGTTTCACATATTTCAGTTAAAATTCAAAAAGGTTTAGAGGCAAGTCTTTTGTAATGCACAGACTCGATGGTGTAATCCTAGTTATTGATGCATTGCAAGAGATCTTACATTATGGCGAACAAAGTGCAACCTAGTGACCAAACATCAGTTCGTTCGTCGATGTCTGTTTGGCTAGGGCAATCCCACAATTCAGGAGCTCGAAAGGGTGCTGAAACATGCTCCGATGCCCATTCCTGACCAAACTAGCTAAAATCAGCATTCAGCATAGACGGTTCAAAGTAACTTACATACATAAGAGGTGGTCAAATAATATTTAGGAATATATAGACAGCACTCCAATGAGAAACTTATAAAAACGTTCGAAATAGAAGATCGAATTCGATTATCTTCACTTAGGACGTCAAGGTAAGAAATCCTTGGTACCGAAGTACAAAGTTCGCTAGCAACATTTCCAAAACCACCAACTATAAATATATCAAATTATCAGTATAATGCTCTATGGTTCAATGTTTACAGCAAAACCTTGACTAGACAACCTACTATCACATAACTATAGGTGGCAAAATGGGTGGGTAAGGTTGGGTAAAGGGTCAAAACTGATTCAGGTTGAAACTGACAATGTATGGGTCAAAACAGGCTGGACCAGGTTGAGCTAACCCATGACATTTTTTTTTTTTTTTTTTCTTTTCTTTTGGGGTATACCTGGTTCCGACTCGACATTTTTTTTGCCCGTTCTTCATATATGAATAAGTATAGCCTATGTTTACAAAAACTATATAGATACACTAATACCTGATCTTTGAGTAAAACAATGTTGGAAGTTGTATGCATTACAAAATTAGGTCAGGCGACTTTAACCTATTTGTTCGACCAGTTCAACTCATATAGCTAACTTTTTGTTTTGGCCCATTTGAGATATAACACAATCAAAATTGACTCTTCAGTGAGTAAGATGGGTCAAAATGGCCACTTCTGTATTACAAGCAAAGCAAAGGTGAAGCTAATACAGATAAACATTTATTAAAAAAGTTAAATGATAACAAATTTTCATGTCACTTTCAAGATAGAATCTAATAGTAGGAAGGGGATTTGACCGTAGCAGGTTAGTAGAAGCATCGAACATTGACAAAGCAAAAAAGTGAACATGCCAACGAATCAGTTTACACTGGAAACTGTGAGGGAAAATTATCACAAAATAATTGATATATAAAGTTATCATTAGATAATTAATAACCTGCAGTTGAAGTGCCTCTGATCGAGAGTGGATTTCCCTTCTAGCAGGACGAGCACTTCCAAAATCCATTAATATTGCCAGAGGCGGCTGTCCTTTACGATGTGTCAGAAGGACATTTCCTGGTTTAACATCATTGTGTGCATATGGAGGCTCAAGGGTATGCAAATGCTGGAGTCCTGCACAAAGCTGCAAACCAATATCTTCTAAATCGGACATTTTTTTCCAAATGTATTGAAAAATGATTGTTATTCCATAGTATAAAACCATATTTTATAACTAGTGACCATGCAACATTTGAATATGGTTAAGTGTGTGCTTCTGTGTAAGCAATTTTCTGGAAACTGAATAACACAAGCACGGCAAAACCACACTAAGATGGTTACATAAAAAAAATTGTGTCAGGTCACTATGTTCGTTGAATATGGATCAGTAATTCAGTATATTCAGGTTATGTCTAATCTAAATCTCTAATGGTCAAAGGGTAAATTAAAATAATCATGTTTGGCACACAAATTACTAACTGTTCTTAGAATACAAGTTTTTGGGGAAGAAGCAAAAGTGCTTCAGTTCAACACAACCTTACCCAAGGGTTACTCAAATTACCCTTTTGACCTGTTACCTAACCCTCTGACTTACCCATATTGCCTACTCTAATATACAGAATTACAGATAATTAGTCACCTGACGAAAAATTTGAAGAACATCAGAAGTTGAAAAGAACTCCTTTTTTGATTTCATTGTTGTTGTGTTGTCCAACAACGTCCCATCCAAATGTACCGGAAACAACAAGTATGCTTCATGTGTCCACGTTTGGTCTGGTCCACCCTGGCCAATAACATAGAAAGCCTTTTAATTATACAGGCAAATCTTTGCTCAATGAAACCCAAGCAATAAAGTGAATGTATAAGTGTGTAAATCACCACAAACTCAGTTCATGTTGGCTTACTATCTTCAGCATCTTATTGTAGTTATCAATGCATACTAGACAAATCAATGTTGAAGACAATGCATCAACAATGAAAACACAACAAACATATGTTTAATTTCTAACATTAATGTGCAATATTTCATCACACTGTAAGTAAACTCTATGATTTCAACAACAACAACATACCCAATCCCGCGAAGGCGAGGTATGGGGGAGGTAGAAATGTAGACAGATCCTACCCCTACCCCAGGTAAAACCTAGGAGTAGAGAGACTGCTTCCAGTGAGACCTCCGGCACGTGCACCAGTGCGAGTGATATAGAAATAAAAAATGCAAGTAGTAAAAGAGCATCAGGTAAAAGCAAATAGAAGCAAGCAACCAACCAGCAAGGGGCCTAGTACAAAAGACAACAAATAAACAAGCAAACAAGCAGAGCACCAAAACAACAAACAAACAACAAACCAGGGGCAAGACAAACAAAACATGCAAACAAAGCAAGAAGGGCAAAAGAAAGAGAGCAAAAGAAAAGCCAAAAACAAACACAACAAAGCAAGGACGCAAAAGCAAGCGGGCAAAAGTCAAGAAGAGCACCACAACAACAAAGCAAGGCAACGCAGGGGGCTAAAGCTAAGGCAAAGCAAAGGGAAAAGAGGCACCACTAGCCTACTACAAACCTAAAAAGGGAAGAGCAACGGGGACACTAAACCTAACGTGCAAAGGGGCAGGGCAACAAAGGGAAGAGAAACGCAAAGGCAAGCACCTACAACCCATCCGACACTACCCGCAAGACCTAATCCTAGCTCTCCACACATTCCTATCTGAGATCATGTCCTCGGACAAGAGAAGCTCCTTCATGTCTAACCTAAGTCGATCCTCCCACCTGAGCTTAGGTCTTCCCCTCCTCCTCAAACCGTCAACCATCAGCGCTTCGACTCTCCTAACCGGTGCGGTTTGTGGCCTCCTCTTGACATGACCGAACCACCTCAACCTTCCTTCTCGCATCTTCGAGATTATAGTTTCAACTTCAAGTTCCGCTCTGAAAACTCCGTTCGGGATCATGTCAAGCCTCGTCTTACCACAAATCCACCTAAGCATCCTCAGTTCTGCCACTTCCACTCTGTCAGCTTGAGCTTTTGTGATAGGCCAACATTCTGACCCGTACAAGATAGCCGGTCTGATTGCCACCTTATAAAATTTTCCCTTAAGCTTAAGGGGTACTTTCTTATCACAGAGTACTCCTGACGACGCCCTCTATTTCGCCCAACCTGCTCTAATACGGTGGGTAACGTCCTCGTCTATCCTTCCTGATTTGTGTATCACCGAACCCAAATACCTAAAAGACTCCTTAGGTTGAAGAAACTGGTCTCCGATACGAACTTCCTCCTCGTTTCGGCCGATCTCGTAGCTACCGAAATCACATCTCATGTATTCCGTCTTCTCTCTGCTCACCCGAAGCCCCTTGTCTTCCAAAGCCTCGCGCCAGTGTTCCAGTCTTCCAGTCTTCCAGTCTGTAGTTTAACCCTTCGGCCGATTCTGCAACCAACACAATATCGTCTGCGAATATCATGCTCCAAGGGATGCCCTCTTGTATCCCTCGGGATATCTCATCGAGAATCAAGGCGAAAAGGTAAGGGCTAATGGCTGATCCTTGGTGTAGTCCAACTTTCACCGGGAAAAACTCAGTGCACCCCACCGTGCACCGTACGCGGGTCTTCGCCCCATCGTACATATCCCTAATGACTTTTAAGTATCTCCTTGGGGTCCCTTTTTCTATTAGAGTCCTCCATATCAACTCTCGTGGGACACTATCGTATGCCTTTTCTAGGTCAATGAAGGTCATATGCAAATCTCTCTGTCTTTCTCTATACTTCTCCATAAGACTTCTAAGGAGGTGGATAGCCTCGACCGAGGACCTCCCTGGCATAAATCCGAATTGGTTTTCTGACACCCTCGTCTCCCTTCTTAACCTTCTCTCTATAATTTTATTAGATATTATCAAACCTCGATACAAAAAAACTGAACAAACAAATTACCTTTACTGGAATAATGGCATGATCCAGCAAAGGTAGCAGATTCGGGTGGCAAAACAGGGCCGATACACGAATCTCTTCCTTCACCAACGCCAGCTGATCACTATTCTGAATCAGAACTTTCTTCATAGCATAAGTTCCATCCTCTGCAAATAAAAGCATCATCATATAAAATCATTTTTTAATGGACATCTATAAAATTCATAATGTCCCCCTTCTCCTTATTTCTATAACAATCGCATCTCTACAAGTCGACAACCTTTGTTTGGCAATGCATTTTCTAAGTGAATATCTATCTGGTTATTTGCATCCAGTGTTTGGCATATCGAAGAACCAATACTACTGATTCTTATAATTTTACTATTTGAGGCCTAGAAATGGCCTAGTGGTAAAGCACTTGACTTCCTCACAAGAGGTCAAGGGTTCAAACCTCACTAGATACACATCTGGGGTGGTCAGGAAAGACTCCCTCATATGTTAACGCGTTAGTTTAGACCTATATGGAATAACAAAAGCCAATTTAAATGATCAGATGAGATCATTCAAGGATTATTTTACATGTAAACCATTACATAATCAAAATTTGCGCTTTCAAAGCATTATCGCATTTCGGGATAATCAGTTTAAAGTAGCTTAAAACAAAACTTATTCACATTTCATAATTACCCAAATAGTTATCTTGCATGCAAAATCCTAAACAATTAGAAATTCCCTAATCACCAAACTCAATGCAAATCTTTATAAAAAAAATTAAAACCCCAAAACCCAAATCTAAAATTTACCAGCAATATGAGAAGGATCCTTAAACTTCTTAGAAAGACCACCATTAGAAGAAACATCATTAATGACTTCCTTAACAAGGTAGACATAGGCAAAACCACCTTCACCCAACTGTCTCACAATCTTAAATCTATTATCATTGATCCAAACATCAGCTCCACCATTCATGGCATCATAAAGGGTGTTCAGTCCTGATAAAGAACACCCCATTTTCTTTACTAAACCAAAACCACCCTGATTCTGTTTTTTTTTTTTTTTTTTTTTTTTTTTTTTTTTTTTTTGGATTTAATGATGTTGGAAATGATTGGTTTGTTGGGATGATGAAATTGGGTTTTGTTTTTGGATCTAGCTATAGTTGTAGTGTCGTTTTAATGGGTTACGTGTAATTAAGAAGATGCTTATTAATTAATGAGTTGCTTGACTTACTAAATTTTGTTTAGACAAGGTGCAGTCGAGTCAAACTCGAGCTCATTCGATTCCCCAAGTCCAAACTACTTTGGTATCATATTTATTATTCACATTTTTTTTTCGGATTGTTTTAAATTTACTGGCCTTCATAAAAAATACAATGAAAAACCTATAAAAAAATGTCTTCTTTAAAGAAAGTTTTTAAAATTTAGGAACAGATGTGAAAAAGTGGAGAAGAAAAAAAACTATATCACTTCAAATTGTAACTTCCTCGCCTTTCTAGCCCTATTTATAGGCAAGGAAAACAAATCGGGGAGCTACACTTGGCAAAAACCCATTGGGTTAAAACACATCCAATAAGGCGCGTGACAAACACCATGCAAAAACGCGAGTACAACTGGCGTCAGCACATACGTCATGTACATTCGAAAGGACAAGCCATACACACCGCTCAAGAAATGTCAGGATAATGCCGTCTATAGTCGCAAAGACAATAAAAACGCGTCAAATCCCAAAGATAGCGAATAAACCTAAAGAGGGATATTCCTACATTTCTCCATAAGAACATTAAGTACACATCTTCCCTAACTCAGCTTACACCCTTGATTGGAGTAAAAAGTCTGCATCTAGTAATCATCACAAAAATAAACAAATATGATTACAGCCTAAAAACGTAAGACCTGAGAAGAAACCTTGGTAGCGCAACACGAACTGAAGGGACTTAGTTACAAAAAATCCAGCATCGTATCATCAGTGCATGATCTAATACTAGACCGGGAGACTTGATAGCGTATCAATATTAGCGGCTCAAGCCCACTAATTACACGCTTGAATCAATCCCATTACCAAGGCCCATCAACAAACGCTTGATGGAAGCCCGACTTAAATCCCAGGCCAAGCAGGGCCTAGTAAAACCTTTTAGGCGAGACTGAGCATGATAGTACTTGATGAGGCAAAAAATGATCCATTTTTAGGGGGTCATTTAAGCCCGGAATTGAATTTATTTGATCAAATATTGCCCTAAATCGTTTCTTTTGTGATTTTAGGTACTTTTGGAGTGAATTCTGGAAAAGGAAGTATTTTGAACGTTTTTGGAGCATAAAAGTGAAGAAAACGGCAAAGTCTTAATTTTCCTTGCTGGGAACAGTACCTGATGGCGTCACCAATTCCTTAATGACGGCGTCAAGAGGAAAACAAGAGGTGAAGAGGGTAGAGTCCATGACGATCCAGAATGTTTTTTGCCGTCACGGTCCCTTTACTCTTGACGGCCCAGAAGAAAAACACTCTTGACGGCGTCAGATCTGGATCTAGGCAATCCGATTTTATTATGGGTGGCGGGTTGACGGCGTCAGAATTTTGTTCTTGACGCCGTCTCCTTAGAAAATCTATATATAGTCTTTGTAATTTTCATTCAAAAGAGAGGAGAATTTTAGGGACGACTTGAATAAACCCTAGCACGATTTTAACAGTATTTTCAAGGGTTCTCACCCCTTGAAACCTTTCATGTTCAATTAAGATAAGTATCCTTTCAATTCATTCAATATGTCTATGTGTTGTTTGAATATATCTTACGCTTGTCTTGATTTTAACATGCTAGGCTAGATCTCTTGTGTGTTTGCTTAGATGTAATGAAACCTAGATGTTGATTATAGGTTGATTGCTTGTTTATAGTTGTAATGGATGAATGATTTCGATGTTAGGATTAAGAAAACTGGCAGACTTCCATTGTGTAACTTGCTTGAACGTCTTAAGAAGCATGAACCAATGCGTACTAGGTTTTTATGGTTGTATTTAATGCATGAGCGAATTCTATTGATCCCATGTTTGGAGCTTCTTGCAGGCTCGACATAGGAGCGAAGTAGGAGCTTATAGAGTTGGGGAAGTACGTACGCCACCCCACGATTGGTATTAAGGAATATAACCGGTCATCCACTCAACTGTAACAAACAATTAACCTGTAAAAGATATCTAGGGAGTAATGAAATCTAAGTAAACACAATTCTCCCATTTATTGTTCACACCACTAGTTTAATTAGCTTTATTTACATTTTTGTTATTTTATTTTGATTGTATCTTAGTTATTGGGTTAGTTGACTAGCAACTAATTCCGCCCACTCTTCCAAAACCCGAGATTTTACTTGCTTTTCATAAAATATAAAAATACAAAAAGAATCATCGCTCACCTCTAGACCTAGTTTTTAGGCTTTCTAATCCTAGCGACACTATTCCTGAGTTGAACGATCAATCCCCCGGTACTTGTCACTATACTATACTACAACGATCAGGTACACTGCCTGGTGGGGGTTGTAAGCTTCTCGAGATCCCTCGAGAGGTAAAGCCTGGTGCAATTCCCACGCATCAAGTTTTTGGCGCCGCAGCCCGGGGAATAGTTATTGTTTAGGTTGAAATTTATTTTTATTAGGTCTACTCATTAGATTCCTTTTGTAGGACCTTAGATATATCAACTTTAATAACAATATAGCATGTAAATGAAGTAAAGATGATGACTTGATGTTATGAATGTGGCGTTAGACATGAGAGAATAAGAGATGAAATAAGAGAGCTTTTATTAAGAGAAACACACACAATACACACACAAGCACTCTTACAAATGAGAGGTAAGGTGCCTTTTATAGTTCCATACATAGGCTTTCTATGGGCTTGGGCTTGGACTTGGTTACATGATTAGATAATAAGGCTTATGAAACATAGCACATAACATATTAGTTTGCCAAGTCCAAAGCCCAATGACTAAACTATTACTAATCTTAACAAACGACACAAAGTTATATTATGAGAATGACCATCACTTCTATATATATATTTTTAATGCTAACAATCTCCCCCTAAGGGGTGGTCATTCGAATGATGCTCCACATGATTAGGTCTTCCGTGTTCTTTATCTTTAACTTTGTGTGTCATTGTAGAATAGTCTTTAGTCTTTGTTCCTTCATGCTTTGTGATCTTTGATGATTGACTTTTCATCATTCTTTGTTCTTTTGTGATGTGGAGTTATCTGCCCTTCGTCACTTCTACGTCTGTGGTGGTTGTTTGCCATTCCAACATGCTCATACATCTTCAGTCTTTGTGATACATGCATTTTTAGTTCCCGTTCTTTTACACAGATCTTTGTCACTTTACTTATGTAGATACATTCACATTGCGTAGAATCTTTCTTTGAACCTTGCTTTGCTTTGATCTTTGTGAGAACTTTCCTTTGACTTTGTGATGCATGTATGAGCATGCGGAATCTGTCGCCATGGAGGTGATGTGTAGCTGCATGAAAACAGTTAGTAATAAATCAACCGGTACTTACAGGTTCGAATTAGAGATCGTCAACAGCATAGTGTGAAGACTCCTTCTAACCCTTACCAAGGCCGTTCCCATGTCAGATACTCCCGAGAGAGCTTACGAGACCTACTTAGTAGCTCAATGACTGGGTGAGTCGCTGGGGATCACTCCACGACTGTAGACCGTTTGAAACCACCGCGAACACTAAGCGTAACCCATAAAGAATTACCGAAGTGACCTGCTGTCAGGGCTGCTTGATGTTGACCCTGGCAGAAATTTCCATTCAATCATTGAGAAACACTTGTGTGAATTCTCTCATAAATGTTCTGTCAGATTGCTAAGATCTGCGTAGGACTTTTAAGTTTACATCTGGCGTCCTTAATGATGAACAACCAGTGTAGAAATATCATGTGTTCCTATGAGATCTTTTGATGAATCTCGGGGCTCTAGACTCGATAAGTGCACATTTGGTTTCCTATGCGGAGATTAGGGAGAGGTCTCCTGCTTCAATATCAACCATCTCTAAGAGACAGGTCGATAGATTACACCGGTTCCCTGTGAGAATGAAACAAGCTCTTTTAAGAGAACTTGAGTGGTTAAGAAGGTTTAGTGCAGTGCGTCACTGGGTCCATGACGTCTTTGTCTTCAATACCGGTGTCACCTTAGTAACAACCAGTAGCATATGAATTGTACCCGGTGTCTGCCCTAAGGTTGAACATTTGGAGGGCTATTTCTTTTCACCCTTTATCATAACTTTTCTTTTTAATTCTTCAACCCCTTCTTTCTCCTTTCTCATTTTCTCCTTTTTTCAATCATACCTAAGGACTTCTAATTCTAATCTATTGGATTTGTCCTTGGGTAGATCCCTCCGGCTTTGGCGGATCATAGGACGGTTTTACCTGACCTTAGTCACCTTATAACTCCATGACTATCCTATAATTGCCATGAAACCATTTATGAAAAATCTCTCAAAGTGTTTATGATAATAAAACACATTGTTGTTACCACTTTGAGAGTTTTGTAACTTTTGAAGGACTCCCCCTTCACATGTGCTCATGAATTATTTAAGAAATTTGCACATGCGTGAGGAGTTTGCACTTTTTGAATTGATCCACTTTCAGTGAACATGACCGATTCGAGACACGCTTACATCACTAGTTAGACTAGCTTGAAGTTATTACCCGTCCTAGTCAAGTCCAAAGAAAGTCTCTCGATACGGTACATTCTACTCAGACAAGTCCTATTCGAGACACGCTTACATCACTAGTTAGACTAGCTTGAAATTATTACCCGTCCAGGACAAGTCTTTTTTATTACTGACATTTTAAGCTTCGTCAATTCATTGGTACATTCTGAGTCGAGCTCTTTTGAGATTCAATCACAAACTTTAAACATCTTTGATCACATTTTAATCATGTCTCTCCCCCTCAAAAATAGCATATTGTGATATTTTTGATATCAACTGAGTAAAAAAAAACTTTTTGGAGAGAAAGACAGATTTCATTTTGCATGAATATGGAACATTTTTGTATTTGTACTCCCCCTTTTAATGATAGCATATATTAAAATCAATTAAAGGTTTTGAGGGAGTTATCTTGAGCACTCATTTGAAAGATTTTGAGAAATCTTTTGAACAATCTTGAAAAAGTCCTCAAGAATTGTATTTTGAAAAACGAGTTTATGTTTGAAATCCTTTTCGTTTGTTTATACTCGAACTTATGAAAGTGATTTCATCTTTGAACATACGAGTCCTTGATTTGAAAATAATCAGAAGTCATTATTTAAGTACGGGTTTCGTACTGAAGTATACGAAAGTCATTGTGAAGAAACTTTTGAGAAACGACATGTTTTAGAAAAACATTTAAAAGAACTCCCGTTCAAGCATCTGTGCATGTCCGTATCATTGTTGAATGAAATTTCTAGAAACGTACAGAATATTGATTTATACGAGAGACATATCGTGAGAAGAATATTTTTGGATTTTTTTTATTTTTTTTTTGATTTTATATTGTTTTTGAATTTTTTGAAAATTTTATATTTTTGTATTTTGTTTTTGTTGGTTTTTCAAATTTTGTATTTTGTTTTTTCAAAAATATTTACAGCGAAGCGATTTTGAAAACTTTTTCAAGAAGATTCGAGAAGACGTTCTAGCTCCTCAGGAGTTAGGCTTCGCATGCCAATTCGTCGAACTAAATAGTCAAACTGTTCTTTTGGAAGGACTTTAGTAAATAGATCGGCGAGTTGGTAATCAGTCTTAATGAAAAATAATTCAACAGTACCCTCTTCCACATGTTCTTTGATGAAATGGTAGCGGACTTTGATATGCTTCGTCTTAGAGGGGTGTACGGGATTGTACGAGATGGCTATGGAACTTTTTGAGTCACAATACATAGGTATTCTGTCAAAAGTAAAGCCATAATCTGTGAGCTGTGTCCGCATCCAAAGAACTTGGGCACAACACGCAAATAGAGACACATACTCGGCTTCGGCTGTTGATAGCGCAGTACAATCCTGTTTCTTTGACGACCAGCTTACTAGCTTTTCACCCAAAAATTGTGCTCCACCTGATGTACTCTTTGCTGTAACTTGATCACCAGCATGGTCTGCATCTGAAAATGCTGTTAGATTAAACCCCGAATCCTTCGGATACCAAAGTCCCATGTTAATGGTGCTTCGTAGGTACCGAAAGATCCGTTTAACCTCTTTGAGGTGAAGTTCGGTAGGCTTTGCCTGAAACCGTGCTAACAAACAAACAGCAAATTGAATATCGGGTCGACTAGCAGTTAGGTACATGAGAGAACCGATCATGCTCCGATATTTTTTCGGATCGATGGGTTTTCCAAACAGATCAACACCTATTTTTGGTGAAGTGACCATTGGTGTACTAACAGAATCACAATTTTCCATTCCATGTTTTTTCAAAATCTCTATCGTATATTTAGCTTGATTGATAAAAATACCACGAGGGGATTGATGGATTTGTAAACCAAGAAAGAATTTTAGTTCCCCCATCATGGACATTTCAAATTTGCTTTTCATGAGATTTTCAAAATGTTTTGAATGCTAGGATTGGTTGATCCAAAAATAATGTCGTCCACGTAAATTTGAACGATCAAAATGTCATCTTTGAATTTTTTGATAAACAAGGTGTCATCAACCGTTCCTTTTGTGAAATTGTTTTTGAGCAAGAAAGATGATAGTTTGTCATACCACGCTCTTGGAGCTTGTTTTAAACCATAAATGGCTTTCTTAAGCTTGTAGACGTAGTCTGGATGATCTTTGTCGATGAATCCCTCTGGCTGACTCACATACACTTCTTCTTTCAGAGTTCCATTCAAGAAAGATGTCTTAATGTCCATCTGATAGACTGTGATGTTTTTGTGAGCTGCATAGGCTAAGAAAATCTGGACTGCTTCAAGTCTAGCTACAGGCGCGAATGATTCCTCGAAATCTATCCCTTCTTCTTGTGGATAACCTTTAGCCACGAGACGAGCTTTGTTACGAATTACAGTCATTTCCTCATCCAGTTTGTTCTTCCACAACCACTTGAGATCAAGAACACGTTTATCAAGTGGTCGTTCAACAAGTTCCCAACTATCATGTAACAGGTATTGAAGAAATTCCTCCTGCATCGCTTCAATCCAAGGGTTTTCTGCCATTGCTTCTCGAATGTTCTTTGGTTCTTTGAGGCTGATTGAGCAAATGTAAATGCACAATTCGAGATCGGTGGCAAGTTGTCTCCTTGTCTAAACTGGCTTTGAAGGTTCACCAATAACGTGTTCTATAGGATGGTCTTTTGTCCATTGAAATGTAAAAGGGTACCTTGGGTGTAACAAATGTGTGTTAGATGGTTCTTGTAACCTTGAAGAAGATTCAGCAGAGTCTGTTGCAAATGGGTTTTCAAATACTTCTTCTTCTTCTAACACAACATCGTTTGAATTATTTGTTGGTTCTTCTTGAAAATCTGTGTTTTGGTTTTGCTCATCAACTCTTGGTAGAACAGTGTCAAGTACTGGAGTTGCTTGAGTAGATGTAGATGATGTTGAGGTAGTTGGTGCGTCAGCTTCGATTGTAGTAGATGCATCTTGTGATGGTGGTGGTGGTTGATGGTTTTGAGCGGGTGCAGCGGAATGTTGTGGAGATGCATTTGTCGAAGTTCCACCATAGTATTCATCAAACATTAACTCGAAGAAATTTTCCAGTTCTTGTTCTGAAGGTTTGTCCGTGTTTGTTGACTGAGCTCCTTGAGGCACGAGTCCTGAACTGATGTGTCCAAAAGTCTGCTGGTTTGGTGCGGGTCCTAATCTGTTTTGATTAGAAGCCATCGGATTAAGCGCGGGTTCTAGAGCGAGTCTCTCAGAAGCCATTTGTGAAATCTCGTCAAACTTCACATTCATCGTCTCCATTATCTTTTTCGTTCTTCTATTATACACCCTGAATGCCCTCGAGTTTTCTGAATATCCAATGAAGATTCCAATATCACCCTTAGCTTTCAACTTTCCTAGATCTTCTCTATCATTCGTCGGATAGCACAAAGCGCCAAATACGTGAAGGTAAGAGATGTCAGGTTTACGGTTGTTCACTAGCTCATATGGGGTTTTATTGAATCTTGGATGTACTAGGGATCGGTTTTGAGTAAAACAAGCAGTGGCTACAGCATCAGCCCATAAGAATAGAGGTGCACTAGAGACAATCAGCATTGTGCGAGCAGCTTCCACAAGAGTTCTATTTCTTCTTTCAACTACCCCATTTTGCTGTGGAGTTCTAACAACTGATGTTTGATGTGTGATACCGACATTTTCAAGGTAATTTCTTAACTCCTGGTTAGTAAATTCTGTGCCATTGTCTGTTCTTATAATCCTTACTGGAGCTTGAAGTAGAACTTGAATACGCTTCAGAAAGGTGATGATGATGCCTGGTGCTTCGTCTTTTGATCTCAAAAACTTTACCCAAGTATATCTTGAATAATCATCAACAATAACAAGAATATACTTCTTCCCATTAAAGCTTTCAACTCTCATTGGGCCACATAAGTCCATGTGCAACATATGTAACCTTGCTTCCAAACTAGGTACGGTTTTGGGTTTATATGATGCTCTTTTGCTTTTTCCTTGTTCGCATGATGGACAAAGGTGTTCCTTGGTGTATTTGAACTTAGGAAGTCCGGTGACGATGTTGTCTTTGGCTAACTTGTTGATCGTGTCGAAATTGAGATGGGATAATCTTCTATGCCACAGCCAGGACTTAGTTTCGGTTGCCCTTGTCATAAGACAAATTGGTGATGTAGAATCCATTTGGTTGATGTCGATAGCATACAAGTTTATACCACGATTACTAGTTAAGAGATCATCACCAACCAAATTTCTTATAAAAACCGTGTTTCTCCTGAATGCAACTTCTAAATCTGCATCACAAAACTGCCCAACTGAAAACAAATTGTGTCCCAACCCTTCGACGTAGTAAACCCGAGTGATTAAAAAATTCCCAAACCGAAGATCTCCATAACCCTGAATAGCTGCTACATGATCATTTCCAAAGCGTACAGTTCCTATGAATTTCCAGACGAAATTGATCAGTAGCTTTAAATTCCCGGTCATGTGCTTGGAGCAACCCGAGTCGACGATCCAAAGACATATTTCGATAACCTGCCAAGAACAGAAGAGTTTGTATTTGGAAACCGTTTTGAATTTGGTTCCATGGGGTTAGGAGTAAAATCTAAATCACACTCATAGACAGTTGCTACTTGTTTAGCTTGAGCTATTTCTAATTTGCCGTTCTGAAGATTGAACTCTCTACCCGTTGGAATCCACATACAAAACTTAAGGTAGTTCCTAGGCATTCGACTAATAGTGGTAGACCTAAAGCGTGCAACTAATCTTTCTATAGATCTAGATCTAGCACTAGGTCTTTTTGGAACATTCTTCTGTTCAGGCGTAACATTCACATTCTTAGAAACACATTCATCGTAAACATCATTAATTAAACATTTCTTGCATATTAAACAAACAGAGTCATTACATGCATTAGAACCAGTACTTTCGACATTACATTCAGATGAATCATGTTTCTTATTACAAAGCGATAAATTCCTAGGGTGTTCTTCTACTTCTTCAACTTTATTCTTGCTACTACTCGTAGAGGCAGACGAGACTCTATTGTTCCTTGTATTGCTCCTAGGCTTTAGTCTGCTGCTCCTAGAGGTGCTTTCTAATCCTGTAGAAGGTAAGGCACACGCGTTAGGATTTATATTGTTGTCCTTTATAGCATCACTAGACTCTTTAGACTTATCCTTTTTGCACGCATTTGTCTTAGAATTGGAGGCAGACGCATTAGTGGGACTAATCCTAAAAAGGCCAGGTGCTATCACTTTTGGTGTTTCGACAACCGCTTTTCCTTTATCAACAATCTTTACATTTTCACTTTTCTTTGGCAAGGGTGTTGGAGTGACTGGTTTTGTCAAATCCTTTTTCTCATCGACTTTTGGAGCAAACCGTGAAATTGACATTTTTGGTTTTTGAACCGTGTTTGAAACATTTGGTTTCTTCGAAGTCAATGGTTTTGCAAACTTGGTTTCCTCACCCTTTCCTTTTTGAATTTCAAGCTGAGCCCTCAAAAGACCATTTTGCTCTTTCATGTTCTTTAAGGCACGCTCATACGACAATTTTTCATACTTGCATTCTTCCTTTTCTCGATCAAGTTGTTTAAAATATGACACATTTTCTTTTTCAAGCTTTATAAGAGCATTTTCATACTTTGAAACAATTGCGGAGGTCTCAGCTCTTAGTCGTTCATCGTCTTGAACCGAATATGTTTGTAAAATGATGGACATAATGTCAGTGGTCATAACAGCTTCGAAGAGAGAATCATTTAGGTTTTCCAAAACATTCATGTTTTCACGAGTATCATTAGCTTCGTTTACCAGGGATTTGTGGTCCTTGACAAATTCGGCCGTTTCTTTTAAGAAAGCTTGTTCAAAATGAATTACCCTCGCACTGATGTTATTCAGTGGGATAGTAATTTCGTTTTCAAAAACTTTTTTCTGCTCAATATGAAAACTGGAATGCCAGTTGTTAATATTGATTGTAGTTTTAGAAGCAACAACATTTTGAAGTTCTTGAATTCTCTTTTTAATGTCATCCAGAATGTCTCTAGCCTCACTTGTATTAAAAGTGTTGTTAGAAGACATTTGTTCTATTTTTGAAAGAGATTTGGAAGCAATTACTTTCTTAGAAAACATTTTTGAGAATGGTCGCTTTATGGAAAACACAAATGGTTCTTTTTGTGGAACAAAAGTAATTCCCGAAAGTTTGTTCAATTTGTTGTAATCAATGGGTTTCAAATCCTTTTGTTTCATTTTATTTATGCTCTCTTCGACATGTTCTATCGTTTGCACAGAATCCCGAACGACGGGAGGATCATGTTTGGTGTAAATCACATTACCATTGCACAAAACATTTTGTTCTTGCTGAGCTTTCTTGAGATTACTGGGGGTGTTGTTACCAAGAGCCACTTTATGTTTCGTATGGTAAATCGGATTAGTTTGATTTGAAATCATTTTCATTGTTTGACTAGACTGACCCGACTTAACCACTAATTCTTCTAAATGTGCAATCATGTGTTCTGACTCTACGATTTCGGCCAAAAGTTTGTCTTCTTTCTTTGCAAAGTCCTTTTTCAGCTCGTCCCTTTCTTTTTCAAGATTGGTATAAGCTGATTTTTGTTTAGAAAGTTGGTTTTGTAAATCAGAAATTTCCGCGTTTAAAGCTTTTATCTTTTTGAAAGAATTAACATCAAGTTTATCAAACTTGAGTTGCAATTGTTTTTCCCTTGAAACGGAATTTTGATAACCAGTTTCTAATTCAGACAATCTTTTGTTATGAAATTCAAAAGCTTTAACGTTTTCTTTGTAACTCTCAAGCTCAGCGGTCAATTTTACATTCGCGGCCTTAACATCGCGATTGACCTTTTGCACATTCTCAATTTCAGTACGACAATTATTCAATAATGATTCAAATAAAGCACGTGTTTCCTCATCATTCTCAGCATGCTGTGAAACAAAGCCTCCATTATGATTCACATCTGGAGTTACTGAAGGAGTATTGCTACTACTTGGCGTGTCTAGATATGTATCATAATTGTATGCTTGCTTCTCAGAATGTTGTTCCTCATGAGGAGACATATCAAATATATCATTATTGTGACATGTGTTGAAATTTGATACCTCAGATGGTGCATTGGTGTCATAAACAGGAAGTGTTTCAGAATCTGTGTCATACTTAGCTTCCTGAATATTCGCCATAAATATGCAGTTCGCATCGATATCTTCTCTATCTTCCATGTCATCCATAAGAGCCATAAAATCATTCTCCTCTGCGTTCAACTGAAACCCTGCCTGAACCTTTTGTGCCAACATCACTGCTTTCTGCAAGTACTCTAGATCTTTCTTGTTCGGCTTAGTAGGACAGTTCCTTGGCATATGACCTACACCCTGACAGTTGAAACACTTTACCGGATTACCCTGATTCACATTTCCCAAATTCCCAACTACTGGAGCTGCAACATTTCTATTCTGATTACCCATTGCCTGATTACCAACATTTTAACCCCTCTGATTTCCAACAAACTGACCCATCTAATTCCCTGCATACTGACCATGCTGATTCCCTGCATACTAACCTGCATTCTGCATATTCTGATTACCCACGTGAAATCCAGTAGCATATCCTTGCTGATTCCCATAAACTCCAACCATTTGGCCTCCATTACCCATATTGAAACTCGACTGAGCAATCTGCTTGTTGCGAGTGTTCGATGAAATCCTGTGGTTGTTGTTAGTTGGTGTAGAATAGCGTCCTTGGAATGCCTTTGACAGAAAAGCAAACGCTTGGGTCAATGCTGCAGAAGCTTCATCATTTTCAGTGAATTCTGGGTCTTCGAATTGTGGGTAATGCTGTTGTGGAATAACATGTCGTTGTTACTGTGGGTAGAACTGTTGTTGGTAGACCGGTGTTGGTTGTTGAATGTATGATGGTTGCATGTAGTTGTGAGTGGAAGATGATGATGATTGTTGTGTGTTCACTGGTGGCGGTGTTGGTGTAGTAGCAATTAATGCAAGAGGATCATGATTCTTTGCCAATCTTTCTTTCCTTACTTCATTAGCCTCAGCTTGGTTTTGCTTCAAAAAGTCATAGAGTTGATCATAATTCACCTTATGTGAATCCTTTGTTTGATTGACAATTGTAACATAACGACCCCATTCTTCTGGAAGGTTATTGATGAATTTGATGTTTGTTGCAATTGTTCGAGGTGTCAACTTGTTTCTGATTAACTCATTCATCAAAGTGCAAAACCTTGTGTAGTAAGATTCAATCTGTTCAGCTTTAGTGGATGTAAAGTTCTCCCATTCACTAAGAAGTTTGTTCTCAAAGTCTTGTTGTCCAATCTCTGTTCCATGACAAATCTTTCTAACACGTTCCCACATAGCATAAGCAGTTTCACAGCTGTCGATCGCAGCAAAGATCTCCCGTGGTAATCCAAGTTGGATTAAATGCATTGCCATATCATCTGTGGCGATCTGCTTCTTGTCTTCATCTGTGTTGTATTTGGATTGCCTTCAATTTGAACTTGTCTTGGCTTGAATGGACCATTTGTAATGAAGTTGATCATTAATTTACCATCAGGCTTTGTTTTGATGTAACGAAGCATGCGGCTTGTCCATGGGAGATATCCACCTTTTTCAAGCATTGGAGGTCGATTTTCCGCACCGGCTGCATGAATATCTTGCTGAGTAGCCATTGATGAAGTGTAGATTGATAAAGTTGATACTTGGATCGTTCCAACGAAATAGGAGTTGTGTTTAGTGTAAGTTGATGCAAGTTTTTATGGTGAAAATTTTGATCTAAAACCTTAAAACCTCAATAACTTCTTCCCGGAGTGTTTTTAGGCCTCGAAACTTGGGTTGAATATTCATTCAACGTGTCCTTCTTCTCTGTTTCACAGTCGTTTTGACAGCTGATTCGTCGAAAACGGAGTTACGGTCCAAAAGTTATGGCCGTTTGAAGTTTGGTTGTCAAAAGTCAAAATTCTTACGCGTAAAGCTTGATTTTACGCGTAAACCTTGAATAATCTTACGCTTAAGATGTTATGCGTAACCTTTAAGTTATGCGTAAGATCTAAAGTTATGCGTAAACAATATTGTTTATGCGTAGACTTTGATTTTACGCGTAAACTTAGAGTTTATGCGTAAACAAATTGATCTCTCAAACTTGTCCAAGCTTGAAAGATATCCCATGTCGAAGTATTCCACAAACTTATCCAAGTAAGGGAAGTACTGAGTAATCTCTGATCGTTGAAGAAAACTTATGCGTAGGATCCAACTTAAGCGTAGAATGTAGCCTTATGCGTAGGAACATACTTAAGCGTAGGATTTTAAGCGTAGGATCTCAATCTTATGCGTAGACTTCCAACCTTTTGCGTAGAAAATCAATCTTATGCGTAGGAAAGTGAACTTATGCGTAAGAAGAGGGTTTTGACTAAACTTAAGCGTAGGAAAGGGGTTTTGACTTAATCTTATGCGTAAACACTACTGTAGACAGCTAAGAAATCGTACTATTCACCCAAGTTACGCGTAAGATGACCAGAAAACGTGAAAAATCCAATTGTTTCAACCAAAACCACTTTTTCCACTTATTTCTATTGATCAAATCTTTCCCAAAACACTTAGAATCAATAAAACTTCAATAAAGTTCACAACTTTAACACTAAAGATACGTAAAAATCAAAACTTTTAACGAAAAGCACACGTTTTTAAATGAAAAACGCAACTTTTAAAGGAAAATTTTGATAAAAACGATTTTCACACACTCCTAAACCATTGTTAGGCGATTGATACCACTTGTAGGACCTTATATCTATCAACTTTAATAACAATATAACACTAAATGAAGGAAAGATGGTGACTTGATATGATATATGTGTGGCGTTGAACTTGAAAGAGAATGATAGATGAAGAGAACTTTTATTAATAAAACACACACAATACACACACAAGCACTCTTACAAATGAGAGGTAAGGTGCCTTTTATAGTTCCATACATAGGCTTTCTATGGGCTTGGGCTTGGGCTTGGACTTGGTTACATGATTAGATAATAAGGCTTATGAAACATAGCACATAACATATTAGTTTGCCAAGTCCAAAGCCCAATGACTAAACTATTACTAATCTTAACAAACGACACAAAGTTATATTATGAGAATGACCATCACTTATATATATATATATATTTTTAATGCTAACACCTTTCAAGTGAGATTTTTTTTCTTTTTATTTTGTAGCTCTCTCATAGTCTATCTTTTGTTTGTAATTTGCTTCAAATGGACTTTTCACTTAGACTTCTAAGATTGAAAGATAAGGTTGAGTGGCTAAAACACCAAAGATTTCAAAATACCTCATTTAGAGACACCTATGAATCATATGAGCCTTCATCTATGATAGATTCTTATGAACAACCTCCATGTTTAGGATCTCGTTTTAGTAAGGCCAATAGGAAAAGCGACCTAGTTTGCCAAGGAATTGTGGATAGAGCTATAGCAATAAATCATAAGTTGGATGAAGCACTAGGTTTGCTATTATCACTACCTAAGAAAAAAATTGAGGAGGATTTAGCCGAGCATGACCACATTGATCAAAAAGACCTAGGTTTTATGACCAATGACTTTGAATCTCAAAGAACACATGATGAATCCTTTAGGCAAATTGAATATAAGATTATTGAGGATGATCCTTATGATTCGGACATAGAAGTTGAGATGCCTAGAGAAGCACGTGAGATACTTAGGAGAATGCTTAGGATAGATCCTACCAAAACACATGATGAGGATATAGGTGATCTTGACACATGGAATTATGAGGTAAATAACATAAGCCCACAAAATACTCAACCATCATTTGAGGCACACACACCGCCCGTGCTTACCCGGAAGAAGTAGAAGAAACTTTAGGAATTCCGATGGAGGTAGAACCCTTGGACCAGGTACCACTTGAGGATATAGGTTTGAATACTTGTAGTAATAACCTTACTCCTAGTTCTAGGGAATTTCCTAGTGTTGATGAACCGGAATCTCAATCTTTACACACCTTTCCATCCTTATATATATTTCTAGGAGACAAAAGAGGAACCGACCCACCCATCAACCAATATTATCCGGGTAGTTTTAGGATGAAGGAAGCCATTCACTCACCCCCTTCACCTCACGTGGCATATTTCCACCCTAAGGGTGTGTATCGCTACTTCCACCCGCACTTAATTCAAAGTGTAGGGAAAACCTCCCCTATTTCCATTAAATAAGGGTAGAGTCAGGCTCGTGACTCGAACAAAAACAAGCGCTTATTGGGAGACAACCCAAGCTTTATTTATTTATTTGTTTGTTTGTATTTGTTTCCGTATGCATGCTTTATTTTTATTGTTTGTGGTTCATGTTTCAAAGTAAATTGTGAAAATGCTTTACTTTGTTTTTAACTTCGTCTTAATTACATATAAAGGTATTTTGCAAAAGCTAAGTGTAAGGGGAGACCCAAATTTGTTTATAAGAACGAAATTAAGCATGATCCACAACAATATTAAATGAACATGTATATTAGTAATTGTTTGAGTCAAATGCTTGTATCGAGTCATAATGATGTTTCGCAGGATTTTCCAGGAAGTAGGACATAAGTTTTTCCAGAAATTTGCCGGAAACTTAACATGAGATTTTTGCAGGAACATTCTGACGGCGTTAGGAGTTATAACCTGACGGCGTCAGGTACAAAAATTCTGAAAAATTTTGCTAGTTTTGTTTATACTGGAGTCTTAAAGTTTTTGTTGATTCTTTAGTTTTATAAACTCCAGGAAATCTGCAAACATTCATTCCACAAGCATTATATCTTTAATCATTTTGTTTTTATTCCTAAGTCTGGAATTACATCTAGTTGTGAGTTTTCTTTGTTCGGATTGATGCTTTGGGTTTTTGTGATTGTTTTCTCAGGTTTAACATGTAACAATTCACATTTTCGGATTACTATTCACTATTACTATTCACTTTTTACTATTCACTTTCACTATTCACTATTCACTCCCGAAATTTTTATTTCATATTCTCGTAAGTTAAACTATTTTAATGATAATCCGAGAGTTTGACACTCGTCGGATCATTTCTGCAAAAATCACGAAACCGTGTCCGAGATTTACTTTTAGGTTTAAACGTCATTACAGCATCCCGATATGTCCATAAAACACTATAAACGATAGAAATATGATTTTCTCTCATTTTAGGATAATTCCAAAAGTTTTGGAATTTTACGTTTTCCAGTTCAGCGTTTTACGCGAATTACGCGTTTTAGACCCGCGTTTCCAGTTTTAACAGCGTTTAAGCAACCCGATAGAACTTGTCACTCATTAAATATGCTAATATAGGTTATATTAATAAGTTTTAACATATTTATAAGTTTCATATTTTTAAGATATCCAATTTTAAGTTTCAGGACTTAACGACTTACCGTTAGCAATTACCGGGACCAAAACTGACTCCGTAAAAGCAAGATATTATCAAAACTCATATCTAGTCATCCAAGATAGATCTTGGACGAAATTTTATGATAAGTCACAAGCCTTGTTGGATTGAGATAGGCCTTGATCACTTAAGATAAGTCTATATGTTGAAAAGTCTTGAAACTTACTTACCAAGCCTTAGAAATATCCCAACTCTTGCACCTCCTTAAGGCACCTTCCTAACACCTTCCTAACCTCCTCATTTACACTATAAAAGCAACTCATCTTCTTCCTTTCATCTCCATAAAAACGCCACACACAAATCCATAAACCATGATCCTTTGATTTCTAAGTTATAAGTTACATACCAAAGTTGAAGGCATAGTTAGTCTCTACATGAATCAAGAGTTTGTTTGGTGATTCCATGGTTGAATTAGGAGCTACACAAGATGTTAGGGGCTGAGGTTAAATGCTTTTCACAAGGGTTATGTAAAGATTAGCAAGAGTTTGCAAGAGTTGTGGTGAAGGGTTTGCAAGCATAGGTTTAGTGTCCTAGTTTCATACTTGACTTCCTTTCTTTAGAAAGCCAAAAGTTGTAAGAAACCCTATTACACTTTCTTGCTCAATATCATTTTCATGCTTATTATATTTCATTCATGCTATATATGGTCTTTGTGTTATGTTCATGATGTATAAAAACTAGTAAAACAAGTTTTGGAAACTATATATTAACTTATGTTAATTAAACAAGAAAACTAGTGACTTCCATGGTGAAATTCGACCAAAATGGTATAATCATGATATTATACAATTACATATTGTAGTAGAGGACTTAACAAGGAAAACATAGCAATTTGAACCATCTAAAATGAGTGTATGAGTCAAAAGTTATGGCTATTAGAAGTTACTAAAATCTTTACGGCAAAACTGTCTCAAACTTTCTGTGACAGAACCTTAAACACGCAAAAAGAGGCTTTTCTGCTCCGTTTCATCAAAAAGTTAAAACACGAAAGTTGTCAGGAATGATGTTTTCTTCAAAAAACTTAGGAGCACGAGCCCAGAAAACCAATAATGAATGATATTTTCTTCGATTTCTTAACAGTTATTTTAAATATCCAAGTGACTATATAATAGTTATGGTTAAATATAACCAAGAGGTCTAATGACCTAAAGCCAAGACCACAACTATGGATAAGGCCAAGGATGAGTCTCAAGATCATGATAACAATGACCAAGGTCACGGCAAAGCCACGGCTAAAGACCATATAACTTTTAAAAATAAAAAACATGAACTAAAGTCTTAGTCATAACATAATCAACCAATTTGGATCTACTCCATCAAACAACCATGAAACTTTACAAGTAATGTCCACTCTAGGCTTAATAAACTCATTGATAATAACAATCTTCATTTAAAATAAACTTTCCTAAGTTTATTCAATTATTTGGACATGTAACTTTTCGGATCAAAAACTTATATATATTTTATCAAATACTACAATAGTAGGGAGCCTCATGTGAGGGGGTCATTAAAGTAAACCGTCGAGACGAGTTTCTGGATTTACGAATTAAAGTGTCCTAGCTCCTCGAACGTTTACTACATGGCCTCTAAATTATGTCGGCCTGAACGGTAGTAAGAGATATACAAGCTATACATGTTTCATAAACCATTTTTATTCAACGACTTACACTATATACTAAGTACTACATCATGAACTATATGCAAGACATATATAGGCAATTCTTCGTATTCTTAGACATTGTTTCAAACCTAAGACATATCATCATATTCTAGGTTGCGCTTAGAGACTTCCTGGCTTATCCATCGATTCCGTTATACGTTTTGATATCATTAGTTCAAGGTGAGTTCGTAGCCCCACTTTCCTCATTTACTTGTTTTAACTTTTTGGGGGAGATACATGCTCAAATACTTGTTTTTACTTTCACAAGAATTCTAAACTTTTACATATTACTGTGAGTCATAGCCCCTACTCTTTTTATACTTGTTTTAACTCTTTGGGGGAGATACATGCTCAACTACTTGCTTACTTGTACAAATACTCAAAACATTTATACTTGATTGTTTTATACTTGATTGTCTTATACTTGATTGCCTTATACTTGATTTCATACATACATGATTGCGTTATACTTAACTGCGTTATACTTAATTGTGAGACTTCCAATGGCTCCAAATTAAGTTGTTGGATGACCATTGAGGCTATCTAGTGGCTCCAAATTAAGTTGTTGGATGACCATTAGCTTTGATACATCCTAACATTTGCGAATGTTGGATACATCATAAACGTGAGGTCTTCGGAGATGAAGTGTAGACTCAAGACTAATTGCTTAACTGTTGTGATGAACTTATACATGTTTTACTCATACTATATTTTAGCAGTGGGTTGTGAACACACAGGTTGCAAGTGTTGTTATGGGTGGGACTTGCAACTGAGTGGATTCACAATGCCTTTGCTGTGTGAACATTCTTGAAAGGCTTTTCAACTGTTTTAAGACAAACTCTATGAACTCACCAACCATTGTGTTGACACTTTAGCATGTTTATCTCAGGTTAGTAAGGCGATAGCTAGTGCGTGGAACATAGAGTCAAGCTGCATATTCTGAAGACTTACGCTTTTATCATTTACTATTCAAAACATTTTGTATACATTTATGTATCATTCTTTGGAATCTCATGTTTGTAACTTTGAATTCATTAATCGAATGTGTGGAAAACTAGAAAGGGGGGGGGGGGGGGGGGTTGAATGGTTTTCCCCTCTTTTTCGTTTTATGAAAGATCTTCAATTAGAGTTTATTATGAAAACAATATATAATCAATATGATTAATTATATATGTGTACTTTTGAGTTTGTTTTCAAAACTTAGTTTTATGAATAAAGCATTGGTTGATCTTTAAGTTAATATGTTTTCCTTTTGAAATCTTAAAACGTTTTGGATCAAATCATCTATTAAGTTAAACTCAATATGAGGAGTGTGAATAATAATGTAGTCGATCATATTATATAATTATGCACATCTTCACAATATTAACTTGCAACTATAACACAATCAATCATCATGACAATTTAAGCAACACCCAACACATATATGCAAGCATAGATATAAAGCGATAAATGCAAGAGTAAATGTAAAGAGATAAGATAAAGAAGATGCAAACCAGACACGATGATTTATAGTGGTTCGGCTACAAGGACACCTTCCTTGCCCTACTCCACTCCCCGAGTACCACACTCGAGAGTTTTCTTCACTACACAACAAGCTCCCTTTAGGCGGAGAAAACCGTACACAACTTTTGCTTACACCATTTAACGACACTAAGCTAAATGTCGAGTTCTAATAGTAGCTAGAACCAATCTCACACCACAACACACCTTCTTCACAACACTACTACTACACAACTTATCACACCTTCACAACACACCTATTTCTTCACGGCTTCACGACTTCTTCATGGCTTCACAACTTCACGACTTCTTTCACTACTTCACAACTTCTTCTATACTCCACTACATACTCACACATCTATTACTTCACACCTACATAACTTCTCCACACTACTACTTCTTCACACTACTTCTTACTCACTCATAAACTCACTACTAAGTAAGATCATCTTGATCTACTTATTACATATACAAAGCTCACAACTTTACATAAGCACTAACTACATCTTTGGCTTTATGATGGGGAGGATTCTTCTCTTGCACTTTGAGATATGAGAGATTGGATCACTTGAAACAAAGATTAATAATCTTATGATCAAAGGGTTTTAGAAGGATGTTTAGAGAGAATTGGATCTGAAAATATTTGTGCAAAGAGGTGAGAAAAATTCCAGGTTTGAGGTGGTATTTATAGAGAAAAATTTCTGACAAAATCTGACAGGGAGCGTGGCCGGTCCCCTTAATTGTGTGCCGGTCCCCTTAATAATTAAGGGGACCGCCTAGTATAATTAAGGGGGCCGCCTAAGAAAAAAATATTTTTTCTTCAGATTTTTTGTCTTTTTGTGGGGGAGGTTTTTCCTGAAGAATGTGGCCGTTTTTTGGGTAGAAATTTGAATTCAAAATGTTTATTTTGAATAAAACATTTCTTATAAATACAAAAATGTTTTGTATAAGTTTAGAAATGTTTGTCCCATTTTAATAAAATGTAAGGTTTGTAAAGATAAAAATTCCTTTGATCATAAAATGCATTAGACACTTTGTTTATTCATACCTTAAGTGATATGGATGCTAAAGCAAATATTTACGACTAAATACTTGTTTACGTCATAATTTGTAGTTCAATGAGTTTACGTTTTGTGATTATCAAAACATAGAGATATCGATATATGTTAATAATGTTTTTAGACATTATTTATATCAACAATCTCCCCCTTTTTGATGATTACAAAACCTAAACTCATTAAGTCTAAAAATTAATTTTTAGACAAGTACTTAGTGAGTTTATATTCACTTCTCCCCCTTTTTGTAGAATCAAAAAGGTTATGCCGTCTAGCTTCATAAATGAAGTTAGACGGGATGAAAGCTCCCCCTTGATGTGTGCTCCCCCTCGTTCGATGGCACCAAGGGATCGAGAAATGGAATGCTCGCAAGAAAAATATTAGAAGCACAAGCATATATAGAAGAATAACAAGCATAGCAAACAAATATTAAGGATACATAACAAGCATAGCAAATAACAAGCATAGCAAACAAATATTAAGGATACATAACAATTAATTCAAAGTGATTATGTTAAAAGATCCTAATTTGCCAAAGAGAGCCATTGGACTTGCTTGTAACAAAAGGTTGGTTGATTCGTATTTGAAAGTGAAAATCATAAGCATGTAGTATGCTTAGATGGTTGATGATTGAGTGTTTGGAATGAAGATGGTTGAGTAGGGTAAGGTTGTTGGATTAATGGAGGTATATGTTTGGGTCTTGAATGTTGGAGAGTTTGGTGGTGGAGAGTTTGTAGCGGAAGAGGTTGATTAAGGTTTTGGATGTTGTTCAAGTGATGGTGTTTGTTGAGATCTAGTAAGAAGATACTCAATCCAAGTGAAGTGCTCATTCAAAGCAATGGTTTGTTGTTGAATGGAAGATGCAACAAGGGCAATTGTTAACATGTTTCTCAATTTGGTTGATGTTGTGTGGTGATGATGGTGAGCTTGATTGGGGTGGATCCAAATTGCCTTGAGCAAGATGTAATGCTAAAAGAGCACTAAGCTCATGGGCCTCTTTTAGCTCCTCAACGAACTTCAAGTGTTCGGAGGAAGGTGATGATGGTGGAACATGATGGTTGTCTTGGGTGAAGGTTTGAACATGCAACATAGGAATGGCATGTGAAGTTGTAGGATGTGGTGGTGGTACTCTTGGTGGTGGAGACATGGTTGAGCTTGGGTAGTCATGAAAACATGAAATGGGTGGAAGAGGTTCTCCAAGAGTTAGTGGCGTTTTTGTTGAATGAGGAACATGTGAAGTATTGATTGAGAGATTGGGATTGTTGTTTTGGGATTGAGCATGCTCATCATAAGAGGAAGCATTAATGAGGGAATGAGTGGGTGATAGGTTAGTGTGGGTTTGAGGTTTAGTAGTTTGTTGACTTGGAGCAACATCACTTGAGTTATGAAAAGATTATGAGGTTTGAGTGTAATGTAGAAGGATTAGAGGAAGGAGAGTGTTTCTAATGTAGGATTGGTGGGATTAAGGATGTATCAATTTTGATAGAAGGTTTAGGATAAAATAGGTTTATGAATTTTGGGAAGTGTAGGATGAAATGGGCTGAAAAGTAGAAAAAAGGAGACAACACTTTTGACCATCAGATGGTCGGTCCCCTTAATTGGAGGCCGGTCCCCTTAATAATTAAGGGGGCCGCCTTATGATTTAAGGGGGCCGCCCATCTGGTGATTCCCAGATTGCCAGAAAAGGGTTTTTGGTTGTGAATTGCAGAAAGGTTGTGTTTTTGGTTTCAAACAAGTCCAACTCTTTGAGGCAATTAAGCATATACTAATCATGTAGGCAATTAAGTAGCCAAAGCATGTTAATCAAAGAGATTAAGTAAACAAGCAATTTCATCTAGCATGCAAACATACTCATCAAGCAAGTAAAATATAAGTGCTAGGAAACAATAAGCAACATCAAGTATTTCATAACTACATAACTAGGATGATTAATCCTAATGTGTATCAATATGCAATAAGTGGGTAGTTATGATAGCATGGATTTCTAGACTTGTTATAAACAAAGTCTTAATGAACAAACCATGGTCCTCTTGATTTGATTTAGTTCACTTATAAGTGTCATTTATATAAATATAGATGACAAATATGAGATCACCATGCATGATTTTAAAAGAGACGTTTTTTAGCATTATTCAACAATGTTTGAAAGTAAGTTTTCACTTAGATGTGAGAGTTATTTGAATAAAATAGATTGGGTTTTTACTTCAAAATGTGTGAATAAATAGTAAAGAATATTTTCCCAATCTTTAGTTTTGATCAAAACAAAATTGTGGATATTGATAGTGAAAACATGTTATTTAAAAGTGGGATAGTTATTTGAAAAGCTATTTTCCAAAATGTGAGGTTTATGCATATTTTTAGAGATATTAGATTTTTGACAACAAATATCATGAATCAAATATTAAAAAAAATATTTATTAAAGATCTCATGCTCAAGAGGGTTGGTTAAGCCTATTATTATCTCATGCTATCGTTTCTACATATCCTATGATCCTAAAGGAAATGAAGACGATAATTTATATGTTAGATGCGAGAGTGTTGAATGGGGTATAACCTAATATCTATAGTTCCTTTGTTATCGCACGCTTATCTAACTTAATGCCATAACTCTAGGAATGAAAGAATCTAATGAGAAGCAAAGTTCATAAAAGTAAACTAGCGTTAGGTATATATAGGAAGAGCAATTTAATCAAGTTGGAGAATGAGTATGAGACTATTACTAGTGGTGCTCAATTCAGGCTAAACACGACCATTTTTACGGGTTACACACACCCAACTTCTCACATAGAAGCAATTCAACCGTTAGGTTAAATTGAATTTCTAGTCAATAGATTCTCCAATAGTCATTCTCTTTTTAGAAGAAATCGAGTTCCTAAATTTACCTATCGAAGATTACTAAATATGAAGTTTGCTTGATTCACTAATACTTGGCTTAATGTGACTCAAACATCAAGTTTTAATGAAGGTAAGTCTACATGATATATTTTACTCACTATCCCAATAGAGACGTGTTAAATGTTTAGATAAGAGTAAACGCAAAGTTTTAATCTTTTGTTCATGATTAATTGGTTATTTGGTTTTGATGACATATTACTTAATTTAATAAATGTGCTTGATTTAAGACTACTCCTTAGCATATCTTGAAAAATGAATCTCATTAAGATTTTTTTTTATCTTAAATGAGATTGTGATTCACAAATGATATCAAAGCTAGACATTTATATATTCTAAAGCAAATATTATTTTCTATGATTTTTGCCAATGTTATATATCATAATTTAACTAGTATTTGAAACAAAATGAATTTTACTTGTTTATGCATTGTGACAAGTTATTTTTCAATTCTAATAACTTAAATTATTTCAAAAAGAAAAGTGTAGTGCATTATCTTGTAACACAACCATTCATGCTACAAAGAGAATGAAATACATATAATATATAGTGTGTATTGTTCTTAAATATGTATTTTAGCTTGAAGTGATGATTTTAAGTAGTGTGAGCAACGTTTACATATGTTGTTAGTTTGCTCATGTTTGGTTTTTCGGATATGACACATTTATCCATTGCTTTGCAATGTAAATTGCTTGAATATTTCGGATGAAACATCCAAGTCGTCAATCCTACTTCATTGTATATTTTATGCATGTGTTAAACATGTTATTCTAATATTTGGAACACAACTATTGGACAAGTAGATTCAATATGGCATTGTCAACACAAGTGTGAGTTATGATCCAATGCATATTATTTTCATCTACAAAGGATATAAATATTATCATATCAATATAGTGTGATTGAGTATGTAGATTCAAGACTATATCCTTTGTTAAAATTTGATGTAATCTTGAAACTAAACAAATAACAATTCAATTTCTTGTCCATACTCAAAAACATGTCAATTAGATTTGATGAATATATCAACCATAATTTGAATAATGAATTGATATAATATCAAGATCTTTCTTGACCCTCACAAACACTCATTTAAAATAAATAGGCATTTTGATAGTGTGTGTTGGGAATTATAGATTTGAAGATTTGAAGATTACAAAACCTACAAGCAAGAATGAAGAAAGAAGAAACAATAAGGGCCTAATTGTAATAGTTAGATAGCTTTCATAGGAAGCTAGGGTTTGTAACCTCCCTCTATTATATAAAGAGGGTAGGCGTCTAGGTTACTGACTCATCCATTGATAGCTAGTCTCTTCAATGAGAGTCTAGAAACGCATAGAGCGTTTGTATTAGATTAGTAGTAGTAGTTTCTTTTATATTCAATAAAAGAAAACCTTATTAGTAATGTTGATTGTGATCTTATTCTATATTCCGCTGTGTTTCAATCAATATTATTCATACCCTAGTTGAGTCCAGATCTTGGATTCTACAAGTGGTATCAGAGCCTCGTGGCTCTCGATCTAGGGTTTATAAGGTTTTCGTTGTTACAAGCAGTTTCAAAGAAGAGCAGATCTGGTTGTCGAACAGTAGCAGTTTGAAGAAAGTATGATTGGATCTTTAAGGTATTGATATTTATCAGTTATTTAATGTTGACAGTATCAAGTTATTATCCTCGTACTTGAATTTAATGTGTCGGCTGTGAGGTTATAATTCTTATTGCCGGTTTGTCGTGATCTTTTTATTGTGTGAAAGATATCTGAAGTTTGGATTAATTTAGTATATTTGGCTTAAAAATCGTGGGTCACACAAATAATGAAGAATTGTCGTGTACTGAATTTGTTATAAAGATGAAAACCTTGTACATCAATTTGGTGATTCATGATTGGTGTTGATTCCGTGGGTCGGTATTATAGGTATTGGATCACATGGGTTTTACAAATTGCATCTGATATAGTTATGTGAATTGATGGTGCATCGGTGGTGATTACTTTTTATTGGTCGAATATTGGTACTAAATTACACATGGTCGCTGGTATTACTTCTGTTTGTCTTCTTGCACATGATTGATCCTTGTACTGATTTTATTAATGTTGTGGGTCGCTGGTTTATTTAAGGATTGTTGTGTTATGATTGGTGGATTATTTATATTCGAGATGGTGTGTGAGGTTGGATTATTGAATACACGATCATGCTTTGTTATTTGAAGATTCGGTCAAATCAGTGGGTCTCATTCACGATTATTCAAAGATTGTTTATTATTGGTCAAAGCGTGTTCGTGGGTTGATGAAATTGATTGTTGATTGATACTGTTTATGCTGCTGTGATTGGAGACTGGATATCTCGTATCACGTTATTAGAAGACAAGATTTGGTTTTGTTTTGAAAAGGATACTGCTGCTCACGAGTTTTATTACTGCTGATTCATTTTTTTGTTTTTGCTGATGTGATTTCTTGTTACTGCTGATGTTCGTTCCTGCTGCTCGGATTCTGCTGCTGTGTTAAAAAAATATATATATATATATTATTATTTTGTTTTTGTTATTGATATTTAATTCTAGGTTCGAAGACGCCCTTGGATTTTGAACAATGAAGATGTGTATAGTTCGTTTTGGAGATTCAGTTCGTGGTATAATTCTTGACTGGAACAGTTACACGCGCATTTACAAATATTTTGGGGGGCATATGATACCATACAGTTCATGATATGATTACACAAAATTAGATAATCATAAGCATCGAGTGGTTTCTGGTTGATCCGTCTGCGCTCACTGAGACTAATCGGCCATTGCATGAATCGCCATGCATATATTGACTACAAGAATTATCCAAAGACATTTTATGATGTCTTTTTCACTGAAGGACGAGATGATCTATGTTACTGAGTTCATGATTCAAGCAGATGGTTAGTATATTTTTAAGGGGAAGCTTATTGTTCAAAAATACTTATCCATCTACATGCATCACTTGAGGGGAAGCGATTACGAGGTGCACAAGACCCCTATTGGATGATTACAAAAAGGGGAAGAAGATTTATGATGTGCAGCTTATTATTTGTGATGACATGTTTTAGCATTGTTTCTTCATGCAGATTGTTTTGTAATATCAAATAGGGGAAGATTGTTGGGAATTATAGATTTGAAGATTTGAAGATTACAAAACCTACAAGCAAGAATGAAGAAAGAAGAAACAATAAGGGCCTAATTGTAATAGTTAGATAGCTTTCATAGGAAGCTAGGGTTTGTAACCTCCCTCTATTATATAAAGAGGGTAGGCGTCTAGGTTACTGACTCATCCATTGATAGCTAGTCTCTTCAATGAGAGTCTAGAAACGCATAGAGCGTTTGTATTAGATTAATAGTAGTAGTTTCTTTTATATTCAATAAAAGAAAACCTTATTAGTAATGTTGATTGTGATCTTATTCTATATTCCGCTGTGTTTCAATCAATATTATTCATACCCTAGTTGAGTCCAGATCTTGGATTCTACAGTGTGTTCCATTAATCCTAAGATTATTTATGAGTGAGGTTGGTGAATGATTGAAATTAGACTTATTACTTCATGATTGTTATAAATTTTGTTTATGTGAAAGACTCTTCATTGTTACTTATAATAAACACACTTAGATTTTGAAAATACTTTTTCTTTTATATTACTACTAATATTTTACAAAGATTCAATTTCTCTTATTAAACAACTTAAGGTAAAACAAGGTAATTTGTTGAAAATATTTAAGTGTGTTGTTAAGAATAGATTAAATTTTTAGAAATATTTAGGTGATTAGATTTAACTCATTTACAAGATGTTTGAGTAACATTAAGCCATCTATACCTATATGCAATGCAAGCATAATATTGCAATCCTAACGCAAGAAATCTAGCATAAGATCTAGTTAAGTATAAGCTAGAAAACTAGCTATAAACTAATAGAGTACAAGGCAGTGAGGCACATATGCTAAGATATTCAAATGGCTAAATTACAAATAGCAATGATTAACAAAGTAAAATCACACATGAGTTCACATAGCACATAAAACACTTGTCGTCGTTTTGTGTATTATATATACCAATGTTTACTTAGCTCGATTTTATTTGAAAATAAAATAGTTTCCTATTCATTTTAAAATTTTAATTAAGATCAATATTTTGAAAGCATAAATACTTAATTTTTCAAAGATATATCGACTAGGAATGCCCGACTCGAAGGAAAAGGTAAACTACAAGTTTTACGTTAAAACAAGACTAAAATTTTTGACCTTCGTGTAGTATTTTAACTTTCTGACTTATTTAAGTATGTAATGGTTACTTGTAAGTATTTTTAAATGAAAGTAGACTCAATTACCTTTAAAACGCCGGGTGGCACGACTTCTACGGAGTTACGGTTAATTTTATATGATTTTTTCAAAGTTTTCAAAAAACTGTCGAACAGACAGGCGGACCCCTTAAATAATTAAGGGGACCGCCCAGTGTTTAAGGGGGCCGCCCAGACAATTAAGGGAGCCGCCCATCTGGTACTCAAAATTTCATTTTTTGTAAAAAATTGTTTTCTGACTTTTCGGAAAGGTGTGTAACTTTCTGATTTTGATACCGAACATATAACACTTATTTTAAGCATAATATTATTTCGAGCTAGTATAATTAGTGTATATAGTATCAAAACTAATACAAGTTAATCAACAAAAACACTTTTCATATTTAATCCTCCTTAATGAGTAATTTGATACATGGATCGTACTCAATTTTTAAAACCATTTGTTTTGAAAATTTGAGCGACGTGGCTCTGGTACCAATTGTGGGAAACTAGAAGGGGGGGGGGGGGTTGAATGGTTTTCCCCTCTTTTTCGTTTTATGAAAGATCTTCAATTAGAGTTTATTATGAAAACAATATATAATCAATATGATTAATTATATATGTGTACTTTTGAGTTTGTTTTCAAAACTTAGTTTTATGAATAAAGCATTGGTTGATCTTTAAGTTAATATGTTTTCCTTTTGAAATCTTAAAACGTTTTGTATCAAATCATCTATTAAGTTAAACTCAATATGAGGAGTGTGAATAATAATGTAGTCGATCATGTTATATAATTATGCACATCTTCACAATATTAACTTGCAACTATAACACAATCAATCATCATGACAATTTAAGCAACACCCAACACATATATGCAAGCATAGATATAAAGCGATAAATGCAAGAGTAAATGTAAAGAGATAAGATAAAGAAGATGCAAACCGGACACGATGATTTATAGTGGTTCGGCTACAAGGACACCTTCCTTGCCCTACTCCACTCCCCGAGTACCACACTCGAGAGTTTTCTTCACTACACAACAAGCTCCCTTTAGGCGGAGAAAACCGTACACAACTTTTGCTTACACCATTTAACGACACTAAGCTAAATGTCGAGTTCTAATAGTAGCTAGAACCAATCTCACACCACAACACACCTTCTTCACAACACTACTACTACACAACTTATCACACCTTCACAACACACCTATTTCTTCACGGCTTCACGACTTCTTCATGGCTTCACAACTTCACGACTTCTTTCACTACTTCACAACTTCTTCTATACTCCACTACATACTCACACATCTATTACTTCACACCTACATAACTTCTCCACACTACTACTTCTTCACACTACTTCTTACTCACTCATAAACTCACTACTAAGTAAGATCATCTTGATCTACTTATTACATATACAAAGCTCACAACTTTACATAAGCACTAACTACATCTTTGGCTTTATGATGGGGAGGATTCTTCTCTTGCACTTTGAGATATGAGAGATTGGATCACTTGAAACAAAGATTAATAATCTTATGATCAAAGGGTTTTAGAAGGATGTTTAGAGAGAATTGGATCTGAAAATATTTGTGCAAAGAGGTGAGAAAAATTCCAGGTTTGAGGTGGTATTTATAGAGAAAAATTTCTGACAAAATCTGACAGGGAGCGTGGCCGGTCCCCTTAATTGTGTGCCGGTCCCCTTAATAATTAAGGGGACCGCCTAGTATAATTAAGGGGGGCGCCTAAGAAAAAAATATTTTTTCTTCAGATTTTTTGTCTTTTTGTGGGGGAGGTTTTTCCTGAAGAATGTGGCCGTTTTTTGGGTAGAAATTTGAATTCAAAATGTTTATTTTGAATAAAACATTTCTTATAAATACAAAAATGTTTTGTATAAGTTTAGAAATGTTTGTCCCATTTTAATAAAATGTAAGGTTTGTAAAGATAAAAATTCCTTTGATCATAAAATGCATTAGACACTTTGTTTATTCATACCTTAAGTGATATGGATGCTAAAGCAAATATTTACGACTAAATACTTGTTTACGTCATAATTTGTAGTTCAATGAGTTTACGTTTTGTGATTATCAAAACATAGAGATATCGATATATGTTAATAATGTTTTTAGACATTATTTATATCAACAATCTCCCCCTTTTTGATGATTACAAAACCTAAACTCATTAAGTCTAAAAATTAATTTTTAGACAAGTACTTAGTGAGTTTATATTCACTTCTCCCCCTTTTTGTAGAATCAAAAAGGTTATGCCGTCTAGCTTCATAAATGAAGTTAGACGGGATGAAAGCTCCCCCTTGATGTGTGCTCCCCCTCGTTCGATGGCACCAAGGGATCGAGAAATGGAATGCTCGCAAGAAAAATATTAGAAGCACAAGCATATATAGAAGAATAACAAGCATAGCAAACAAATATTAAGGATACATAACAAGCATAGCAAATAACAAGCATAACAAACAAATATTAAGGATACATAACAATTAATTCAAAGTGATTATGTTAAAAGATCCTAATTTGCCAAAGAGAGCCATTGGACTTGCTTGTAACAAAAGGTTGGTTGATTCGTATTTGAAAGTGAAAATCATAAGCATGTAGTATGCTTAGATGGTTGATGATTGAGTGTTTGGAATGAAGATGGTTGAGTAGGGTAAGGTTGTTGGATTAATGGAGGTATATGTTTGGGTCTTGAATGTTGGAGAGTTTGGTGGTGGAGAGTTTGTAGCGGAAGAGGTTGATTAAGGTTTTGGATGTTGTTCAAGTGATGGTGTTTGTTGAGATACCTTATAGGATACAATTGCACTTGAGTTTGTTTGTTTGTTTGAAGGTAGGTGTGTAATAAAACTAAGAGAAATACTTGTTAGTTTAATTTTAGCGCCAAATTTAAAATTTTTTACAACATTTAGGAGTGAAACTTTAGCCTTAGCAAGCGTCTCATGGATAGGAGTTGTATGACTAGCACAAAACCGTGCCATTCAGAAAAATTTTCCACCCAAATATGTGAGGTTCACCTTTAGATTTGATAGGAAAGCATTCATTATTAGTGCTTATGAGTGTACCGGTAGCATTTAGATTCTAGAACTTGCGTTAGTGATGCATCCCGAGACCGCTAGTGAGACTACATTCGTGTAGTAGGATTTACTACATGATAAGAGGCATTAAGATCACCCTTGTGTTAAACTCGTATCATAATTTCTTGACCATTTAAGTCATATTACTTGGCTAGTAAAGCCAACTAATTTTTTCCCCCACACCCTTAACGTTGTACTCATTTTTAGTACACGAAACCCCTAGTACACCCCTCCGAGCCTATCTTTTCGTTTTTAACTTTAAGCATCTTACTTAAAGGAAGAATTTGTTACAACCCACTTAAATGTATACCTAAATCGCCTTAGCCTTCCGTGTATGCACTCATCTTTAGTGCATTATTATTATTTGTTAAACCCTTAGTTAATTATCTAATTGATTACATGGTTGCTAAGTCGAGTCATATCTTGTACATATTGTGTTATGGAGTAATGGGGAAGAACATCATATTATTACCCCCATATGTGCGTTAATCTTAAAAGTACTCCAAGTGTTTTGATTATCTTAATTCGAGTCATTAGATTAGTTTATTGTAAAGTATGTAAAAATTCAGTTGTAAGGGGAATGTTCATTCCCTATGATATATTATTTTGGATGGTAGGGTAAGAGTGTATGAAAAAAAATCGAAAAATCAAGAAAAAGAAAAAAAAAAAAAAAAAGAGAAAAAACATACGGACAACCATCCCGTTTCATTCTATGTTTATTTTATGTTTTTGTTATTTTTCATTTATTAGCTTAAGTCGAGTCTAGTCTTGGCTTAGCAACGCCATATTGTACATGTAATTAACCAAGATGATTAACTCGCCACCAGTAAAGATTGCCTATATCCAACAAAACCGTGTATTCCATATCCCTACACCTAACGTTATAACCCTTTAAAATACCTCTTTAATAGTTTATCCTAGGTGCTTACGCCATGTGGTGGAGGTTTGATCATTTCCCAAGCCTATGGTAATCTATTTTGCTATGACAGGTAGTGAGAGATGTTTTCCATTTCCATATTGTGATAAATAATTTATTACACCCGAGAGATGTGAGTATCTAAACACTATTTGTGAGGTGCTAGTGTATGACCTCTGTGCTTGTCTTTGGTCTTTAGTGGAACGATTATTTGTTGTAATTACTTTTATATTAGTGTTAAATGACCCCTAACTTGTATTTTGATTAGAATAAAAGTGCATTTGCTTGAGGACAAGCAAATCTCAAGTGTAAGGGTATATGATGAGGCGAAAAATTATCCGTTTTTAGGGGGTCATTTAAGCCCGGAATTGAATTTATTTGATCAAATATTGCCCTAAATCGTTCCTTTTGTGATTTAGGTACTTTTGGAGTGAATTATGGAAGCATAAAAGTGAAGAAAACGGTAAAGTCTTAATTTTCCTTGCTGGGAACAGTACCTGACAGCGTCACCAATTCCTTAATGACGGCGTCAAGAGGAAAACAAGAGGTGAAGAGGGTAGAGTCCATGACGATCCATAATGTTTTTGCACTAGGGCGTGACGGAGTCACCATAGGCCGTCACGGTCCCTTTACTCTTGACGGCCCAGAAGAAAAACACTCTTGACGGCGTCAGATCTGGATCTAGGCAATCCAATTTTATTATGGGCGGCGGGTTGACGGCGTCAGAATTTTGTTCTTGACGCCGTCACCTTAGAAAATCTATATATAGTCTTTGTAATTTTCATTCAAAAGAGAGGAGAATTTTAGGTACGACTTGAATAAACCCTAGCACGATTTTAACAATATTTTCAAGGGTTTTCACCCCTTGAAACCTTTCATTTTCAATTAAGATAAGTATCATTTCAATTCATTCAATATGTCTATGTGTTGTTTGAATATATCTTACGCTTGTCTTGATTTTAACATGCTAGGCTAGATCTCTTGTGTGTTTGCTTGGATGTAATGAAACCTAGATGTTGATTATAGGTTGATTGCTTATTTATAGTTGTAATGGATGAATGATTTCGATGTTAGGCTTAAGAAAACTGGTAGACTTCCATTGTGTAACTTGCTTGAACGTCTTAAGAAGCATGAACCAATGCGTACTAGGTTTTTATGGTTGTATTTAATGCATGAGCGAATTCTAGTGATCCCATGTTAGGAGCTTCTTGCAGGCTCGACATAGGAGTGAAGCAGGAGCTTATAGAGTTGGGGAAGTACGTACGCCACCCCACGATTGGTATTAAGGAATATAACCCGTCATCCACGCAACTGTAACAAACAATTAACTTGTAAAAGATATCTAGGGAGTAATGAAATCTAAGTAAACACAATTCTCCCATTTATTGTTCACACCACTAGTTTAATTAGCTTTATTTACATTTTTGTTATTTTATTTTGATTGCATCTTAGTTATTGGGTTAGTTGACTAGCAACTAATTCCGCCCACTCTTCCAAAACCCGAGATTTTACTTGCTTTCCATAAAATATAAAAATACAAAAAGAATCATCCCTCACCTCTAGACCTAGTTTTTAGGCTTTCTAATCCTAGCGACACTCTTCCTGAGTTGAACGATCAATCCCCCGATACTTGTCACTATACTATACTACAACGATCAGGTACACTGCCTGGTGGGGGTTGTAAGCTTCTCGAGATCCCTCGAGAGGTAAAGCCTGGTGCGATTCCCACGCATCAGTACTACTGCTCTTAGACTGTCATTGTCGATTAAGATATACTATCTGACACTGCATAGTGGGGACTCACGACAAATACCACCTTATACAAGCTAAAGCAGCTATTGATCATCCCCAAAGGGTTTATCTCTAAACTCTAGGCCTCTCTATAAAAGGAGAGCAACACATACAACTTTACAAATTTTCACACACTTAGACAAATACTACCTAATAGCAGTATAGTATGATATTTGTTTAAGTGTTACTCGAGCTTCTTGATTCTTATCAATCTCATCGGGTCCTTACCGTTCAACACGAGAAACCGAACAACAACATCATTCACATCCCATCTCTAAATACCATACGTAAACAACTATAAACAACTGTCTTGTCCTGTTAATAAGATGGGTAAATTTGCCGAAAAATAAACTGAACATAAAGTCGATAACAGAAGCAAAATACAAAATAAAAAATGATAAAAAAACTGTCTCGTCTTGTTTTATAAATAAAAGACAAAAATACACCGTTGGTCCCTAAACTTTCCCAAAAACATCGCTTGGGCCCCAAACTTGGGAAAATCATCGACGTGAGTCCAAAAGTTGGAATTTTAAGGCTGATTGCGTCCCTTGACTCGTTTGGTCTCGGTCAACGCACATTTTGTGTTATATTTTGAGAGGCATAATAGACCTTTCACGTTTTTTACTACACCTCTACATCGTAGTTTATCCAACAGTTAACGTTAGGGACGAATCATGAACTTGACTTTGCAACTTGACCGTATCTTCACTGATACGCTAGTTAATTTTGCGCATGAACCAATAAACCCACCAAACCCCTATACGTACATAATTACACAAATCCTTATGAAAAAACAAATCCAAACTCAAAAAACCTCATTTAGTAAAAATCAAAAACGAAATCCAAACTCTCATTTTCAAAAACTCACAAAACCAAATCAAATTCCAACAATACCATGTCTTTTGGACGTAATGTTATCACTAACATGCCGGATTATATTAGTAACATGCCGGATAACGTGATCACTAATATTATGAATCGTTTGCCACTAAAAGATGCGGTGAGGACTGATAGTTTAGTGAAAAACTTGAGGTTTAATTGGACGTTGCTCACCGATGTCATAGTTGATGATGATTTCTTTTATTTTTTGACAAATAAGTTTGATGGGAGGCATGTTACTAGACTGCTACTTCAGCTCAAAGGTTCCATAAGAAGGTTTATCTTCTCTATAGAGCCCAAAACGCTGTTTGGACAAGATGACTTCAATTATGAAGAGATTAATGATTGGCTGTTGTTTTTGGCTCGGAAAGGAATTGAGGAGCTCACTATTCGAAACTGGTATGGTGAACAGTTATGTTGCCAACCCAAATGTACTCTCGTGTGGAGTTGAAACTTCTGGAACTTCATTGGTGTACTTTTCCTAGTTTGATATATTTTATTAGTTTTCCAAATCTATTGAGCTTAGAATTGTTATCTGTCAATTTTTAAACCGGTACAATTTGGGAGTTTACTGCTGGTTGTCCCTTAGTTGAGTCTCTTAAAATGAATCGTACTAATACAAACGAGATAAGGCTATTGGATATTGCAAAATTTAGGAATATGAAGAAGTTGTATTTGTCATTCGGTGTTTGGAAACATCTCACGACAATCACAACTTACAATATCTTTCAGCTGAAAAGTCTTCCCAAACTTGAGTCCCTTACATTGGATTTTCAGGAGTGCAAGGTAAGACTAATTTGAGTTTCACACTTCAAATTACAGAATCTTAAAGTAGTGTCTAATACTTATGAAATGTAATCTTTAAAACTTATGAAAAGTCGACCTTTTGTAGTTGTTGGCAGAAGGTAGCTCATGGATGAATGTTCCTGTGGCATTTGTATCCCTCAAAACTCTAAATCTATCCGGAGTCGATTTTGTGAACAATGCAATTGTATCATTCATCATTCAAATGATTCGTGGAGCTCCAAAATTGCAAACGCTAGAAACCATAGTAAGTGGAATGCATATGTATCAAATACATCATCTTAAATTGCCATGGTTGTGCATCTCAATACTATCTCAATTTGCAGGCTTCATTGGAAAGTGATCTACCTTTAGAAATTTATTCATTAGATTTAGGCAGCAACAGAATGAGGTCGGGGCAGCTCGAGAGTGTGGTGTTTGTTGGAAAATGATGCGTGGGAATCGCAACAGGCTTTACCTCTCGAGGGATCTCGAGAAGCTTACAACCCCCACCAGGCAGTGTACCTGATCGTTGTAGTATAGTATAGTGACAAGTACCGGGGGATTGATCGTTCAGCTTAGGAATAGTGTCGCTAGGATTAGAAAGCCTAATTACTAGTTCTAAAGGTGAGGGATGATTATTTTTGTGTTTTTATATTTTTTAGAAAGCGATTAAAATCTCGGGTTTTGGAAGAGTGGGCGGAATTAGTTGCTATTCAACTAACCCAAAACTAATATGCAATCAAAATTAAATACTAAAAATGAAAATAAACTAATTAAACTAAGGTTGTGAGCAGTAATTGGAGAAAATGTGTTTACTTAGATTTCATTACTCCCTAGATATCTTTTACACGTTAATTACTTGTTATAATTGCATGGATGACGGATCGTATTCCTTAATACCATTCATGGGGTGGCATACATAACTCCCCAATTCTATGAGCTCTTATCTCCTCCTACACCATGCCCAGCACAACTATAGGGATTGTAAACAGTGGCTCATGCATTAAATACAACCAATAAAGACCTAGTACGCCTCGGTTCATGTTTCTTAAGACGTTCAAGCATGTTACCATTTAGAGATCTGCCAGTTTTCTTAAGCCTAACATATAAAATCATTCATCCAAGACAAGAATAAACAAGTAATCAACACATAATCAATATCTAGGTTTCATTAGATCTAAGCAAACACAAAGGAGATCTAGCCTAGCATAATGGAATTGAGACAAGAACAAGATATAGACAACCAACACATAGACATATTGATTGAATTAGAAGAACACTTATCTCAATTACAATGCAAGGTATCAAGGGTTTGGAACCCTTGAAAAACCTGTAAAAGTTGCACCAAAATCGTCTTTAGGGTTTCTCCCAAAACTTCTCTCTTTAATGTGAAAAACTAGAAAACTATATATAGGAAAATCAGGGTGACGGCGTCAAGAACAAAGGTGTGACGCCGTCATACCGCCGCCAAATACTTCCTCGGACGGCCTTGATCTACTTCTGACGGCCTGCGTGACGCCGTCATGAGCTACGGATTTTAATTCTTGGGGTTTGACGCCGTCATGACTTTACTCATGACGCCTTCATCAACTACGGATTTTTATTATTGAGGTTTGACGCCGTCATGACTTTACTCTTGACGCCTTCATGTACTGTTTCAGCATGGAAAATTGAGACTTTGCCGTTTTCTTCACTTTTATGCTCCAAAAACGTCCAAAATGGCTTCTTTTCCAGAATTCACTCTCCAAGTACCTAAATTCACAAAAAGAACGATTTAGGGCAATATTTGATCAAATAAATTCGGATTCGGGCTTAAATGACCCCCTAAAAACGAATCATTTTTCGCCTCATCAGAAAACTTAGTGCACTTGAGGGATCAGTTCAAACCTGGCAATGGGTCAGGAGGTACGGAGTGTACACCCATCAGGTCCCTGAACACCCTGACTCATATAGTGGTTAAGTGTTATTCAGTATCTGATGAAGTTCAGTGAGTTCACTCTTTCAGGGAGTGATACTCTGGACTGAATAGTATTCATCAGGTTGATGAGTTCAGCTCAGGCTGAAGGATCTCATCAGGGAGTTGATGTCCTCAGGGACTAGCTCATCAGTAAGTATAACGAACTCACTGGACTGAATTCAAACTTGGTTTGTAACTGCTTTGACCTATTCAATTGGCAGTTATAACTGTATTAATGACCACGTTTAATTGGTCGTGTAACCACTAATACCTATTATTATGGAGGCAAATTAAGTGGGATTAATGGGCCATTAATCACTCTTAATTCCATTGACTAGGGTTGAGTAATCTTGCCTATAAATAGGAAGATCAAATCATGCATGAAGGATATACAGAAAACATATAACACTTAAACGCAAAGGGTTATTGATTTGTGCATAATTCAATAACATACATTTGGTCTTATCCCAAGTAGATATTCGTGATAACCAGGCATTAGGGTCGAATAGTTTACTTTAGAAAGTGATAACACGATTCCAAGTGATATTTGGTAACCATTCATTTGGTACGTAGTTAGGCTATTGATTATCTTCACCCTGCTCTGGGCGAATAACCACCAACAATCAAACTAAACTATATTGTGATAATCAATGGCTGCTGCTATGAGTCATATGGCTGCTAACTTTTCCAAATTGGAAAAGTTTGAAGGTGTTGATTTCAGAAGATGGCAAAAGAAGATGCACTTCTTGTTGTCAAGTATGAATGTGGTGTATGTCCTGAGCACTGCCATTCCTGAGGATCATGGGGATGATGCTACTGTGGAACAGATAAGGAATCGAAGCAAATGGGAGAATGATGATTATGTCTGCAGAGGTTTAATCCTCATTGGTATGTCTGATTCTCTCTTTGACATTTATCAGAATGTTGAATCTTCCAAAAAACTGTGGGATTCCTTGGATGCCAAATATATGTCTGGGGATGCATCAAGTAAGAAGTTTCTTGTAAGTAATTTCACAAATTACAAAATGACTAATTCAAGACCAGTTATGGAACAATACAATGAACTTCTTGGAATACCTGGAAGGTTTACACAACACAAAATGAACATGGATGAAGCTATTTCAACCTCTTGTATCATTGACAAACTCCCTCATTCTTGGAAAGATTTCAAGCATACCTTGAAACATAAGAAGGAAGAACTGACACTTGTTCAGTTGGGTAGTCATCTGCATATTGAGGAATCCCTCAGGGCGCAGGATAATGACAAGCCAAAGAGTAGCAATGATACTGGTGCATCTGTTGTCAATATGGTGGAACATAACAATTCCACCAGGTACAATGACAGTAAAGGTAAACGTAAACATCAGGATAACACAAGGGCTGATCCTAACAAGAAGGTAACACCAACTTGTTGGAAACGTGGCAAATCGGGTCACATTAAAAGGGATTGCAAAGGTGTTAAGGTTGGTGGTAAAACCAATGGTTCAGGCACTAGTGGTTCAGGGAGTGGTGAATATGCCAACTCACTGAAAGGTCAGAATATGTTTAATGAATTTCTTCAGGTTTATTATGTTACATATGTATCTGAATCTAACTATGTGCAGGATGATGATGTTGCATGGTGGGTTGACTCTGTATCAACTGTTCATGTGTGCAAAGATAGAAGATGGTTCAAGACTTACGAGTCACTGAATGATACGGTGAAGTTGCATAGTTAACAATATATTAGTACACAGTTGGTCCTTCAAGTTGAGTGTCGAGTTTGGCTTGGGTTAGATTATAGTTAAAATTTGGTTGGACTATTATACCCTTCAAAATATAATACAAAACGTACGTTGACCGAGATCAAACGGGTCAAGGGACGCAATCAGCCTCAAAATCCTAACTTTTACACGCACGGTGACGATTTTCTCAAGTTTGAGGCCCAAACGATGTTTTTGAGAAAGTTGAGGGAACCAATGGTGTATTTTTGTCTAAATAAAAATAAAACAAATTGAAACAGGCAGGAAGAGTGTGGTACCACGATGACCAAAATATATCAAACACGAAACCTTGAAAAGTAACTTAACTACGTGTTACATTTCCAATCCTTCCTTCCCCCTATCTAATTCCCGCCATCACCACCACCACCACCATGTCCAGACTCTTAACAACCACCGTCCACATCTCCACCGCAATCCTCACCAAATCCCGACCACCACTCCACCTCACTCCCTCCACACATTTCACTCCCCTTAAATCCACTTTTCCAAAACCTCACCGGATTATAACTGTTCGGTCCGCCAGTTCAGAAACCAAAAGTGAAAACATTAAATCGGAGGACAATGATAAAACTGAATTGGATAGTAATGGAGGGTTAAAAAGTGGTGACGTGGAGAGTTATCCGAGTGGTGAATTTGAGTATGTGGAGAGAAATGTTTGGGAGAGTTTGGTGGTTAAGTTTAGGATGTTGTTTGCGTATCCGTGGCAGCGGGTTAAGAAGGGGAGTGTTTTGACCTTGAAATTGCGCGGTCAGGTTTGCTTTCTTCATTTTCGGTTTTCCGGTTTATTTGAATTTCGAAAAGTTCACTGCTTATTTATGTTTGATAAGCTCATAAGGCGGACGTACTTGAGGTAGAGGATATGCACGTGCATACCCTTTGAGCACCATGACTAGTGTAAAACGTTTATTTTATCTATATAGTTTTGAGATTTTATCACTTAGTGCATACCCCTTTGATAAAATTCTGGATCCGCCACTAGACTGGCCCTAGCTGGTTTCCCCAACAAACTTATATATTGGTTCCTTTATAGGCTATGTTTGGCAACGAGACTTATGGGGGCTTGAGCTTTTAAAATAAGTCTTGTTTGTCACACGGGCTTATGGAAGTTTTTATTAGCCTTAAGTCTCCATAACTCAAGCCCATAGAAAAGGGCTTATGGGGTTTATAGCTAGTCAAATTACTTAAATACTCTTCAAAATATAATTGATTATCACGTAAAAGCTGGAAATATATGTGAAATTGATTTGATGTATTTTTATGTGATTTTACGTTAATAAGCTTAAGTTCCAACTAATTAGCCAAATAACTTTATAGAAAGATAAGCTTCAGCTTTCGGCTTATAATATAAGCTCCAGCCCAGCCCATTGCGCCAAACATAACCTATATCCCGGGGGCTTAGCTGCTAGCTGCACTCTGTTCGTGCTCCTGCTGAGAAGCACTCTATGAGATTTTCCAAATTTGAATAAGCTCATAAGTTGGTATTGCTAATTTGCTTGCGGACATTGCTCATTTTGGTAGGTTATTTACTAGGCACTAGTTTAAGGGGAACATTTTTGAACTGGTTACTCTATGTGATATGCACGCTACAACTTTGATTACTTTTGATGAATATTATTTAGGATTAATAAATCGAAATGTAACATTTACACCTTTGCTAATTGTACTATTTTCCATACAGTTGCATTGAAATATAATCATGTTACACACAATGTGAATAACAAAGTATGTTCCGTAGTATGACAGAAAGGGGGTTAGTTTACTGTCTGACAAACAATGATGGTCAAATGTTACTCGTGTCTGAAGTCTGAACTCAACTTGATATGTACAAGTTCCTCATTTTTAAGTTTATTTTGCCTAGTTTGGTGTATTTAAGTAAAGATATAGGACGATGTACTAAATTTTTTGCTGCTGCCATATTCAGATATCTGATCAGGTGAAGACTCGCTTCTCTTCAGGGTTATCCCTGCCTCAAATATGTGAAAACTTGATAAAGGCAGCATATGATCCTCGTATATCAGGTGTTTATCTCCACATCGAAACTCTGAACTGTGGATGGGGTAAGATTGAAGAAATTCGAAGGCACATATTGGATTTTAAGAAGTCAGGTAATTTTATCATTATCATTTATAAAATTGTGACTGAATTACATGGTGTGCTGTAAAATATAAGATAAAATTTGTATTCACCTGGCCCTTTATTGTTATACCGTTATTAGTATCTGGTAGATTATTTATTTAGAAAGGGCACTGATATATTTATTAAATGTGTCAATTTTTAGGAAAATTCATTATTGCTTATGCGCCCTTATGGGGTGAAAAAGAGTACTATCTCGGGTGTGCCTGTGAAGAGCTGTATGCCCCTCCTAGTGCTTATTTTTCATTGTATGGTCTAACGGCTCAAGCACAATTTCTTGGAGGTAAATACTGGTATCTCAAATTTCAGCTCAAGTTTTCTATCAGTCAGCAGAATGCAATTTACTGTTATTGGTACTTCTTGTGATTTGCAAATAAGAAAATCGTTTTACTAGGGCTTTACTCTGCAAAATTCCAAGTTACTTATGCTACAGCTATTCAGAAACCGAGAGTTAGATTTATAATCGCATGTTTATACTTGTACCTATCAATTTCGAAATCAACTAATACACCTAACCAGAGTGTTGTGCATAAAGGTGTACTTGAGAAAGTAGGCGTGCAACCACAAGTGCAGAGGATTGGTAAATATAAGAGTGCTGGTGATCAGCTAACACGCAAGAATATATCTGAAGAAAACCGTGAGGTGCTTACTACCTTGCTAGATAATATTTATGGGAATTGGGTTGATAAGATCTCTCAAGCCAAAGGTGAAGTTATTTAGTGTTTTCCCTTACAATCTTGATGTATCAAAATACAAGTTTTAATTATGTTTCTCCCACAGGAAAGAAAAAAGAAGATATCGAGAATTTTATTAATGAAGGAGTTTACCAAATAGAAAAGTTGAAAGCAGATGGATGGATAACTGATATTAAATATGATGATGAGGTATACACTTGAAAGAACACGCCCCAGACTTTTTATTTTAGGGTTGGAATGTAATTCTTCTTACTTTTTCCATTTAATAGATTTTCAAGTTCAAATTCTTTTAAAGATTGAGTGTTGATGTTTGTGGTTTTCACTTTCGTCTACTAAAAAGGTAGTTCGAGCGTTAGCATAGAGCTCACTATTTTTCTTTTTTCCTTTTGATAGATATACCATTTCAGATATGTGGCTGGTAATGTGTAACCTTTTCAGGTTACGTCTATGTTGAAAACAAAATTGGGCATTGCGGAGGAGAAAAAACTTCCGGTTGTTGATTACAAGTAATGGTCTCTCTTTATTACAGTCTTCACTTTTACCAGTATTTGCTTGGTGATTGTGTGATACAATGAAATAAGGGAATATTTCGTCTAGTACTTAAGATCTATACTATATTACCATATCCTATAGATACGAGTGTTTTGTGCGTCTTAGTACTAAGTACGAATTCTATGTTGCTGGCATATGCTTGTATCAGGATCTGTAGTACTTGTCATCTATCTTTCTGGCAGTTCTTCCAACTTGCATCTTTCTTAGTGTTAAATCTTTTGGCTACACACGCACACACTTGTGCTTCCATATATCCTAAAGACTTCTAAGTATGATCCAAGCAGAGACTCTTGTTCCAATCCTGTATCAGGCCCAAGTTTTGGTCTAGTTCTTGGCCCAACACTAGCAGTTGACATCTTGAATTTCTATGTCTTCACTAAATGGCATATCATCAATCACGTGGCCTTGTCTACGTGCATCCATACTGTCATAATATGCCATCCTTATTTTTTGAGAAAAAAACTGAAGTTACTTTGTTAGGTCATCATAAGATGCCACCCTTATTGTTAGGTCCACCTTGACTGGCTCGATTTGACCTGGGCAAAAAGTTACCGTTTTGATTTCCCAGGCAGTCAAACAAGCCCATTTTTAGACAACTACTTAACACATATATTCGTCCCAGTCTATTTATAAATGACATCGTAATTGCATTTGATGATTGATATTTGCTCACTCATATATAGTTCGTATTTTTTTTAGAATACACTCACTGCAACATTCTCTAGTATCTAAGTTCAACTAATAATGCAATACTTTAATTTGAAATCCTAGACTTGCTATTCTTGTTCAAGCTTAAGAAAGTTAGATTTCCGTGCTGTCCCAGATACAGACTTGCACATAGGCCCATAGCTGTCCACTTAAGCACTTATAGCACCTTATAATACGTCTTTATGCTTGAGATTCGTATTTGTCTGATTTTATAACAGTCATCTTGCTTGATGCTTGCACCAGCTAAATAACAGAATATTGTGTTTTTCTTACTCCAGGAAATACTCAAGAGTTAAGAAATCGACGGTGGGGTTATCAGGTGGCAAGGATCAAATAGCAGTAATTAGAGCATCTGGTAGCATCAGTCGTGTGCGAGGGCCGTTTAGCTCACCTAGTTCAGGCATCATCGCTGAACAGTTCATTGAGAAAATTCGCACTGTTAGAGGTATGTAAAAAAGTATTTGAAATTATTTTATACAGATATTTCATCAGCTTCCTTATTGGTATTAGAAGCGGGAATTCTAACCCATTTACTTACAAATGGGTCGAATTGGGTTATATTTTATCTCAAACGGGCAAATAAGAAATTTTAGATAGAAGGGGAATAGTTCAAACAGGTTGAAACTCGTCAAAAGGCTATTTTAACTGCATACAACCTCAATTGTTTTATTCAATGGTTTACTTTTTTATTCTTGTATATATTTTTTTGGGAAATGGAAAAGTTTTTGTGGGTCAATCCACCATTACCTGTCCAATTCAACTAGTACCAAAAATGACCCATTTCTACCAGAACTTGTTTCAACTATTGCTCAACTTGTCGGAACGACCTATTATGCCACATACGTTGGTGGGATTCTGCAAAAGAACATGTTTATTTGTACATCTGCAAGTCTGCAACTCTGATCCTCAACAATAAAATAAATTGTGATACCTAAAGGCTTGTGTCCCAATGGTACCCCATGTTGTGTGAGAAGCTCCCCAACCAAATGGTTGTGGGTTCAAGTCCTGCTTAAGATAGATTGTAGTGTATATTATGTGAGATAAATAGTTGCCGTTCTTAAAAACAAATAATAAATAATAATAAATTGTGATGAAAATAATTGCGTTAATATTTTTGTTCATCACTTTTTTCTGTTTTCATCATTTGTGTTGCTCATCACTTTTTTTGTTTAGAGTAAACTACACCGTTCGTCCTTGTGGTTTGCGTTGACCGAAGCCTATAGTCCTTTGACCAAAAAAGTTGCACCACTCGTCCTTAACTCAGAAACGTTATGCGCCATTAGTCCCTCCCTCTAACGGGGTCCACTAACGCTCGTTAACTTGTTTTCTCAAGAGGGTATAATTGCCATCTCGCACCATAAGGACGAACGGTGCAATTTTTCGCTTTTAGTCCCTTTTTTAACGCTTTCAGTCCCTTTTTTAACGCTTTCGTCTGTCTGTTTTTTTATGTTTTCATCCGTTTTTTTACGTTTTCGCCTGTTTATTTTACGTTTTCGCCCGTTTTTTACGTTTTCATTCATTTTTTTTACGTTTTCGCCTATTTATTTTACGTTTTCGCCCGTTTTTTACGTTTTCATCCATTTCTTTTACATTTTTTCCCATTTATTTTACGTTTTCGTCCATTTTTTACGTTTCCGTCTATTTTTTCACGTTTTCGCCCATATTTTTTTTTACGTTTTTGTCCGTTTTTCTTACGTTTTTATCCATACTTATCCGTTTTTATCTTTTTTTTATACGTTTTTTTACATTTTCATCCATTTTTTATGTTTTCGTCTGTTTTTTTACGTTTCCGTCCGTATTTTTACGTTTTCGTCTGTTTTTTTACTCTTTCGTCCGTTTTTTATGTTATCTGTTTTTTTACGTTTTCGTCCGTTCTATTATGTTGTCGTCTATTTTTTTAAGTTTTCGTCCGTTTTTTTTACATTTTCGTCTGTTTTTTACGTTTCCGCCCGTTTTTTTACATAAAAAAATGGACAAAAACATAAAAAACGGACAAAACGTAAAAAAATGGACGAAAATGTAAAAATACATATGAAAACGTAAAAAACGAACGAAAATGTAATAAAATGGAAAAAACATAAAAAAACGGATAAAAAAAGATGAAAACGGATATGAATGGATAAAGACGTAAGAAAAAACGAACAAAAACATAAAAAAAATGGGCGAAAACGTAAAGAATAGACGAAAACGTAAAAAAACAAACGAAAACAGACGACAACATAAAAAACGGGCGAAAACGTAAAAAACGGACGAAAACATAAAAAAATGGGCAAAAACGTAAAAACAGACGAAAACGTAAAAAAACGGACGAAAACGTAAAATAAACGAGCGAAAAAATAAAAAAGGAAGAAAATGTAAAAAAAATGATGAAAACGTAAAAAAAACGGGCGAAAACATAAAAAACAGACGAAAACGTAAAAAACGGACATAAACGTAAAATAAACGGGTGAAAATGAAAAAAAAAAAAACGGATGAAATCGTAAAAACAGGACAAAAACATAAAATAAACAGATGAAAACATAAAAAAACGGATGAAAACGTAAAAAATGGGCGAAAACGTAAAATAAACAAACGAAAACGTAAAAAAAACGGAAGAAAACGTAAAATAAACGGGGGATAACGTAAAAAAACAGATGAAAACGTAAAAACAGGACGAAAACGTAAAATAAACATGCGAAAACGTAAAAAAACGGAAGAAAGCATTAAAAAAAGGACTAAAAGTGAAAAATTGCATCGTTCGTCCTCTTATAGTGCGAAATGACGATTATACCCTCATGATAAAACAAGTTAACGAGCGTTAGTGGACCCCGTTAGAGGGAGGGACTAATGGCGCATAACGTTTCTGAGTTAAGGACGAGTGGTGCAACTTTTTCGGTCAACGGACTATAGGCTTCGGTCAACGCAAACCACAAGGATGAACGGTGTAGTTTACTCTTTTGTTTATAACAAAAATAGCCTAAAAGTTTATTCGTTTTTTAGATTCTTTTCAGCAAATTTTCATTCCAAACCTCCCCTTTGTTGGCATTTCTTCTTGGAATTTTTCGAAGACTTTTTACGAAATGGATTCTTTTTATGAAAGGCCAAAATGCAATTTAGTACCTTGGATTTTTCTAACCGGGTCTTTTAGTACCCTGAACTTTTAAGGGTATAGAACAGTAACCTCAACTTGGAAACCTGGATTTCTTAGTACCCTGAGTTTACCTCACTCACAAGCTTTCCACATGACTTTTTCCGTTAATTTTTTTTAACAATAACAATAAAAATACGTTACTAAAAATTCAAAATAAGTGATAAAAACGAAACGCCGCACTACCCGTTACCAAAGCTCTGCAATGCAGAGTACAAGACAAACAAGACGTCAATTAGCCACTCGTGAATCAAAATTGATCTCATGAAAGGTGAGTTCGATGTTGAGATTTGATTGAGGAATTAACACAAAATTCATGCCATTACAGTTTGTGCCAAAGTTCTTTAAACTAACATGGGTTTTTCTATCATTTACTTATCAAAGCAAAATCTGCTCGTGAGATGCTAATTCCGTATACCCTTATAGAGATGCTAATTCATTGTATCTAAAATCTCAAAAGAAGTATCTGCAGTTCTGCACAAATGAATAAGAGAACCTGCTTTTATCAATCATAATTATTGAAGATCGTAGCTACAAATTACCCTTCAAATACTATGTACTTACTATACAAGCCATTCATTTCATCATCTCGTGTTCTCTTTAAATTTGAGGAAGCCCTTGTTGTAAGTAACATCCAACATATGACATTCAGAATTAGAATTCCCTACTCGTAAGATATCATTACCATAATATATTTTAATAGAACCCTTTTATTTCAACAAAGTTTGATCAATCGTTTAAGATTCTCTTAAGGTAGTGGTACCTGAGGACTGGGGTTAGAGAAAAGCATGGAATTTATTCCACAAACTTTGATCAATTGTTTAAGATCCTACATGAGCCACGTCTATTTATTGTTATTCATATGAGCGTGTTAAACCGAGTCAAGGTAGTAAGGTATCCAATTTTCCAAGTTGAGGGTACTATTCAGCACCATTAAGAGTTTGGCGTATTAGAAGACCCGGTTGGACAATTGAGGGTACAGTAACACATTAGCATCTTTGTACAATCATTAGGATCTTTGTACATAAGTGTGGTTTTAGATTTATGAAGTAATTTCATGTTCTTATTTGGATATTTATGTTAGTATTCCATGTTTTTTTTTTTTTTTTTTTTTTTTTTTTTTTTTTTTTTTTTTAATTTCTTTTCAGAGTCAAAAAGGTATAAGGCTGTCATCATCCGAATTGATAGCCCTGGAGGTGATGCTCTTGCATCTGACTTGTAAGTGCTTCTTTTTTGGGATTAGAAAAAGCTCAATATTTAATCTTAATATGCACCCATCCATAATATGATTGTGTCATGTAACATGAAATTTTTTGTTCCTTGTTAAAATAATAGACCGATAATTACAAGACCGTTCAGGGTTGTCGGTTTTCAATAATTTCCAAGCTACAAGATTGTATTATTTCTCATGTGCTTATTTATTTGGTGCAGAATGTGGAGGGAAATCAGGCTATTGGCTGCATCTAAGCCTGTTGTTGCATCAATGGTTGATGTGGCAGCTAGTGGAGGATACTACATGGCGATGGCAGCCCAGACCATAGTCTCAGAGAACCTTACATTGACAGGTTCAATTGGTGTTGTCACAGGTATATCGCATAAATGTTCTACCTAAATACCTAATATCTGTATTAATATTTACGTATGCTTGTTAAGTCACTTGAACACTTCATTATAAATCAAAGCAACAATAAGAATATTACAATCTAGTTGCATTTCAAACTTTTAATTGAAAATGCTTTACTTGTCTTATCAGAAGGCCTATGTTCGTATGCTTTGAACACATCTACAGTTTTTTTTTTTTTACCATGTTTGACTTCTTTATAGGTTCATGCTTAAACACTACTTTTTGATATAGGCAAGTTCAATTTGGGGAAACTGTATGAAAGGATTGGCTTCAACAAGGAAATCATATCGAAGGGACGATATTCCGAGCTGACTGCTGCTGACCAGCGACCATTCAGGTGAGAGGACCCTTGATCTGTTCAGAACTGGAATTCTCATGCGGAGAGATGGAATTTTCAAAACTGAACTAAATTTCAAATGAATGGGTCAATTTAGGTTAGTTAAGTATTTAACGGATCAAATGGTGTAAATAAACATTAGCTAAGTAAGAATTGGGTCAAATGGTTCAACCTGGTGAAAGTCGCCTAAAGAGTGCTTATAATGCATACAACCTTTTAAGTCGTTTTATTAAAAAGGTTAAATTATCATAATAGAATACGTTTTGTAATCACATGTATGTCACTAATCGTCATTCATTAATAAATAATATATATTTGGCCAAAAAGTGCTGTTTTGTGTCGATCTGACTAGATCTGGCTTGTATTAAAATGTACCGGTCTTTACTCATATCTGATTGACTGAAGATTTCTAGTCTCCATGGTCCATTTTGTATTGCACATTGTTCATGAGCAAATTACAGCTGGTGTTTGATTTTTATTTTCTTGTCATTCTAATCACTTAATTAAACCTATGTGCAGACCCGATGAAGAGAAACTCTTTGCAGAATCTGCCATGAATTCTTATAAACAATTTCGCAACAAGGCAGCATTTTCAAGATCAATGAGTGTATGTAATCACTTAAAATATCCCATTTGCGTTAACTGGGTCAAAGTTTCAACATGTTTTATCTCAAATGGATCATTTAAAAGTTACCTAGCTGAAAGGGGAACAGGTCAAGTGGATTCAAAGTTGTCTATTGTCTATTTCTAAATTAAGATTTTAATAATATTATATATTTTCCACAATTAACATAAAGATCCACAAAAAGTGTTAGTAGTTAAATTCTACCCAACCCGGTCTGTCTAAAATATGACTTGTTTTAATCTGAACTTGTTTTGACCCATTACCTGGCCAGGTCGTACTAAAAGGTGTTCTATAAGTACTCTGCGTATGCTCTTGCAAATTAAATATAAAATGTAACCCGTCTATGCAATTAAGAACCAAAGCTGTTATGTGCAGGAAGATAAGATGGAAGAGTATGCTCAAGGAAGAGTATGGACGGGTAATGATGCTGCTTCACGTGGTTTAGTCGATGCCATTGGTGGTTTCTCGAGGGCTATTGCTATAGCAAAACAGAAGGCTAACATACCTCAGGACAAACAGGTTGGTTCCATATTCTCCTAATGGTTTTAAACTTTTAACAATTCATAATTGGTCAACGAAACAGATTAATTCTGATCTAAAGTCTAAAACATGCATTCTACCATGATGCAAGTTATGAAAAAAAAGCCACCTCTGATAAAGCCTGCTACTTCCCTATGACTAATTAAGAAGCATGAATAAAACTCAGGTTGACTGTTTTTATATAAATAGGTTATCACCACCTCTAATTTTTCTAATGACAGTGTTGGTTGTATCCAGGTTAAATTGGTTGAGCTGTCAAAATCATCACCCTCTTTACCAGAAATCCTTAGTGGCATAGGGAGCTCAGTAGTCGGAATAGACACAACATTAAAGCAACTGATGGATGGGTTGACATCAAGTGATGGGGTGCAAGCCCGTATGGACGGAATCATTTTTCAGAGATCAGAAGGATCTTCATTTGCAAACCCTTTTTTTAATTTGCTAAAAGACTATCTAAGTTCTCTCTGATCTCAAAGCATTTGTTTCCGGAGGAGATGGGATAATCAAACCCATACATGAAGCATGTCAATGATATAGTTTTGTTGCCTATGTGCGACATTCAACAGTTAAACCACTAAAACCAAAGGAAAGTAGATCATATTGGATTCTGTATAAAATTGTATATGTCCCGAAATAGATATATTGTTTCACTATGTTACTGGCATAAAAATGGAACCTTGAAAACTCCTACTCAATGTGAAAAACCGATGGAGAATAACTTTTACTCCCTTTTAAAGGAATTCATAGAAAAATGGTTCTTCCCTACTTGTATTCTATTTAAACCAACTCATTAAAATGGGTCTCCTAATTATATATCTTCTAACGAGTTAAAATATTCAACAAGGTGTATTCAGTGACTATACCATCCTGAATCACTTTTTGAAAAAAAAAAAAAAAATAAGATTATCATTTTAAGTATTATTTTACTATTTATAAAGCTTAGTGTTAAATTTATCATGAGAAACATACAACCACCTTTTTTTCCACTACATATTTTGCATACAATTTTATCAATGTCTTACTTTTCTATAATGATACAAGAAAAACAACCGATTTGTAGTTCTTTCAAAATTTCAACCTCTTAAATTCATACTTCGAAACTTTCAATTCTTTCGACTTGCATTGTTATATTTATTTAAACAATATTGATAAACCACATTGTACAAACCGCAAAGTATGGAAATATAACTATCTCTAACACAAACCAGATATTATAGACTCCCACTGGACTATACAACTACAAACATTATCAACTTGAACCACGTATTAAAAACTATCAGTTTCAACCTTTGGCAGACAAAAACATCTAATGCAACAAAGACGAAAACCTCAAGAATAGGACGACAAACATGGTCTACAAAGAAGTGCTACAAAGTTTGTAGATCAAACTCATGTGGGGTGTCAAAGAAGTGCTACAAAGTATAAAACTTTTTTTTTTTTTTTTTTTTTTTTTTTTTTTTTTTTTTTTTTTTTTTTTTTTTTTTAACATAATATAGCTATTTTCTAATCAAACTCATTTATCCGTCATTCTAGGTAGGGGTGTCAAACGGGTTCTCATGTGGGGTTTGAGGCTTATCGGATCGAGCCTATCGGGTTTTAAGAAATAAAAAACTAACCCGCAACCCGACACTATAAGAAATCGGGTTATTCGGATCCAGGTCTATTGGGTTGCGGGTTATTGGTTGGGTCTATCGAATTATCCGGTTACATGCTAATTTCAACCCACAAATTTACTCCTTTAAAAAATACCGCATTATGACATTAACTTATAGTTGGGAGCAACACGACAATTATACTTGACAGTATATAACATAGAAAACAAGCATTAACAAGTCCAATTAGCGTGGAATATAATTTGACAGTAGGCATGTTTGTTTCATTTTTACCGGTTGGCACTATGCAAATATCGTATGAGTTTAGCTAATCAATTTGATCCACACATCATATACATTAACACAATAATCAAATAACCAATCCAAAAGTTATACACATAAAACATATCAGGTATGGAATTGTTTTGTTTTTTGGCCTAATATACAAAACAAACTAGAAAGGTTTATATATATTATAGATTGGTTTATCGGGTCAACCCGATGACCCGATAACAAACCAATTAAAACCCTAACCCGACCTAGGCTATCAGATTTATCAGGTTGAGCCGATAAGCTAAGTTGAACCTGAATCAACCCGATCCTATAAGGTATTATCGGGTTCGAGTCAGATCAGATCGACCCATTTGACACCCCTAATTCTAGGTAAGAATTTATGTATCTAAATGGTTATTAAGGATCCCTTTAAATCATCAACAAGTGAATCAACATACATTTAAATTCTTGCAACACAAACAAGTCATCACTAATGACTAATTACGTAATATAATGTCATTATCTATATTTTTTGTCATCTCCTTAAAATACCCTTGAATTTCACGGGTCTTTTAGCTAGTGTCAATGATATAGTTTTGTTGCCTATGTGCCACATTCAACAGTTAAACCACTAAAACCAAAGGAAAGTAGATCATATTGGATTCTGTATAAAATTGTATATGTCCCGAAATAGATATATTGTTTTCACTATGTTACTAAGCAAAGAATTTTCCCTTTTTTCTTATTTAAGTTGTGATGAGTTGGGCAGCAACAGAGTCGATCTGAACTTGAACTCAATAGGGCTTACACTTGGCTCGACTACCTTAGGCTGAGCTCACGTAGATAGAGGGTTAGAGCATTGGGTGTCATAACGTGAGAGGGGAGGCCAACGGCCTTTACGACATGGATGCGCCATGATACCGGCCGCAATTGACGGGGTCAGCAATTGACCGTTGTACCCAACAGCTTGCTTCCCCATACACCACCCAAACTTTTTTTTTTTTTTTTTTTTACTCTATAAATACCAATTAAACGCAACCAATTTATCTACAACTTATCCGTTTGTTGGTCCACGCAGGAAACCCACCATTTTCTTTTCAATTTACTCTATAAATACAAATTAATTGCAACCAATTTATCTACAACTTATCTGTTTGTTGGTCCACGCAGTTTGAGCAAATGGCGATACATAATGAATATTAAGAGACAAAACAACGTCTATTACTCAAGACCACTTAGTCTACTAATAACACCATTTGTACTTTTCAACGTTTATAAATCTTATTAGAAATGAATCATAAATTACAACGGAATAGTTGCGGCACACTATTTCGGTTGATGACAAATGAGACACTCCTATTAGAACGACTAGTGGCAGCTAGCTTTGCTTAGCTTGTTCCTAGTAGAGGGGATCCTATCAACTATAATACTAAGTATTACTTTATGTGTTTGTTTAGGATCTCTACTTATCTTGGTTACAAAGTTTCGTTTAAATAGAAAGGAAAATATGGTTGGATCACGTGGGTATAGTATGCTCTAAATAGCATGTGCCTAGTATACTAGGTTAAGCGTGATTTTGGTTTGCCAGTGCTGACAACCTTTTGTACCCAATTATTGTTTTATCGTCTTTTGATAAGACCTTTCGCTTATCTTCCCAAGAAGTTTCCGCCCTTCATTAGAGACTAAGTTTCTCTTTAGAGATAAGTCTTCAGGGTCATTGAGACATTTGCCAGATCTCAGTCACTCTTGTATTGTTTGTAGCTCCTTATACTTTACTCCCTGACACCATATCAGTTTGTAAAGTGTTTCTTTAGTTGGTCTTCGACTTCCCTGAAGCTTGACTGTTGATTGAGATTTATACAACTCTCATTGATTTCTTTTATGAGTGTGTTACATCCATTGATAACCATCACGGTGTAATACTCTCTGATAACCATCAGAGAGTAAGAACTTTGATTTCCACGAAGGGGTGTCTTACTCTCTGATCCTTATCAGTGAGTGATGTGCTCTATGATTCTTATCAGAGACTAAATATATTAGGCTATTTTATGTTTAAATACTTGTCAGAGACAATTGGGTCGAAAATCAAATCCAACACCATTTTACTTCTATTTTACACTAGACGAGTATCCGTGCATAGTATCGAGATTTTATAGTAGAAAACAATTATAGTTACGATATTGTTGTTACGTGTTCAATGTAATATGTATGCATACAACGTAGAATAATAAAGTGTAATTTAAATTTTTTGTAACATGCTTAAAGAACAATTCCTAAAATATCAAAGAATGCATCAACATATTTAATGAAACTTTTTGTTAGCATTAAAGAAGTGATGGTCATTCTTATAATTAGAACTTTGTAATGTGTCGTAGTCATTATAATAGTTTATGTCATTGGGCCTTGGACTTGGTAAGTTAGTATGCTAGTTAATAAGCTTTTTATGAAATGTAAACCAAGTCCAAGATAGTAAAGCCCATAGAAAGCCCATCCTTATGTCATATAATAGAACTATAAATACCTTTAAATGGTCTCATTTGGAGGTGTGCTTCAAGAGTGTATGTGTGTGTTTTATTAATAAAAGTCTCTTATTCTTTCTCTACTTTCCCTCTAAAACTCATATCTTGTGTCACCATATAAGATTAATATATATTGATAAGGTTGATTAATCTAAGGTTCTACAAGTGGTATCAGAGCCTAACAATGATTTAGGAGTGTTTTGAGGTTTGGTTTGTCACATATATTATTTTATCTATTCGTTATTTTTTAAAGTTAGTTTCCTTTTTTTTTTCCTATTATTATTATTATTATTATTATTATTATTATTATTTTTTACAAGAAATTGGTGGGGAGCCGAGAAACCAACTGGGCCCCCACACCTCTAGCAAACTTTATTATTATTATTATTATTATTATTATTATTATTATTATTATTATTATTATTATTATTATTATTATTATTATTATTGTTGTTGTTGTTGTTTAAGCACTTCTTTGATTACAAATAAGTGTTCGTCACTTTTTGGAACAAGAAAGTTACAAGTTTTATGGTTAAAATTTGAATTTTAAAAGTTATACTTTTTATTCTTCAAAGTTTCTAATATCTTCTAATTTCATTAAAAATGTTAAAGTTTGCTACTTTCATTAAGTTTTAGTGTTTTTAAAGTTTGTTGTACAAGAAAAGTGTGTTTTGAAACAATCCTTGGTGGAATTTAAGTGGTTTGAAAAATTTGTCACACTTTCTAGTAACTTTTCTAGTAACTAAACCCTAAACTTTCTAGTAACTTTGTTCTGACCAAGTTTCTAGTAACCAACACCCTAAACTTTCGAGTAACTGCCAAAGTTACTAGTAACTGCCTAAGTTTCGAGTAACTGCCAAAGTTTCTAGTAACTACCAATGTTTCGAGTACCTGCCAAAGTTTCTAGTAAGTGCCAAAGTTTTGAATTTCTGTCAAAGTTTTTAAGACCAAATTTTCACTACAAGAACTTCCCTTAATCAACAACAAAACACAACTCCTACATCGTTGAACCAATCCAAGATCAAATTTATCACTCATACCTTCATCAATGGCAACTCAGCAAGACAGTCTCACAACTGCTTTGTCAAATGCTTTTGCTTCGTTCTCTAAGGCATTAAACATTAGTTACTATAAACCAAATAACAACAACCAATAGATTTCATCGTACACTCACAATACGCAGTTCGCTCAACCAAGTATATATATGGGTCAAGAAGGACAAATGGTTGAACTTATTGAGAATCAGCAAGGATATGCTACGTGTATGCAGTATGATGGAAATCAAATGGATCATAATGTGGTTAATCAAAACGGGAATGATTGTTTTATGATTACGATTCAGAAACCTACATCTGAAATTCACAGTAGTGATTTAGGTCCTATTGGTAGAGATTACAATGTCAATGCAATGACGATGGTACAAAAGCTCAAGTACATGTTGATGCTAGCCAACAAAGAAGAGTCAGGAATACCGTTGATGATGAGGCGAAAAATGAACCGTTTTTAGGGGGTATTTAAGCCCGGAATTGAATTTATTTGATCAAATATTGCCCTAAATCGTTCCTTTTGTGATTTTAGGTACTTTGGGAGTGAATTCTGGAAAAGGAAGCATTTTGGACGTTTTTGGAGCATAAAAGTGAAGAAAACGGCAAAAACTTAATTTTCCATGCTGGGAACAGTACCTGACGGCGTCAAGAAGGAAAATATGACGGCGTCAGGAGCAAAATGCATGACGACCCAGAGAAAACGTGACGGCGTCAGAAGTAGGGCGTCAAGAGTAATTTTGGTGACGGCCTGGAGCAGAATTACACATGACGGCGTCAGACCCAGATCTAGGCAGTCCGAGAACTTTATTGGCGGCAAGATGACGGCGTCAGAAATTTCCTCTTGACGCCGTCACCTCACAAAATCTATATATACTTTTCTATTTTTCATTCATTAGGAGAGGAACTTGTGTGGAGAATACTAGGGCCGAACCTAATAAACCCTAGGTCGTTTGTAACAGTATTTTCAAGGGTTTTCACCCCTTGAAACCCTTCATGTTCAATTGAGATAAGTTTTCTTTCAATTCATTCAATATGTCTATGTGTTGTTTGAATATATCTTACACTTGTCTTGATTTTAACATGCTAGGCTAGATCTATTGTGTGTTTGCTTAGATGTAATGAAACCTAGATGTTGATTATGGGTTGATTGCTTGTTTATAGTTGTAATGGATGAATGATTTCAATGTTAGTCTTAAGAAAACTGGCAGATCTCCATTGTGTAACTTGCTTGAACGTCTTAAGAAACATGAACCGATGTGTACTAGGTTTTTATGGTTGTATTTAATGCATGAGCGAATTCTAGTGATCCTATGTTAAGAGCTTCTTAGCCCGCTCGACATAGGAGTGAAGTAGGAGCTTATAGAATTGGGGAAGTAAGTACGCCACCCCATGAATGGTATTAAGGAATACAATCCGTCATCCACGCAACTGTAACAAGTAATTAACCTGTAAAAGATATCTAGGGAGTAGTGAAATCTAAGTAAACACAATTCTCCCACATATTGCTCACACCACTAGTTTATTTTCATTTTTGTTATTTTATTTTGATTGCATCTTAGTTATTGGGTTAGTTGACTAGTAACTAATTCCGCCCATCTTTCCAATACCCGAGATTTTTACTTGCTTTTATAAAATATAAAAAAAATACAAAAAGAATCATCTCTCACCTCTAGACCTAGTTTTTAGGCTTTCTAATCCTAGCGACACTATTCCTGAGTACTTGTCACTATACTATACTACAACGATCAGGTACACTGCCTGGTGGGGGTTGTAAGCTTCTCGAGATCCCTCAAGAGGTAAAGCCTGGTGCAATTGCCACGCATCAGTTGACTGCTGAGGAATATGACTTCATGGCTGCAGTAAATGCAGAGGAGAATGAAGAAGATCTCAATGGAAACTGCATCTTTATGGCCAATCAGCAGGCAACAACATCAAGCAATGATTCTAAAACACCTCCTGTCTATGACACCGATCCACTCCATGAGGTACCAAATTATTGCAATGATGCTAATCCGTTTGCTCATGAGAAGCCACATTTTGTGCCTCCCGAATCTAATTATGACACATATATGGGGGAGCAAGTTAATAGCAATGTTAACTATGAAACTCAGAAAGTAAAAAAGGCCAATCGCGAAGTTAAGGTCGCGAATGAGAAAATGACCGCTGAGCTTGAGAGGTATAAGGAAAACGAAAAAGCTCTTGAGTTCAATAAAAAATGACAGTCAGAACTAAAAACTGGTTATCAAAATTCTGTTTTAAGAGAAAAACAATTGAAAATCAAGTATGACACACTTGATGTTAATTTACACATGAAAATAAAATCCTTAAATGTGGAAATTTCTGATTTGGAAAACCAACTTTCTAATCAACAATCAACTTGTTCTGATCTTGAAAAAGAAAAGAAATAGTTCAAAACAGATTTTTCAAAATGAGAGAAACGATCTTCTTGATGAAATCATTGAGAAACAAGAAACAATCAAAAAGTTGGAAGATATGATTGTGAAAATAGGTCATTCAAGTCAAACAATTCATATGCTTATTAAAGATCCGAATCCGTTTTTACCCATAATGAAGAAACTAGCTATTGGTTGCGAAAATCCTTATACTCTCAAGAAAGTTCAGAAAGAACCTAATGTTTTGTACAATATAAATGTGATATATGCTAAACATGATCCTCCCGTTATTCATGATTCGGAGGAAACGATAGAACTTGCTGAAGAGAGTCAAACTAAAATGAAACAAAAGAACTCAGAGTTAAAACCGATTAATTACAATAAACTTAACAATTGTTACAAACTCTCTGGAATTACTTTTTTCCCACCAAAACAAACACCGAATTTTTCCAAAAAACCAATTGTTACAAATCAGTTTGCAAATCAAAAAGTTGACTCAAAAACTCTTTCAAACATGGAACAAATGTCTTCAAACAATCCTTTTAACACAAGTGTTGCTAGAGGATTTCTAGGTGATGTTAAAACAAGAATTGAAACACTTCAAAGAATTGTTGCGACAAAAACCAACATCAGTATTAACAATTGGAATTCAAGTTTTCATAATGAGATGAAAAAGGTGTTTGAAACAGAAATTACTACTCCACTGAATAATATCAACGCGAGATTAATTCATTTTGAACAAGCATTTTTGAAAGAAGCAACCGAATTTGTCAAGGACCACAAATCCCTGTTAAAGGAAGCTAATGAAATCTTTAAAAAAAATCCAAATTTTGGAGAACCTAAATGACTACCGATATTATGTCCATCCTTTTACAAACATATTCTGTTAAAGACTGCGAGTTGAGACCTCCGAAATTTTTTCTAGACCTCCGAAATTGTTTCTAAATATGAAAATGCTCTCATAAAACTTGAAAAAGAAAACGTGTCCTATTTTAAAATAACTTGATCGAAAAACTGAGGAATGCATGTATGACAAACTGTCGTATGAGCGTGCCTACAAGGACATGAAAGAGCGAAATGATCTTTTGAGAGCTCAGCTGGACAGTCTAAAAGGGAAGGGTGTGGATACTAAGTTTGCAAAACCGTTGACTCCGGAGAAACCAAATGCTTCAAAACCGGTTGAAAAACCAAAAATGTCTATTTCTTAGTTTGCTCCAAAAGTCGACGAGAAAAATGATTTGACAAAACCAGTCTCCACATTCCTTGCCCATCAAGAAAAGAATATTAAATATTGACGAAAAAGGTGTTGAAAATGAAAAAGTGGTTGTGGAGGAACCACAAGTGATTACACCTGGCCTTTCTAGGAAGAGTACACCGAATGTAACCACAAAAACTGTTAAAGAATCAATTGGTTCTAACGACATGGTCCAAAATCACTATCTAGAAGAAGCTAGGAAAAAGGCACAGATTTGAAAAGACAGAATTTTAGGTGCAAAACCTAAGGTGATGAATTCTACATGATTACAAGGCACTGCTAGTAGTAGTAAACCATTACCTAGGAACACTCAACAAAAGACTAGGGATTGACTTGCATCTAAGAGTAGTTGCGTAAAAGAAGATACTATGCACGTAGAATGCAATACTAAAAATTCAAATTCCTCTTCGAACAAGAAACAATTTCCAAATGACTGTAGTGACAAAATTAAGGTTGCCGTTTTAAACAAGAATGTTGAATTTGTCTATCCTACATGTAAAAAATGTGTCTTTTTAGCTAATCATGATGCATGTGTTGCACAGTATATTAAGAAAGAAAATTTACGTGCTAAGGTACAATCCACTAAGACACCAAACAGAAACAAACCCGTTGACAAGAAAATAGATAAGAAACCAAATAAGTGGATCTCTACATGACGTAATTTTTCTCAAAATGAGTCTTCTGTGGAAACTGTAAAGTGGGGTGAATACGTTTCCATTTAAAAACTTAAAAACTTTTGTATCAAACACCTGATCAAGTGTGACATAATATGAAAAGTGTCAACACTAGTCTTATAATAACTAGGGATAATATAAAGCAACAAGTAAGGCATGTCACATTAACACAAACTTAGACATATTAGTAAAAACATGCCATGACACAAACACAACTAACATGATATAAGCAACAAACCACACAATATAAATGCAATGCAAAGTATAAATGTAAAGCGGTCAATGCAAGAATAAACATAAAGAGATAAGTAAAGAAAGCGTAAACTGGGCACAAAGATCTGTAGTGGTTCGGTCACGAAGCTTCTCTTCGCCTTACTCCACTCCCCGAGTGCCCAACTCGAGAGTTACTCCACTAATCAACAGCTCCCTTCTCGGCGGAGAAAATCATACAACATTGCTTACAATATTTTCCGACACTAAGCTAGATGTCGAGTTCTTCTTCGAGTACAACCAAACCCGTTATGTTTTATGGTCCAACATAACAAACCTTGTGTTTTAAGGCCTAAACACATAAACCGCGTTGCTTACATTATTTTCCAACACTAAGCTAGATGTCGAGTACTAATCTAGCTAGTACCAATCTCACTCACGATCTACCCGATCCAAAAAAATCACACAAGTTACAAGATCCACATGATCTACACTCGATCTACCCGATCTACTCACGATCAACCCAATCAACACTATCTACCCGATCTCCACATGATCTACCCGATCTACTCACAATCTACCCAATCAACACAATCTACACGATTTACCCGATCTCCACATGATCTACCTGATCTACTCACTATCAACACAAGCTATACAAGATCTCCCCGATCTCTGCAAGATCATAATGATCCATACAAGATGACTAAACAAGATAGTGAAAACTTGGTGTATGTCTAGATACAACAAGCAAACAACAAGTAATGCAAGTGCACTACACAATGACTCAAACACATTGTATCTTCTTGATACTTTGTGTTCTTCTCTTAGACTATTAGAGGAATGAAAGTGATCTTTGGTTGGATGAAAGAATCACTCTTAAACAAAAGAAAAACTCTCTAAATGATCAAAGAAAGTAATCTAACTAAGAAGGGATTAGACCAGAGAAAACTGACTCAAAAAATCAAGTTGGAAGTGTAAAATGGTCCACTATTTATAGGCAAAGAGAAAACTAGCCGTTACAGAGGGACGGTACCACTTATTGTTAGACGGTACCACTAAATTTAACGGTACTGCCGGGTATTTAGTGGTACCATCCGTACCAGAGATGATCCTGTAAGCATAAAGAAATGTATAAAGAAGTGATGGTCATTCTCGATTAGGAACTTTGTAATGTGTCGTAGGATATATCTAATAGAATAGTCAATGGGCTTATGGTTTGGACTAATCTAATAGGTTAGTATTTAGTATTAAGGCATTTATGTAAAAGTCCAATCCAACCTAAGCCCATCCAAGCCCATAAGCAAGCCTTCAGGGCATCTCATGTTAGAACTATAAATACCTCCAAATGGTCTCATTTGGAGGTGCGCTTGAGTATGTATTATGTGTGTGGTTAATGAATGATATTCTTCCATCTTTATCTCTCTAGTTTCTCTCTCTAAAAACACATATATCTCAAGTCACCAACATGCTTCAAAGATTAGTGATATAGTTAGATCAAAGGTCCTACAAGTGGTATCAATCGCCAAGGGATAATTTAGGTTGTTTTAGTTTAGATTTGGTAGAAATTTTGGGCTTACAAGTAGGTTGACCTTAATTGGGCAATTAGAGCCCTCAACTTTTGAATCGTGTTAGTGTGAGCTTGATTTTTTTTATCCTGTTTGGCTAATTCAAAATATGCATCAAATTCAGGAGCATCCGAGGATGTCTCCTTTGAGATTTTAATTCTTTCTTCTAAATGTTGATATTTTAATTGCAAATTAAGATTATCAACTTCTAGTTTTGAAAATGCCTGACCATGTTATCATGGTCATCGTTTTGAATTTTTTATGCAATTCTAAATTCACCCCCTCAAGCTCTACAACACGATTCTGGAAAAAATTTAATGCAATACACATCTCATGAAATTGACAAGCATTTAACGCAGAACTAGTAGTAGTAAAGAACACATCCTGAGCAATACATTTAGCAATCAAATTCTCATTAGTGATGAGAATGTTCTTTCTTTCAGTTTCACTAGATTAAGATCAATTGCAATTTGTTTACCCTCATTTTACACATTTTTAAACACTTCTTTCATTTCTTTCAATTCAGTTTCAAGGGTTTTTTGCATCCCCTCAAAATGTTCCTTAAGAAGTTTAAAAAATGGAATAACCTCAGTTAAGTAACACTCTTTTATTTGTTTAAACCCCCTTTTCCCCTTCACTAAATCCCGTTGGCGTAATTCTATTTTTACATGTTTTATCAAAATCAGCAAACATTTGACAAAGGACATAGATACTAATCAGAGTCTTACACTTAGTGGGAAGTGCTAGCTGAACTAAGTGCATGGGTGTATTGGGAGGGTACACCGTTGGTGTAGCTATCTTTCTAGGCGTTTGGGCCTTAAGTTCTTCAGCTTTCATTTTTTCTGAATCTAAACGCCAAAATATCTGCTCTGGTATCAACTTAGTTTGAGGCACAAAGATAGCTATTCGGTTCTCCTTAGAATAATTATGGGGCTTAATATTGACACGTTTTTTTAATGCACTGGGGATCCTTCATTTTCTCAGCTAATTTCTCTCTATTTATTACTTCAATCTCATCACTTTCTTCAAAAGATGACACATCAGGAGGAGCATGTCCTGGTTTAAGCATAACATTTGCATCATGCAAGGCATGTTGGGCATTTCTAACGCTCCTAAGGGAGTTAGATTTAGGTTAACCTACATCCTTTTCACTATTTTCATCACACAACTTTTTATGCATTTGAATCATTTGAGCACTTTGGATGGTTTGGCCTTGTGTGTACAACTTGATTTCAAGTTTATTTTTAAATGTCTTAAGTCTGGAAAAATCATTTAAGAGTTTAGTTTCCTTTTCTTTGAAATCGTGTTTCAATGGAATTACACTTTCTTGAATCTCCTGTTTTTGTTTAACAGACTGATCAAGTTGCTTTTTTAAGAATACAACTCTCTTTTTAATGTTTCTTCCTTCAAGTTACGTTCAGTTATAAACGTACGCATTTGCTAATCCATTTTCTGCTCATGTTCGGTTAGTTCAAAATTTTCCCTTTGTTCATATATGGTCACCTGATCTTTCAGTATATTAAGTCTAGTGGTCAAAGAGTCATCGGTAATAACAGAGGTGAATTCATCCAACTCAGATATATCATCTTCAACAGAAGATGCCCTACTTGGTTCAACAGACATGTCGTTGTGTTTCACATACTGTTCATATGAGATAACATTGTTATTACCCATATTAGCAGTATCTAATTCCACAGTGTGTGTTTGTTGTACTTCATTGGGAATCTTTTGTTTAGGCATCACATAATCATTATTAATGACTGAAGATGCACCAATTGGTACAACAGTTTCTATGTTGTGATTCACATTATGTTCAATTAGGATTACATTGTCGTTTTCTAATTCAACATTATCTGACTCAACACCATTTATCTGTTGTACTTCGTTAGGAATCTTCGGTTCATCAATCCTTGTGCACACATCATATAATTTAAGTACCTCAGATATGACAGATGAGTTGGAAGGACCAGATTGTTGTGGCGAAGAGACTGCAGAAGATAAGTTGGCCATGAATATGGTTTGAGCAGTTGGTTCATCATCAATATCAGAATCGAAGGCATCACAGTCATCAACTTGAAAGCAATGTTCTGAAAGGCTCAAGGCGCACTAAGGCGCAAAAGGGGTCAAAGAGCCTTGAGTCGAGGCGCAAACCAAGGCGCGGGATTCATAAATACGAGGCGCACTATACATTTAGGTTTTTTTTATAACATATGTGACAACTTATGCAGCTGAAATAATACAAAAATAGCAATATTCAATGCATAATTCCACTTAATGGTTAGTACATCTAACAAAGCTTGTATTTAAACCCAAAGTATCAAGCAAGCAACATATCAGAATCTATGAACTACCCTAAATCCCAGAATATACATTACAATATATGAGTTTATGACTTATAAAATTTAACAAATTACCATGTATCTCTATCAACTATCAACAACAAAAAATCTATAGTTGTTCGGTAACACTTAACACTAAAGAAACAATATTTGTATCTGTTAATAAGATACTATTCTTAGACATTAGATTACAAAAAATATATATTTCGTTTTTGATTGTGTGTTTTAGTTATTTTCTAAATATTAGGGTTATTAGATACTTTATAACTTAAAGGGCCCAATGTATATAATATGTAAGCCCAAAATGTATCTTACTATTAAGAAAAAAAGGCCAAAAACCCGTTACATTTTTTAGGCGCAAAAATCCCCAAGGCGCAAAAGCGCAAAAATCCCCAAGGCGCTACGATTTTTACGGGATTCATGCATGTCGTGAGCCTCGATCTGAAAAAATCCCAAAGGCTGGAGCCTCATGGGATTTAGGGAGTAGGCGCTCCTTAGGCGCGCTTTTTAAAACATTGCTTGAAAGACGTTTGGATCATTGAGTACCAAGTCCTGAACTGGTTGGTCATCCACATCAGCATCAAAGGTATTTCCCTCATCACCAGCAAGAAACAATAAGTTTTCTTCATTCAACACAACTCCGTTTTCTTGTGCTCGCATCAACAGCATCTTGTCTTCGAAGTAGTCGGAGTTCTGTGGACGTTTTGGTTGAGTGCAATTTCTAGCAATGTGGCTCAGACCTCCACAGTTGAGCACTTGGGCTGCCTTATCTGCCCCTGATTAGCATTGCCAACTCTGTTCTGTGCATAGCCTCTAACAACATTTATTTGATTTGCATTTTGTCTTTCCTGAATGTTTTGAACCACAACCCGTCCATCTTCCACTATTGTTTGGTTGCGTAGATTTGATGAATTTCTAAGTTGGTTGTTGGTTTGAGGAAGAGTTGCTCTGAACTATTGTACCAGGAGTGAAACTTGATTGGAGAGATTATCAATCATTTGGTCGGTACGTGAAAACCCTGAGTCAAGTTAGGTGTTCACAGTAGGTGGTGAGTGCAAGGATGGTTGGGCAAAAGATGATTGATTCTGTGATGTTGAGGGATGATGATAAGTTTGACCAATTGAGGTTTGATTGAATGGTTGAACACTTGATATGAATGCAAGGGAATCATTTGTTGTTGTTGGATTGAGTTTCTCTCTTAATTGACGATCATAAACTGCATGCTTTTCAAGCTGTTGCAAGTAAGCATATAGTTGTTCATAGTTGGTGTTTCTCAGTCCTTTGTTGAGCTTTTCAACAGTAACAATTTCCCATTCTGGTGACATGTTGTTTACAAACTTAGAATTGAGTTGGATGTTAGGCATTGTCATTATGATGATTCTCATGTCATTCACAAGCTTCTAGAATCTGGCATAGTAGTGTGTTATGGTAAATAAACAAGGAGACACAATAGTATTGTGTTAGGGGGAGCTCGAGGGCATTTGAATACATGGCATGGAGTCATCTTAAAACAGGTTATAGAAGGCTTCACTGGGATGATGTAAGCTCGTCTTTTTGGGAAGAAAGGATAAATAGTGTAATAAGGGGGAGTAGGGAGTGAATTCAAGAGAGAGCTCAAGGCAACTACCTTTTTGCTTCGATAAAAGGGGGAGAAGGGAGTGTAAACAGGTAACTTTTACATTTTACTTTGTGTTACGGTTTACATATTTTTCATCATCAAAAAGGGGGAGATTTTTAGTGCAAATATTACCATATTTAAACTAAACGGTTTCTTCCATTTTAATAATGACAAACATGTAACTTGTAATGCATAACGTAAAATGCACAAGTCACTTGTAAACATAAATCACAATGTATACTTACGTCAACACCTCTTGACGTGTTAGGAATTATTTAAATGACATCAAGTCATTACTGTTGTTAGTATAGTTATGGTTTCTACTGGCAGGTATGTAGTTCCCGCTGGTATGGTTTCTGCTGGTAGAAGAATATAGTTTTTGCTGCTAGTGTTATTACTGCGGGTAGTAGATTTAGAAAACCCGTGTATTTTAGAGAAAGATATGCATAAGTTATATTAGGAAGTGACCATGGATAATTCTTCTACACGTTTTGTATTGAATGCCGAATTAGGGTTTCTTATAGTATAAAAGAAACTCATGGCTAAGGTTGATGTACACCTGTGAACACAATGAAAAACACTTTAATAGTTAGTAATATAGATCCATAAAGGATCATTATTTAGTTAGATATTCTTCTTCTTCAATTCAGTTATTTATATTCCGCATTTTTAGAGTCTCTATATTAGTTTACTTGTGATTACATAATTAGTATTCTACTTTGTTCTAAACCGGCTCAAAGATCTATCTAGCACTCGATCCAAAAAGTGGTATCAGAGCCTGGTTAGAGACTCTGTCGAAGAAGAAAAACCTTTTCTCCTAAATCTCTTAAATCATCAAACAATGACAAATTCATCCCATTCTGATGAGACTCAAGATTCATCAATGAAGACTCAACCTCAAAATGTTCAACAAGTATACACAACCACTGTATCAAGCACCAATGCTAAATTTCCTTACTTAAAGAATGATGAGTATGAGACATGGGCAATGAAGATGGAGTATTGGATCCAAAACAATGATCATAATCTTTGGAACATCATCCTAATAGGGAACAACAAGAAGAAGACAGGAAGAGACTCAAAAGGCAACATCATAATTCTTCCTCCTGTCTCTGCAGAAGAACATGTTGCTATTCAAAGGAAACTAAAGCAAGAACTTTGCTCCTTCAGTCACTCCCAGAAGATCACATGGCTGACTTTCATCACCTAGATGATGCTAGAGACATCTGGATAGCTATTAAAGTCAGGTTTGGAGGGAATGATGAGTCTAAGAATATGAGAAAGTCTATGCTGAAGTAGGAGTTTCAGGAATTCAAGGTTTCTGAATCTGAAGGCTTGCATAAAGGATATGACAGGTTTTAGAAGATTTTGAGCCAACTAAATCAATTACAGGCTAAACCAAACAATCAAGATTGCAATGTCAAGTTCTTGAGGGCATTGCCTCCTTCTTGGTCACAGGTTTCCATCACTCTTAAGGCAAAGGGTGGTCTTTATTACTTGAGCTTTGATGACCTATACAATAAGCTCAAGACACTTGAGATTGATATCAAGGGAGGCTCAAGTAACAACTCCACTCCTCTATTGTAATAACAAGCCAACATATGCTGATCACCCAAGCTCATCACCATCCACCACATACTCCTCTGCTGTACCAAGATCACAATCAAGTTCTGGCAATATAATGGAAAATATTCTTCATTATTTTGTTACTGAAAGTGAGCCACAACAACAGCTTGCTTATGAAGACTTTGATCAAATTGATAAGCTGGACTTGGAAGAATTGGATATCAAATGGCAAATGGCCATGCTTTCAGTGAAAGTGGAGAGGTTTAAAAAGAAGGATGTAAGAAGGATCCAATTCAACAAGAATGAATTAGCATGGTTTGACAAGAAGAAGGCCAGATGCTACAAATGCTTTTAGCTAGGTCACTTTGCAAGGGAATGCAGTGGAAAGATGTTGGATGATAAGTCAAGATACTCTGCATGCAAGTCTAAAGAAGTAAACACAGAGGAGAGCAAGGCCATGATATCTGTTGATTCCATGGTGGATTGGACAGATCATGAGGAGGAGCAGGAGGAAAGTGGTGCTGCTAAGATATATAGTATGATTGTTGATGCAGGGAATAAAGAGGAGCTAGTTGAGGAATTTGCTCTGATGGGGGTCACATCACTGGTACAAAATTGTCCTTTTGGTTGTCATAATAATTATGCTGAACTTAAAAAAGAATTTGATGATGTAGAGTCCCAATATAAAGAGTACTATATACAGGTTCAAGCCTACAAAAGTACCCTTCAAACTTTGGAAAAATAAAAGGCTTGGTACCAATCAAATCAATTAGCATATGAGGAAAAGATAAGGCTTTTGGAAAGAGATTTAGAAAACACTTCTAATTTACTAAAGTATTATGAAAGTGTTAATAATAAGGTGTCTTTAGAGAAATAGGATTTGCAGGCTAGGCTAGATGCTACTTTGGCCAGGTTTAATAAGTGGCAGGAATCACCAAAGAATTTAGATAGATTGATTAATAGTTCTATGACTGTAAAATCTAAGATTGGGCTAGGATACAAGGATCATATAGGGCCAGATGAAGAGTATTATCCTGATATGCCAAGTATTTTTGACCCTACCCCTGAGGATGAAAATTATCAATCTCCTGTTAAGTTTATTAAAGAAGGAGGAATGAATGTAGTTCCTCCACCAATAACATGAAAATTTATGCCTAGTCCTGACCACACAGATTTGATGAATCACAAATGACCTATGGTAAAAAGTCAAAAGACTTACCTGACACTAATTCTGAAACTAATGACTTTGCCTCATGTGATTCAAGTGACAAGTCTTTCTCACCCAAGTCTGATGACTTCTCCACTAGAGTAGCTGATGTTGAACCCAAGCCAAAGATGGTTACTTTAGAAACAAAATTGTCTTTTTTCTTTCATTCTGTTCAAGACAATTTTGTTTCTAGTTCTGTTTTTGATAAGTTTTTGTGTAATAAACAAGGTTGTGTTAAGAACAAGTCTTTTAAGAATAATCATGTATTGTGTGTGGTAGTAAATTCCATCTTATTAAAGATTGTGATTATTATGAGAAAAAGATGGGTGCTTACAATGGCCAACAGGGATCTAGACCTATGTAGAAAAATGTTGATAAGATTCCTCCTTTTATCCCTCAAGCAACACATAAAAGGCCTGGCAAAGCTACCTTTCCTACTGGTAGTGTAAATCAACCAGCATCTGTTTCTACTGGTAGGCATTCTAGACCAGCATCTGTTCCTGCTCGTATGTCAGTTTCTGCTTGTAGTTCTTTTTCTACTGGTAGAAGGAACTTCTATCCAGTTTTTGCTGGTTGGAGAAAAAGTGTTGCTAGACCCATGAACAGACCTACAAGCTTTTACTTTCAGAATTACTATAGGCCTGTTACTAATGACCAAATACATATGGGGGGGGGGGGAAGATGGGAAACTGATGTTAAGTCCTCAGCTGGTTGTTCTTGGAAACAAACTAGACCATATTTGAAAAAGGGATCCAAGAACAATGGTAGATCTCATCAATCTACATGGTTTAATTCTTACTGATCCACAAGGCAGGCCCAAGTCAGTCATGGCTTAGGTCTCCCATAGAAATTAATGTTGTTGTATTTCTTTTGTTGTAGGAAAATCCTCTTTTACATAAAGATTTAGGTATTGTAGATAGTGGTTGTTCTAGAAGCATGACAGGAAATAGAGAAAAGTTGGATGACTTTGTGCCAATTAGAGGAGGCACTGTGACTTTTGGTGGAGGAGATGGTAAGATTACAGGCAAAGGAACAATTAGGACTTCCAAGCAGGATTTTGAGAATGTGTATTATGTGAAAGAGCTGCAAAACTTTAATTTGTTCTCTGTTTCACAAATTTGTGATAAAAAGAACAGTGTCCTCTTCACAGATACTGAGTGTCTTGTGCTTGATAAGGATTTCAAGTTGGCTGATGATAGTCAGGTTCTACTTAGGGTTCCAAGACACAACCTCTACAGCTTCAACTTAAGTGAACTCCAGCCTGAAGGAAAGATAACTTGTTTGGTGGAAAGGCATCCTTGGATGAATCTATAAAATGGCATAGAAGGATGGCTCATGTGAATTTCAAAACCATCAACAAGTTGGCTAACAATGGATTGGTCAAAGGGCTTCCTCCCAAACTCTTCACAAATGAGCACAATTGTGTTGCATGCAACAAAGGGAAGCAACAAAAAGCATCTTATAAGGCCATTACTGTTGTGAGCACCATTACTGAACCACTTCAGTTACTTTGCATGGATATTTTTGGTCCTACTTCCATCAGAAGCATTGATCACAAGTACTATTGCTTGGTCATAACAGATGATTTTAGCAGTTTGTTGGGTTTTCTTTTTGGGATCTAAGGATGAAACCTATCATGTGATTAGGGACTTTATTGCCTTAGTAGAAAACCATCTAAATAAAAAGGTTAAAGCCAAAAGGTGTGACAATGGGACAGTGTTTAAGAATTCTAAATTAATAGAACTCTGTGGCACAAAGGGGATTAAAAGGGACTATAGTAATGCCATAACTCCACAACAAAATGGGGTTGCTGAAAGGAAGAATATGACCCTTATAGAAGCAGCAAGATCAATGTTGGCTGATTCTAAGTAACCTACCATGTTTTGGACTGAAGTAGTTAGCACTGCTTGTTATGTTTTGAATAGGGTTTTGATAACAAGTCCTCATCACAAAACACCCTACGAACTTTTATGTGGGAAGGTTCCCACCATCAGTCACTTTAAACCTTTTGGTTGTCATGTGACCATTCTTAACACCAGTGACCAATTGGGAAAATTTGAAGGAAAAGCAGATGAAGGGTTTATAGTTGGGTATTCTGCACAAAGTAAGGCCTATAGAGTATACAATCTGTCTGCCAAGAAGATTGAAGAGCCACTCAATCTGAGATATCTTGAGGAGAAGCCTAATGTTCAGGGTACAGGTCATGGATGGTACTTTGATCTTGATTATTTAACTGAAACATTAGGTTATACTAGATTCAAAGCTAATCAACCTGTAGGTACACAAGATGTTAACACTAGCAATGCAGGTACTCAAGATGATGACTCTGACTCTGAGTGTGATGAACAAACCATAGTTGTTCTTTCTTTTCCTTCTAACCAATTTTCAGGTACTGGGTCAAAGATGCTTCTGAAAGTGATTCAGGTTTTGCAGAAGACCTTGTTAGGCTTCAAAGACAAGAACATGAGGCCAAGGAAACAGCTGAAAAGTTTGGTTTTAAGTTTTCAAAAGACACTGAGGAACTCCTAAGACAAGCAGCTATTGAAGCCCGCAGGAACCTGGATTCTGCTGGTAGTGTTACACTTCCTGCTGATAGTGCATCACTTCCTGCTGATAGTGTTACTCTTTCTGCTGGTCAAGCCAATACTGCTGGTAACGACAAACTTCCTGCTGATGTATCTGTTTTTGCTGCTCATTCCTCCACTCCATCAGTTCAATCATTGGGATTTGATGAACCTCCTCCAAGATATCCAAGCCCTTCTGATCTTGGAAATACACTCACTTCCAGTTCTGAGTTGGAAGGTATTCATCATCAACCAAGTACATGCATATTCACCTCCTCCTCATATGATGATGACTTTAGTCCAACTCTCAATAACCTATCTTCTACTGTTGAAGTAAATCCTGTTGCTACTAAGAGGATAAACACTGTTCATCCTCAATCCTTGATACTTGGAGATCCTACCTCAATAGTTCAAACAAGAAACAAGGTGAAGCAGTCCAAGTTTGTTGAACAGGCTTTTCTCAGTTACATTCTTGATCAGAAAAGGAACAATCATATAGACTTTCAACATTGCCTCTTTGCTTGTTTTCTGTCTCAAATTGAACCAAGCAGTGTTGCACAAGCTCTTGAAGATCCAAGTTGGGTAGAAGCTATGCAAGAAGAAATGCACCAGTTCGTGATTCAAAATGTGTGGAAACTTGTGCTTTTGCTTGATGGGAAAACAACAATTGGGACTAAATGGATCTTAAAGAACAAAAAGGATGCTAGAGGTATTATAGTGAGGAATAAAGCTATGTTATTTACTCAAGGCCATAGGCAAGAAGAAGGTATTGACTGTGATGAGGTATTTGCTCTAGTGGCTAGAGTTGAAGCCATTAGATTGTTTTTAACTTTTGCATCCTATATGGGATTTATTGTATATCAAATGGATGTGAAGAGTGCTTTCATGTATGGAAAGATTGAAGAAGAAGTATATTTGACTCAGCCAAGGGCTTTGTGGACCCACTGAATCCAAAAATGGTCTACAAAGTGGAAAAAGCACTTTATGGACTTCATCAAGCACCAAGGGCCTGGTATGCAAGATTGTCTACTTTTCTCTTGCATCATGGATATAGAAGAGGTGCTATTGACAAGACCCTCTTCATCAAGAAGAACTCAAGAGATATCATCCTTGTTCAGGTTTATATGGATGATGAGGCGAAAAATGAACCACTTTTAGGGGGTCATTTAAGCCCGGAATTGAATTTATTTGATCAAATATTGCCCTAAATCGTTCCTTTTGTGATTTTAGGTACTTTGGGAGTGAAATCTGGAAAAGAAGGCATTTTGGACGTTTTTGGAGCATAAAAGTGAAGAAAACGGCAAAGTCTCAATTTTCCTTGCTGGGAACAGTAGGTGACGGCATCAAGAAGGAATTTCTGACGGCGTCAAGAGTAAATTTCATGACTTTCCATAACGACCCAGTACAGATTTGACGGCGTCACGAAGTAGGGCGTCAAGAGTAAAATGCATGACGGCCTGGAAAATGCTAATACATGACGGCGTCAAAAGTAGATCAAGGCAGTCCGAGAAGTATTTCGGCGGAGAGATGACGGCGTCACAAAATTTGTATTGACGCCGTCAGACCCTATTTCCTATATATAGTTTTCTAATTTTCACATTAAAAAGGGAGGAGTTTTGGAGAAACCCTAGGTCCGAACTTAAGACGAATTTTACAGGTTTTTCAAGGGTTCTCAGCCCTTGATCCCTTTCATGTGTAATTAAGATAAGTGTTCTTTTAATTCAATCAATATGTCTATGTGTTGGTTGTCTATATCTTGTTCTTGTCTTAATTCCATCATGCTAGGCTAGATCTATCTTGTGTTTGCTTGGATCTAATGAAACCTAGATGTTAATTATGTGTTGATTACTTGTTTATGGTTGTATTGGATGAATGATTTCGATGTTAGGCTTAAGAAAACTGGAAGATCTCCAATTGGTAACATGCTTGAACGTCTTAAGAAACATGAACCGATGTGCACTAGGTTTTATTGGTTGTATTTACTGCATGAGTAATTTCTAATGATCCCATGTTAGGAGTTTTTAACGGCTCGACATAGGAGTGAAGTAGGCACTCATAGGATTGGGGAAGTAAGTGCGCCACCCCATGAATGGTATTAAGGAATACAATCCGTCATCCACGCAACTATAACAAGTAATTAACGTGTAAAATATGTCTAGGGAGTAGTGAAATCTAAGTAAACACATTTTCTCCACTTATTGCTCACAACTTTAGTATAATTTAGTTTTATTTTCATTTTTAGTATTTTATTTTGATTGCATCTTAGTATTGGGTTAGTTGACTAGCAACTAATTCCGCCCAAATCATTCAAACCCGAGATTTTTACTTTCTTTCTAAAAAATATAAAAACACAAAAATAATCTTCCATCATCTTTAGCACTAGTAATTAGGTTTTCTAATCCTAGCGACACTATTCCTAGCTGAACGATCAATCCCCCGGTACTTGTCACTATACTATACTACAACGATCAGGTACACTTCCTGGTGGGGGTTGTAAGCTTCTCAAGATCCCTTGAGAGGTAAAGCCTGGTGCGATTCCCACGTATCAAGTTTTTGGCGCCGCAGCCCGGGGAATAGTTATTGTCTAGGTTAGAATTTCTTTTTATTAGGTCTACTTGCTAGATTCCTTTCTAGTAAGATTTTATTTTTATTTTTAGGTTTCTTTAGTCTATCTTAATTCTTTGTGTCTTTGTTCGTAACTCTTCACCACCCGACACCATGGACAACGGGAACATCTTTGAACCCGTCATCCAACCACTACAAAACCCACCACTAGAACCCCTTAGGCCCCGAACCTTAGGAGAGTATTCCCGACCTAGCCACCAAGGCTATCGAAACACCATTGAGCTCACCGGAGCCAATGTTACCCCCTTGCGATCCGACACCATCCGGTTGGTGCAAAGCGGATGTGCATTCCATGGACTTCGTTCCGAAGATCCAAATCAACATCTTAAGGACTTCCTTAAAATCGTAGATTCTATAGACCTAAGTGTTGAAACTAGAGAGACTACCCGATTACGCCTATTCCAATTCTCTCTACGGGATCAAGCTAGTCAATGGCTTGAGCGTTTACCCGCGGGATCCATCACCACATGGGATGATCTCACCACTCGTTTCCTTGCTCAATTTTTCCCATCAGGGAGAACTACTAAGCTTAGAAATGAAATCTTGATGTTCCAACAACGTCAAGGTGAAACTCTTTATGAAGCATGGACTCGTTTCAAGGACTTACTCCAAAAAGTCCCTCATCGTGGCATAGATCTTTGGCTCCAAGTCCAAATCTTTTATGACCATATCGATCTCTCCACGAGGCGAACCATTGACCAATCGGCCGGTGGTAAGCTACGTGATCTAAGTGCGGAACAATCATGGGAACTCATAGAAGATCTTGCTCTCTATGACAACGAAAGTTGGAATGATCCCCGTGATTTGAACAAAACGATCAAGGCAATATCTTTGCCTTTGAACAACTCTAGCACTCCCGACCGTAGGATCATGGAACTTGAGGACCAAGTCAAGTTTCTCATGAAATCCTACGAAGCTCCCAAGCCTTCAAGCCAAGTGAATAAAATCACTTCTTCATGCGAATTATGTAGTGGTCCCCACGACACTTTTGATTGTGTGGAACTCCCCGAAACAGCTTTTGCGGACTACCCATCCTCGCGTACCGACGAAGCGGGAGATAAGTGGTACACTTTCAAGCCCGAGCCAAACACTTACGGTGATTCATACAACCCCTCTTGGAAAAATCACCCAAACCTTAGGTGGAAACAAAATCAACCCAATTCTTCCAATCCGCCTAATCGTTATCAACCAAACGGTCCACCCTCCAACCGTACTTTCAACAACAATCCTTTCAACAACTATGGTAGTACCAACAATCTTGAAGGATTGATGTCAAAATTCATGGCATCTCAAGAAGCTCGCATATCTAAGTTTGAAGCCGATTTCAAACAAAAGCAAAGAGAGATGACCACCAAAATTGACGCATTATTGAAAGTCCTCAATGACCGAGAAATGGGAGCACTCCCAAGCGACACGGTCAAGAATCCAAAACTAAACGTTAATTCCATATCTTCAGTTTTGTCACCCACCTCGTGTCCACAATACTACTCGGTTAAATCAACGAGCACGTGTTTCAAACAAAACCAAATTCTTCAAAAGGACCAACCAAATAAAACACCCAAAGTAGAACCGGTCAAAAGTATAGTTGAAACACCTCCTACGCAAGACCTTGACGATGAATTCAAGGAACTTCACCTTGAACGCCCCGTCATTGATGTCTTAGCCCGTGCTCCCTACTATAGTGCCCTCCTAGAGAAATATGAGAAGTTTAAACTAGGTAAAAATGGGACCGCCTTCGTTCAAAACAAGTTGCCTAAAAAGCTTGATGATCCGGGTATATTTGTTTTGCCTTGTAAGATAGGAAGATCCGAAGCTTTCGACACACTAGCCGATTTAGGGTCAAGCCTCAACTTGATTCCCTTATCCTTATTCACAACTTTTAAGCTAGGAAAGTTAGAAGAAACGGAGGTTTTGATAGGTCTAGCGGATGGAAGTATTGCCCACCCGGTCGGTATGATTAAGGATGTAGTTGTTCACATAGGAAAATTAACTATCTTAGCGGATTTTCATGTCCTAGACATGGTTAGTGACACTACATGCCCATTATTGGTAGGAAGAGGATTTTTAGCAACCGCTAGTGCCATGATAGATTGTAAGGAGTCTAAGATAGCGGTAGGTGAAGGTGATACTTGGTCGGTGTACGATGTTAAGAAACATAGTTATGATTGTGATGATGAACCAACACCGCATTGGGTAGAGATAAATAGGAGACCATCTAGATATGGACCTTGGATAGAAAGGAACTTTATAGGACCTCAATGCGTATTCTATCTAGAAAAAGATTTTGTTGAGAAGACACATTCGGTGGAACAACTCATAGCTAGAGATGAGGAGCTAGACCCCTTTGAGGACCCCTTAGTCTTTAGAAAGATGATTGAGTTCTTGAGCGTAATGCCTATTAATATAGAGATGAATAAGTGGAAAAGAGATGGAGATAAGTGTAAATGGAGGTGGGACAAACCACCTAAAGAAGGAGACGGATCATGGCACATGAGGATGACTTTGTATGATCCGGATGGAGAGATGTTTGAAAGGTCATACCATACTAAGGAAACCGATAGAAAGTTGAAACCTAAGTTTGATCCCAAAGATGTCCTCAATGAGGAACTCACCCGTATAACGTAGTAACCCATGACCTTGAGTCTAGCTACAAGACTCGTAAATAAAGAAAAATGCTTCTTGGGAGGCAACCCATGCTTTGTGTGATTTTCATTTTATTTGTTTGTTTGTTTGTTATTTGCTTCCGTATGCATGCTTTATTTTTATTGTTGGTAGATCATGTTTCTCAATTAAAAAGTGGAAATACTTTACTTTGTTGTTTTGGCCTAGTCTTAACTCCACCTAAAGGTATTTTTGCAAAAGATAAGTGTAAGGGGAAACCCCAAATATGTTTTTAAGAAACAAGCCGATCATGATTCTCCACAATATTAAATGAACATGTGTATTCGTATTTGTTAGAGTCAAATGCTTGTATTGAGTCATAATGAAGTTTTGCAGGATTTTCCAGGAAGTAGGACCAAGTTTTTCCAGAAATTTTCCGGAAACTTAACATAAGAATTTCTGCAGGTCAATCCTGACGGCGTCACGAGTTTACTCTTGACGGCGTCACGGGTAAAAAAAAAATCTGGAAATTTTATCAGTTTTGTTTTTCTAACGGAGTCTTGTGGTTTTTGTGAATTATTAAGTTTTATAATCTCCAGGAAATCTGCAAACTTCATTCCACAAGCATTATATCTTACTTTGTTTTCTAGGATTTAGTAACTTATATAGGATGCCGCCGATTTTATACGAGGTTGTCTTGTCTATTTTCTCAGGATTTACAGGTTATGTATAACAAGCAGATGATTTATATTCTGGAAGGGAAGCTTTGATTGTTCATTTTCTTGGAGGAAGATTTAACCTGGCCACCCTATTATCCATACCGAGCGAATCAGGGGAGTATTTGATTTCATTTGTTTTACTTATTTCACTTTTACGTTCTTTACTTGAACATTGGGGACAATGTTCATCTTAAGTGTAAGGGGAGGGTAAAAAGATGATACCTTACATATGCACTTTCACTTGAGTTTGTTTTGTTTAATGGTAGATGTGTAACAAAACTATGAGAAATACTTGTTAGTGCAATTTTAGCGCCAAATTTAAATTTTTTTACAACATTTAGGAGTGAAACTTTAGCCATAGCAAGCGTCTCATGGATAGGAGATTGTATGACTAGCACATAACCGTATATTCAGAAAAAAATTTCCTCCCAAATATGTGAGGTTCGCCTTTAGATTTGATAGGAAAAGCATTTACTATTAGTGCTTATGAGTGTACCTGTAGCATTTAGATTCTAGAACTTGCGTTAGTGATGCATCCCGAGACCGCTAGTGAGACTACATTCGTGTAGTAGGATTTACTACATGATAAGAGGCATTAGGATCACCCTTGTGTTAAACCCGTATTACAATTACTTGACCATTTAAGTCATATTACTTGACTACTTAAGTCAACTAATTTTTCCCACACCCTTAGCGTTGTACTCATTTTTAGTACACGAAACCCCTAGTACACCTCTCCGAGCCTATCTTTTCGTTTCTAACTTTAAGCATCTTACTTAAAGGAAGAATTTGTTACACCCCACTTAAATGTACAACCAAATCGCCTTAGCCTTCCGTGTATGCGCTCATTTTTAGTGCATTATTGTTATTTGTTAAACCCTAAGTTACCTATCTAATTGATTACATGGTTGCTAAGTCGAGTCATATCCTTGTACATATTGTTTTGGAACGATTGGGACTCATGGGTAAAGTACTTATTTTATGGAGTAATGGGGAAGAACATCATATATTACCCCCATATGTACGTTAATCTTAAAAGTACTCCAAGTGTTTTGATTTTCTTAATTCGAGTCATTAGATTAGTTTATTGTAAAGTATGCAAAGATTCAAGTGTAAGGGGAATATTCATCCCCTATGATGTATTATTTTGGATGGTAGGGTAAGAGTGTATGCAAAAAAAAAAAAAAAAATAAAAAAAAATAAAAAAAAAAAAGAGAAAAAACATACGGACTACCATTCCGTTTCGTTCCATGTTCTTTTTATGTTTTTGTTATTTTTCATTTATTAGCTTAAGTCGAATCTAGTCTTGGCTTAGCAACGCCATGTTGTACATGTAATTAACTAAGATTGTTAACTCGCCACCAGTAAAAACTGCCTTTATCCAACAAAACCGTGTATTTCATATCCCTACACCTAACATTACAACCCTTTGAAAGACCTCTTTGATAGTTTATCCTAGGTGCTTACGCCATGTGGTGGAGGTTTGATCCTTTCCCAAGCCTATGGTAATCTATTTTGCTATGACAGGTAGTGAGAGATATCTTCCGTTTCCATATTATAATTTATACTTTATTACACCCGAGAGATGTGAGTGTCTAAACACTATTTGTGAGGTGCTTGTGTATGACCTCCGTGCTTGTCTATTGGTCTTTAGTGGAATGATTATTTGTTGTAATTACTTTTATATTAGTGTTAAATGACCCCTAACTTGTATTTTGAGTAGAATAAAAGCGCATTTGCTTGAGGACAAGCAAATCTCAAGTGTAAGGGTATATGATGAGGCGAAAAATGAACCACTTTTAGGGGGTCATTTAAGCCCGGAATTGAATTTATTTGATCAAATATTGCCCTAAATTGTTCCTTTTGTAATTTTAGGTACTTTGGGAGTGAAATCTAGAAAAGAAGGCATTTTGGACCTTTTTGGAGCATAAAAGTGAAGAAAACGGCAAAGTCTCAATTTTCCTTGCTGGGAACATTAGGTGACGGCGTCAAGAAGGAATTTATGACGGCGTCAAGAGTAAATTTCATGACTTTCCATAACGACCCAGTACAGATTTGACGGCGTCACGAAGTAGGGCGTCAAGAGTAAAATGCATGACGGCCTGGAAAATGCTAACACATGACGGCGTCAAAAGTAGATCAAGGCAGTCCGAGAAGTATTTTGGCGGCGAGATGACGGCGTCACTAAATTTGTCTTGACGCCGTTAGACCCTATTTCCTATATATAGTTTTCTAATTTTCACATTAAAAAGGGAGGAGTTTTGGAGAAACCCTAGGTCCGAACTTAAGACGAATTTTACAGGTTTTTCAAGGGTTCTCAGCCCTTGATCCCTTTCATGTGTAATTAAGATAAGTGTTCTTTTAATTCAATCAATATGTCTATGTGTTGGTTGTCTATATCTTGTTCTTGTCTTAATTCCATCATGCTAGGCTAGATCTATCTTGTGTTTGCTTGGATCTGAAACCTAGATGTTAATTATGTGTTGATTACTTGTTTATGGTTGTATTAGATGAATGATTTCGATGTTAGGCTTAAGAAAACTGGAAGATCTCCAATTGGTAACATGCTTGAACGTCTTAAGAAACATGAACCGATGTGCACTAGGTTTTATTGGTTGTATTTACTGCATGAGTAATTTCTAATGATCCCATGTTAGGAGTTTTTAACGGCTCGACATAGGAGTGAAGTAGGCACTCATAGGATTGGGGAAGTAAGTGCGCCACCCCATGAATGGTATTAAGGAATACAATCCATCATCCACGCAACTATAACACGTAATTAACGTGTAAAAGATGTCTAGGGAGTAGTGAAATCTAAGTAAATACATTTTCTCCACTTGTTGCTCACAACTTTAGTATAATTTAGTTTTATTTTCATTTTTAGTATTTTATTTTGATTGCATCTTAGTATTGGGTTAGTTGACTAGCAACTAATTCCGCCCAAATCATTCAAACCCGAGATTTTTACTTGCTTTCTAAAATATATAAAAACACAAAAATAATCTTCCATCATCTTTAGCACTAGTAATTAGGTTTTCTAATCCTAGCGACACTATTCCTAGCTGAACGATCAATCCCCCGGTACTTGTCACTATACTATACTACAACGATCAGGTACACTGCCTGGTGGGGGTTGTAAGCTTCTCAAGATCCCTTGAGAGGTAAAGCCTGGTGCGATTCCCACGTATCAATGGATGACATCATCTTTGGTTCCATGAAAGAGGCTTGGTGTAGGGAATTTGAGGTTTTAAGGAAGAGTGAGTTTGAGATGAGTGCCATGGGTGAGCTTACATTTTTCCTGGGCTTACAGGTCAAGCAGAAGCCTGATGGGATATTCATCAGCAAAGAAAATTATGTTCAGGACATACTTAAGAAGTTTGATTTAGAAAGTGTGAGAACTGCAACAACTCCATTTGAAGCTCCAAAGCCTAAATCCAAGAATGAACTAGATGATCCTGTTAATGTTCATCTATACAGATCAATGATTGGTTCTCTTATGTACTTGACAACTTCTAGGCTTGATATCATGTTTGCAGTAAGTGCCTATTCAAGGCATTAACTAACACCTTTGACTTCCCACTTGAATGCTGTGAAGAAGATCTTCAAGTATCTTAAAGGCCAACCTAAACTTAGTCTTTGGTATCCTAGAGATTCTCTTTTTGTGTTGGAAGCCTACATTGATAGTGACTATGCTGGTGCAAATTTTGATAGAAAATCTACAACTGGGGGTTGTCAGTTTTTGGGTAGGAGATTGATCTCTTGAAAATGCAAGAAGCAGACCATTGTGGCTACATCTTCTACTGAGGCAGCGTATGTTGCTGTTGCTAGTTGTTGTGGTCAGGTACTTTGGATACAAAGTCAGTTGTTAGACTATGGGTTCAACTTTATGAACACTAAAATCTTTATTGATTACCAAAGTACTATTTGCATTGTTAAAAACCTATTTTTTCATCAAAGAACAAAGCACGTTGAGATTAGGCACCATTTTATTAGAGCTGCAAATGAGAAACATTTAATTCAGGTGCTTAAAATCCACACAGATGACAATGTGGCTGATTTATTAACTAAGGCTTTTGATGGACCTAGGTTTAATCATTTAGTGGTTCACATTTGGTCAATCCTTGAAGTGCAGTGATTGAGGGGAGGCATAAGCCTAAGGGGAGGCTTATTGTTATATATTTGTGTACACTAACCATTATGTTTTAGTTTGTTTTGTGTATTTTGTCTAACTTTGTTTTGCAGATGTTAGTTTCTTATTGCTGCTGGTATAATTGGGACAAATCAGTTTAAACAAGAGCAAAGAACTTTTATTTTGTTCATTCTTAAACAGCTTGCAGTCATCAGATGCAAATTACAAAACATCAGTTCCAATACATCCAAAGCCTAAAATAGCAAACAAAACTACCCCACAACCACATACCCTAAACTCCTCTTCCCTTTCCCCTTAAAGTCAGACATGATCTTGTGGATTCCCCTCTCCTTGATTGAATTACATACCTGCTGATTCGGAAGTCCGAGCACTTGTTTGCCTGGTTTTGGACGTGGTTGGGGGTTCACAAGAACCGAGCTTGTCCCCATTGATGACACATCCTTCTCAATTTCCCTTGTTAGTATGACTGCTAATGGAGGTGACTGAGTTTTCTCATCATCATCAAAATGATAGCTTGAAACAAAACTCGGAATAGAGTGTAGATCAGAGGAGCTTGAATCAAACACATAGGGTGGAGGAGTAGGAAGGTCAGCAGAGGAAATTGCCTCTTGGGCTTTCTTCTTTGACTTATTGCTCCCTAAGGTTGAGGCATTTGGAGGAACGTAGTTATTCCATCCTGATGATGCTGATGAAGAATCGAAAGATATGTCGATGATATCAGGCTTGGCATTCATTGTTGGTTTTGATGATTAGGGATTTGACGATTTTATGTTGTGTTTGGGTTGTGGTTAGATCCTTTTAAAGACTCTTTCAACCCTAAACTTCCTTGAGACTGTAACTGACATTAAATGTTGTTTGGTAATTTGGTTTCTGCTAGTTGACTGTTGTTTCCAGTGGTAGAGTAATTGTCTTGCTGACAGATTCTCATTGCTGCTGGTTGACTATTTTTCTTCTGGTGATGTGTGGTTTCTGCTAGTAGTGCATTTCGTTTCTGCTGGTTGACTAATTTCCCCTAATTGACTTTTGTTTCTGTTGGTAACGAGGAAATTGGGTATACTTGGAAATTGACTCAAATTTAAATTGGTCAAAGATTTTGCGCGATATACTTGCCGTTTGCTTTGCAAATTAGGTAAATTTGACAAATCATTACTTGTTTCCTCACAATCGCACAACATACCCATTTCACCTCTCATTTACATCCAACCTCATTCCTACTCTCGACACTCTCCCAATCCTTACTTCCTTCTCAACAATGGCGAATTTGGTGTACAAAGAAGATCACAACAAGGTGGCGTTTCTGGGTAAACCAAAAGGGAAGTGACCTTTATCATCCTATTGTTGACTTTTTGTCAAGGTCAAACTTAAGGTATTCATTAACACACTATCCACCAGTTGTTTATGACTCCATGGTAAAGCAGTTCTGGGCTACTGCCCAAGAAAGGACTCTTGAGGGTCGACCCCATAAGATTGTGGCCACCATTGATGGCCAAGAATACATTATTTCTGAATTCTCTGTTAGGGCTGGCCTTCAATTAAATGATGAGGGTGGGTTATTAAATTTTCATGAGAAAGAGACTTTAAAAGGTATGGCTACAATTCATTACCCTACAGATGGTACTTTTACCTTTTTCAAAAATAGGTTTACTCCTCAATGGAGGTTTCTTATCCACACCCTTCTTCAGTGCATTAGTCCAAAATCGGGGGGTTGGGATCAATTTGCAAGTGCTTTGGCCTCTAGCCTTATTTTCCTCTCTGATGGGAGGTCTTATAACTGGTCTAGGTATATATTTGAGGGGATGGTTGGGAATATTGGGGCAAAGAAGAATAAATTTCTCATGTACCCCAGTTTTCTACAGATGATTTTAGGTATACAGACCACTGACCATTCACCTATACACATGGTTAGGCTGATTGCTAAGTTATTTGCCTCAATGAAGACCAATTTTGTGGGGGAACATAGGCCTTTAAAGCCTGCCATGTTGCCAAGAGGAGATGAAGGTGCTGGTGCAGCAAATGCTGCTGGTGGTCCTATACCACCCGGATCTGGTGTATCATAAGAGATTTGCCTTTTCTATTGATTCCTATGGATTGGATCCAAAACAATTCTTGACAACACCTGCTCCTGCTGGTGGTGACATCCTACTTCCTTCTCCTGATGCTGTTGTTGGCAATATACCTTCACCTACACCTGCTGTACTTGAGCCTAATCCTCTACCACCACCAAGGGATCCAACACCAAGTCCTGCTAGGGAGACTTTTTAGGGTGCCACTAATAATGGTGGCGATTTTTATGTTTCTCCTACCAGGTCCAATGAAACTCCTAACACCACAGGTCAACCTATTGGTGGGGTTGAGGATCCTGATACTCTCACTAGCATGTCTACTTTTGTCAACAGGTGTTTGCATAAGATTGAGGAATTGGAAAAAGATCTAAAGGACACAAAACAGACTCTTGGAACTGCTGTTCTCACATTGATCAAAAGAGTCAAGAAATTGGAGGATCAACTAAAGAACAAGAAGACCAAGGTTGTGGTCTCTAACTCTGAAGATGACAAGGCTGCACCTAAGGAGCATTTTGACTTGGATGGCCTTTATATGTTGGCTAGTGCAAATACTGAGGCTGCTGATTTTGACATGGGTGCCAATGTTCAACCTACTACTGACCAAGAGCCAGATATCACTATAGTGTCCTATTCTAGAAGGACACGTCTACATAGGCTTAGGAGGAAATCAGGGGGATCATCTTTTGAAACCTACAAGTTAAATATTTCTACAACTAGTAGAGATGTTCCTGCTGGTAGTTCTTCTATTACTGCTGGTAGTGCTCCCATACCTGCTCCTATTCCTTCTGGTGTTCCTCTTGGTGTCGTTCCTGCTGCTAACATTGCCATTCCTACTATTGGTTCTATTAATGATGAGGTTCATGCTGTTACTGTTTTTGCTAATGTTCCATCTGGTGGATCATCTATTCCTATTATTCCTATTACTGCTCTTCATAGTGATGTTTCCTATACTCCTATTAACAAAGGGAAATCTCCAATGGTTGAAGAGGAACCTCATGTCAAACATAGGACCAAAAGGCAAATAGAGGAAGATAGACTTGGTGAAGAGTATGCACAACAATTGCATGCTGAGGAGTTAGCAAATGTGGCCAGGCAACAAGAAGAATTGATAATACAAGAAGAATTAGCCAGGACAATTCAAGATGATCTACACAGGGATGAGGCTCAAGAGCCTAGCAGCTTATCTACACAAAGAAAGCAACAATTGGACTCTGCTTCTTTGTTATATAATGAGACTGATTGGCTCAACATTCTGGCTAAAGTTGCTACTAATGCTTCTCTCACTAAGGATCTCTTAGGTGATGATGTTACAGAAGAGAATTTACCTGCAAAGTTGGCTGAATTAATAAGGAAGAAGCAATAAGCTCTGGCTGAGAAACTTGCTAAGGAGAAAAGAGATAGACCTATGACACAAGCTCAGCAGAGGGAATACATGCAAAACTTTATGAAAAATCAAAGTTTAGTTGTGTACAATACAGGATGGAGTATGGCCCAAGTTAAGAGGTTCACAAATGCACAACTTATAGAGAAATTTGAGAGGATTTAGAGGTCACTTTACAATGATGGGATCCTGAATCTTAAAAAGACCGTGCTTAGATCTAAACCTGTCTTAGAAGAACCCACTCCTAAGAGATTTAAGTCTACTACTTCTGATGCTTCAGATGTTGATGGTGCATCCTCTACACAGGATGATATCCCAATTACTCCTTCTGCTGATCCTTTTTCTAATGATGGTGGTCATGTTCATTCTCCTTCCATTCTAACTCAGGTGGATGATTCTTCTATTCCAAGTGATGTTGCTGTTGATTCTTCTGTTCAAGATGGTTCGGCTAAAGTACCCACACCTGAGGCACCAAATGAACCAACATCTACAGTACCAACACCTCTTGATGCACATATTTCTGCTGATGAACCCAATCCCATTGATGTGCTCAATCCTGCTAGTGAACCATCTGTTTCTGCTGAAGCTACACCTGGAGATTATATTCCTTCTGGTTCTACTCCTAGTGTTTCTCCTTCTTCTACACGGACAAGAAAGAAGACTGCAGCTCGGAAACGTGCTTCTGTCCCTGTCACATAGATGGATGATCAGGATTTGCTTAAGTTTGACTCTGAAAGTGAACCTGAGGAAGATCCACCTATGGTTTGGACTGTTGTTACTGGTTGGAGGCTTATTTCTACTCCTGTGGGGGATTATAATGCTTTACACAAGATTGATGGTTTCATCTAACATTTTTCCTATCTTAGGGAAATTTTGCATTTGGTGGATAAGCAAGACTTGATTGCCCTATATGGTTATGTGGTTGCACATTATAGACATCACACAGCTACTGGAGTTGGTCTAATATTATGGGGTGATTTGAAAGTCTTGATGGATTCTATTGTTGGGGGTACTACTGTTTATGTGTGGAAACCTCAAGATAATTGGCAAGTCAAAAGTTGGAGGCTGTATACACCTTCTAATGTTCATGTTGTGGACACTATTTATGGAAGGGTAATGTATATGGTTGTAGATGCTACCTATCCTCTTTCTATCAAGTTGATGGAAAGGATGCTCAAGAATAAGTTGGAGATTCCAAAGACAGTGTTGGGTAATGATTTGACCACTACTGAGTAGTTGGTTAGGTTTATCAAGGCTCAACGTGCTGCTGCTCAAGCTCTTTCTACTTGATTCATGGTATCTTTTATATTGGTTTGTTTTGTTTAGTTCTTTTGATTTTTATCTTATTTAGTTAAAAAAAAAAAAAGAAAAAAAAAAAAAACCCTAACCCATACTTTAGATATTGTATTGTAAAGTTTTCGAGTTTTGAGTGTTGGTTAATTACCACACATCAAATGGTATTCAACTCACCTTGTCTCACAGATAAGAAAGAGTTGACTCACCATGAGGGTACGACTCTGGTGTGACTATCAAATCCGTTTTTGGTTGACAATTTACCTAAAATTGTATGGTTTTCAACTCACCATATCTCTATGAGTGAAGAGTTGACTAGCCCACATGATTATGGCTTGTGGTAAAGGCTGTGGAAAACCATAATTTGGTAATCAACTCACCAAGATGATGACTACATTCCATCCAAGAGTTAGCTAGTCCAAAAGCAAATGGTTTTTGGTAAAGACATCTCAATTCCGTTGATAGCTGTAATAGTTTGCTCAAAACTATAGGGTATTTCACTCACCCATGCTTCATGTGCTGAGATTGGAAATGGTTATCAATTCACCATGGATAATGCCCTTTCTGGGAACCAAAGAATTGACTAGTCCTGAGCAAACGGCTACAGGTAAAGACACATCAAATCCGTTTATGGCTGTGATGGTTTGCCACAAACCATTAGGGTAATTCAACACACCATTGATTCATGTTCTAAGTGTTGGACTGGTTCCTTGTTCACCAAGGTGATGTCATGATTCCACCAAGGACTAGCTAGCCCAAGAGTGAGTAGCTACTTGGTAAAGGCTTATCAAATCTACTTATGTTGTTGTTGTTGTTGTGGATGCTAAAGATTTTCAAGCCTTTTTGTGATTAAAGATTATAGTTGCTGGTTCAAGTGAAGTGTTGCTGATCCAGATCAAGTTGCAATCCTCAAGCCTTGGCATCTCCAGATCTATCTAAAAACTTGAAGTTAACCTAGTCAAATTCAAGTTTAGGGTAGGATTGTTAGGAATTATTTAAATGACATCGAGTCATTACTGTTGTTAGTATAGTTATGGTTTCTGTTGGCAGGTATGTAGTTCCTGTTGGCATGGTTTCTGCTGGTAGCAGAATATAGTTTTTGCTGCTAGTGTTATTACTACGGGTAGTAGAATTAGAAAACCCGTGTATTTTAGAAAAGGATATGCAAAAGTTATATTAGGAAGTGATCATGCATAATTCTTCTACACGTTTTGTATTGAATGCCGAATTAGGGTTTCTTATAGTATTAAAGAAACTCACGGCTAAGGTTGATGTACACCTTTGAACACATTGAAAAACACTTTAATAGTTAGTAATATAGATCCATAGAGGATCATTATTTAGTTAGTTATTCTTCTTCTTCAATTCAGTTATTTATATTCCGCATTATTAGAGGCTCTATATTAGTTTACTTGTTTATTACATAAGTATTCTACTTTGTTCTAAACCGACTCAAAGATCTATGTAGCACTCGATCCAACACGATGTCTCAAGTATGCTTCAACAAAGTCGTAGATTTCCAACACGACGTAAATCATTCAAGGTATGGACAAACAAATCTACTACTTGACAAATGATCAAAGGATTATATTTTTCTAAACTTCACATTTTTAATGTGACAAAATATTTTATCAAAAATACATTTTACAAATTATTTTTGAATTAAAAAGAAATGTTTTACTTTGAAAAATTAGTTTAAAAAATCCCAACAACTATTTTCCCCCCAAAACAGCTCCAAACATCCCCAAATAAACCTTCCCCACTATAAACAAAAAGAGGAGCATTTTTGTCCCCGACGGTAACATTAAATACCCGACGGTACCGTTAAATTTAGTGGTACCGTCTGACAATTAGTGGTACCGTCCCTATGTAATGGCTATTTTATCTTTGCCTATAAATAGTGGACCATTTTACACTTCCCTCTTGATTTTTCCAGTCAATTTTCTCTGGTCTAATACCTTCTTATTTAGATCACTTTCTTTGATTATTTAGAGAGTATTAGTTTGTTTTAGAGTGATCCAATCATCCATTCAAGTTATCACCTTCATTCCTCTTCTAGTCCAAGAGAAGAACACAAAGTATCAAGAAGATACAAAGTGTTAGATCATTGAGTAGTGCACTTGCATTAATTGTTGTAAGCTTGTTGTATCTTGATATACATCAAGTAGTCATTATCTTTTGTTTAGTCTTATGAGTGTGGATCATTGTGATCTTGTTGAGATCTTGGAGATCTCTTGTAGCTAGTGAGCTTGTGTGTTGATCAAGTGGATCAAGGGTAGATCGGGTAGATCGTGTACATTGTGTTGATTGTGTGATTAGTAAGGATCGGATAGATCGTGTGAACATTGGGTAGATCGAGTGTAGATCATGTGGATCTTGTAGCTTGTGTGATTGTGAAGATCGGGTAGATTGTGGTAGATTGGTACTAGCTAAGATTAGTACTCGACATTTAGCTCAGTGTTGGAAAATAATGTAAGTGACATTGTATGGTTTTCTCCACTGAGAATGGAGCTTGTTGATTAGTGAAGTAACTCTCGAGTTGGGTACTCGGGGAGTGGAGTAGGGCAAAGAGGAGCTTTGTGACTGAACCACTATAAATCACCGTGTCCGGGTTTGCGTTTTCTTAACTTATCTCTGTACTTTTTATCTTTGCATTTATCATTTTATATTTGCATTGCTTTTATGTTTGTGTGGCTTATTGTATATATTGTGTGGTATTTATGTGTGTCAATGTTTATGTCTTGGTAATATGCTTCACATATGAAAATCTACTATCACTAGTTGTCGCAAGACTTTTTGTTGAGACTTCTCATATTACATCAAACTTGATTGGTTGTTTGATACAAAAGTTTTAAGTTTTTAATGGAAACGTATTCACCCGCTTCTACGGTTTCCAAAAACGACAAGTTTTTTTTTACACAACAGTTGAAACTTAAACGCACAAAGAATTTAGGGTAAAATTTGCTGCCGATGGATTTGTGGTTTTACTTTTTGGTGTTTACTTAATTTCATATGCACTTTAAGATAGTGTTTGGATTAATCCATTTTAACTTATAAAGTCAACACATAAAACACAAGTGTTACAAATTATCCGTTTCAAAACCTAAAGTTATGCATACCTATATTGCATCATAGTTGGAAAACATTGTTTAAGGACAAACCCGTATGGTTTATCCTACACAAATACTTACAAAACATTTGTCTAACCGTTGTTCCAGTTTTTTTGTGGCCACCAATTGCCACTTTCCTCCGCAACTTCCCTTGACCAACTTGAACTATTCTCTCACGCACTTCCAACACTTTCTCTATACTTTGATGCTTCACAACAGCGATAGAGAACCCATACAAGTTGTACTTCTTAACAAGTCTTGATGGTATAAACTGATACAAAATGAACAAAAGTTATCATTAGTTTGTGATGGTATGCTTCTATAAGACATTATGATCCATCAATCTTTGTCTAATACACACAATATCTGATACAAATGACATCTATATATCTTATTAAGCAACTATGTCACTAATGCTTCCCAAACATGCTAAATACACAGACCAAAATATAGGACCACAACAACCATGCCTAAAAGAAGTATAGCAAAGTTTCAATAGACTTACAAGTCAACCATCTCTCCAGAAGCATGCAGTCATCTTCCTGTAGAATGCCCTTTCTTCTTGGTCATGGACTGTGTGAAACGTCCAATTACACATCCAATTCATCTGACGGGCTTCAAGATCTGAATTTAATATTACATAATTAGTTACATATAATCCAACAAGTTAAATTGCTATTATATACTTGATGTAGTTAAAGTGAATAAACTAAAACATACCATAGTCATATGGTTGGTGACAGAGGGCATTCATGGCTATGTTGGTGTTGTATGTCTCCACTGTTGTGATGGCCCCTCCATCATGTTCAAACAACATGACATTATACTCCTCCCCCGGGACAACCTGAGTAAACACCATCTACTGACCAGGTTTCATTTTCAAGTCTTGGACCAATCTCTCCCAACCACACCCAAACAGGCACTTGTGGACATATCGATCATGGCAATCTTTTGAACTTTCCACACTAACTTCGTAATCAATGGTGTTACTAGTAACCATGACCGACTCTGTAACTGTTGGACCATGCATGTATCCTAGAAAATCTTTTGGCAATGACTATTCAAACAGAGATGTATCTGTCACAGGCACTAAACATCTCCAAAACTAAGCACTTTCTGGTTCATAATTATGGAACTCCTCCCAATTCTCATTGTAGTTAGCTACATAAAACACATCCTGACCCTCTTCAATAAAATGTAGATAAGCAACATCCGAACAGGTGATGTTTTGTATCGCAAAATCATTCCACCTTACTCCCTCAACAACACAAACTAATTCTGATACTCTTCTTAGACTAACTCTCCATCTAATGCCGATACAGTTAATTAAGTAAATATGTCAATTCCCATTATAGGAACCTCCTAAAACGTAATCCTTACGTAGTTCCTGTTTATCAACATTAAGTTTTAAGCATTGCTTATTTCTTAAAACTAGTTTGTCAAAGAAATTACATTTAATTCTTATATGGTGTTAACTTACAAACTCATCCAAAACATCTTCAGGATTGTCCAAAATGCAAAGAAATTTATTCACATACATAGCTACTGCATTAATGATTAACATTATCACAAATAACGTTTGAATGAAATACAAATCTATAAATATTGTTACCTCGTATGTTTGTTGTTTGATTTTGCACGTCTTCCAACTTCCGATGGTTTGTGTTTGTGGGTGTGTGGTTAGATCCAATTCAATAAGATAGTGTTGGGTAGAGGTTGTATATGACAATGTGTGTGTGTGATTATCGGGTTTTACTCAAGTGTCAATGGTTGGGTGAGGGTTTATTGATTCCCAGAAAAACATTAATATGCGTATCAAAGAAGATACACTAAAGTTGCATAGTTATCAATGAGTTAGTACACTGTTGGCCCCTAAAAATGAATGTCGGGTTTAGCTTGGGTTAGCTAATAGTTAAAAAGTGATTGGACTAATATGCACTCAAAGTAGAACAGAAAACGTGCGTTGACCAAGCCCAAATGGGTCAAGGGACGCAATCGGCCTAAAAAACCCAACTTTTGGACGCATGGCGACAATTTTGCAAAACTTAGGGGGATGGTGATGTTTTTGGACAAGTTTAGGGACCAACGGTTATTTTTGTCTTTTAATTTTTATGTTTAATTAATAAAAACTTATGTTAGTTTAAATAATGAAAAAAAAGACTCATGATGACATCAAATAAGCACATTATATTGTCATCATTTGTCCTATATAATTGACTTGTTTTATTATATTTTATACGAGAATCGATACTTAATTGTTTACTTTAGTAATTCATAGGTAAAAACAAGCAATTGGTGAAACTTGGCGATTTTGGACGAAATATGGAGTAAAATGATCAAGATAGCAAAGTCTACTGAAATCCAGGAGATAAGCCACATCATTCTAGACAGATGCGCCGTACTATCATACTTAGATGAATTTGAAGACCATTGCCTGACTTTGAAGAATGCGCCACATCAGATTATATCATGCGCCGCATATAAAACTTTGGTCAATGAAGAAGATCCAACTTGTTGTACTCCAGATACGCCGCATCACATTATCAACATGCGCCATATCTATATCAAGACTTCACCAAATACGATTTAAGATACTGAAGGACATGCGCCACATAAAGATTCAAGTTACACTGCATCTGAAGACGGTGTACGAATTACATAATATATTAATCTTTGACCCCACGCGAAGTTAAGTACATGCGCCGCATCTACTTATTCGATGCGTTACATCGAGCCCTCATACAGAACCTATAAATACCCCAAGAGTCAGACGAATTTAGTGTGCATAAAAACCCTAAGGAGACGAATTCAGAAGAAAAAGCAACACAAGACACACCCAATTCAGAGATCTTAGATCAGTAAGAAGGTCATGCATGTATTTAATTCATTAAGTAGTTTTGTTTTATTTGTAATAGTAAGCTTTAATTCATCGGGATTGATGGGCTTGTGGCCACCATATTGCTCCCCTTAAAATTGCTTTCCTATCAATTAAAGTTTATATGTTTATTTTTTGGTGACTTGTATATGTGCAATTATAACCTATGTGTCTAGTTGAGTTTTGCTTGGGCTGCCATACCCCCTCCTCGCCTACTTATCTAGTTTCTAGAAAGTGGGATAGGCATAAGTGATCATTAAGTGTTTACTCGCCTATATTTATGATCCAACGAGACAGATTAGATTACGATACACAACATATAAAACTAGCAAAAAAACAAGTGACAAGCTACTTAACAAACATGACCTGCCTTCTCTCTGTATCTATTATCTATTTATGTACATGTTCGCCATTCGCTGATTCGTTCTTATTAGTTTAATTTACTGTTTAACTACCAAATCCTGCTATTCTCTCAGATTAAACCCCCTTGCGTTAGATTAGATTGTAAAACTAACTTAGAATATTAAAATACCGATAGACAAACAAGGAATTACGTTCCACTCTTAGTGATCGACACTCTGCTTACCACTATATACATATTGATCGGATACACTGTCCGTTAGTGTGTGTGTTATAGGATAAGTCGGCTAAATATAAATGTAAAACATGAAATAGGCAAATCACCATACACTACATCGTGACACGCTGCACAAATCAAGTTGTTGGCGCCATTGCTGATGAGTGAATTGTTAATACATGTTTATCTGTTAGTATTTTAATTAGGTTTTCTATTTTTTTTAATTTTTAGGTTTTTAGATTCTAACCATTAACTTTGTTGTGTATTAGTTAGATTGCATTCATTGTATAATTTGCATATTTATTGTTTTTGTGTGTCTGTTTTTCTTTGTTTTATTTATTTTTAGTTTTTTCTTTTGTTTTTACTGCATAATTGCTGTCGCTGTTTTCTGCTAATACAAACGATACGGCGCATCTATTATTCAGATGCGGCGTATGGCGTTTTAATTTTATATACAGCGTATTTAATAGTTCGAGTACGGCGCATCTATCCCCTAGATCCGACGTATTCTGTTTTTTATCAGAAATTTTTAAACCCTAACTGACATACGAAGCATCTGTTTCTCAGATGCGACGCATTTAATTATTTTATTAAAAATAGTTTTCGAATTAATTAAATAGAAGCGACGCAACTATTTCTATCGATACAGCGCATCTTAATCTGAATAAAAAATCTTGATTTTTATCGATATGACGCATTTTGAAACATACAGAAGATACGACGCATTAGCTTCTGCTGATACGCCACATCTAATTTTTATAAATACAATTGATTTTTGATAATTTAAACGTACGGCGCATTTAATTTATTAAGTGCGGCATATTGATTTTATGAACAAAAGTCTAATTTATTTTTAACGATATAAGATACGGCGCATCATCTGCCGATATTAGCAACTTTTACTCTTCGTTTTGTTATTTGATTTCTAGTATTCTGTAGTATCTTTCTTCCAGGTAAATACTACTGACGAATTTGTACCTGATCACAGGAATGACTACGGAAGATATCACCATGGATGAATATTTGGCTAGGAAACAAGGGAAGCTGCAACACAAAGTGAATTCTCCAATGGAGAAGCTGTGGTTTCAAAAGGACGAAGAGGATGAATGTGAGATTTATGAATTTAACTTAAGAGATGGAGATGAAAGATCTTTTGGATGCAAAATAAGGAGCGGAAGACGAGTCTAACTTGAAGACTATGGAATAAAGAAAAGTGCTCACAAGGAGACAACCCGGATTTATCTTTACTGTTTTTGTGTCGAGTCTGTCAAATCTGCAGTAGATGTGGCTTATCAACTACACAGATCATATCTTTTATTTCTTTTATTTTTCTGCATTTTTATTTTCTTTTTAGACTTTTAAATATTCTGTCAGTTTATTTAATGCGGCGCATCCCTGGTTAAGGATACGAAGCATCTTATTCTCTTATTTGTATTTATTCCAGGCTCGATATAGCGCATCTCTTTCCATGGATGCGGTGTATCGACTGACCTGATGATTTTTACAGATTTTAATTTTAATTTTTTAGGTTTTATTTTTACTAACTACTAATGAATTACGCACAAGTTGTGATTTTCTTAATTCAGGTGTTTTGCTTAATGGTGGTATTTATATTTTTGGTACTTTCTGTGGAGACATCATTCATGGAGGGTTGAACGCCTCTCATCCACAAGAAAGTATATTTTTCTTACAAATGAATTACGCACAAGTATATTTTTCTCATTCATGGTATTTTAATTTTTTAGGTTTTATTTTTACTAACTACTAATGAATTACGCACAAGTTGTGATTTTCTTAATTCAGGTGTTTTGCTTAATGGTGGTATTTATATTTTTGGTACTTTCTGTGGAGACATCATTCATGGAGGGTTGAACGCCTCTCATCCACAAGAAAGTATATTTTTCTTACAAATGCATAATGGAGGATCAAACCGAGCAAATCTCAGGGGAGTTTCCATTCTAATTCTTTTAATTTCCTGTTTTTAACTTTTAATACAAACAACGAGGACGTTGTTTAACTTAAGTTGGGGGATGGACAATTATAACGCTTACTTGTCTTAAATTTTCAAAAATATTCTTTAATCTATACTTAATGTCTCAAAATTTAAAAAAATTTAGCATGTTTTTGTTAAATCTAAGTTGCATAGCTGCACACATAACCTTATTTGCTAAAATACTTTTGTGCATGCGACTAGTAAACTTTAGAACTTGGCTTGTATACTATTTGAGTTCACCAAAATGGGTATTATTGATATAATTGGAGTGACTTTTCTATCTTAGTAAATTTATAAGATTACACCCAAAAAGCCTATTATATGTTATGTGTTATTAACTAACTACACTGGTTAGTTAACCCCCATATAAAACCCTTTGTTACTCTCATTTTTAGAGTAAGATACTCATAGAAAAACCCTCAGAGCCATTCCTTTCGTTTCATACACATGTGTTAATTGTTTCGTTACACCTTAAACCTTAGCTTACCCTATAGATTAATGTCCATGGTTAGTCGCTTTAGGCAAACTGTGTTTCCTTGCGCTACATGTGTTCGTGTGCGTAAATTCATTATATTTGGTTCGGTCGGGAAATTGCACAATGCAATTGGAGTGAAAGTAAATATTGTATAATTTGAGTCTTGTTATTTTTCGTGTGTTTACTACTTTCACTATTTACCGTTAATTCTGAAGTTATGAAAAATATGGAAAAATTATCCAGAACTATCGTTATAGTGATGTGGGAAAACTTTACACATCTTAGTTTAAGTTTATGTATATGTTGATGTTAAAAAAAATCGAAAAAAGAGAAAAGAAAAAGAAAGAAGAAAAAAATGGAAGTTTGTTTTAGCCAATTATGTAAAGTTTTTTATTAAGTGGATGATACACCACTATTTTTTGTACTATATTTATGGATTGAATGGGAGTTGGCCATTGTGGGAGCGCCAACTAAGGTTTATTCTTTGATTAAAAGTTTATTGAGTATAATTCGTGTCTACCTAAAGCGTGAGTTACATGAGTCAAAAAGCGTGAGTTATTAATGATATGAGTCTTATTCATGGGATGGTTGGGAAAGTGATTAACCACACTTAGGACTTAATCTATTTGTTTGTTTATTTTTTATTTTACACCAATTTATATCCTAAATGTTATCTATACCCAACCGTATCGTTGTATTCGTTGTTAGCTTTTGAGCATCCGGATATGGTGATGGCCAAGTGAGAATATTAAATGTATAAATAAGGTAGTGACTATCCGAGTATTAGATTAATTGACTAACGCACTAGCGATCTAGTGTGTGACTTGCTGACCATCCGTTATGCAAATAACGCGCTAGCGATCCAAGAAGTGCACTAGTGACCATCCATTAGTTGAAGCATCGAGGACTCGCGCTAGCGATCTACTAAGTTTGTGCATGAGATGTTTGAACGAAGCTAGGTTTAACCCTTAAGCCTCAAAACCCTTTTTACCACTTTAGACTTGTCACTCCTTAGCTTTAGTAGAGCAGATGTGTATCCTTGCCAAGCATATGATAGAATATTCGTCACAACTAAACAATTAAACGATTAGATCGGTTTGAATTATATATTTCAATTTTGTTTTTAACTGGTTAAGTATTTGGTTTTGCAATTACGATAAGACGAATAAGTGCTTAATTATAAAAATGCATCCTAATATCTTTTAGGATACATTTTCATAAATTGTAATCTAAAGGTTTACTTGGGGACAAGTAAAGTTCAAGTGGGGGATATTTGATGACATCAAATACGTACATTATATTGTCATCATTTGTCCTATATAATTGACTTGTTTTATTATATTTTTATATGAGAATCGATACTTAATTGTTTACTTTAGTAATTCTCAGGTAAAAAAACAAGCAATTGGTGAAACTTGGCGATTTTGGACGAAATATGAAGTAAAATGATCAAGATAGAAAAGTCTACTGAAATCCAGGAGATACGCCGCATCATTCTAGACAAATGCGTCGTACTATCATACTTAGATGAATTCGAAGACCATTGCCTGACTTTGAAGAATGCGCCGCATCAGATTATATCATGCGCCGCATATAAAACTTTGGTCAATGAAGAAGATCCAACTTGTTCTACTCCAGATACGCCGCATCACATTATCAACATGCGCCGTATCTATATCAAGACTTAACCAAATACGATTCAAGATACAGAAGGACATGCGCCACATAAAAATTCAAGTTACGCCGCATCTGAAGACAGTGTACGAATATTCCATAATATATTAATCTTGGACCCCACGCGAATTTAAGTACATGTGCCACATCTAATTATTCGATGCGCCACATCGAGCCCTCAGACAGAACCGATAAATACCCCAAGAGTCAGACGAATTTAGTGTGAACAAAAATCCTAAGGAGACGGATTCAAAAGAAAAAACAACACGAGACACACCCAATTCAGAGATCTTAGAGCAGTAAGAAGGTCTTGCATGTATTTAATTCATTAAGTAGTTTTGTTTTATTTGTAATAGTAAGTTTTAATTCATCAGGATTGATGGACTTGTGTCCACCATACTGCTCCCTTTAATATTGATTTCCCATCAATTAAAGTTTATATGTTGATGTTTTTGGTGACTTTTATATGTACATTGATAACCTCTGTGTCTAGCTGAGTTTTGCTTGGGCTGCCATACCTCCTCCTCGCCTACTTATCTAGTGTCTAGAAAGTGGGATAGGCATAAGTGATCATTAAGAGTTTACTCGCCTATATTTATGATTCAACGAGATAGATTAGACTACGATACACAACATATAAAACTAGCAATAAAACAAGTGACAAGCTACTTAAAAAATAGGACAGACCTTCTATCTATATATATTATCTATTTGTGTACGTGTTCGCCATTCACTGATTCATTCTCATTAGTTTAATTTACTGTTTAACTACCAAATCGTGCTAGTCTCTCAGACCAAACCACCCTTGCATTAGATTAGATTGTAAAACTAACTTATAATATTAAAATAATGATAGACAAACTAGAAATTACGTTCCACTCTTAGTGATCGACACTCTGCTTACCACTATATACATATTGATCGGATACACTGTCCGTTAGTGTGTGTGTTATAGGATAAGTCGGCTAAATATAAATGTAAAACTTGAAAAAGGCAAAGCAACCTATACTACACCGTGACACGCTGCACACATCAACTCAAATGACATGTGATTGCACATTATAACGGAGGCTGGTGGGTGGTTTTGGTTGGATGAGTTAAAGGGTTGTGTCATGTCACAAAAGATAAAGTGTCTCCAAAAAGTGAGTCATGGCATGATACTTGATGCTCTTAAATAAAGAAGCTGCTAGATGGACTGGCAGGTGCATTTTGTTTATAGCAAAGGGTACTAGCCTAAGTTTAGATACTATTCTTGACTTATTTTGTTTTTTATTTTTATATTATTATAGTTTGCAAAATTATAAGGTAACCTTTACACTTAAAGTTACTAAATAACTAACCTCTAAACTTTGAATCTAAACATCACTACTTGAGGCTTTACTTTTACGATTTCTAAATATATTCTTCTTTGGAATAGAAATAACCACTTAATACTTCAGTGTCTTAAGCAAAACTTAAACCTATAACATCTTTATCATTACATCCATCAGTATGAATAGTCATACTTAAAAACAAAGACGTATGGAGATTAGTTGAGTGAAAGGAGATAAAATAAAGATGAGAAAGGAAGAAAATAGGATATACCATAGGTGGAGGTGGTATTTAGTGAGAGATGCAACTATGGACTAGAGATGGGAAGGTAAAAAATAGTAAAGATGATACTCCTATCGTAATGACATGACTTATTATTCACTTTTTCTGTATCATTGTTTCTTTGTAAGATAAGTTTATATTTATAACTCGACGATATACATTAATGGAAGTAACGGTGCCGTAAAAGTCATAATCCAAATTAAATTTGTTAATACATATAGTTCAAAAAAATGTTTGTCAAAATATAGCATATTACATTTGTCAATCAAGCTTAAGCACAAGGGTAAAGTTGGCTCAAGGATTTTGGCACAGCAGTTTTCTTTCTTTATTTTCTTCTAAGTTTATATATATATAACCCATAATTTCTCTGGTTCTCCCACCGTCTGATTTAAATGCTCATTTTACTATTTTAGTTAGTCCCAAGAAAACTATTCACTTCTAACAAATAAAAGTTATAATTTATCACTGTACCTATTTTACTCTTAAATACTTTCCATAGCACACAATTTGCATTTAACTAATCTATTAAGTAAATACATGGATAAAATTGACACTTTGTTAACTCCAATCTATATTTATTACACATATCATAAACTGTTCGTGACACTTAAATTGGGATGGAGACTGAAGAGAGCATGTCTTTTTTTAAGAGAAACGATACATGAACCTAAAAGTGGATCTAATTGTGGACCTAAAAATACGTGGCATCATCGTGATGGTTGCAAACATGGACCACTTAATTTATAATCCATCAGGTTCATGCCACATGTTTTTAAGTCCACAATTAGGTCCACGTATCATTTCTCTTCTTTTAAATGACCCTTAAATGCTTGGGTTTGTGATAAGTAGAGGATATTTAGGACCAAAACCCTCTATAAGTATAGTCAAGATGCCATGTTTAGTGAGGTTCCTTCTAGTAACCTGCATAAATGGAACTTGTGGATATCCAAGAAGGTCAATATCTGTGTTTGGAGGGCTGTTATTAATAGGCTTCAAACTCGGGTTAATCTTCTTTATCGTGGTGTTCTGTTAGCTTCCCCTTCTTGTCCTATATGTGGTAATGTTGAGGAGACTATTGAACATTGTATTATTTTTTGCCCTCGTATCCTTCTGGTTTGGATAAAATCTGGTGATGGTGGAATCTTAATCTTCCTACGATTTCCCCTCATTTTAATTGGTGATATGGCTTATGGGTCCATCGTTTCTCAAGGTTACCCTTGAACTAATAAAATTCTTCATGGCATCTTTTGTTGCTCGATTTGGTGTATGTGGAAATGGAGAAATATAATTGTCAACGTGGATATAAATGATGTTACTAGAATCTTGGAGGAACTCTTGTTCCCGAATATTCAAAGGATCTTAAAGGCTTGGATCTCGGCTCATTTTAAGTCGAATGATGCAAACTGGGACTGCATAATTTAGTGCCCTTTTGACATTTTGTCTAGTATATAGTTTTTAGTTTTGTTTTGTTGCCTGCTTGGTTTTTCATTTTGTGTGTAGTGGGGCTTTCTTGCCTTCCTCTGTGTGTATAGTTCTCCTAGTTTGGAGCTTTCTTAGTGTGTTAATTTAACTTTTGAAAAAAAAATGTTTTCAAATCTTCAATAATACTAATATGTAATATTTTATGTATAAATTCTTAAAATTTATATATTGTGTTATTGATAGTTTTTGTTTTTTCTTATTTTTTTATTTATCAAAATTTTAGTGATTGTTGTCTGAAAATGTATCGAAACTATTTTCCCCCCGTTAATGTATGAAATTTTAAATTATTTAATTTTGTACATTATTATGTGTAAAGCTCGATCCTTAATTCATATTGTTGGGAATTACAGATTTGAAGATTACAAAACCTACAAGCAAAGAATGAAGAAAGAAGAAACAATGAGGACCTAATATGTAATAGTTAGCTTTCGTAGGAAGCTAGGGTTTGTAACCTCCCTCTATTATATAAAGAGGGTAGGCGTCTAGGTTACAGATCATTCATTTATAGCTAGTCTCTTCAATGAGAGTCTAGAAACGCATAGAGCGTTAGTAGTAGTTTAGTAGTTGTAGTAGTTTCTTTTATATTTATAATAAAGAAAACCTTGAAGTAACTTTGATTCTTATGTTCTTATTCCGCTGTGCAAATCATTGTTACTATATCCTAGATGGGCTTAAATGATCTGGATTTAACAATTAATTGTAAGGAATTATTGAAGATACTACTGATAGATACTGCTGACAGGTTCCTGCGGAAGGCTTAGTGACTTTCTGCTGATGATTGGTTCCTGCAAACGACCATAGATCCTACGGATAGAGTTTATCCGTGGATATAACTTATGTATTTTAGGACAAGATATGTAGAATATCTTTTATTGGTTTAGTATTATTCGTTTCTTGTAAGAAAGGTTAGGGTTTCCACTAGTATATAAGGAACCCTAGGTCATTGTAATAGACACAAGTTTCTAGTACGAAGTTTTATTAATATTATCGATCCATAGAGGATCAAGTTTAGTATACGTTTGTTTTTATATTCCGCATAATTACAAATTCACAGAGATTATCTAACTTAGTCTAGCTAGTGATTACATTAGTTGGCTAACGATCTATTGGCTCGTGATCTATCAAGATATAGATCCATACAAGTGGTATCAGAGCCACTAGATACTCTCTGTAACCTATACACAATCACATAACTATTCATTCAGTACCAATGGGAGACAAACCAAGCGGTGATGTTGTTATCTCAGAAGCAGGCTCTCTCACTCAACAACTACAGCAGGTGGCCTTCTCCAACAGCAATGCAAAACTTCCTTTTCTTAGGAAGGATGAGTATGAGATCTGGGCCATGAAGATGCAGAACTGGATTGCAAGTGTTGATTATAACCTCTGGAATGTTATACTCAATGGCTGTCGTCCTAAAAAGCAAAGTGTTGATGCTAATGGCAAAGTTACAATTTTGGAACCTGTTTCTGCTGAAGAAATTCTTGCCATTCAAAGGGAGAACAAAGCAAGAACCATATTGCTGTAAGCAATCCCTGATGACCACATGGGAGATTTTCATTCCATGACTGATCCAAGAGAAATCTGGTGGGCCATAAAAACTAGATTTGGTGGGAATGAAGAATCAAAGAGGATGAGAAAGAGCATGTTGAAGCTGGAATTTCAAGAATTCAAGATTACTGAAGAAGAAGGTCTACGCAAAGGTTATGATAGGTTTCAGAAGATTCTGAGTCAATTGAATCAGCTTCTAGCCAGACCTGACAATGAAGAAGTGAATTCCAGGTTTTTAAGAGCCTTACCTCCCTCATGGTCTCAAGTGAGTATATCACTAAAAACCAAAGGTGGCTTGGACTACCTCAGCTTTGATGACTTGTACAACAAACTCAAAGCTTTGGAAGGTGACATAAAGGGATTCTCTCCATATGCAGCTACTCCTTCACAATATGCATTTGTCAGTTCTAACTCAAACTACATGCCACATACCTATGCAAGTGCATCCCCAACACCACAGGTTTACTCAAGTCCATCCACTCCAAGCCAAAGTCTTCCAATGATCACATTGTCTTTTTCAAGTGCTAATCCAATAACTCATCCAAAGATTAGCAATGTGATGGAAGATGTACTTCATTCATTTGTTGCTGAAGTTGATAAACAGCAACAAATAGCTTATGAAGACTTTGAGCAAATTGATGAACTTGCTTTGGAAGAATTGAATCTAAAGTGGCAAATGGCTATGCTCTCTCTCAAGGTTAGAAGATTTGAGCAAAAGGTTGGTAAAAAGCTCAATGTTGAAGGAAGAGATGCAGCTAGGTTTGATAGAAGGAAGGTAAAGTGTTATGCTTGTGGAGAAATTGGTCACTTTGCAAGAGAATGCTCAGCCAAGAAGGGTGAAGCCAGTACCAGGTATTCAGCATACAAGAAGAAAGAAGTGGAAGCTGGAGAATCAAAGGCCTTAATCACTGCTATTGATACTAATGTGGACTGGAATGAGCATGATGATGATACAAGCAGCTCTCCTCAAATCTCCTGCATGGCTAGTTGTGTTGATAGCTTTGGTCTCATGGGAATCTCTCCTCAGGTATCTACTTGTGCTTGTGATTGTGATTCTAAATATACAACTCTAAAAGAAGCTTATGATGATATGAAACCAAAATATAATGCTTGTTTTATTGAAGCAGCAACATATAAAGAAGCTTTTAAAACTTTAGAACAACAAAAGGTATGGTTTCAACAGAATCAATTAGCTTATGAGGAAACGATTAGAGTTTTAAGTAGAGATTTGGAATGTGCTAGCAATGAATTAAAGTTTTCTGAAAAAGAAAAAGCTAGAATTGAGTCAGAGAAAAGTGTTTTGCAAGAGAAACTGGATAAAGAAGTAGCTAGGCATAAAGAGTGGCTAGTTTCAGGCGATAAATTATCTAGGTTACTCTACAGCAGTAAGTCTGTTACTTCTGAGATAGGTCTAGGTTTTTAAAAAATATGTAGGTCCAGAAGCTAACCACTATTTGGATAAGAAGAATCATAACTATTCTATTCCAATAAACTATTTAAAGGAAGGTGAGATGCATGCTGTGCCAGGACCTATCAGAGGTGTATTTATGCCTACTACCAAAACTTCTGACTTTGATGGTTCACACCATCTCTTTGGCAAAAAGTCTAAAGACTTGCCACATAAGTCTGAAGTCTCTCCAACCATAGGAACCCCTAAGCCCAAATCCCATAAGATTGACTTACAAGAATCAATGGAAACCACTGGCATTAGGATCAATGACTCCCCTGACACTAGAAGTATATCTAGTAATGATTCTAACAATTATGTCTCTTGTTCTTCCAGAGACAAGACCTCAGAGACCTCTAGTTATGCCAGCTGTGATTCCAAGACCAAGTCAGACTCACCCAAGTCCTCAATAAAGACTTCTGACAAGTCATCTTACAAGTATGTGGACTCTGAAGTTGCTACTGATGAAGTTCTTTATCAACCAGCCTCTTTTGAAGACTTGTTATTTACTTCTTATGAAAACAATTCCTTTCAGTGTTTACAAAACAATTCTGTTTCTGATGTTTGTTTGAATAATTCTATGTTTAATAAGACATCTTTTGGATTTAATAAATCTTATAAGAAAAAGAAGTGTTTTGTTTGTGGTAGCAAGTTGCATTTAATTAAGGATTGTGATTTTCATGAAAAGAGGATGGGTGTTTCTGTTGTTAACAATAGACCTAGACAAAAATGGACTAATACATGTACCAAACCCTCAGTAGCTCCACAGGCTAAGTATCATGTCAGCAGAATGTGTTCCACTCCTGCTGATTGGCCTGTTTATTCTAATAGGTCTGTTTTTAATAGATATATGAATACCAATAGGAATAGATATAGATCTCAACCGTTTAATGGTGTTAATCATTGGTATGAATATACTGACCAAATGTGTATGGGAAGGGATAATTGGGATTCTACTGAAAAGTCCTCAGCAGATTGTTCTTGGATATATAAAAGACCAATTAACTACAGGGAATCCAGGAACAATTGTGGATCTAACTCATCATCTTGGGTTCATCAGAATGATCCACATGGCAGGCTCAAATCTTTCATGACTTAAGTCTCTTCATACTTGTTGTTGTTGTATATTAACTTTCTTTGTTGTAGGAACATCCTCTTCTTAATAAAGACTTAGGTATTGTTGATAGTGGCTGTTCAAGAAACATGTCTGGTAATGAAGAGAAGTTGCATGACTTTGTGCCAATTAATGGAGGCATAGTGAGGTTTGGAAGTGGAGTAGGAAGGATCACAGGCAAAGGTACCATTAAAACTCCAAAGGTGGATTTTGAGAATGTCTACTATGTGAAGGAGCTTCAAGGATTCAATTTGTTCTCTGTATCACAAATTTGTGACAAAAAGCTTCCTGTGCTTTTCACTGAAGATGGTTGTTTCATTCTTTCACCTGATTTCCAAATGCCTGATGACAATCTAGTATTACTTAAGGCTCCAAGAAACCATAATCTATATACCTTTGACTTGAATGATGTCAAGCCAGAAGGTGATCTAACATGCTTGGTGGCTAAAGCATCCTTGGATGAATCTACAAAATGGCATAGAAGGATGACACATGTTAACTTTAAAGTCATCAACAAACTTGCTAAAGATGGACTCGTTCATGGACTTCCTTCCAAGATCTTCACCAATGAGCATAATTGTGTAGCTTGTAACAAGGGAAAGCAACACAAAGCTTCTTATAAGGCCATTACTACTGTGAGCACTATCTCAGAACCATTGCAGCTGCTTCACATGGATCTCTTTGGTCCTACATCCATCAGGAGTATTGATCATAAGTACTTCTGTTTGGTGATCACTGATGCTTTCAGCAGATTCAGTTGGACATTTTTCTTAGTGACTAAAGATCAAACCTTTCAGGCACTCAAAGAATTTATGGCTCTAGCTGAAAATCAACTTAATAAGAAGATTAAAAGTATAAGGTGTGACAATGGGACAGAGTTCAAAAATGCCAATCTAATTGAACTTTGTGGTTTAAAGGGTATTAAAAGAGATTATAGCACCCCTAAGACTCCACAACAGAATGGAGTTGCTGAAAGAAAGAATAGAACCTTTATAGAGGCTGCAAGATCAATGCTTGCTGACTCTAAACTTCCCACCATGTTTTGGACTGAGGCAGTTGGTACTGCTTGTTATGTGTTGAATAGGGTGTTGATCACTAGACGTCACAATAAGACACCCTATGAACTATTGACAGGGAAGAAGCCTACCATTGAACACTTGAAACCTTTTGGTTGTCAGGTGACCATACTGAATACAAGTGATCACCTAGGCAAATTTGAAGCTAAAGCTCCTGAAGGATATATAGTTGGTTACTCAGCTCATAGCAAGGCTTATAGGGTCTATAATTTGGCTGCAAAGAAGATAGAAGAGACTCTGAACCTGAAATTTCTGGAGGATAATGTAAATGTTCAGGGCAAGGGTCATGAATGGCATTTTGACCTTGATTACCTTACTGATTATTTGGGGTATGCTAGACACAAATCTAACCCATCTGCAGGTATACAAGTGTCATCTTCTAACAATGCAGGTACCCTACAGAATGATTCAGACAGTGATTCAGAAGGTGATGAACCCACTATTGTTGTAACAACTCTACCAATCAAGCTAGCAGATCCTCCTACCAAAGAAGCCTCTGATGCCAAATCTGATGTGGAAAATTCAACATATGCAGAAGATCTTGCTAGACTCAAAAAGCAAGAACATGCAGCTGCTGAGGAAGCTAAAAGACTTGGTCTTGAATTTGCTCAAGACACTGAAGCTCTCTTAAAACAAGCTGCTATTAAAGAAAGCAGAAAACATAGTTCTGCTGATACATCAGCAGATGCAACTATAGATACTGCTGATGGAGATTCTGCTGAAGGCAATTCTGCTACAGTTCCTGTTTCCACTGACGTTTCCACAAGTTTAGATGAACCTTATGGCAGGTTTCCTACTCCCTCAGATCTTGCTAATGTTGAGCAAAGTGTTGGCATTTTTCAATCAGCTTCTTATGATGAAGACTTTGCTCCTACTATAACCAATCTTGATACCTCCATTGATGTGAATCCTGTTCCAACTAAGAGGATCAACACCATACATCCAAAAGATAATATACTTGGTGATACAAATGCTATGGTACTCACCAGGAGTGCCATTAAGAATACCAAGTTTGGGCAATGTGCATTTTTGACCTATGTATCCACTCAGAAGAGAGACAACCACACAGATCAGAAGCATTGTTTATTTGCTTGTTTCTTGTCTCAAGTTGAACCCACAAGCATTAAACAGGCTTTGAGTGAGCCTAGTTGGGTTGAAGCTATGCAGGAAGAGATGCAACAATTCAAAAATCAAGATGTTTGGGTACTAGTTGATCTACCTGCAGGACAATTTGCAATTGGGACCAAGTGGATCTTAAAATGCAAGAGGGATGCCAGAGGTATTGTGGTCAGAAATAAAGCAAGATTGGTGGCACAACGTTTCAGACAAGAAGAAGGTATTGACTACACTGAGGTCTTTGCACCTATGGCTAGGGTTGAGGCCATTAGACTGTTTTTAGCCTTTGCCTCTTATATGGGGTTTAAGGTCTATCAGATGGATGTCAAGAGTGTCTTTCTCTATGGCAAAATAGAAGAGGAGGTGTATGTTACTCAACCACAGGGCTTTGAAGACCCCCATCATCTTAAAAAGGTTTACAAAGTTGTCAAGGCACTTTATCGACTTCACCAAGCACCAAGAGCATAGTATGCTAGATTGTCTTCATTTCTTTTGGAGCATGGATACCGAAGAGGAGCTATTGATAAGACCCTCTTTATTAAGAAAAACTCCAGGGACATCATTCTAGTTCAGGTCTATGTGGATGACATCATTTTTGGGTCCACAAAGGAAGCATGGTGCAGGGAATTTGAAGATTTGATGAAAGGTGAATTTCAAATGAGTGCAATGGGGGAATTAACCTTTTTCTTAGGGCTGCAAGTCAAACAACATCCTGAAGGGATGTTTATTCATCAGGAGAAGTATGTTAAAGATATTTTGAAAAAATTTGACTTTGACCTTTTGAGGACTGCTACCACTCCATATGAACCACCCAAGCTTAAGAATCCAAATGAACAAGATGAGGCTGTGAATGTTCATCTTTATAGGTCCATGATTGGATCACTCATGTATCTCACAGCTTCAAGGCCTGATATTACCTTTGCTGTCAGTGCCTGTTCAAGACATCAAGTCACTCCACTGACTTCCCATCTCAATGCTGTGAAGAAAATTTTTAAGTACATCAAGGGCCAACCCAAACTAGGCCTTTGGTACCCAAGGCATTCACCATTTGTGTTGGAAGCTTACAGTGATAGTGATTATGCTGGAGCTAATTTGGATAGGAAATCCACAACAGGAGGTTGTCAATTTCTTGGAAGAAGACTCATCTCTTGGCAGTGCAAGAAACAAACCATTGTGGCTACTTCTACTACTGAAGCAGAATATGTGGCTGCTGCCAATTGCTGTGATCAGGTACTTTGGATTCAAAATCAGATGTTGGATTATGGGTTTAACTTTATGAACACTAACATCTACATTGATAATCAGAGTACTATTTCCATTGTTAAAAATCCTGTTTTTCATCAGAGAACCAAACACATAGAAATTAGGCACTACTTTATAAGAGATGCAAATGAGAAGCATCTAATTCAAGTGCTTAAAATTCAGACTGATGATAATGTGGCTGATTTGTTAACAAAAGCTTTTGATGGACCTAGGTTTAATCACCTAGTTGTCAACATTGGGATGGTTAACCCTTAAATGCTATGTTTGAGGGGAGGCATAAGCCTCAGGGGAGGCATATGCCTCAAGGGAGGATTGTACATGATGTATTTAAGTAGATTATTATGTTTTCTAGAATTAAGTTTACTAACTTTATTTTGCAGGATATTACTAATCTTGTATATTATTATGTTTTGTTGTGTTTTTTGTGTTCTGTGTGAATGTCTGGTTTCAGGTCATGTTTCTGCTGATGTTCAAAGATCTACATTCAGTGGCATTAGATGTAAAGACATTAAAGTAACATATTATTCTTCAGTGGAAAGTTTGGTACAACCATTACAAAGATCTGTCATCAGAAGGAACACAAAATACATCATTCAACAACAACCAACCACCATCTAACCACCACATCCCTAAGCAACAACCTAATCCATCTTCCTCTTCCCTTTCCCCAAGTCCTTTGGGTCTGGCATCTTCTTGTGGATTCCTCTGGATTGCATGTCTTTGTTCCAGAGTTTGGGGGCTGCAAGACCAAGCACCACCTTCAATGGACCCTTCTTTCTACTTGAGGACTGTGGCTCTTCAGGGACAGAGATTCTTCTTATATCAGCACAGACTCTTTCCATCTCACGTGTTAAGAATGCTGTAACATGGGTGAAATCAGGGACAACCATAGCTAGAGGAGTTGGTGTTTCCTTAGCCTCAGTGGTTTCTTCTAATGAGGTAGGAGATGGACATAACTCTGAAGGACCTTCATTCAAATAGTAGTATGATCTTTGTATTTGAGGTATGTCAAAGGTAGAGTCTGATGAATCAGAAGAAATTTCAATGACATTGGGGGATGGCTTCATGGTGTAAATGTGTGAAAGACTTTGGGATATGTTATTTGTGGAATGGTGAGTTGATTATGACTTGAAGATTTCTTTTTAAAGAATTGATTTGGGTTTACTGCGAGTTAATGTAAGTTAATGGGAGGTAGTTGAGTCAGTAGCAATTACTAAGTGTGCAAGTTGTTCACTTAATTGGATACTTCGGATGAAAGTCAATGGTTTGACCAACATGCTGCTGATACTAGTTATCTTGTTGTTAAGTGTGTTCCTGCTGATGGATTAGCCTAGTTCAAATTATTCAGGGGAATGCTAATCAGAAGAATTAAAACAAGTAATAATAAAACAAGGCAAATTTTATTAATTCTTCAAAGGTAAAATACAAGATAATGAAAGTGAAAGATTAACAACAAAGCTCCTATTCTACTTTGCTCTTGCCCTTGCCTTCCACAGTCTTCTTTTTGCCTTTGTTGTTGATGTTGAAGAGTCCTTGCCACTGAGGACAGGGCAAACCTAACACAACTTTTCTAGTCTTGGGCAATGGGGAATTCACTTTTCTTTTTCTTGGACGAGATGACTGAGGCTTCTCAGGGGTTGTAGGGTTGTATAATGCATCATTATCATCATCTTCTTCATCAGAAGAAGTGAAGAAGATGAGATCTAGGGTGGATAAATTGGAGAATGATCTGAACTTCACCAAAAAGAATCTTAGCAGTGCTGTTCTGACTCTAATTGGAAGAGTTAAGAAGTTGGAGGGTAAGCTGAAGCAAAGAAAGAGACAAGGTGTGGTGTATGACTCAGATGAGGATTCTACTAAAGCATCTGACAACATTGATTTGGAAGGCCTTGAACTTCTTGCTGCTACTACTTTGGAAAGTGTTCAGAAGAGTGCTGACATTAGACCTGAACCATATGTTGCTCCAACTGCTGATGTAGCTCATGCTACTGATGCAAGTGTTCCCAAGGAATCCAGAGAACAGACGTCTGCTGATGTTGCTCATTATGTCAGAAGGAAGCATTCTGCTGATAAGAAGTCTGCTGATTCTCCTAACAAGAAGACTTCTGCTGATGTTTCTAGAAAGGAATCTTTTCCTACTCCTTTGCCAGAAGTGGGCACTCATGGTCCATCAGTAGATATTCCAGCTGATCTTGCTCATGATTCTCCTGATAAGACTTTTGTCCCTCCTAAGAAGCAAGATAAAGGAAAGTCTATTTTGATTGATCAAGACATTCCTTCTAGAGTCAAATCCAAGGAGGAACTTGCTTATGAAAAAATTAGTGAGAATGTTGCTGCACATTTGCAAGCTAAAGAGGATGCTGCAGTTACTAAAGTTCAGTTGGATTTGAAAGCCTCAGAAGCATTGGCTAGGAAAATTCAAGATGATTTGGATAAGATGGGACCTCAATACACTACAATCTTGCCTGCTGAAAGAAAGAAGGAGCTTGATGAAATAGCTAAGAATCTTACTGCTGAACAATGGGAAAACTTGGCTGAACAGGCTGCTTCCAAGCCCAATTTGGGTAAATCTGAGCTTGGAGTTGATAATCCTGATTTTGTTCAGATGATGGTTGAAAGAGGAAGATTGAAGAGACAACAGGAGGCGGAGATTAAAGCTAAGTATCAAAAAGAAAGACCTTGGACAAAGAATGAAATCAAGAAATATATGAGGAATTTTGTGAAGAACCAGGATTGTTCCATGTTTGGGTCAGGCTGGACTCAAAAGAGGGTCTGGGGATTTTCAGATCAGCAGTTGACCTACTACTATGACAAGATCATTTCCAATCATCATTCTTCTGGTATAATGGTTCAAGATGTGTTGGAGTTTAGAGGAAGACTTTTGGATGAGCCTCAAGCTAAGAAAGCAAAGCTTCATGACTCTGTTGCTCAACCTGCTGAGTCTATTGGGTCTTTTCATGGTGGTCAGGAGTATGTGCCATTTCCTTCAGTCATACCTCAGAAAGATGATACTCCTGATGCTCCTATGGATGATATTCCTACTGGTTCTCATCATGATACTACTGAATCTCATCCTGATACCACTGAAGCTCCACATGATGTTACCAATGCTGCTTCAGAAGATACTACAATTGAAGTACCTGATGATGATGATTCTGTAGATGTTCCTGCTGATACTTCCAATCCAGTGCCTAAACAAGAACCTGATGATGGTCCTTCTATTCCTGTTACTGGTACTAGGAGGAAAACTAAAGCTATCAAGAGGAAGGCTCCAAAAGATATTCCTTTAGAAGATAGTACTACTTTTCTTGATTATGATTTTGATGATGGTCAAGACCCTGCTGTATGGGAGAAAATTGTGAAGTGGGAACTTGTTGACTCTGAGCTTGTTCAAGGAAAAGTGAATGTCATAACTAGACAAGATGGATCTACCAAGACATTCTTATTTCTGAGTCAGATTTTATATATGGTGGACAAACAAGATCTTCTCTCACTTTATGATTGTGTTACCAAGTATTATCAAACTCATTCCCCTGATGACATTGGAATGTATTTGATGGGTGATTTGCAGATTCTATGTGATTCTTATAAAGGTAATTCTGGCATAAGGTTTCAAGTATGGAAAGGTCAAAGTACATGGGTGGTTGACTATTGGAAGTTCTTTCCCCTACCTAATGTTCACATGATTGTCACAACCACTGGGAAGACCTTATATTGATGGGCTGATGTTCTTTACCCAATCACAAAAGAAGTTATGAATCTCATGCTGGAGACAAAGTTATCTGTTCCTTTGGATATGACTGAAAATGATCTTCATCTTGCTGAACAATTGGTAAGGTTCATCAGAAGAAGTATTTTAACTAAGAAGGAACTTGCAACCAAGCATGGCATTCAAATGGATTCATATCTGCAATGAGCTGATTTTGGTATTGTATATTATTGTATATTGTTGTATATATATTTTTTTTCAAGTTTAAAAAAAAAAAAAAAAAAAAAAAAAAAAAAAAAAAAAAACTAACATTTTTGTATAGTTTGTGTATGTTGTATGCAGGTTTGGTGTTGATTCTAATCACACTCTTTATGGTCATCAACTTGCCTGATGTTGACTATTCCATTAAAAAGTTGGCTAGTCCAAAGGGTACAGCTTTGGTAAAGACTCATCAAATCTGTTGATAGTTGTAATGGTTTGGTCAAAATCATAGGGTTTTCAACTCACCCATGCTTTGTTGCTGAGTAGTTGAAATGGTTGTCAATTGACCATGGATTTTTCCTTTATGGATTCCAAATAATTGGCTAGCCCACATGTATATGGCTTGTGGTAAAGGCTGTGGAACACCATATTTGGTATTCAATGGACCAAGATGATAATTCATCAATAATTGACTAGTCTTGAGCAAACGGCTACAGGTAAAGACATATCAAATCCATTTATAGCAGATGATTTGCTAAAAATCATGTGGTTATCAGTGTACCTTTGAACACTTGGCTACTCCAATAGTGATGGCTATTGGTAAAGAGACATCAAATCCATTATTTTCAATTATTCACCTCTCACAGGAGTTAACACACCTGGATGTGATGATAATAGTATGAAACTTATATGTTTTGATGTACAGTTAGTCTTGTGTTGCTGCAAAGAATGGTGCTTTTCAAATGTTTGCTGATCATAGAGATTCTACTTGTGATGATTCTTTGCTGCTGATGTTTCTTCTCAATCCTCTGGTTTGTACTATTGGCGATCTATCAAGAAATCTTGAACTTAACTGTGTCAAATTCAAGATTAGGGGAGGATTGTAAGGAATTATTGAAGATACTACTGATAGATACTGCTGACAGGTTCCTGCGGAAGGCTTAGTGACTTTCTGCTGATGATTGGTTCCTGCAGACGACCATAGATCCTACGGATAGAGTTTAACCGTGGATATAACTTATGTATTTTAGGACAAGATATGTAGAATATCTTTTATTGGTTTAGTATTATTCGTTTCTTGTAAGAAAGGTTAGGGTTTCCACTAGTATATAAGGAACCCTAGGTCATTGTAATAGACACAAGTTTCTAGTACGAAGTTTTATTAATATTATCGATCCATAGAGGATCAAGTTTAGTATACGTTTCTTTTTATATTCCGCATAATTACAAATTCACAGAGATTATCTAACTTAGTCTAGCTAGTGATTACATTAGTTGGCTAACGATCTATTGGCTCGTGATCTATCAAGATATAGATCCCTACACATATAAAATTTTATTTTAGTATCTTCTTGAATTAGGTGTAATTTTAGTAAAACTTTTTTATATCTACAGTTATGTATTTCGCCGCAACAAGTAATAGAGTATATATGCTCGTTGCATGCATAACTTGCTTAAATGATACAATATAAATTAATTGAATTCTTATTATTTATGTAGCACTTATGTGTATTTTATTTACTTTCTCTTATTGTTCAAGCTTTTACATATTATCGAACTTGACCAAACGTTAATAAGTGTGTCTCAAACTATTTTTTTCCTAGTAGATGTATGAAATTTTAAATTATTTAATTGTGTACATCATTATGTGTAAAGCTCGATCCTTAATTCATATAAAATTTTATTTTAGTATCTTCTTCAATTAGGTGTAATTTTTGTTAATTTTTTTTACCAAAAAAATATATTATGTTATGGGTACAAGTCGTGCTTAGGACATATGAGATAATATATTGTGAGATAGTTAATTTCTGATTAAAAAAATATAATTTATTATGTGCATAGGTAATATTATTATATTATATTATGTATGTATTTGATCTTATCCTTTTCTTCTTTTTCATTTATTACTTTAAACTATAACTAAGTTGAATCATATTTATTTCAAGACCGTTACTACTATAAATAGCCCTTTAGGGTTGAGGTTTTGTTGAGAAGTTGAAGGGGAAATGGCAAGCGAGAAAATGAGTCCAAAAATTGAAACAGATTCATCCGATGATGACTCAAGTACTTCGTCGCTTATTTTGAGTTACCAATTTTATGGTAAATGCAAGCGTAATTTTTCTAATGTACCGGACAAATTGTTCTAGATGGGTGCCAAGAGTTCATGCCTGACCAACGCGCAGAGGAGGGCACTGAGAGTGCCCTTTTTGGTGATGCGTGTGGGTGTCATGAGTTTCACCATGAGAAGATTGTCGGATATGTGACAAGGTCACCTTAACTAATGTTTAAGTCAATGTATTGTGTTTCCTTTAGTCTATCGATCATGGTGTAATCAGGTTGCTTTATGGAACCTCGATTTTAATAAACAAATAAACTAATGATTATGAGTATTGTTTTTTTTTCTTCATGCGCATGTAAATGTGTAATTTTATGGTTGATGATGAACAAGATCATGGCTTATATGAAATATGTTGTTGAAAAACATGAAAAAATCGATCCTTTTAGTTGTTAGAAATTTATCGTATGATGATTTTTGAAGATAAAGTTATTTCCTTCTTAGTGACTCAATTTTGTAAAAAGAGTTTTGTCAGTTTAAGCACCTATGGATACCTATGATTAAGCGTATATAAGGTAATCAAAGATTATTTTTAAGACGCGAAAAATGTTTTAAATAGAAGCACAAAATTTGAGTGAAGGGGGACATGTTTTAAATAAACGAGCAAATAGGTGAATCGACACATATACACCAAGTTTTTTAAGTGTCTTATGTCAACATCAAACTAATCAATTGAATTATTGAAATAACATTTTGGTTTTCATGTAGTAACAAAAAAGAACTTCACAATTAATTGGAATCTCATCCATAAATCAAGGCTATTTGTTGAGTTTAAATAATATGTTGTTGTGTACTCATTAGTTGCTCTAATATATGGTGTAAACATGAATAAATGGTCACCATTTTACTGTATGTTTAATTGATTATAGTAGTATGCATCTTCAATGGCGGAGTTTGAGCATCTTAATTGGAGTGACCGAAATTATTTTAGCACAAAACGTGTTTTTGTGTAAAGAAAAATATAATCTTGTTCATTCAATTATTTCTTTAAATATTGTCGTTAAGAATTTAAAAAATTGTATGTATGATTCAAATGGATTCATAATAGACAAAAATCTATAAATAAATATAAACTAAAATGGAAATTAACACAAACAATCAAATAATGAAACATTCTTTTGGATTTTATCGGCTAAAATAAACAAATAGACGCGGTAAAATGAGACGAATGATGGACTCCTATGAAATTTTGACATTTCTATGAACAATTACTTACAAAATGTGAGAATTTTTGGGTCCAACACTCCTCCATGCCCTTATTATCTTCCACCTAAGCGTGTCTTAGGAGAGGTTTAAGGTAAGGGTTAGCTTGCATTTGATTATTCGTCTAGATCATGATGTCCACCCATTGTTAGAAGACTAATTTGATTCATGAGATATCAATCATCGTTCAATAATTGATATGGTTGTGAGTAAAGTTCAATGAACTTATATAAAAATTAGATAAATCATTGAAGGTCGATCGAAGTTCATAAATAATTTAATAAATGTGGGTATCAACAATGATCTGAAGATTTTTTAACACAGAAAGCCAAAAGTCAATAGCCTAACTTGTTAATAACATTAATAATCTTTTAACCATCTTTAGAGCATTTGCATTTTCCACACAAAATAATCTAGCCACTTTGCTGGTTATGATTAATCTGGTTTGGACACGTGTTTGGATTGACTTCGCTGCCTAGATGCAGCGATCAAAGTGGACTTTTTGGGTATGTGAAAAAAATGACCTAGTGCGGGATAAGTGGTTTCAAAATAAGCCTCTACAGTAATTTTTGCTTTTGGTTAAATGAGAGAAAAAGTTGTGTCATGACACAAAAGCTGAAGTATCATCAAATAGTGGGTCATGTCATCCTATTGGATGCTCTTAGAATAAAGAAGCTGCTAGATGGAGTAGGGGTGCATTTTGTCGCAACAAAGGGTGCTAGCCTAAGTTCACTTACCATTCTCGGCATATTTTGTCTTTTATTACTATATTGTTACTGTTTGCAAAATTAAAAGAAAACCTTTACACTTTAATTTATTAAATAACTAAACTCTAACTTTGAATCAGAAACATCACTACTTCACATGTTATTTTTGAGATTTCTAATATTTTTTTTTGGTAAGAGAAATTATTAAATCATTTATTATTTGAGTGTCTTAATCAAAATTTCAACCTATAACATCTTTTATCGTTACACTTATCAGTATCAATACTCATACTTAAAAACAAAGACGCATGGAGATTGGTTGAGTGAAAGGAGACAGAAAAAAGAGTGAGAAAACTTGAAAAGAAATTTTATAGAATATACCATAGGGAGTATTTAGTGAGAGATGCAACTATGGACGAGAGATGAGAAAGAAAAAAAATTGAAAAGGTGATACTCCTATTGAAACGGCATTTTATTGATTTGTTTTCTAATCATTGTTTCTTTGGAGATAAACTTAATATCTATTTAAATGATATACATTAGTTGAAGTAACGGTGTCGTAAAATTCATAATCTGAATTAAGATTGTTAATATATATATATATAGTTCAAAAGAAAAGGTTTCTCAAAATATAGCATATTAGATTTGGCAAGATTAGGATAAAGTTGGCTCATCGGTTTGGGTCTCGTAGTATTTTTTTTTTCAAGTTCATATATATAAACCATAACTATTACTCCCATAGTCTCATTTAACTGTTCATTTTACTATTTTAGTTTTTCTAAAAAAAGATTATCCATTTCGAAAAAATAAAAGTTATAATTTATCAGTATACTTATTTTACCCTTAAATACTTTTCATATCACACAATCTGCATTTAATTGATCTATAAAATAAATACACGGGTAAAATTGACAATTTGTCAACTCGAATCTATATTTATTACACATCATAAATTGTAGAAATAATATTTGTGGACACTTAAATCGGGATTAAGAGTGCATGTCTTTTATAATAGAGAAATGATAGATAGGCCTTAGTAGTTAGACATAAAAAAAAAGGCCTAATGATAATATAATGACATCTATCCCTTTGTGAGATACGTAACAATTCTTTTTGGAATTTCCTAATATTCCCTTTATAATTAATTACATATATAACATATCTCATATATTATTTATCTCATCCTCTTATTCTCATTAGGGTATCGAGTCTCCTGACTTCTAAATTCACCATGTTGCCCTCTTATGCAGCCCTACTACTGTACAAACTTAGTTTACATTTTGGTGAACCTGGTTTTTGTTTACTAGTACATCACGTCAAAAAGAAAAGTAAAAAAAATTACACATGAAAGAAAAGGTAGACAGTTACCAATACAAAGATAAAGAAATTAAACAATTTGAATTTTGGGTAGTTATTATTAAAGGGTATATTATGGATATTATGAAAATTATATAACTCACTAAAAGGATGACAAGTGTCATCACAAGGAAGTTAGGCCTCTAATTAGGTCTTCCAAATTAGGTTCATGTATCAAATCTATTTAAAATATGACTATTAAATGTTTTCAAATTTTCAATAATACTCATTTATAATATTTTATTGATAAGTTCTTAAAATCTTATTAGTGTTTAAGTGTTATTGATAGTTTTGGTTTTTTCTTACTTTTTTATTTATAAAATTTTTAATGATAGTTGTCTAAAAAATGTATGATGACCAAATATTAATAAGTGTGTCGCAAACTATTTTTTTCCTAGCTGATGTATGAAATTTTTTATTATTTTATTGTGCAAATCATCACATGTAAAGGTCTATCCCTAATTCATATAAATTTTATTTTACTGAATTTCGTGTAAATTTAATTAAAATGTTTTACTCAAAAAACTATATTTATAATTATGTATTCCGGCGTAACGCATACTAGAGTATATACGATCGCCGCAACGCGTACTAGTGTATATACACTCGTTAACTTGCTTAAATGATACAATAAATACTATGAATGTAGCATTTATGTGCATTCTATTTACTTTCTCTTATTGATCAAACTTTTACATATTATAATATATGAATGTACAATGTCTAATTTATTATGTATACAGGTAATATTATTATATTATATTATATTATATTATATTATATTATATTATATGTGTATTTGATCTTATCATTTTCTTCTTTTTCATTTATTACTTTAAATTATAATTAATTTGAATTATATTTATTTTAAGACCATTGCAACTATAAATAACCCTTTAGGGTTGGTGTTTTATTGAGAAGTTGAAGGGGAAATGGCAAGCGAGAAAAAGAGTCCAAAAATTGAAATAGATTCATCCGATGATGACTCAAGTAATTCGTTGCTTATTTTGAGTTACCAATTTTATGGTAAATGCAAGCGTAATTTTTCTAATGTACCTGGACAAATTGTTCTCGATGGATGCCAAGAGTTCATGCCGGACCAACGCGCTGAGGAGGGCACAGAGGGTGCCCTTTTTTGTGATGCGTGTGGGTGTCATGAGTTTCACCATGAGAAGATTGTCGGATATGTGACAAGGTCACCTTAACTAATGTTTAAGTCATTGTATTGTGTTTCCTTTAGTCTATCGATCATGGTGTAATCAGGTTGCTTTATGGAACCTCAATTTTTAATAATCAAATAAACTAATGATTATGAGTATTGTTTTTTTTTCTTCATGCGCATGTAAATGTGTAATTTTATGGTTGATGATGAACAAGATCATGGCTTATATGAAATATGTTGTTGAAAAACAAGAAAAAATCTATCCTTTTAGTTGTTGGAAATTTATCGTGTAATGATTTTTGATGATAAAGTTATTTCCTTCTTAGTGACTTGATTTTGTAATAAGAGTTTTGTCAGTTTAAGCACCTATGGATACCTATGATTAAGCGTATATAAGGTAATCAAAGTTTTTTTTTAAAGACGCGAAAAAATGTTTTAAATAAAAGCACACAATTTGAGTGAAGGGGGACATGTTTTAAATAAACGAGCAAATAGGTGAATCAACACTTATACACCAAGTTTTTAAGTGTCTTATGTCAACATCAAACTAATCAATTGAATTATTGAAATAACATTTTGGTTTCCAAGTAGTAACAAAAAAGAACTTCACAATTAATTGGAATCTCATCCATAAATCAAGGCTACTTGTTGAGTTTAAATAATACAAGGTTGGCAGCAGACGCCGCGTTGCCGGCGTGGCTGTTTATTTTCTCAATAGTTTCTTGAATTCAAGAGGCATTCATTTGCAACATGGCTTACCTGGTATCATACTTTGTAGCTTTCGCATTCCGACGCGAAGCAACACATACATTTTGCAATGGGTCTACTGGACCTGCAAAAAATGAGTAAATCTAAAAGTTTTGGCAAAACAAATAACGATGCGAAATACATCAGCACACCCGATGGGACTCGAACCCACAATCGCCTGATTAGAAGTCAGGTGCCTTATCCATTAGGCCACAGGTGCTTTTTCAAGTTGAATAAATCTACTAAAGACATTTATTTTAAAAAGCGAATCACTAAGTCAACGTGACCAGCTTATGGCTTATTTCGTTTTGGGCTTATGTTTTAATAAGGTCATATTTTGTGGCTTATTTTAAAACCTTTCGCCTTATATAAGTTTACTATGTCCTAATAAGCTTATATAAGCCGTAAAGTTTCAAAATAACCCACAGACAGTGAGCTTATGAAACATAAGACCAAGACCAAATAAGCCATAAAACAATTCACTCCTTGTTGCAACAGCGTCGGGGGCTGTCTTGGTGCTGCTATTACATTATCCGTTTACCATTTTTTAACTCAACATGAAGTGTACTAAAGTCGACACGCGTGAACACAAAATCACATATTTGACTAACAATGAACCAATAATTTCCTATGTTCTATCCGTTTGGTACAGTCGCGTACTTAAGTTATCTGCAAATCGATGTTTGAAATACCTTATTAAAACTGAAGGTGCATGAATCTGTTTCTGCTGATAGTGAATTCTGCTGCTGGTAGGATTCTGCTGCTAGTAGGATTCTGCTGCTAGTAGGATTCTGCTGCTAGTAGGATTCTGCTGAAGGTGCATCTGTACATACGTTTCTGCTGATAGTGGATTCTGTTTTGAAAGCCACATTTAAGTTTGCTTTTATAAAGTTGTGGCAAGTGGATGAGAAATCGTAACAACATTTGACGACAAAGGTAGGCGTACCTGATATGGCAGCAAGCCGCATCAGCAACAGCGGTAGCAGCAAAAGCAATTTAAGCCAGGAGCAAACTACGACATCAAAGGCAGCAGTTAGAAGTGTACCCGTTGTGAGCTGCGCATTTATTTGCCTCCAACACCTAATTATTACCTTCAAATAATGATCAAAACATACGACAAACATTAACATAAATTTCTGCAAATAATGATCAAAACATACGAAAAACACAAACCAACTTTCCTAATTATTACCTGTTACATTAAACTTACATACATTAAAAAAGAGGTCAAACATAGAGTATATATTTAATTTTAAGGAACCAAACAATTAAAACATAAAAGGTTAAAAATAGATGTAGAGTAGTACTTTAAATAAGGGCTGGTATTTCAATAATAGAAATGACCAAAGACAATAGCCTGTTCAAAGAGCCTGTTCAACAAAGAGCCTGTTCAACAACAAAATTAGGCACTGGCATTCCTTTTTTTTTTTTTTTTTTTTTTTTTTTTTTTTTTTTTACAACAAAGAGCCTGTTCAAAGAACCTATTTGCCAGACCAAGGAAAAAAACTTGAGAATAGAAATTACCTTTCTAGGAGAACTTGTGAATCTGTAACGCAACATACATTAATAGACTCACTCGCGGCTGCACGGGGCTCAAAATCCAGAGCAGCCTTAATCGCACCTGCACAGAGTGTATATACATAAAATATTAGGTAGAAACAGGAGAATCTCGTTCTTTTAACAAATGTGTAAAAAAAACCCGAAGTAACCCGCGATGCTGACATGAGTCTAGTTTGAAGACCCAACAGGACCGATAACACACGCTAAGCAGCCAGGGTAATGAACTAAAAAATTGCGACCGCATACAAAAATCTTAACCCAAAAAGAAATATTAAAACCTACAAACACGGGCGGGTCTGCGTACACATACCTTGTCGCCGAACCTAATTCATACGTAGTAATTGTCAAAACTATAGAAATTTTGCAAATTAACTTTTCCAAAGTAGTTATTCAGACCATTTTTTTCTTGTTTTTCTTTCTTTGGGCGGGCCGATTCTGGAAGTTCTATCTAAATGCAAAGATATATTTTTTTTTTATTTATAAATCAAACGCTACATATTGATGGACCTACACAAAATATTGATGCCTGTGTAGTATCAATATCTAAATATGTTAAAACTGAAATTATATGATGCAAATACCCGAAGACTTGATTATCTGTGGTTGACCTTGTAAGACAACATGTTTAGGGGCGGTCGTATCTGGTTCAAGCTGTAGACTTGTGGCATCCACTGTCCATAAATTCCTTTGCCACATTCCTAACCGAGGCTCGCTCACTCTGCCTATTAAAGGCCCTGTAACAGATGGCAATGGCGGCTGTAAAAAAAAAAACAACAACTCAAACAACTCAGTACTCATATTCAATATAATGCTAGGTATAAGTATATGAAGCAAAACATCTATTGAGACGCATAACTTTTACCTGCAAAAATCTTAAATAAGGACTTCCACTGTTAGAATAAATTTGAACGATACATATAAGCCATTAAAATATGGTAACTGGCATGCCGGCTATAGATCAAGCTTATGAAGTATACCTGGTACAACACCGTCTGCACTTAAAGCTGTAGACACCTGGTAAGCCTGTTTTTATGAATAATTAGTTCCACCTAATATAACTATTTATGAATAACTGAATATGAACAAATCAAAGAGAAAATTAGGGAAACACTTCAAACCTGCAATTTATGATTTTCTTTTTTACACAGTCATCTTTTTCATCTAAACCTTAACTATGGCGATGTGGCCTAACTGCAGCGATCTGTGTGTGATAACTGTTACATATTAGCTGCAAAACAATATCCCCAACCTTATTTGGCACACTCTTCACAATCATATATATATTCTAGTTAGAGGGTCCTTGTTTCAGCTTCTATTGTCGGCTTATGGCTTATTTCGTTTTAGGCTATGTTTTAATAAGGTCACATTTTGTAATAAGCTTATATAAGGCGTAAAGTTTCAAAATAACCCACAAAAAAGTGAGCTTATGAAACATAAGCCCAAGACCAAATAAGCCATAAGCTGACTGCGTAAGCCTTAACAAAGACGCCCTTAAAACTATGATCCTTATAAACAATAAAAGTAATAAACATAAGGAATTACCAAAAGGCGACACCATAGCTCACTGATAGGATTAACTGCTGTATATGAACAACAATATCAATACATTACAAAAAATAAAGAAGAAAATTACACCATAAACGTAAAAAAAAAAAAAAAAAGAAAAAAAAAAAAAAAAAAAAAGGTACCTCATCATTAGAAAGCTATAATCAATCACTGAGAGTATGTACCAGAATTTGTTTTCTTCACTGTTATTGCATCAATTTAACGGCAACTGTTTGGTCTACCGTGTGCTGAGCAACGATGACATGTTCCAGTTATGTGGACGCATTCGGTTCAATCTTCCCTTCTCATTTCGTTTCAGACTGCAAGTGCGCTGCAATTCATATTTGGTTCAGAAGTTTTTTTTTTTAAATAAAAATAAGCAGGCTATAGGTACTTGAAAGCAGGCTATAGGTACTTGCATCCATGCTTTCAGAACCTAATTCATACATACATGCCAACAGTCGAGTATTTATGAAAGCATGGATGCACACACATTATCCATTAGCATTATTTCATCCTTATATATGACGCTCAGGTTGGCAAGTATAAACGTGGATATCAAGTAAATAATCAATTTTTGAAAAACAAATCTATTTGATATCATAATCATATACGAACATAATTCTTATATACTATATTCATAACCAAGATAGAATTTACATTAAACATACCAATCGCAGCTTCCACGTGAGTCCTAATCACAGCAACCCGTAATCCAAATTCCTACAGACATAAACAAAAGGAAATCAATCCAAATAACTTTCCCAATTTGAGGTTGAACACAAACGCCAAATAATGAAATAGTAGGCTCGTTTTAAGCTAATGAACCTGCCACATCCTTCGATAATCATCAACAGGAGCAGATACGTGTATCTTTAAGCCGATAAGGTACGCTTTCATCATTGCCAATGATACAAATATAGCCTACGTAATCCAATATTGTTCAGCTCAGAAGGCTGAACATGAGTACATACGCGGTTATGGGCTGGGCAAGAAGGAGCAACAAAGATAACCACAACAATGGTATGAGTACATACGCGTGATGGTAACAAATAAGACTCGGCTAAATGCATAAACGCAAGGGCTCAGATTTATTCGTGGCCTGGTACACACGTGAAGTTGGCCAAGATACATATCAGCCTCTAAACATCTTTTTAGAGACATCTATATTACATCATCATGGCCTCTCTTATTTCTACCAGTAAATTATACACAACAAAATACAAAGCCACTTAGACCTGTAACCTTCCAACACCACTGCATAACGCAAGCGAACCCTAAGCCAATCAAACATCGATAAATGCAAGGCAGCAAACCAAGAATCTACAAAGCACCTAAAATTTATCAATAAACCCGAAATTAGCAAAACCCCCAAATTTTAAGAAAACCCTAATCATAAACCTGAAATTAGCAAAACCCCTAAATTTTAAGAAAACCCTAATCTGAACATAAACAAAAACCCCAATCTGAACATAAACATACCTTTATATGATCACAATTAAGGTTCAGATGAAGTATAAACGCGGGTGCCAAATACCCGCAAAACTGTAACCGAATCTGAGCATGCTTGTGAATGAATTAGGTTTATGTGTGTATGCGTGTGTGTGAGTATTCGTAGAAAGAAAACGGGGTATAGCGGGTTGGATTGGGCAAGGTGGTAAACGGGCTAAAAGGTGGCCCAATTCTTTTGGCGGGAAAACGGTTGCCAAAACAGCACCGTATGTATCTGGATTTAATATAATCTTTAATGTTGTTGTGTACACATTAGTTGCTCTATTATATGGTGTAAACATGAATAAATGGTCACCATTTTACTGTATGTTTAATTGATTATGGAATCTAGTATGTGTCTTCAATGGCGGAGTTTGAGCATCTTAATTGGAGTGACCGAAATTATTTTAGCATAAAACGTGTTTTTGCGTGAAGAAAAATATAATCTTGTTCATTCAATTATTTCTTTAAGTATTGTCGTTAAGAATTTAAAAAACTGTATGTATGATTCAAATGGATTCATAATATACAAAAATCTATAAATAAATATAAACTAAAATGGAAATTAACACAAACAATCAAATAATGAAACATTCTTTTGGATTTTATCGACTAAAATAAACAAATAGACGAGGTAAAATGAGACGAGTGATGGACTCCTTTGAAATTTTGACATTTCTATGAAAAGTACTTACAAAATGTGAGAATTTTTGGGTCCAACACTCCTCCATGCCCTTATTATCTTCCACCTAAGCGTGTCTTAGAAGAGGTTTAAGGTAAGGGTTAGTTTGCGTTTGATTAGTCGCCTTGATCATGATGTCCACCCATTGTTAGAAGACTAATTTGATTCATGAGATATCAATCGTCGTTCAATAATTGATATGGTTGTGCGTAAAGTTCAATGGACTTACATAAAAATTAGATAAATCATTGAAGGTCGATCGAAGTTCATAAATAATTTAATAAATGTGGATATCAACAATGATCTGAAGATTTTTTAACACAGAAAGGCAAAAGTCAATAGCCTAACTTGTTAATAACAATAATAATCTTTTAACCATCTTTAGAGCATTTGCATTTGCCGCACGACATTATCTAGCCACTTTGCTGGTTACGATTAATCTGGTTTGGACACGTGTTTGGATTGACTTTGCTGCCTAGATGCAGCGATCAAAGTGGCCTTTTTGGATATGTGAAAAAATGACCCTGTGTGGGATAAGTGGTTTCAAAATAAGCCTCTACAGTAATTTTTGCTTTTGGTTAAATGAGTGAAAAAGTTGTGTCATGACACAAAAGCTGAAGTATCATCAAATAGTGGGTCATGTCATCCTATTTGATGCTTTTAGAATAAAGAAGCGGCTAGATGGAGTAGGGGTGTATTTTGTTCGCAGCAAAGGGTGCTAGCCTAAGTTCACTTACCATTCTCGACATATTTTGTCTTTTATTACTATATTGTTACTGTTTGCAAAATTAAAAGATAACCTTTACACTTTAAGTTATTAAACAACTAAACTCTAACTTTGAATCTGAAACATCACTACTACACACGTTATTTTTGAGATTTCTAATATTCTTTTTTGGTAAGAGAAATTATTAAATCATTTATTATTTGAGTGTCTTAAGCAAAACTTCAACCTGTAACATGTTTTATCGTTACATTTATCAGTATGAATACTCATACTTTAAAACAAAGACGCATGGAGATTGGTTGAGTGAAAGGAGATAAAAAAAAGAGTAAGAAAATCAGAAAAGAAATTTTATAGAATATACCATAGGGAGTATTTAGTGAGAGATGCAACTATGGAAGAGAGATGAGAAAGAAAAAAAATTGAAAAGATGATACTCCTATTGTAACGGCATTTTATTGATTTGTTTTCTAATCATTGTTTCTTTGGAGATAAACTTAATATCTATTTAAATGATATACATTAGTCGAAGTAACGGTGTCGTAAAAGTCATAATCTGAATTAAGATTGTTAATATATACGGTTCAAAAGAAAAGGTTTCTCAATATATAGCATATTAGATTTGGCAAGATTAGGATAAAGTTGGCTCATCGGTTTGGGTCTCGTAGTTGTTTTTTTTTTTTTTTTTTTTTTTTTCAAGTTTATATATATATACCATAACTATTACTCCCATAGTCTCATTTAACATTTCATTTTACTATTTTAGTTTGTCTAAAAAAAAGATTATCCATTTCTAACAAATAAAAGTTATAATTTATCAGTATACTTATTTTACCCTTAAATACTTTCCATATTACACAATCTGCATTTAATTGATCTATAAAATAAATACACGGGTAAAATTGACAATTTGTTAACTTGAATCTATATTTATTACACATCATAAATTGTAGAAATAATATTTGTGGACACTTAAATCGGGATTAAGAGTGCATGTCTTTTAAAATAGGAAATGATAGATAGGCCTAAGTAATTAGACCTAAAAAAAGGCCTAATAATAATATAATGACATCTATCCCTTTGTGAGATACGTAACAATTCTTTTTGGGATTTCCTAATATGCCCTTTATAATTAATTACATATATAACAAATCTCATATATTATTTAGATCTTCCTCTTATTTTCATTAGGGTATCGAGTCTCCTGAATTCTAAATTCACCATGTTGCCCACTTATGCAGCCCTACTACTGTACGAACTTAATTTACATTTTGGTGAACATGGTTTTTGTATACTAGTACATCACGGCAAAAAGAAAAGTAAAAAAATTACACATGAAAGAAATGGTAGACAGTTACCAATACAAAGATAAAGAAATTAAACATATTGAATTTTGGGTAGTTATTATTAAAGGGTATATTAGGGATATTATGAAAATTATATAACTCACTAAAAGGATGACAAGTGTCATCACAAGGAAGTTAGGCCTCTAATTAGGTCTTCCAAATTAGGTTCATGTATCAAATCTCTTTAAAATATGAATATTAAATGTTTTCAAATTTTCAATAATACTCATATATAATATTTTATTAATAAGTTCTTAAAATCATATTAGTGTTTAAGTGTTATTGCTAGTTTTGGTTTTTTCTTACTTTTTTATTTATAAAATTTTTAATGATAGTTGTCTAAAAAATGTATCATGACCAAATATTAATAAGTGTGTCGCAAACTATTTTTTTCCTAGCTGATGTATGGAATTTTTTATTATTTTATTATGTAAATCATCACGTGTAAAGGTCTATCCCTAATTCATATAAATTTTATTTTGCTGAATTTCATGTAAATTTAATTAAAATGTTTTACTCAAAAACCTATATTTATAATTATGTATTCCGCCGCAACGCATACTAGAATATATACGATCGCCGCAACGTGTACTAGAGTATATACACTCGTTAACTTGCTTAAATGATACAATAAATACTATGTATGTAGCCTTTATGTGCATTCTATTTACTTTCTCTTATTGATCAAACTTTTACATATTATAATATATGAATGTACAATGTCTAATTTATTATGTATATAGGTAATATTATTATATTATATGTGTATTTGATCTTATCATTTTCTTCTTTTTCATTTATTACTTTAAATTATAATTAATTTGAATCATATTTATTTTAAGACTGTTGCAACTATAAATAACCCTTTAGGGTTGGGGTTTTGTTGAGAAGTTGAAGGGGAAATGGCAAGTGATAAAAAGAGTCCACAACATGAAACAGATTCATCTAATGATGACTCAAGTACTTCGTCACTTGTTTTGAGTTACCAATTTTTTTATGGTAAATGCGAGCGTAATTTCTCTAATGTACTCGGACAAATTATTCTTGATGGGTGCCAAGAGTTCATGCCGGACCACCGCGCTGAGGAGGGCACTGAGGGTGCCCTTTTTTGTGATGCGTGTGGGTGTCACCGGTTTGACCATGAGGAGAGTGTCGAATACGTGACAAAGTCACCTTAACTAATGTTTAAGTCATTGTATTGTGTTTCCTTTTAGTCTATTGATCATGGTGTAATCGGGTTGCTTTATGGAACCTCATGTTTTTAATAATCAAATAAAATAAGATTATGAATATTGTTTTTTTCTTCATGTGCATGCAAACGTGTAATTTTATGGTTGATGATGAACAAGATAATGGCTTATATGAAATTTGTTGTTGAAAAACAAGACAAAATATATCCTTTTAGTTGCTATAAATTTAGCGTATGACGATTTTTTAAGACAAAGTTATTTCCTTCTTAGTGACTCGATTTTGTAAAAAGAGTTTTGTCAGTTTAAGCACCTATAGACAGAATGATTAAGCATATATAAAGTAATCAAATAATTTTTTAGGGCGCAAAAAGTGTTTTAAATAAAAGCGTGCAATTTAAGTGAAGGGGACATGTTTTAAATAAACTTGCAAATAGGTGAATCAAGACTTATTCACCAAGTTTTTTAAGCGTCTTATGTCAACATCATACTAATCAAATTAATTATTGAAATAACATTTTGGTTTCCAATTAGTAACAAAAAAGAATTTCACAATTAATTGGAATCTCATCCATAAATTCAAGGCTATTTGTTGAGTTTAAATAATATATTGTTGTGTACTCATTAGTTGCTCTAGTAAACATGAATAAACGGACACCATTCACTCTATATTTAATTGATTATGGAATCTAGTATGCGCCTTTAATGGTGGAGCTTCAGCATCTCAATTGGGGGTGACTAAAATTATTCTGGTATAAAACGTGTTTTTGTGTAAAGAAAAATATAATCTAGTTCATCCAATTAGTTCTCTAGGTATCGCCGTTAAGAATTTAAAAAACTTTATGTATGATTCAAATAGATTCTTAAAAGACAATAATCTATAAATAAATAGAAACTAAATGGAAAATTAACGCAAACAATCAAATAATCAAACATTCTTTTGGATTTTATCTGATAAAATAAAGAAATAAACGCGGTAAAATGAGACGAATGATAGAATCTTTTGAAATTTTGACATTTCTATAGGGTTTTGATGTGTTATTACTATATTTTGAGAGGTCATAATGTAAAACATTTCTCGAAAAACCATATTTTACATAAAGTTACTAACAAAAAGTGAGAATTTTGGGGGCAACACTCTTTCATGACCTTATTATCTTCCACCTAAGCATGTTTTATGAGAGGTTTATGGGTTAGGTTGCGTTTGATTAGTCATCCTGGATGACATTTCTTTGGGGGCATTTATTATATTATGAAATTCCGCGGTTATTGTCGAGCTGATGAACGTTTTGCGTGTCATGAGCATAGCATTATCTTATTACAATATTATATGCAAAGGGATGTATATTTATTGTTGGTTACCCGATATATTCATTTGTTGCTTATATCTTTCAGACTAAAATCTTATGCTCAACTTTATTTACGAAACGTATGAATTGCACTCAACCTTTGTATTGAATTTTAAGCATGTTTATCTCAGGTAACTAGCTAAAGATGCATATCTTTTTGGACATGTTGTGGTGGCTAGGACTTCCTGGAGGCTATCTGTGGCTATCTTATCTATATGTGACTATTTTTCTATCTTTCTTCAAAACCTTTTAAAACTGTGTCTTTTACTTTCCGTTGCTAAACTTTGTGTATGTTTTGCGCTGCTACTATATTTATTTTCCGCTGCTACTTTGATTAAGAGTCTATGTACGCTAATGGTTTTGAGGAAATAAATGTGGGTTTTTATATTGAAACGTTCTGTCATGAGGTCGTTTTCTGTAGATGTGACAGTTTTACCCCTCGAGTAATACCCCTCGCTATGTTCCACTGCCATACCCTAGTTGGAGGTGTTACAGAATGGTATCAGAGCTACCGTTTATAAGAGCCACCGTTTATAGAGAATGAGGTCATACTCGACTATAAACATTTTTGTCTGTGTCAAAACGTTTTTGAAAAATAGATAGCCGCCAGCCCTCCGTGCCACTTCGCCTTTATTTAGCTTTGCTTAAACTTTTATGTTGCATGTTTCACTCTTATGAACTTGAGGTTTTCCCTTAGTATTTTTCTGCATGAAAAATTATTTTCATAAAAATTTGGCTAGGATATTTATATTTTCTCCGATACTCATTGTAGAGTATTATGTCTTCATCAGTCCCCTTCGACCAGTTTTCACTTGCAGCGTTGAGTCCTGAGGATGACCCACACCCTGTAGGAGATGATGTCAGGATTGGAGATGATGTTGGAGTTGGAGATGATGTTGAGATTGAGGATGATGTTGAAATTGGAGATGAGGTTGAGATTGAGGATGAGGTTGGTATTGAGAATGAGATGGACGATGATGAGGAGATAGATGATGATGACAACGAGATAGAGGATGGTAATGACGACGATGATGATGAAGAGGATCAGGAGATTCCTCCCACACCACCCTCTCTTGCTATATCATATATCACCTACGAGTCGGACACGTCATAGGCATTGGGATATGCTATTGGGACGGAGATTACTTCGACATTTGAGGTTGGAGAGTCTTCGACAGCTCCACGTGTCACTCCTTTGGAGCTTAGGGCCGAGTTACACCGCTTGAGATCGGATATCTCCTGGTGTCAAGGTAGTTATAGATCTATGTCTAGGCGTTTGGGAGAGAGGCAGGCTTAGGTGTTAGGATTGAAAAAGGAGATTAGGAGAGACTGAATGGATGTCAAGGAGCTTCATATGCAGTTATATGGGCATAATGATCGTTTGAGAACTGCAAAGGAGTAAGATGCTGAGTTTTAGAGGCGTTTGGACGCGTTGGAGAAGAGAATGAGTGAGGTTGAGAAGATGGTGGAGCAATTGTCAGCGAGAAAGGTATATATAGGTCGTGATAGTAGTCACCATGGACGTAGTATCCAGGAGTTATGGAGTGAGCTCCATGCGATGCAGAGATAGGCATATTATGATAGGATGGCTCGATTTAGGTTTGATGAAAGCGTTGATGTGTTGGTAGAGTATGGTGGATTCACTTCCGTTTCCTACTATTTACCACAAATTCCACCAAAAATTAAGTGTGGCGGTGATACGTTGGAATCGCACCAGGCTTTACCTCTCAAGGGATCTTGAGAAGCTTACAACCCCCACCAGGCAGTGTACCTGATCGTTGTAGTATAGTATAGTGACAAGTACCGGGGGATTGATCGTTCAGCTAGGAATAGTGTCGCTAGGATTAGAAAACCTAATTACTAGTGCTAAAGATGATGGAAGATTATTTTTGTATTTTTATATTTTTTAGAAAGCAAAGTAAAATCTCGGGTTTGAAGGATTTGGGCGGAATTAGTTGCTAGTCAACTAACCCAATACTAAAGATGCAATCAAAATAAAATACTAGAAATGAAAATAAAACTAAATTATACTAAAGTTGTGAGCAATATGTGGAGAAAATGTGTTTACTTAGATTTCACTACTCCCTAGACATCTTTTACACGTTAATTACTTGTTATAGTTGCGTGGATGACGGATTGTATTCCTTAATACCATTCATGGGATGGCGCACTTACTTCCCCAATCATATGAGTGCCTACTTCACTCCTATGTCGAGCCGTTAAAAACTCCTAACATGGGATCATTAGAAATTACTCATGCAGTAAATACAACCAATAAAACCTAGTGCACATCGGTTCATGTTTCTTAAGACGTTCAAGCATGTTACCAATTGGAGATCTGCCAGTTTTCTTAAGCCTAACATCGAAATCATTCATCCAATACAACCATAAACAAGTAATCAACACATAATTAACATCTAGGTTTCATTAGATCCAAGCAAACACAAGATAGATCTAGCCTAGCATGATGGAATTAAGACAAGAACAAGATATAGACAACCAACACATAGACATATTGATTGGATTAAAAGAACACTTATCTTAATTACACATGAAAGGGATCAAGGGCTGAGAACCCTTGAAAAACCTGTAAAATTCGTCTTAAGTTCGGACCTAGGGTTTCTCCAAAACTCCTCCCTCTTTAATGTGAAAATTAGAAAACTATATATAGGAAATAGGGTCTGAAAGCGTCAAGATAAATCTTGTGACGCCGTCATCTCGCCGCCAAAATACTTCTCGGACTGCCTTGATCTATTTTTGACGCCGTCATGTGTTAGCATTTTCCAGGCCGTCATGCATTTTACTCTTGACGCCCTACTTCGTGACGCCGTCAAATTTGTACTGGGTCGTCATGGAAAGTCATGAAATTTACTCTTGACGCCGTCAGAAATTCCTTCTTGACGCCGTCACCTACTGTTCCCAGCTTGGAAAATTGAGACTTTGCCGTTTTCTTCACTTTTATGCTCCAAAAACGTCCAAAATGCCTTCTTTTCCAGATTTCACTCCCAAAGTACCTAAAATCACAAAAGGAACGATTTAGGGCAATATTTGATCAAATAAATTCAATTCCGGTCTTAAATGACCCCCTAAAAGTGGTTCATTTTTCGCCTCATCATATACCCTTACACTTGAGATTTGCTTGTCCTCAAGCAAATGCGCTTTTATTCTAATCAAAATACAAGTTAGGGGTCATTTAACACTAATATAAAAGTAATTACAACAAATAATTGTTCCAATAAAGACCAAAGACAAGCACGGAGGTCATACACAAGCACCTCACAAATAGTGTTTAGATACTCACATCTCTCGGGTGTAATAATGTGTAAATTACAATATGGAAACGGAAGATATCTCTCACTACCTGTCATAGCAAAATAGATTACCATAGGATTGGGAAAGGATCAAACCTCCACCACATGGCGTAAGCACCTAGGATAAACTATCAAATAGGTCTTTTAAAGGGTTGTAACGTTAGGTGTAGGGATATGAAATACACGGTTTTGTTGGATAAAGGCAGTTTTTACTGGTGGCGAGTTAACAATCTTGGTTAATTACATGTACAATATGGCGTTGCTAAGCCAAGACTAGACTCGACTTAAGCTAATAAATGAAAAATAACAAAAACTTAAAATGAACATAGAATAACAAAAACTTAAAATGAACATAGAAAAAACATACGGACTACCATCCCTTTTTATTCTACGTTCATTTTATATTTTTGTTATTTCTCATTTATTAGCTTAAGTCGAGTCTAGTCTTGGCTTAGCAACGCCACATTGTACATGTAATTGACTAAGATTGTTAACTCGCCACCAGTACAACTTCCTTTATCCAACAAAACCGTGTATTTCATATCCCTACACCTAACGTTACAACCCTTTAAAAGACCTCTTTGATAGTTTATCCTAGGTGCTTACGCCATGTGGTGGAGGTTTGATCCTTTACCAAGCCTATGGTAATCTATTTTGCTATGACAGGTAGTGAGAGATATCTTCCGTTTCCATATTGTAATTTATACTTTATTACACCCGAGAGATGTGAGTATCTAAACACTATTTGTGAGGTGCTAGTGTATGACCTCCGTGCTTGTCTATTGGTTTTTAGTGGAACGATTATTTGTTGTAATTACTTTTATGTTAGTGTTAAATGACCCCTAACTTGTATTTTGAGTAGAATAAAAGCGCATTTGCTTGAGGACAAGCAAATCTCAAGTGTAAGGGTATATGATGAGGCGAAAAATGAACCACTTTTAGGGGGTCATTTAAGCCCGAATCCGAATTTATTTGATCAAATATTGCCCTAAATCGTTCCTTTTGTGATTTTAGGTACTTTGGGAGAGAAATCTGGAAAAGGAAGCAATTCGGACGTTTTTGGAGCATAAAAGTGAAGAAAACGCCAAAGTCTTAATTTTCCATGCTGGGAACAGTAGGTGACGGCGTCAAGAGCAAAACCTTGACGGCGTCAAGAGCAAATTTCATGAATTTCCATGACGACCCAGAACAGATTTGACGGCGTCACGTAGGAAGGGCGTCAAGAGTAAAAGAGTCATGACGGCCTGGAAGTATTTAAGTCTTGACGGCGTCAGAAGTGGATCTAGGCAGTCCGAGGAGAGTTTTGGCGGCGAGGTGACGGCGTCACATTGTTTGTCTTGACGCCGTCATACCTGTTTTTCTATATATAGTTTTCTAATTTTCACACATTAAAAGGGAAGTTTTGGGAGAAACCCTAAGTACGATTTTGGTGTAACTTTACAGGTTTTTCAAGGGTTCCAACCCCTTGATACCTTGCATGATTAATCAAGATAAGTGTTCTTCTAATTCAATCAATATGTCTATGTGTTGGTTGTCTATATCTTGTTCTTGTCTTAATTCTATCATGCTAGGCTAGATCTATCTTGTGTTTGCATAGATCTAATGAAACCTAGATATTGATTATGTGTTGATTACTTGTTTATTCTTGTCTTGGATGAATGATTTATATGTTAGGCTTAAGAAAACTGGCAGATCTCCAAATGGTAACATGCTTGAATGTCTTAAGAAACATGAACCGAGGCGCACTAGGTCTTTATTGGTTGTATTTAATGCATGAGCCACTGTTTACAATCCCTATAGTTGTGCTGGGCATGGTGTAGGAGGAGATAAGAGCTCATAGAATTGGGGAGTTATGTGTGCCACCCCATGAATGGTATTAAGGAATACGATCCGTCATCCATACAATTATAACAAGTAATTAACGTGTAAAAGATGTCTAGGGAGTAGTGAAATCTAAGTAAACACATTTTCTCCAATTACTGCTCACAACTTTAGTATAAATTAGTTTATTTTCTTTTCTAGTATTTTATTTTGATTGCATCTTAGTATTGGGTTAGTTGAATAGCAACTAATTCCGCCCAAATCCTTCAAACCTCGAGATTTTAATTGCTTTCTAAAAAATATAAAAATACAAAAATAATCATCCCTCACCTTTAGAACTAGTATTTAGGCTTTCTAATCCTAGCGACACTATTCCTAAGCTGAACGATCAATCCCCCGGTACTTGTCACTATACTATACTACAACGATCAGGTACACTGCCTGGTGGGGGTTGTAAGCTTCTCGAGATCCCTCGAGAGGTAATGCCTGTTGCGATTCCCACGCATCAGATATCCACTACTAGGTGCTTAGAATTACTTCATATGGATCTTTTTGGTCCATATGTAGTGCGGAGCTACGGTGGCAACCGTTACACCTTAGTTATAGTAGACGATTATTCACGATACACGTGGACTAGGTTCTTAAGTGATAAAACGAAGCCTTTGAGAAATTTAGTAAAATGATTCAAAATAAATTGGGATGCTCAATAGTTTCAATTAGGACAGATCATGGTAGGGAATTTGTGAACGAAGTATAATTCAGAAAATATTGTGATTTAAATGGAATATCTCACAACTTTTCCGCTCCTCGTACTCGTCAATCTAATTGGGTAGTAGAAAGGAAAAATAGGTCTTTACAAGAAATGAGTAGAACAATGCTAAATGAACAATCTATCCCACAGTTTTGGTGGCATGCCGTAGATACATCAACATACATACTTAATAGGGTTTCTATTAGACGAATATTAGGAAAAACTCCTTATGAGTTATTAAGAGGTAGAAAACCAAATATAGGCTACTTTAGAGTATTCAAAAATAAATTATTTGTCCTTAATACAAACGACTACCTCACTAAGTTCGACCCTAAGTCATACGAAGGAATTTTTCTAGGATATTCACAAAATAGTAAAGCATACATAATTTTAAATAAACATACTATGAAAGTAGAAGAATCCTTAAATGTAACATTTGATGAAAATCCTCCACCACCTAAAACATTACCTTTAGAAGATGATGATGTGATTGAAGAAGAAGCTATTGAGGTTAGTAAAAATAAGTCCTTAGGAAATGATAATGAATTAGAAACATTAGAAGAAAATGAGGTTGTAAATATTAAGGAATCTAAATCACATCCATTAGGTAACATCATAGGTAGTTTGAATGAAAGAACCCTTAGATCGCAAGCTCAAGACGAAAGTAACTTCTTTTGCTTTGTGTCAACAATAGAACCTAAGAATGTAAATGAAGCCTTAAAGGATGAAAGTTGGATTATGGCTATGCAAGAAGAATTAAATCAATTTAAAACAAATGATGTTTGGGAACTAGTCCCAAATCCTAGGAATGCGACCATAATAGGAACCAAATGGGTATTTAGGAATAAACTAGATGAAAATGGAATAGTAACTATGAATAAAGCTAGATTAGTAGCCCAATGTTATAATCAACAAGAAGGAATTGATTATGACGAAACCTATGCCCCGGTAACTAGACTAGAATCCATTAGAATACTCCTAGCTTATGCCTGTGCCATAGATTTTAAGTTATACCAAATGGATGTGAAGAGTGCATTCCAAAATGGTTTTATCAATGAGGAGGTATATGTGGCACAGCCTCTGGGATTCATTGACTTCACAAAACCTGATTATGTTTATAAACCCAAGAAGGCTTTATATGGACTCAAACAAGCCCCCAAGGCTTGGTATGATCGATTAAAATCATTTCTTATTAAACATGATTATTCCATGGGAATGGTAGACAACACTGTCTTCACTAAAAAGAAAAACCCGAATCTCATCATTGTTCAAAATTATGTCGATTATATTGTATTTTGATCGACTTGTCAAGAAATGTGTGATGAATTTTCCAAAATCATGCATGATGAGTTCTAGATGAGTATGATGGGTGAACTAAACTTCTTCCTAGGATTACAAATAAAACAATTAAAAGATGGAATATTTTTTAACCAATCTAAATACATTAAGGAAATGCTTAAGAAATTTGGCCTAGAAGACTCAAAACCCCTAAAGACACCTATGTCTATGGAAGTGAAACTCACAAGAGATGAAGAATGTGAGTCTGTAGATAACACTAAGTATAGAGGAATGATAGGTAGTTTACTACACTTAACGACAAGTAGACCCGATATCATGTTTAGTGTTTGCCTTTGTGCTCGCTTTCAAGAGGATCCCAAAACCTCTCACCTAGAAGCGGTTAAGCGTATCTTCCGATACATTAAAGGCACTATACACTTAGGATTATGGTATCCTAAGGGATCTGGCATAGAAACCATTGTCTATGCGGATTCGGATCATGCGGGAGACTACGTGGATCGAAAAAGCACTAGTGGTATTTGCAAGTTTATGGGATGTTACCTAACGTCTTGGTTTTCCAACAGGCAAACCGCTCTTGCTATTTCGACCACCGAAGCTGAATATGTAAGCGCTGGAAAGGCATGTCAACAAGCACTATGGATGAAACAAGCTCTCAGAGACTATAGCGTTAGGTTAGAAAACATTCCTATAATGTGCGACAATAAAGGTGTTATAGATTTAAGTAAGAATCCCGTTCAACACTCTAGGACTAAACATATAGAAATACGTCACCACTTCCTTAGGGATAATGTACAAAAAGGTAATATATCTATATATTCACTAAACCCCTTAAGCGTGACTTATTTAACCACCTGCGTTTAGGATTAGGAATGATGGAGCAAATTGACTAGATTATGTTGAATTTTCATTAATTACTTATTGCATAAAATTTCTTTCTTTTCTTTTCTTTTCTTCGTCTCTGAGTCTAGGAATCTATTTCGCACAAAATTGAAGATTGGGAATTCTACATTGCATAAACATTTTCATAAAACCCAATCTATTTTATCTAAACAATTCTCACTTCTAGGAAACACATGAAAATCATTTCTTTTCTTTCTTGCATTGTTGAATAATGCTAAAAAGTTTCTTTAAAATCATGCATGAAATTTCACATGAATTGTCAAAATATATAATCCAGTATATATCCTTGGCAATCATGGGTTAAGCAAATTGAATCAAGGAGAATTTGGATTGCTTCTTAGGATATATTCATCTTTGCATTAGGAGTCGAAGCAATCGCATCTCCACATTTGTTGCATATAGGCACACAATAGAACAACGTCAAGAATCACTTGGTCACATTTGTTCCATCACTAGTTTCTTCCTCACTAGTTGCCTTTTCCCTTACTCTAAGTTAGTTGTCTTAGGAAATATGACTTGCTTATTTGCTCTATTACATTATTGTTTTTGCATGCATGCTTAGTTTTAATTATATGCTTATTTTCCTACATATATACTTTTCATGCATACTTCTTTATGATAATACATGCATAGTTGCCTAACGAGATGGACATACCCAATACCAAACCTCAAAACAAACATCTTTCTGGAAAAATTTCTGCCAAAAATCCATTTCTGGCAATTTGGGAATCAGGCCCTGGGCGGCTCCCATAATTATAAAGGGCGGCCCTTTTAAAATTAAAGGGGTCGGCCATTAATTAAGGGGGCCGGCCACCTGATGGTCGAGGTTCCATGTTTGCTTTCTGCTTTTTAGCCCATTTCACCCTATTTTGATTCTCTACTTTCCTAAATTCCCAAACACATTTTGTCTAGCAAATCCACCACATATTATACTTCCATAAATACATAATCATCACACTATAAATACTCTTCTTCATCACAAATCATTACTCAACCCATCATATCATCTCCCAACCAACCAAGATATAAGCCTTCAAGAGTTTCTAAGATCTCCGTCAAACCCGTGTGGAGAAGAAAAATTGATACTTGTCAAAAGTCTACCTCAATTAATGATGTTGTATCCAACCAACCAACAACTAAACATCAAACTCACCCAAATGAAACCTCTCCTTTACCTCCACATGACAACCTCACTATTTCACTTTCCAACAACATTCCACATCCATCTCACTCACTTCTTCCAAATGACCCTTTTAAGGAACATACTCAATCTCAAAACAACCATCACTCTCATCAAAACATGAATCCTATGTTCCATGTTCAAGCCTCAATCCCTAGTCACAATCCAACTCCACCATCATCACCTTCCTCCGAACATAAAAAGTTCATTGAGGAGCTCAAAGAAGCTCATGAGCTTAGTGCTCTTCTTGCCTTAGATCTTGCTCAACGCAATTTAGATCAACAACCATCTTCCACTCACTCCTCACCACCCAACCATTTGGTCCAACTTGAGAATCATGTTAACAATTGTCCTTGTTGCATTTTTCTCCAAAAACAAACCATTGCACTCAATAAGCACTTCACTTGGATTGAGTATCTCCTCACAAGGTCTTCTCCACCGCCATAACAAACACAACAATCTAACCCTTCCGCTCCAAACTCTCCACCACCAAACACTCCAAACTCTCCAAACAACATTCCCACAAAAATCTACCTCCACTAAATCCATCCACCATGCTTCCCATCTCCAAGCAAGTCCTAGAGACTTCAAGATTGGAAACTTAGTATTAACCATTGTAGTTTGCTAAGAAAAGCATATATGTATGCGTATGTACTAATGATTATGTTTTCAACATAATCTATTTTAATAACTAATGAATGCTTGTTTAGATTTATTTCTTTTGTGCACTTTTATTAGTTCTCTTGTTATATATTTGTTTCATACATCATATATATTGTGTGTGCTCTAAATATTTTTGCAAGCATTCCATATCTCGAATTGTCTTATAACTTTAAAACGAGGGGGAGTACATGTCAAGGGGGAGCTCTAACATCGTCGGGATAACCTTTTGATGCTAACAAAAAGGGGGAGAAATGATATAAACTCACTAAATACTTGTATATATATATATATATTAATTTTTGACTTAATGAGTTTAGATTTTGTAATCATCAAAAAGGGGGAGATTGTTGATATAAATAATGCGTAAAAATGTTATTAATATTTCTCGATATCCCTATGTTTTGACGATCACAAAATCTTAAATCATTAAACGTAAAATCATTACGTAAACAAGTATTTTGTTACAAAATATCATTATATCCATCTTAATCACTTAAGGTATGAATAAACAATTACCTAATACATTTTATGATCAAAGGAAGGTTTATTTAATCATTAAAAATTATATAAAACGGTATAAAGATTCTATATATTTAGAAAAAGACTTTTGGTAATTCAAGGAAAATGTTTAATTCATAATAAATATATGAATTCAAAATTTTAACCAAAATCAGTTATATTTTCACCAAATAAACTTTCCCCAGAAAATGACAAAAGTTCTGGCCGTTACAGGAGGGCAGCCCCTTAATTATAAGGGGCGGCCCCATTAATTTTAAGGGGGCCGGCACGCTCCTGTGACCAGAATATTTTGCCTATAAATACACGTTCAATCCTTCATTTTTTTCTCACCTTTTGCACTAAAACTTTTTGTCCAAATCCTCTCAAATCATCTTCCTAAATTCTTTGATCATAAGATTATAAGTTCTTGTTTCAAGTGATCTAATCCCTCATCATTCAAAGTGCAAGAGAAGAATACTCCTTCAACATTTAGTTAAGAAGTATTGTAGATTTGTGAATATTGCTTGTAGTTGTGTAAATTATTTATAAAGGTGTAGAGGTTTTGTTATAGGTAGATTTAGGTGTGTTAGTAGTGAAAAGAAGTTATGAATAGAAGTTGTGAATAGAAGTAGTGAATAAGTAGTAGTGTTGTGAAGAAGAAGTAGTGAAGTTGTGAGAAGTTGTGTAATAGTAGTGGTGTGTATAAGTTGTGAAGAAGGTGTGTAGTGACTAGTGGTGTGAGATTGGTTCTAGCTACTATTAGGACTCGACATCTAGCTTAGTGTCGTAAATTGGTGTAAGCGAAAGTTGTGTAAGGTTTTCTCCGCCATAAGAGAGCTTGTTGACATAGTGAAGAAAACTCTCGAGTTAGGTGCTTGGGGAGTGGAGTAGGGCGAAGAGGAGTTGCCGAACCACTATAAATCCTTTGTCTTGTGGTGCGATCTTTCCATCTCTATCTCTTTACTTACTTACCTATATTGTTGTCATTTACTTTCGTAGACATTAGTATACACAAGTGTTTAAACATTGATCTCACATAAAACTAGAATCGAAGATTTTGTTAACTAAACTTTTGTAAAATTAAAAACGACGTAAAACTATTCAACCCCCCCCCCTTCTAGTTTTCCACATTATGTTAGTAATGACGTGATGAAACGAAAAGTGTACCAATTTTGGGGGGTCATTTAAGGCCAAAGTCGAGATTATTTGATCAAATATTGCCCTAAATTGTTCCTTTTGTCATTTTAGGTACTTTTGAGAGGAATTTTACAAAAGGAAGCATTTTGGACATTTTTAGAGCGAAAAAGTGAAGAAAATGACAAAGTCTCAAAAGCATGCTGGAAATTGCACTTGACGGCATCACAAGGTGTTAGTGACGGCGTCATGAGTTGACAAAAGGGTGGATAAATGAAATACACGTGATGCGCCAGAATGTTTTGTGAAGGGGTCGTGACGGCGTCACGTACAAATTTGTCAAGGCCATCAAGAGTAACTGCAAAGAGTGACGGCCCAGAACCCATAAAGAGTGACGGCATCAGAAGTGGATCTAGGCAATACGAGTTTGTTTTGGCGGCGAGTTGATGGCATCACACATTGCTCTTGACGCCGTCAGGAGACAAAATCTATATATAGTTTTCTAGTTTTCATTCATTGTGTGCAACTTTGAGGGAATAAACCCTAGACGAATTTTACAGCTTTTTCAAGGGTTTCAACCCTTTGTTTCTTCCATGATTAATTGAAGATAAGTACTTTACCAAATCATTCAATATGTCTATGTGTTGTTTGATTATATCTTACGCTTGTCTTCTCTTTAACATGCTAGGCTATGTTTTCTTCGTGTTTGCTTAGATGTAATGAAACTTAGATATTGATTATGGGTTGATTGTTTGTTTATAATTGTTGTGGATGAATGAATTTGATGTTAGGCTTAAGAAACTGGCAGACTTCCAATTGGTAACTTGCTTGAACTTCTTAAGAAACATGATCGGAGGTGTACTACGATATATTGGTTGTATTTAATGCGTAGGTAACTACTAATGAGGCCATGTTAGGAGCTAGTAGTCGGCTCAACATAGGAAGAGGTAGAAGCTTATAGAGTTAAGGAAGATCGTACATGGCCCTACGAATGGTATTAAGGAATATAACCTGTCATCCATGCAATTGTAACAAGCTAATAAACCTGTAAAAGATAGCTAAGGAATAGTGAAATCTAAGTAAACACAATTTTCTCTCATTATTGTTTACAACACAAATTAGTTTAAGTTTATTTTATTTTATTTTGATTGCATCTTTAGTTAATTGGGTTAGTTGACTAGCAACTAATTCCGCCCACTCTTTCCAAAAACCGAGATTTTACTTGCTTTCCTTAAAATATAAAAATACAAAAAGAATCATCCCTCACCTCTAGACCTAGTTTTAGTGAGTTTTAACCCTAGCGAACACTATTCTTTGAGTTGAACGATCAATCCCACGGTACTTGTCACTATACTATACTACAACGAACACGTACACTGCCTGGTGGGGATTGCAAGCTTCTAAAGATTCCTTAAGAGGTAAAACCTTTTGCGAGGGCGCAATTCCACGCATCATTATGATTCACCATAACCATTATAACCCTTATTGCGTTCGAGAATTTTCTTGACCTTAGCTCTAGTGGTGGAGTTTTGTGTGATTGCCAAGCTTATGATAGAATATGTACTATTATTGTGCAATTGAGTGATCACCCCGAAATTGAACACTTAGTAGTAGGGTTGAGTGTGAGAGTGTTTTGTTCCCCATTTCACGAGGTGTTCAGCTTTGATTAATCTAGCACAGGAATCTAATATTTTCCCTTTGTATTCGGGGAAGATCTATTCTAACGAAATCTACTTGAGGGCAAGTAGAGTTTAAGTGGGGGATATTTGATAACACCAAATAATCTGATTTTCTAAGTGTCAATTTCCCCTTTATATTAGCTAATTGTGGCTAAAAATAATAGAAGTAGTACCTTATTTCTTTATATTTCGTTTCAAGACTATTAATCGAGTATGGAGCGACTTTGGATGAATATGGACTATACTTCAAATTAACATAATATTTGTAGAAACTAAAAGGAGGGGTTGAATAGTTTTACCGTTTATTATTGCTTATTAAAATCGGTTTTCATTTTGTTAGGTCCGTTTATGTTTTTGTTGCAAAGTTACTAGATTTGATAGTTATGTGATACCAAGTTATCTACATATGAAAACATAAAAGTAAAGTAAATAGTAAAGGAAAGAGAACAACCAAAAGAGACGCTGAGATTTATAGTGGTTCGGCACGAAGCTCACTCTTCGTCCTACTCGACTCCCTGAGTACCACACTCGAGAGTTTTCAATCACTACGTCAACACACTCCTTCAGGCGGAGCAATCCGTACACAATCTTACACTAAGTTTAACGACACTAACCGTAATGTCGAGTCCTAATCCTAGCTAGAACCAATCTACACCAAAGCCCACATGGCTACATGAACAAGCACTCTTGTCCCTCTTAGATCGACACACAATCCAAGTCTTCACACGAACGAGCACACCCGTTCACTTAAATCTTCACACTAGAACTCCACTAAGTTCCAGCCTTCACAGAACAACACACAACTATTACAAAGTATAATCTAGATACAACACTTCTTGGACTTTCACCAATGTCCAAGTTCGCCCTAACACATCTAGTCACAACTCACACACAATTCGGATTCATAATATTACAATATTTACAAATGATAGAGTTGGAGGGAGAATAGAATCGTAACACTAGTTACGTTTGTGTGTGGACTCAATAACAACTCGATTCTTGATGAATTCGATTGTTCTTCTCTTGCACTTTGATGTAAAGGATACGAGAATCACATATAAACACAACCCGACATGTTATAGTGATCAAATAAGAAGAACTAAAAACCCAAAAGGTTTTTATGCAAAGAGGTCTCATTTTCTGAAAAGGAACAGTTCAGTATTCATACACACCAGGAGAGAAGGTGGCGGTCCCTTATCTATGGGAAGGTCCTTTATCACTAAGGGACCGTCAGCCATTTATGGGACTGTCTCGATAGACGCTTCTCTTTTTGTCCTGACGTGGTGAAAGTTTATCTAGTGAAAACTTTTACTGATTTGGGCGGGAAAAATAGCTGTTACATAATTTGAATTTTGAATATATTTTTCTAATAAAACATTTCTTTAAAAACACAAAAATACTTTTATGAAAATGTTTTTTCATACATAAAAATATAATGTTTAGTGAAAATAAACTTTTTGATCATTCTACTAGGGTCGGTATTGAGTTTGTTCATACCTATAGTGACGTTTTAGTAGATACGTTAAGTAAATGAGATTTCTCATCCAAAAACTTATTAACCGTAAGTTTACGTATCGTGTTTTCATATTTTGTGATTATCAAAACATGTAGAGACCGAATAATGCAAATAACGTTTTTGATATTATTTTTATTAACAATCTCCCCTTTTTTGATGATTACAAAATATAAACTCGTGTTAGGTAAATTTACGTGTTTATAAATTTTTAGATGAGTTTTCGTTCACTTCTCCCCCTTTTCGTAGAATCAAAAAGGCTTTGTTGAAGAGTAGGTAGAGAGAAATCGACAATATTTGAAAGCTCCCCCTCTCTTAGTGCTCCCCCTAAATGAGGGTACCGAGGAATCGAGATATGGTGTTGTGCTACAAAAACAAATTAGAAGACAAAGCACATACACATATATAGAGAAATATAGAAGAGTGAGAAGAGAAATGAGATAGATATGATAGATTGGAAAGAAAGGATGTGAAATCAGAAGAAATAGAGCATGCAAGAATCAGATTTTAGGATCTACTGGGGACGGTCCCATAAATCAATGGACGGTCCTTTATCACTAAGGGACCTCCAATTTGATAAGGGACCGCTGTCAATAGGCGTAATAATTTGGCAATGTGTTATGTGTTAAGTGTTTTCTCATTTTATGTCAAATTTACATGGCATTTTAAAGATAACCATTAAAAATGACACAATACAAAAACATCATAATTCATCCATTCATAATGAAACATCCAAAACATACATGATAAGAACCATACATCTCCCAATCAACAAAGATCTCATACAACAACAAGTTATTTCTAGAAAATCCTAACTTCCTAGAACATGCTTGGCCCAAAAGATAGTCCTCTTGATTATTTTAACTAAACATGTAGAGATGTTTAGTTTGAAGATAGAGGATAAGAAGGTGGAGAAGATGGTGGAGCTGAAGGTGGCATGAAAGCAAGTGGAGTTGGTTGTATGATGGGTTGAGAAAGGAGAAATTCAAGGTGACCAAACATGACATGGAGTTCATCTCTTAGAGAGGATATGAGATGAAAGTTATGAAACCAACAAGCACAACTCATAGTGTGGTTGCTTGCAAAGTTGTGGGGAATGGGAAACCCCATGATAGGAGAAGGTGGTGGAGTAGGAGGAACATAGTCCAATGGTCCATTTGGTGAGGCTTGATTTGGAGAGGATGGAGGTATGAGAGAAGGAGACAAGTTACTCACTAAAGGAGTGTAAGCACTTGAGCTAGATTGAGTGAGCAAGGGTGATAGGTTTTTGATGAAAGATGAGAATGGTGATGAAGTTTGCCTTGTGGAGGATAAGGGTTTTAGAGGATGAGAAAGATGTTCCATTTGTTATGGTGTTTTGAGAGGTGCACTTGGTGCTTGAGGAGAGGAAAGTAGGGACTTTGGAGATGGAGTAGATTCTTCTTGAGTGAGATCATGAAGTTTGTTCGAGGTGGAATGATGGTGATCTTAGGCCTTTTGTTTGTACTTGATTGAGGTAGGATGAGAGTGTGGTTAGGTCTTTTGTTTAAGACAGATAGTGAGGTTGAGGGAGATCCCATTTTAGGAGATAAGAATGAAGATAAAGGTGAAGATGAAGATGATGAAAAAGATGAAGAAGAGGAGTTTAAATAATCAAAGTGATTATAATTTGGGCAAAGAATGAATTAGGAAGAATTAAGCACATATATTTCTTTAACTAAACATGGCAATGGTGGTGATACACATGCAAATAGGTTCCAGGTTTGCTAGAATTGAGAAACAGTACAAAAATCCATGACCCAGGCATGACGGTCCGTTAATTTGCCTGACGGTCCCTTATTGATAAGGGACCGCCATTGCGATAAGGGACCGTCAATAGTGGGTTATCAAATTTTCACCTAGTTTTTTTCATTTCTCCAAACTTGCACCTACAACTCATCCTTACAACTATAGAAAAATAATTAAACCAAGATGTCATTTTTTAAGTAGAATGTTGATTCGTCCATGCATAAGACATAAGCAAGTCTAGAGATTATACGTTAGTTCATATAATACATAACCATAAATATCCATAATACATAAACAAAGCGTAACCAAATGATACTTCAACTCATTCATTTATTCTTTTTCTTTAGAAGATTCTTGATGTACTTCAATCCCTTTCGTTACTCATCTCATATTTGAGTAAGAAGAGATATCACGGATAGGTCTTATGAATTGAGGTTGTGAGGGATTTATGGAAGAGCATGAGTAATGGTTTGGAGTTGGGAGGATGGAGAAGTGGCACTTGAATTTGAACTACACATGTGTTCATCATCATCTACGTGATGAGAGGATGAAGTACCAAAAGGTGACTCAGGAAACAAGGTCCTTTTAGACCCGGAATCAGACCTAGTTTTATGCTCAATGTGTTCAATGAGAGGAAGCATGACACGATCGTGCACAAGATAATTATCCGACTTAAGTTCTAGAAAATTATCCATGACATGATTAAAAAGACGAGTTAACAATATGCCATAGGACAAGTTTAACTTTGGCTTTTTGACGACAATCTCCTTCTCCTAGCAACGAAGTATGTCAAATTGTATGGCCTCGAGTGGGGGATACAATAGAGCATATGACATAGACAAGCGGGAAGATGGTCTCTATTGCCACCTAGACAAAAGGCATTTTCCCGAACAATTTCTTCCATTGTTTTCAAGTGATCAACAACTTCTTTTGTAAAAATTTGATTTTCATTAACAGTGATTTTCTTTCCTTTGTGGGTTCGAGTAAGAAGAGAGGCTCATGGATTTAGAATGATTGATTTGATGTCACTTGGAGTAGGAGGTTTGGTGTAGTATTTTCGACATTTGGGGGTGCTCTCAGCAAGAGCATTAAGGCTCCATTCATTACTGAACGAGCAATCCCCCTCAGTTGAGACTCCAAGAATTCGACCAAACTCGGGAAGAGGGTAGGAAAAGAATTTGTTTTTAATGACAAATTGGACATGTAGTTCAAACTCATGGTCTACTCTTAAATTAAATTGACTATAAAATTCTAAGATGGACCGAGGAACGATTTGTTCATTGATTTTGAAAAGACAATCAAGTTTTGCAAGACCAAGCATAGTTTCAAGGTAATGGACATCTTCAAAGTCCGGATAGACCACTCACCCTCATGAATGCACCGGGTTTGAAGGCGTTGAAAAAATTGTGATAGGGGATGTGTATTCTCGGTGGATAGTAAAGGGATTTAATTGCGAGTTCTTTGGTGATCAATGTCATTTGGTTTGGGCATGATGTACCTATAATACACATGATTATTAAAGTTAAATGCGATTAGCTAGTTTTGTGTTACATGCATTTTCCAAACACTACTCAAGTTTCAAATGGTCATATTAATTTTGAAAGTTTTAATCATTTTCATTGCATGGTTGTGAAAATGTTTTTGACATGTATTAACAATGCATGGTTACGTTTTTGTTACGTTCCTAAACATGATTAGCATCAACACATTCGGATTGGGGATGATTTTATTTTTGGACCCTTTTTCAAAATACACTAATTAGACCAATTAACATGTTAATGTAGGTGTTGTTGATGATACATTGTTAGGATTTAGAGTTAATTTTTGTTAATTTCCATGAATAATCAAAAATCCCCAATTTTGATAATGTGTTCATATGAACCCTTATTTCAAATTAAGAAGGAATTAGATGAAATTGACTTACAATTGATTATTAGTATGCAATAGTGATTGATGATCTTTAATTTAGAGCCTTTGATTTTAGTTTTAATTTAATGAATCAGGATTTCGTTGTTTTAGGTTTATTCTTCGCCACTATAGTGAAAGGGAAAGTGATTTTTAGTTTTATTGAAAGTGAAAGGAAGATAAACAGGTAGCAGCATCAAGACACCTGACGGTCCCTTATCGATAAGGGTCTGCCCTTTGATTTGGGACCGTCGTCAGTAAGATTTTAGAGGAAGGACGATTTTTGTTGGTTTTTGAGATACTTAGAGTTTTTAAGTTTTAACAAAGGTAATTTTCTTAAGGACACTTAAAACAATTAAATTAGGAATTCTAGACACGAAATAGACACAATACACACGAGTAGGCTTAGGAATGGGTATTGAGTAGAATCGAGACTGAAGAAGTAGAAGAGACTCGACATTGGCGACATGCAGAATTAAGAGTGGAAGTAGAGTATAGACATAAGAATTAGAGAGAATGAGATTCAAATACGAGACTTGTATCGGGTAGGCTAGAAGTCAATCATGTCGAAGCCGCGAGAATTTCAAAGACGAGAAGTATAGAGGTTTAGAACATTAAAAGTGTGCATCATCCATAGTGATTGATAGACGCAAAAGGCGATATTAATAATGGTTGTGGTAAGACCATTATTTTCTAAATAATTTCTTAAATCCTATTAAGGATAAGCATTTAGACAAAATGTCTAGTAACAAGAATTATCAATAATAACAATCAACACTTAATTTTCACATAGCACATAAGCATATAGCAAGCATTCACGTGATCAAATAAGCACATATCAACTAGTCATATAGCAAGCAAGATTGTCAAAGTTGTGAGAAAGCGTACCTTGGCCACTAGCTATCCTTAATGATACGTTACCGTGAAATGTGTTGTGAGAGATGCAGGATTCGGTTTTTGATAATTCATCTCATGAGTAACAAAAGAATGGATGTAGATTCATATCCACGTGTGACTTCCCTTGTACACCTAAAGATATAGCTTGCAAGAAGACTTAGTACCCAGTTTCTCATGGGTCCGAGATGGTTAGTCAAAGACATCCATTGTGCTCATGTGCAAATGGTGTGGATGTCGACAAGAGATAATATTGTCCCTTTACGTACTATCTCTATTTCTAAGCAATTTTACTAGTGACTAATTTCTTTGATATTCATTAGTGATAATGATTATTTTAAAGCACTTAATTGACTACATTTAGTCTTTTTTAAGAGGTTTTACAAATTTGATTTGCTTAGACTTGCTTGTTGATGATTCACCCGAATCATAACCTAAGCCGATTCTATCTCCAAACTTCTTTTGACTACTTAGTAGGTTTCTAAGTGACTTAGAGCTCAATTCAAATTTCGATAGTATATTAGCCATTTCATTAGCATTATTTATGTCATCTTTGTAGTCTCAACACATTTCACCTTCTAGATCAATTTCTATGCTACTATCAAGTCTAGACATTTATCTTCTAGAAAAATTTCTTTTTCAAAGTTTCTTTCATATGACTCAAAAGATTTATTTTGCGAAAAATATTTTCTACTATTGTTGCATAGTTCATTTAGTTCATTTTCTAAGTTTGAAAAATCTATAATAGATGGATCAAAACAAAGATGTTCAATTTCAGAATGTGCCTCAATTGAAGTTTCCATCTTGTGACATATTTCACATTCAATATGCTCATTGTGATCTTCATCTGCATCATTCTAAGACGCATCAAAGAGTTCACTTCCAAGGTTTCTCTTGAGTTCATTGTTTATGTCATTTCCTATATCAAAATCAATAGAACTAGTAGCACATGTATCTATTTTGATAATATATCTTTTCAATGACTCGTCTTCACAAGTAAAGAGTAGTTCAAGACTAATATCATCATCTTTGGCTTGACAATCCCTTTGATGAAAGTTTATAAGATTCTTCCAAATGTCATTTACCGTTTGACAAAAGAATATTCTTTTATATTCGACCGTTGGCAAGGTTTTATAAATCAATATTTTTGCTTCTAAGTTTTTACAAAACTTTTCTTTGAAAAAATAGTTTTGACTTTCAAAATTAGTTTCCATTGGTTGAAAATCACCAATTGAAACGATATGCCAAAGATCATGATCTATTGATTTCACATAGCTTTCAAATCTATTTTTCCATTCAATAAAATTATCATTATTGAAAAATGGTGGTTCATTTAAAGAAAGCCCTTCTATATTTCATTCAGAATCCATAGATCGATTCAAGCTTTAAAGTAAAATAAACTTTAAATATCTTGAGTGACCTGGCTCTGATACCAATTGTAGAAACTATAAGGGGGGTTGAATAGTTTCACTGTTTATTATTGCTTATTAAAATCGGTTTTCACTTTGTTAGGTCCGTTTATGTTTTTGTTGCAAAGTTACTAGATTTGCTAGTTATGTGATACCAAGTTATCTACATATGAAAACATAGATGAAGTAAAGTAAATAGTAAAGGAAAGAGCACAACCAAAAGAGACGCCGAGATTTATAGTGGTTCGGCATGAAGCTCACTCTTTGTCCTACTTCACTCTCCGAGTACCACACTTGAGAGTTTTCAATCACTATGTCAACACACTCCTTCAAGCGGAGCAATCCGTACATAAGCTTACACCAAGTTTAACGACACTAAGCCGAATGTCGATTCCTAATCCTAGCTAGAACCAATCTACATCAAAGCCCACGTGGCTACACGAACAAGAATTCTTGTCCCTCTTGGATCGACACACAATCCCAGTCTTCACACGAACGAGCACTCCTGTTCACTTGAATCTTCACACTAGAACTCCACTAAGTTCTAGCCTTCACATTATAACACACATCTATTACAAAGTCTAATCTAGAAACAACACTTCTTGGACTTTCACCAATGTCCAAGTTTGCCCTAACACATCTAGTCACGACTCACATACAAGTCGGATACATAATATTACAATATTTATAAATGATAGAGTTGGAAGGAGAATAGAATCGTATCATTAGTTACGTTTGTGTGTGGACTCAATAACAACTCGATTCTTGATGACTTCGAGTGTTCTTCTCTTGCACTTTGATGTAGGGGATACGAGAATCACTTATAAACACAACCTGACATGTTATAGTGATCAAAGAAGAAGAAAGAAAGAAACACAAGGTTTTGTGCAAAGCGGTCTCATTTTCTGAAGAGGAATAGTTTAGTATCTATACACGCCAGGGGAGAATGTGGCAGTCCCTTATCTATGGGACGCTCCTTTATCACTAAGGGACTGTCAACCATTTAAGGGACCGTCCCAACAGACGCTCCTCTTTTTGTCCTGACGTGGTGAAAGTTTATCTGGTGAAAACTTTTACTGATTTGGGCGAGAAAATAGTTGTTACATAATTTGAATTTTGAATATATTTTTCTAATAAAACATTTCTTTAAAAACACAAAAATACTTTTGTGAAAATGTTTTCTCATACATAAAAACGTAATTTTTAGTGAAAATAAATTTTTTTATCACTCTACTAGGGTTGGTATTGAGTTTATTCATACCTGAAGTGACGTTGTAGTAGATACGTTAAGTAAACGAGATTTCTCATCCAAAACTTATTAACCATAAGTTTACGAATTGTGTTTTCGTATTTTGTGATTATCAAAACATGTAAAGACCGAATAATGCAAATAATGTTTTTGACATTATTTGTATTAACAATATTTTCCACATTGAGAAGGCTACGGCGTAACTAGTTATAGGGTTACACCGTAATTGAAGGCTTTGAAATATTCCTACATAATGAAGGCTACGCCGCAACTAGACACTTGGTTACGGCATAGTGAAGACACATTATTGATCCTTGCAATATATGTTGACTATGGCGTAGCTATGCCATGGATTACGGCATAAACTCAACCCTAGAAGACTATGGTGTAGCTCTATTCCTTGATTACGGCATAGCTGACGCCGCCTAAGGATACGTCGTAACTACTTAATAAGGTTACGCCGTAGCCATTTCTTGCCTATAAATACAAGACGAATTTTGCATTAATAATCATCTCCCCTTTCCCAAACCTGATCTTGGGTTTGGCGAGAGCAACCACAGATGAAGAAGCTAGTCTTAGGAGTTTGAAGACAAAAGTTCTTGTCTACTACGATCATTGTATTCAAGTTTGGATTCTCTTATGTTTTTCTAGTAATCATTTGATGAATTCATTTTATTAATTCAAGTTTAGATAAGTTTTTTTTCTCTTTTATTTCTTTATATAGATATCTTCTTTGTCCATTCATTTACACTAGTTTTGGTTGTAATGTAAGCTTGTTAGTATCTAATGAACCAGGGAAATTGACCATAGGAACCTAGTGAATTAGGTTGCGAAGAAAGGAAGGAATCGGCCATAGTACGACCAATCTTCATGTAGGAATTGACCATAGGATCACCTAGCAAGTGGAGGTACTTAAGAAGTTAGAGAGATCTAAGATCCAAGAGGCCGGATCTCTAATGAATGTGATCTATTAGGTTTGGCACTTAATGACTCAACTGAGTATCCAATCTCCGCTTATGATAGAGGGTAGTGCCTTTGGTTCCGAAGACGATATTAGGAAAGATAGGCTAAGACGAATATACCCTACAACTCTTAGTGATTTTTAGGCCACTATATACCGTTTTATAAACCTGAATAAATGCTTGATAAACTTAGTTAAGACTTTATCTTCTTATATTCTATTTCTATAATCTTAATTTGTGATATTAGGATTTAGTAATCATAAACCTATTATCTATCAAACAATTTTATTTTATCGACCTCTTAATATATACTTGGATTTCTTTCACAACAGTTCTTAGGGACGACACTCGGACTTACCTAGGCTTTACTACAGCTGATCGGGTTCTCTGCCCATTAGTATGTGTTAATCCTTGATTGTCTTAGTTTATAAATTTAAAGCAGGATGAAAATACACATCATTATGGCTTGTGTTTTCTTGGTTTTTGGGCTAACATTTTGCAGGAAAAGCAAAGAAAAGTGTTAGATTGGAAGGGAATTGGAGTTAATGCTGGTGCCTTAGAGTTAATACTGTTAGGTATAAGTTAATGCTGCTAGGCTTAACTTACTGCTTCTAGGGTTACTGCTGCTAGTTTGTGTAGGGGACTGTTTCATAAATACAATCGATTAAGGGTTTTAATCCATCAATCATCCACATAATCGATTTTTTTCTTCACAAATACTCTCTAAATACAAACTCACTTTTCTCATCCAAGTACAAAACCCAACAACCAACACAATGTCGTCACTCAAATTTGCTGATTCTCACAACATTATTGCGTTTTTGTTAAAACTTACTGAAAGTGAAGGATTTGAACAGATAATTGATTTCTTGAATGCACACCCTATTAGGTATGCATTAACTGTTAATCCTACTATATATGTTTCCCACATTGAACAATTTTGGTCTTCTGTTGTAGCCGACACTATCAATGTGGAACTACAGATACATGCCCTAGTAGATGGCATGAAGATAATTATCACTGAAACCTCTGTTAGACGATCTATTCGACTAGCAGATGAAGAAGGTGTTGAATGTCTTTCAAATTCTACTATTTTTGAACAACTTGCATTGATGGGATATGAAAAACCTTGTGAAAAACTTACTTTTTATAAATCATTCTTCTCTCATCAATGGAAATTCTTAATTCATACTATCTTACAGTGTCTAAGTCCAAAGACAACTGGTTGGATTGAGTTTAGCAGCAATATGGCATTTGCCATTATCTGCTTGGCTACAAACCAAAATTTTAATTTTTCTAAATTAATTTTTGATAGTATGGTTAAGAACTTGGATAATTTATCTGGAAAATTTTATATGTATCCAAGGTTTTTGCAAGTGTTTATGGACAAATAATTTAATGAGAAGGTAACTCATAAGAGACAATATATTGCACCTTCTCATACTAAAAAGATTTTTAGTAATATGAAAAGAATTGGTAAAGGATTTTCTGGTACTCTAACATCTTTGTTTCAAACAATGGTGGTACAAATCCAACAACAAATGGGTGAAGGTTCAGAAATCCCCACTGATACTCATCACACACCCACAATTTTAAAACCATCCACATCACACCCTCTAAAGACCCAAAAACCTAGGAAGCCAAAAATAAATGGCACTAAGATACCTCAGTCTAGTGCACCTGCAACCATTATAGCAGATGAGGATGTCCATAAGGAGGGGTGACAGTTTGGTGAGGGCTACCACTACTGCTTCTAGCTTAGATGTAAAGCAGGACAGTGGTAACAGCAATAAGACCAAATCCAAGGCAACATCTAATGAGTCAAGCTCCCAAGGAACTGATTCAGGTGATGGTCCCAGGTGCCAAGAGACCATGGGGGATGCAGATGCTCAAACTAGGTTTGATGTTGGGTCTAATCAATCTAATGATTCACCTCTTGGGAGAGGTAACACACTCTGAAGTGATGAGGATAGAATGCAACTTAAGGAATTGATGGAACAATGTACCACATTACAAAAAGAAGTTCTTGCCTTGAAGAAACTTACATCTTCTCAACAAAAGGAGGTCACACATTTGAAAAAGAGGGTAAGGAAGCTTGAAAAGGGAAAGAAGTCAAGAGCTCATGGGTTGAGAAGGTTATACAAAATGGGTACTACATCAAGGGTGGAATCCTCTGAAGATGAACAATGTTTGAGGGAGGATGCCTGTAACAACCGTGGTTTTAACAGGTTAGTTAGACTAACAGTCTCGATCTATTTAACTTTGTTTGGTGTGAATTAGGTGATTATATGTTTTATACGTGTGTTAAATGTGTGATAAGTACGTAAGTTCGCACTAAATCCCTTCGCGTGAAAGGTTGTTATTGTGATTTGGGAAGTATTAAATTTGGGAAAGTTCATTTTGATCGCCTTTGTGGTGTAGAAATGACTTGTGGAGTTTTGGTGTTTTTGTGTTTTTGCGTAACAAGTCTTCGTTCAAGTATTTGAGCGTTAGCAAGTTACGAAGAGTTTGTTTTTATGTGTTATACTTTTAAAGGGTGTGAAAATCTATTTATGGAAACGTTAGTTTGAAAATGATAATTTTCGGAGTCGTCATAAAAACTAAGGTTTATCCCGTAAGACGTTAGGTTTCGTAATGGGAAGTTATAAAATATTAAAAGTATGAGGTTTTAAGTGTAATAATTTAATTTAATAAAAAAATATTATATGGGAGGATATTCGGCCGACTAGGAGTATTAGGGGAGAAAAAGGAAACCAAATTTGATACCAAGTACAATTCTAAGCCTTAAGGGTTATCCATAATAATTATAAATACAAATCAAAACACCCGTACCTCTCTTTTTGTGAAATTTGGTCGATCAAGGAGCAAGGGAAGAAGAAAAAATTATGGTTTATAATTTTGAAGCAATAATCAAGAATCAAGGAAAATTCTTAAAACATATGTTCAATTGTTTGATTAATTATTCGAATTCATGTAATATTAACTATGACGGATCTAGGGTTTGTAAACTTCTGTAAATTAATGATGTTAAATATGTTAGGATCATTAGTTAATAATAATATGATGATTGGTAAAGAGAATTGAGCATAAAACGTGTTAGTTTACAAGTTAGGGTTTGGACAGAATATTAGGGCTGTAAAGATATAAAGATATTTAATATACGGAGATGAGTTAGATCACAAATTTTTAGTCTAAATTTAAGTTCAGTGAAAGAGCTTTCCAAAAAGCCCGGCCACGATCGATTTCGAGGTACGAAAGTTAATCTTTTGATTTTTCCAAGTTAAGGTGTCAAAGCTGTAAAACCGGAACAGAATTAGGTCATAAGTTTAGTAGTGAGATGTGGATGAAAAAGTGAGATTTAGGTTAGCCCTTCTGTAGGAGTTAAGTTTCATATGTACTTAGACTCCCACGAGAAGGATTTGCGATAAAAAGTTGTACAAGTGGGTTTGTTTGATCAAAACTTTTTGGTGTGCGATCAGGTCCGAATCTGGATAGCTTTTATGTTTGCTTTTTCAAAGGATACTTGTGTGTGGTTTTAAACCACAGCCTTCTGGTATTAGCTTGTATGCTTATGAGACACTATGGTAAATTTTTGGTGTGAGATGTTGAGCTTTTAATGTTATTACTTTATGTGGGCGAATGACCCTAAAATTCTGCGTTTTCTGATTTTATAAGTGCAAGGGATTTAGTGAGTATTAATGCTTGGTGATGGTTGGTATCGAGTCTAGGAGATCTATGGTGGGTCATATGAACCTTAGACATCCATCATATGCGTATTGCATGGGTTATAGCTTATAGCTTGGCCATGTGTAACGTGGACTTATTTTTGTTATATAGATTTGTGATTTGTATTTGTGGAAGCTGCAAAGTTTGAGGTGAGTTCATAGTCCCACTTTTACTTTGTTTTAAACTTGGGATGGGAATGATGCTTGTGATTAATACTTTGAGTTACTGTGATTATGTGTGGTTTAAATGCATGGACTTATAAATGTTATCGTGTGAATGCTATATGTGATGTTAATGCGGTGTGATTAAAATGTGGGATTCAATTGGGGGGATGCTTATCTCGTTGCTCGTACATACGACCCAATTGATGATAAATGTGTGGTGAACTTGGATCGGTGGACACGTTTCGTCCAAACTAACTAATTAATGGAGGAAATGGAAATTGGATCGGCGGGCACGTTCCGTCCCAATGGTTGCCTTATGTGCGTTAGTTGGTTTGTGATTACATGTTAGCTTATATGATAACTATATTTATTTGTCCAGCTATATTTTATAATCACAGTGAACTAGTTGCCTATTGTGTGTGTGTCTTAAACCTATGAATCTCACCAACATTATGTTGACGTTTTAAGCATCATTTTTAGGTGAGCATTCTAAGGCTAAAGTTGAGAGCAGCAATTTGGCGAGACCTAGTTGCATTTTAGGAGAACTTACTTATGTTTGGATTTATTTATGATTGAATTGGATTGCGATACTTTTATGTTTTTCTTTTGGTACTTTCATATCTATTGAAGATACCTTTGGATTGTGTTTTGGTTATTTTTATTTTGAGGTATTGTTACAACACTTCGTGTTTGTACTTTGCTCTATTTATATGCATATAGTTATTCTCTATATAGACAGCATGTGTTGTGATGATATCCATGAAGTTACACCCTCGCGTTTCCGCCTCTGCGAGGTGTGACAGATTGGTATCAGAGCCTTAGTTATAGAGAATTAGGTGGTTGAACCTAGACTATAACCTAGGAGTCCCTCATATAGTTGCATTTAGGACCTATGTGTAATATAGTACCTTACATGTCTATTTTCCTAACTTATGAGATGTTTTATTGAGTTTTTGACACCTATTGAATCCTTATACTTAGTATTGTATATGTCATTTTTAGAATGGCATCCTTCGTGCATAGCAAGTTTCGATGGGCTATTTGGGTGCAAGAGAATCGAAAAGTTGAAACGTACTTGCAGGAGGATCCGTATTCCTGCTAGAATATTTCCATGTTCAATTGAGGAGAAGCTAACCCTAGTAGAGGTGGGTAGAGTGAAGCGGGAGAGATACGAAACGAAGGTGACCGATAAGGATGGTTACATTGTTAGGTTCCCTGGAAGATGTCCTAAATTCCTTGAAGACGGGGTAATGCTTAGACCTCACGACCCATATGAGTTTGTGGATCGTGTAGAGGAGGAGGTAAGGAATCGTCGGGACAGCTTTGCTAGTGGACCTTTACCACAGTTTCAGGGAGGTAGGAATGGATGGCTGAGTGAGGAAGATGAAGTGGATTCAGATCTGGAGTCCACTGCGAGTAACACGATTTAAGCCTAAGATAGAGCTCAAGCCACGTGCAACATTGTGTTTAGCGTTATGTTTTAAATGTTCTTTTTCTTTTGTTGACCTTTGATGTTGGTAGTATGTTGGAATGTGGATTCCGTTGGATTTTGGGATTTTTCCCACGATATTAATAATAAGGCTTGGGCAAGTTTGAATATTTTGTGTGTATACTATGTGAATTATAGGTGTATAATTTGGTTAATGTATGAGTTTGTGTATTTATTATTGTGAGGTGTTACTATTACTAGGTGTGGCATTAGAAGTGAGTACACATGTGAAAGGATACATCTATGATTGTGGGTGGCCAACACAATTACAAATGTATCACGACACATGTGGACTTATGGCCAATGTTACATTGATCAATGGTGATATGCTTACGTGTGGTAGTATTGAGTATTAACTTCGTTGTGTGTTATGGTTGTCCCATAAGATGGGAAGTAAATGGTTAAGTATGATTACGGGAATTGTGGAATTTTGTGAACGGTCTCTAATGGTTCTATTGTCATGCGTGTTCAGGAAATGGCACCAAGGAAACCAAGACGTCCTATCACTAAGTCACCAATGAGTGGAGCTTACCGAACACCAAAGAAGCAGACACCTATTATTGGGGATAGCAACCCTATCTTCTAGCAAATGATCAATCAACAACTAGAAGCTTTAATGCTAGAGATTGTAAGTCAGTTGAGTGCGCAAATGGGTAATGGATATAAGTGGAGGGGGTGGTAACAATGGGTGTACCTATAAGGAATTTGTGGCTTGTAGGCCCAAGGAATTTGATGGAAAGGGTGGTGCGATTGCGCTCACTCAATGGATAGATAAAATGGAATCGGTAAGGGATATAAGTGGCTGTAATGAGGGCCAGAAAGTTAACTACGTGGTTAGTTCTTTGGTTAACAAAGCGTTGACTTGGTGGAATACGCAGCTCCAAGCTAGGGGTAGAGTTGCGGCGTTGGGGATGACTTGGGAGGACTTCAAAGCCTTGATGGTGGAGGAGTTCTGTCCAAGCAATGAAATGCAGAAACTAGAGGAGGAATTTTGGAACCATGCAATGGTAGGAGCTAATCACATGGGGTACACTGACAGGTTCCATGAGTTAGCTAGAATGGTCGCCCACATGGTAACTCCTGAAATGAAGCGTATCGATAAATATATCCGCGGGTTGGTTACAAAAATTCGGAGCATGGTTAGGGCTACAGAGCCAACGACACTCCTTAGTGCCATTCAAAAGGCTGGGGCACTGACTGATGAAGCAGTTAGGAGTGGAACACTCGCAAAGACAAGCGAGAAGAAGAGGGAGGAGGCTGAAACTGGTAAGTCGGCTGGATCTAGTGTTGACAACAAGAGAGCGAGAAATGGGAAGGGGTCCATAGCAACGAATCCTATGATGGCAGCAGGTTATATGGGAACAGCTTCTACGGCTGTGGCTAGAAACAATGATAGGAGGGGATATGCTGGTAATGCCTCTAGATGTGCTAAGTGTACTGGTAGTCATCCCGAGCACGTTGTGTGTCGTGTGTGTTTCAGGTGTGGCAAACCTGGACACTTTACTAGAGAGTGTTGTGCGGTGATTACTCAAGCGGCTCCAATCAACCCGGTTGGCACAGGGTTTACTCGTAAGGCATGCTATGAGTGTAGTAGTACGGATCATCTCCGCAACTTGTGTCCCAAGCTGAATAGGGCACCTGGACAGTCGGGAAATCAGTCGGCCATTGAAGGAGGTCAAGGTCAAGGGTTCAACAGGAATGCAGCTAAAGGAAAGGCGTTTACTATGAATGTAAATGAGGCGCGCCAAGACCCGAATGTCGTCACTGGTACATTTTCTCTCAATGGTCATTTTGCTACTACTTTATTTGATACAGGTGCAGATAATTGTTTTGTGTCAATTGAATTTGCTAGAATATTGGGTGTCGAGTCTAGTGAACTTAGACCTAGTATTGTGATTGAAATAGCTAGTGGTAGAGAGGTAGAAGTTGATAAGGTTATACATGAGTGTGTTATCGTGTTGGAGGGTGTTTTATTCAAGATTGACTTAATACCTTTCGGACATGGAAGTTTTGATGTGGTAATAGGAATGAATTGGTTGGCTAGGCATAAGGCTGAGGTAGTATGCCATGAAAAGGTGGTTCGTATCCCTTTGTAGAATGGCAATGTACTACGGGTACAAGGGGAAAGTGTGGAGAAGGATTCGAAATCTCTTATGAGCACGAAGTCCAAATAACTTAAAGTAGGAGACATTCCTGTAGTGCGTGAGTTTTCGGGCGTTTTTCCTGAGAATTTGTCCGCATTACCACCGATACGTCAAGTTGAGTTTCGTATTGAATTAATTCATGGAGTGACACCTGTGGCAAAATCTCCGTATCATTTAGCACCCTCGGAGATGCAGGAGTTGTCTGCGCAATTGCAAGAGCTTCAAGATAAGGGGTTTATTCGACCTCGTCATTCCCCGTGGGGAGCACGTGTATTGTTTGTTAAGAAGAAGGATGGTTCGTTCCGGATGTGTATTGATTACAGGGAGTTGAACAAGTTAACGGTTAAGAATCGATATCCTCTTCCTAGAATTGATGATCTTTTCGACCAGTTGCAGGGTGCACGATTTTTCTCAAAGATAGACCTGCGTTCTCGTTATCATCAGCTAAGAGTGTATGAGGAGGATATTCCAAAGACAGCTTTTAGAACTCGTTATGGACACTTTGAGTTCACGGTTATGCCATTTGGGTTGACAAATGCACCCGCGGTATACATGGATTTGATGAATCACGTATGTAAGCCTTATTTGGATAAATTCGTAATTGTGTTCATTGACGATATCCTAATCTATTTTAAGATGAAGGAAGAGCATGGAGAACATCTAAAGTTGATACTTGGTTTGCTGGAGAATGAGAGGTTGTACGCCAAGTTCTCAAAATGTGAGTTTTGGTTACAGGAGGTGCATTTTCTTGGACATGTAGTGAATAGTGATGGTATACATGTGGATCCTAGTAAGATAGAAGCGGTCAAGAATTGGAAGGTTCCTACGACATGAGATACGCTATTTCTTAGGATTGGCAGGGTACTACAGGAGATTTATAGCGAATTTTTCGAAGATTGCCAAGCCCCTCACTATGTTGACTCAAAAGAATAAGAAGTATGTTTAGGGAGATGAGCAAGAGATGGCTTTTCAGTCATTATAAGATAGTTTGTGTAATGCACCTGTTCTGGCGTTACCTGACGGGCTAGATGATTTCGTGGTGTATTGTGATGCGTCAAATCAGGGTTTTGGGTGTGTATTAATGCAGAGAGGGAAACTGATAGCCTATGCATCTCGACAACTCAAGATCCATGAGAAGAATTATACCACTCATGATCCAGAGCTTTGTGTTGTGGTATTCGCTCTCAAGAATTGGAGACATTATTTGTATGGCACGAAGAGTATTGTTTACACTGATCATAAGAGCCTTCAGCATATTTTTACTCAAAAGGAGTTGAACATGCGCCAAAGAAGGTGGATTGAACTATTTAGTGATTATGATTGCGAGATTCGCTATTATCCTAGAAAAGCGAATGTGGTGGCTGATGTGTTGAGTAGGAAGGAAAGGAATAATCCTAAACGTGTGCGAGCTATGAGTATGACGTTGCAGTCAGGAATTAAGAGTAAGATATTGGCGGTGCAAGAGGAAGCTCTCAAGGATGAGAACGCTACAGTTGAAATGTTGCGTGGGTTAGATCAACATATGGAGAGAAATGGGATGGTGGACTATATTTCTTGGATCAAATATGGGTTTCACTAGTAGGTGATATGAGAAGGTTGATCATGGATGAGGTTCATAAGACGAGATACTCGATTCATCCAGGGTCTGACAAGATGTATTATGATCTTAGAGATGCTTATTGGTGGCCAGGAATGAAGAGGGAAATAGCTGAGTATGTTAGCAAATGTCTGACTTGCTTAAAAGTTAAGGCTGAACATCAGAAACCCTCTGGATTGTTACAGCAGCCGCCGATTCCTGAATGGAAGTAGGATAATATAACAATTGATTTTATTACCAAATTGCCTCGGACAAGTAATGGGCATGACACGATATGGGTCATTGTGGATAGACTGACGAAGTCTACACATTTTCTGGCCATTCGTGAGGATTATAAGATGGAGAAACTAGCAAGGATTTATATTAATGAGATTGTAGCAAAGCATGGTGTGCCTGTGTCTATTATTTCTGATCGTGATAGTAGGTTTACCTCGTTGTTCTGGCAATCGTTGCAAAAGGCTTTAGATACACGGTTGGATATGAGCACTGCTTATCATCCACAGACTGATGGGCAAAGTAAGCGAACAATTCAGATGTCACACCCCCAATTTACCTGACTTGTAGCGGAATGGAATACCTGGGGGTGTCTGTCATAGCACCACAGTTACAGTTACATTGAATGACCTAAAGTGTCGTTTGGAAAATACTTCGTTTGATCATTGAAATAATTCAGAGTTTACAAAATGAGGTCCCCAAAAGGTGTTGCAAGTTTATGAAAACAAGTCCTACTAGATCAAATGTTTACATAAGTGCATGAAATAATGATGAGACGCGTCGACTCCACGACTCCATAAAGGTCCAAATGCAAGTCACATGAGCTACCTTAATAACCTGAAATACATTGCTAAAACGTCAACACGAATGTTGGTGAATTCCATAGGTTTGTAAAATGTAATGTTGTACGGCCACCACAAGTAAATGTGCAAGATAAAAATCAAGTAAAATTGTACAATAGACCTTAAGCTCATGACCCCGAAGCTATGACTGTTGAAATTATATGCCCCTCCTGAATGTTTTACCAGAACATTCCCAAATGTGTCAAAATGAAATGCATCCGCTTACTGTTGGTAATAATTACCACGGATGGAGGCGTCACCCTCGATAGATCTATCCACTCACTCTCGCTTAATCGGCAAATTAATGGTCCATGATAATAAACAGGGGACTTTAACTGGATGGTAAGGCAACTTAAGCAATGTACATATGTTTTGGTACTTGGGCTCGTACTAAAATGATTGATGCAATGTATTCCCCTGTGGGATTTGAAATCAAAATATTGTATTGAAAACGGGGCTATGAAAACTCACCTTAACAGATGATACCATGAACATGTAATGAGCTGAAAAACAAGGCGCACACACTAGCCGCAACCTAATGTGAATGATGAACGATCTACTTTAGATCATGAAATGATGTTATAAATGTCCATGCACATGTTTCCTATACCACTCTACTCTTTGGAAAATACTTGTTGTTATAAAAAATGTGCATTTTCCAAGACTTAAGAAAATATGGCTACTAGAAAATAAACTAGTTGAAATGTGTATATATATATATATATATATATATATATATATATATATATATATATATATATATATATATATATATATATATATATATATCGTATGTGTCAATATTTGTGTTGAAATACTCGGTTTGAAATCCTTGAAATAACGCCTTGTAGTAATGAAAATATACTTGTGTTCACTAATACATCATTAGTTATAAATTTGGGTACTTGGTATTATTTCTAGAAATCTAGAGTTACTACGTAGGTTTAGCGTTATTATTTCTAAAAGCTGTCAAAACAATATTAGTTTTGCCGATATTGAAACGTGAATATCTTTGTCGTTATAAGTCCGTTTTACTTGTTCTTTATATCCACGGTTACGTCTTAGTATGTAGTAATATATTTTGGAAAGCTCGGCTCCTCCGGGTTATGTCTAAAGTCTCTTTTTGTCCGACGAAAAACGTCCAACAGCATGTATTTTCAGAAAATATACTTTTCGTCAATAAACTTGCAAAAATCATAATTTCTTCGTTATAAACTCTTTTTAATCCGTTCTTTCGCCTACGGATTCGTTTTTGAAAGTATTTTCTAAAAATTTTGCCAAAGTTCCCTTTATGTTTACTGATTTTCCTGGGTTTACCAAAATGGAACAGAATGTATAAATACTTGTTACAAATCCATTTTTCATGTTCAAAACTAGTTTCTACTTCAACCAAATCTCTTGCAAACACCACAAAGCTATACTAATCCTACCATACACCTTCTTAGGGTGCCATGGGTTCCTAATCACTAGTAATCATGTTAATTTTACAAAGGAACACCTAAATCAAAATCTAGGGTTTGTATGTTCAAAAAGTTAACAAAAATAATGTGGTATAGCTAACTTGTACATGAAATTAAGCATGAAAACCATAAGATACAAGTGTTAATTAGATGAAAACATGAAAATAACTTTGATAACTCACTTTGAAATAATGGGTGATTAGATGATGAGAAACCTTGTGTTACTTGTGTTTTTGTTGCAAGAATCTTGATTAGAATGATGAAATGAACAACTTTGTAGCTTTGTACTTTGGAAAATCATCACTTGATCATGGTGTATGGATTTGGGTCGTGGCTTATGAAAGGAAGAAGAGATGAGATGAGCTTTTTGATCTAAAATTTTATGTATGATTATGTTTTGGTGGTTTATGTAAATAAGTAACAAGTTATAATGTTTAATAAGTGTACATAAATGCCAAGGGTTAAGAAATGTAAGAATTTGGTCTAGTGAGGACTTTAGGGGCCGGCCTCATGGGGATGAGGGGGGGGGGGGGTTGGGGTAGCTTGGATTTAATTAGGAAATTAGTGTAGGATATGTGTTGATATGTGTTATTAGTTAAAATCGGGTACCGAGTTTGATAGAAATAAATGTTAATGAAGTTATCCGGGACAAAATCAAGTTATAAAAATGTTAAAAATATGTTGGGTACAATTACTGAGTGTTCGGGTGATTATTGTTTAGTTTTCACGAAAACCGTCGTAATATTTATAAACTTACGTTATAAATAAAATAAATTTCCAAAATACTGGGTAAATGAAAATAATAACTTTTATGATGATAAAATGGATATAAAAAATGTGTCGGGACCATTGTGGGAATATTTAGATATATTCGTCGTGTATAAACCGGGTGTTAACGTTTATTATAAATACTTATAAGAAAACGTTAAATGTATCAAATATATAAATTTGAAAATCCTAAGAGTGGTATAACATGTAAATGACCTATTGATAATATGCAGACTGTCTCTAGTCCGTATGCTGTGTCCTTACTGATAATGAAATGAATTCGCACCTAAACCCATACGGTTACGCGAATTTTAATACCCGTAAACTAAATTTACGATGAAATGAATAATGCACGTGAATGATGAAATTTCTTCCGGAATGAATAGTGTTCAATGAATAGTAAAATTTTTGAATGCTTCTCGGAATGTCAAACTGACACCAAAAATGATGAATAGTAAATTGATGAATAGTATTTGATGAATAGTGTTTTTCCAAAGTTTGGGAAATGACCTGAAATGGTGAGTTGTGAGAGTCTTCCCCTCTAAAAGGAACTTCGTCCCGAAGTTCAGTTTATGTTGGTTTCTGAAAACATATTGGTGAAAAGGTGATGATATTCGAAAATTCCAGTGAACTTCCACGATAGGAATTCGACTCTGCTTCAACTGTTCGACCTAACTGTCCATGATTTCTCCTTGTTCTCCTACAAGGTTTATGTTTGACTTTGGGTTGGATTCCTTTCCAAATGGAATTATGAGTGACTAATCTGAAAAGATGATAATACATGGTTGTGTAATCCTGTTGTTCTTTAACAAGGCTCAAATCTGACGGCCACTAGGCCTACTCTGTCTGAAATATTACATGGTCCAGTGTATATCGGGTTTAACTTTCCAAGTTTTCTAAATGATATCATGTCTTTCCTAGGCAGAACTTTCAACATAACTCTGCCTACCAACTTGAAGTTTTAATGGTTTACAACTTATTGAACTTGTAACTGATTCTTGACTTGTAGAAAATTTCTGGTTATCTCATGAGTGCCTACTAGACTAGTATGTTGGGCTTTTTCCGAGTTTGGCCCATCAATAGATGGTCTGCGCTTCTTTATGTTTTAAATGTGATACTGGTAATATATACTGCTGAATTCTGCCAGAACTCAAGTTTGTATGCTAGTTGGTCGATTCTAAAATGAATCTTAAATGGTCCAATATGCTAAAGGTTCAACCTCTCTTGTTATCCAATTTGTATCATGCCAATCCAAGGCAATGCTTTTAGCTTAATTTGTTCTCCCACTTGAATCTGGATGGTTTGTTGTTCAGGATACCCAATCCAAATGATGTGTGTTATGTACCAACCTAACTTCTGCCAGTTTCTCGCTGTTGGTGTGATAACTATTGTTGTATATGAATTTGATTTATGTTGAGTGATTAGTCCAACCATTTCTAAGGTCAATCAGTCATGCTATGAGCATACTTTCTTATGTTTGAATTGTCCTCTCACTTTGACCATCGGTCTGAGGGTGATAGGTGATGTTCACATCTAAATGGGTTTCTGAAGGAAATCCTGAAATGATTGCTTGAAGTCCACGGTGAATTTGGTTTCCTTAACAGGAATAACTGAAATGGGTACAATAAACCTTTGTGACTAATTCCACAACGTTCAGTCCTTCGAACTTGGCGTTATCTGAAAGGGATAGAATATAGATAACAATTTGATTCCTTATGTTTCGTTCCAACGGATGGTAAGACATATGTCTTTCTTTGTCTAATGGGTTTGGTCTCCACTACTGAAGTTCGTGATTAATTTGTGATGTCCTTCCTAATTCCTTCATCACATATTCCAAATGTTCTTTATTGTCAAGTCACAAATCCTAAATGCATAAGCGATGTTGTAGGGAAATTGGTTCTGGAAGTTTGTCTCGCGATTGTGAGTTTTAGTTGAAATCTTTTTCTGAATAAACGAATTTAGAAAATGGAGCAAATGATTTACTAAGTAATATTTTTCCAATGATTCAAAATTTCAGTAGTTATGAAGTAGAAAAATATTTTCAAACATGTTGTGATTAAGACTGCTTACCAAAGTTTGATGTCTATGTATATTTTTCATTGTACAATAGTGTTGCTAAAGATTGACCAAAAAGGATCGTACTTGTTCAAAATAGGAATTTCAGAAATCATTTTTCCACAAGGTATGTGATTTATGTAAACGCATCAACTTTATTTAAAAGTGAAAACACTAACAAGGATAAAATGGTGGAATAGGAAATGTTCGCTTAAATGCATAGATGTCTAATATTTAGTTCCTGAGGTTGGATAATGCCTATTGGTGGTTATCAGGCATAACTACAAGCATAGGTATTTAGACTAACTTAAGTCCTGTAATATTTTATCGTTGTAATTGACGAGATGAAGGTATCACTTGATGTTGTGTCGATGAATGTCTATTCTGTTTTCCCAGGTAGATGAGGAGATATGTTCTGGTTTGATCCCTTGCTTGGTATGAAGGTGAGGTTATCTGAAATTTCTAGAGACATAATGCCTTAGAGGAATCTACATCGATATTCTTGATTCAAACAATTGCCCTTTGTGAAAATTTACTGCAGGAAAGTTTATGTATGGATGAGGCCATGTTTAAATGAAATGCTCTACAGTCTCAATTAGAAGCTTGGTTTATTTCTATTGTGTTGTCCTGCGGACATTTATACTGAGTTCAATCCTGTAGCTCAGTCTAGCTAGTACTTTTAAATGATAGAATTTGACAACTAAGTCAGAGATGGTGATTCGGATGGTCTCGCGGTATCTTAGAATTTGTTATTGAGTTATGAATTCTCTCACTATATACTTCTAGTCTTGGTTAGTAGTTCTGTAATCCTTTCGTTGCTTTTCTTGTATCGAGGAATCCTACTTGTAATTGATATGGAAAGTCTCTCTTACGGAAGTCAATGGGAAAATCCAACTTAATGGCTAAGTGAGTGACAGGTAGGGTAAGTATCCAGGGATAGTTCGGCAAAAGGGATGTTTATGGAAGAGTTCCTTTGTTTACAAAACTTTTAAATGAAGATTGTTATTAACAATCCTTTGAAAAGGTAATTATTTTCTTCATGGCATAATCCTTCCTGAATTTTACATAGGTGATCAGGCTATGTACAATTGAGGACTAATGATGCGATGTTAGATTTTGTCAAAATATCATAACTTTTCTCAAAAGTTTTAGATGGTGTTCAACGCATTGTTATTAAAATGGTATCCTGATGTTTTCTTTCAAGTAACATGAAAATTGCCTCGCGTAATAATAGTAAATACTTGGCGTAATGACAGAAAATCAATTTATAGGATGGTAATAAAATAGCTTACTTCAGAAATTTTTCTGTAAAACAATTTCCCCATATGATAGTAAAATAGCTTGAACGGTGTATTGGATACATGGGTGAATCTTGTCGAATTGTAATAGCCTACTAATTCGTCAAAAACGAAATCAACCTAATCCCTGATAAGACAATGATAAAATGTTGCGAAACGATTGAAGTTTGAGCAATTGGGATAGAAAATGGAGTAAACGATGGTTATGATTATCACCTAGGTAACAAAAGATATATATTACATTGGATAGGAAAGTGCTTAATACAACTAGGTTATGTCATCGTACCAATGGTAAGTACCAAGAGGAAAGATACAACCCTAAAGGGCTCAAACTACGGTTTATATATTGAAACAAAGCTCCTCCTGCTGAAACATTGTTGTTATCCTTGATGTTGCTAATATCCTGACGGTTCTCTTTCAACAGCTCACGCTATTCCTCGAGCGATTTAGTCTTGATTCCAAGTTCCTGATTGTCCTTGTTCCTTAGTTCCGGGCAGTCATTCTTGAAATGCCCTAAGTTTCCACATTTGAAGCAACTCCCTGGGGTCTTCTGATTTGTGAGTTTCCTACAGTCCTCATTCTGATGACCCTGCTTCTTGCACACTCCACACGATTTACTGCAATGATCTCGGTGATGTTGATTACACAGGTTGCAGTAAGGTAACTTTCCAGTATACCTTCTCTTTGTGTGCGGTTCTGCAGCAAAGGCTCTATTCACTTCTCGTCCCTTGGGTGATTGTTGAGCAGCATTGCAACCTAGATTGTTGTTCCACTTCCTTTTATTGTCACTATTGTTTCCTGATGTCTTGGCGTGAACTATGAGTTCCTTTGCTTCGATCGCCATTTTGATAGCTTCAGACATGGTATTGGGTTCCTATGCGATGACCAACATACGAATTTCATTTGATAGTCCCCTGATGTACCTTTCAAGTTTCTTGCTTTCCGGTTCATCCATTGCAGAACCTAGTCGTGTTAATTCATAAAAATGAGTAGTGTACTCGTCAATATCATTTCCTACCATGGTAAAGTTTAGTGTTTCCTATTCTTTTGCTCGTAATTCATTTCCTACACCAAATGTTATACTCATCATCCTTCTTAGTTTCTCCCAAGAGTGTGAGTAGGCAGCATCAACTCCCACCATCTTAATATGTTTGGTCCACCATTCATGGGCATGATCCTGAAAAGTGCATGTGGCGAACTTAACCTTGTCTTCCTTATGACAGTCGCCACATCGAAATATTGTTTCTATGTCTTTGAACCATTTGAGAAATTCCTTTGTGTTTCTAGTTCCGCTAAAGGAGGGAGGATTGCACCCTATAAATTCCACGTGAGTAAGTTCCTTAGTGAGGGCGGTGGCTATGTTCTTGGTAATGACTTGTCCAACAGCAGCTTGCGTCATGCTTGGAGTGGTTTGCTTAAATCTCTCTTCATCAAATCATAAGTGACCATGAGAATATAGTTAATCAAAGTCATCATATCCATAACACATGAATATAATACATGAAAATTTCGGTCTACATGAACCGATATCACAAATAGCACAACCATTTCTTACATAGTAGAGTCACACTTGATATATTTGTTTGTACAACAATCAAAAGACAACAAGTTCTTTAGACTATGTCCCACACCTTCTGTGGCTAGGATAATAGTAAAAGCTAGTGAGGATATAAGTCTGGTCTAGGGACTTCCTGGTGTCCCTCTGTGTGAAATCAGGTTTGTGGCATCATGATGTCGAGATAGTCCTGAAGTGGTGTCTGAAGTTGTGCATCGATCAAATCTTAGATAATGTAGGTTCTGAACCATTCCTGAAGAATCTGCGGATGTTCCTGTTGAGTCCGTGATATTGGTATTATCTACTAGGTGTTATCTAGTTCATGGCAAGTGGGAATGGAAAAGGAAAATGACAATGATGGTACTAGTGAATGGAATACTACCCTATTTCGCGCTACCTCGCGACATCTAAGAGGTAAAACTGAAGTACGCACTGTGGGACGACCAATAGTGTAATAAGTAACTGACGGTGGTGATAGTACCTGAGTAGTGAGTGCTCTACTAGTGATGGAAAGAAACATACCATCTCCCTTGAAATAAACAATCTAATATGTCCATTAAGATTAAGTCTGAATACTCTACCAAAAGGCATTCTATGTATGGGCTGAATGATAGGAAAACCCTGTTCCTATGACAAATCAATGGTGCTAATGGTGGTGTAAGTGCAACTGGTGGTATAATGGTAGTGGAAGATGACAAGGCATCTTCAATGTCGGAATCCGATAAAAGGATGTCAGGGTGAGTATCTAGAGGCATGTCATTTGTGAACCAGGTCAATAAAATGATATATATATATATATATATATATATATATATATATATATATATATATATATATATATATATATATATATATATATATACAAATATGAGTATAAATAACTCGCACAGGGTATGCATGAAACAACATGTATCATGATTATGCACTTATGATGAAATGATGAGATGCTATGCTGATGTGGTTATAGTCTAGGGTCCAAGATACATCCTAGTTCGCTATAACCTTATCTCTGACGCCAATCTGTCTCACCCCCAATTTACCTGACTTGCAGCGGAATGGAATACCTGGGGGTGTCTGTCATAGCACCACAGTTACAGTTACATTGAACGACCTAAAGTGTCGTTTGGAAAATACTTCGTTTGATCATTGAAATAATTCAGAGTTTACAAAATGAGGTCCCCAAAAGGCGTTGCAAGTTTATGAAAACAAGTCCTACTAGATCAAATGTTTACATAAGTGCATGAAATAATGATGAGACGCGTCGACTCCGCGACTCCATAAAGGTCCAAATGCATGTCACATGAGCTACCTTAATAACCTGAAATACATTGCTAAAACGTCAACACGAATGTTGGTGAATTCCATAGGTTTGTAAAATGTAATGTTGTACGGCCACCACAAGTAAATGTGCAAGATAAAAATCAAGTAAAATTGTACAATAGACCTTAAGCTCATGACCCCGAAGCTATGACTGTTGAAATTATATGCCCCTCCTGAATGTTTTACTAGAACATTCCCAAATGTGTCAAAATGAAATGCATCCGCTTACTGTTGGTAATAACTACCACGGATGGAGGCGTCACCCTCGATAGATCTATCCACTCACTCTCGCTTAATCGGCAAATTAACGGTCCATGATAATAAACAGGGGACTTTAACTGGATGGTAAGGCAACTTAAGCAATGAACATATGTTTTGGTACTTGGGCTCGTACTAAAATGATTGATGCAATGTATTCCCCCGTGGGATTTGAAATCAAAATATTGTATTGAAAACGGGGCTATGAAAACTCACCTTAACTGATGATACCATGAACATGTAATGAGCTGAAAAACAAGGCGCGCACACTAGCCGCAACCTAATGTGAATGATGAACGATCTACTTTAGATCATGAAATGATGTTATGAATGTCCATGCACATGTTTCCTATACCACTCTACTTTTTGGAAAATACTTGTTGTTATCAAAAATGTACATTTTCCAAGACTTAGGAAAATATGGCTACTAGAAAATAAACTAGTTGAAATGTGTGTGTGTATATACATATATATATATATATATATATATATATATATATATATATATATATATATATATATATATACATATATATATATATATATATATATATATATATATATATATATATATATATATATATATATATATATATATATATATATATATATATATATATATATATATATTGTTGGGAATAAAATGCACAGAGTAAAGAGCCTGCTAGTGATAGTTAAGCCTGCCTTCTCATTTCTGCTGATGTTGAAGATATACTAACAGTACCTTCTGGGTAAGAAGGTACTGCTAGTTAAAGAAGGTCCTGCCAGTTTTCACGAAAAGTTGTTATATTTTAATTAGAGATATTTACTTGTATTATTAGTCTTTGTACAAAGTTATACATTTAGTAGAAGTAGTACAGAAGACTCAGTAGATATAATGGAGTGTTTTACCTTGAAAGGTGTAATATTAGGATAAGATAAGCCTCTATTATATTATATTAAGCAACTTGACCACTTGTAATAAGGGCTCCTTATGCTATAAAAGGAACCCTTAAGACACCTTCTAAGAGATAAGAGATATATCTTTTCTTACAGCTTTCATAGCTTTCCCATGCATAACTTCCATCTTTAACCTTTTACGTATCAAAGATTCAAGGTTACACTTGTAATCCTGGTGATAGTTTAGATCACCCGTATTATTTCATCAATAATATTAAATCGTTTTGTGTTATTCTTGTTGTGCTCATTCTCTTTTACTTACTCACCACCTTTGTTCCTTTAGTGTGTTTTAGTAGATTCCGCAGGCTAAATCACATCCATTCATAAATATCCTAAACACATTACTAAGATTAACATCCCAAGTGTTTGAACAAATCCCTTCCCACAAGTGGTATCAGAGCGAGGCTGATATTTACGACATAAAAGAACAAAGCAAAAATGGATGTTGAGCACATTCAAACCAATGTGGCTGCAAAACTTCCATTACTCAAACAGAATGAGTTTGAAATGTGGAGACTGAGGGTTGAACAATACTTCCAAGTGCAAGACTATGCACTTTGGGAGATTATTGAAGAAGGAAACTCATTTAAGCCAGCAACCACCACCTCCACAGTAAATGATGCACTTGTCACAACTGTGCAAGTAAACCCAATAACCGCTGAAGAAAGAATTCAAAAGAGAAATGATCTTAAAGCCAGGAGTATGCTTCTCATGTCTATTCCAAATGACCAGCTTCTAGTCTTTAACAAATACAAGTGTGCTAAAACCCTTTTTCAAGCTATTGTGGCTAGATTTGGTGGTAATGATGCCACCAAGAAAACCCAGAAAACACTTTTAAAACAACAGTTTGAAAACTTTTCAGCCACACCAAATGAGTCTTTGGACAGCATGTTCAATAGACTACAAAAGCTTTCTAGTTAGTTAGCCATTCATGAAGTGATAATATCTCAAGAAGACTTAAACTCCAAATTCCTTAGAAGTCTACCCTCTGAATGGGCCATGCATGTCATTGTCTGGAAAAACAAACCAGATATTGATTCCATGAGTCTCAATGATCTTTATAGCAACTTTAAAATAGTAGAGCATGAACTAAAAAAGTCTACTAGATCAAGCTCAGGAAATATGGCATTTATGTCATCTCATGGTCCTTCCAAGAAAGTTGATGAAGAAGATGGTAGAGAAGAAGGTACTGCCAACACAAATTTTGGTACTGCCAGTACTTCCAGCAGTACCAAAACCATTTTAGATGAAACAGTTGGTTGTGCTTTTCTAACATCACAACACAATGGTTCCACATTGACCTTTGAAGATCTTCAAGAGATCAGTGATGATGATCTTGAAGAAATGGACATAAAATGGCAGCTTTCACTTCTTAGCATGAGGGCTAAGAAATATTTGATGAGGACTGGAAAGAAGATTGTCATCAATGGCAATGAACCTGTTGGGTATGACAAGTCTAAAGTGGAGTGCTACAACTGCCACATGAAGGGTCACTACTCAAGGGAATGTAGAAGACCAAAGAAGCAGGGTGATAAGGGAAGAGGTTTTGAGAACAAGAACAGGGGAAACAATGAGTACAAGAGCAAAGAAGTGGACATCACTGAAACAAAAGCTATGGTAGCCATTGATGGGCAGGGTTTTGATTGGAGCTTCGTGGGTGAAGAAGAGTCATCCTCAAATGAAATGGCTTTAATGGCTCTCTCCAATCCTGAGGTACAAATTACTAAATGTTCTGCTACTTGTGAAGTTTTTAAAGAACTAGAAATCTTAAGAAAACTTTATGATGAACTGAAAGAAGAACAAAGAAAAACCTATCAAGATCTAGTTAATCATAAGTGTGGTATGTCCAAACTTGAAAAACAGATAATTCACTTTAGAGAAAATGAACTCACCTTTTCTGACACAAAAGCTATTCTTAATAGAGACATATTTCTTAAAGATGTTGAAATAAATATGTTAAGAACTGAGTTTGCTAAAGTGAAACAAGCAAAAGATAATATTCAACTAACTGTTACAACATTAGAAAATGCTTCTGCATGTACTAAAAGTATAGTTGAAAATCAAATGAACAAGAAAATCAAATCTGGGATTGGATACAAAACATGTCCACCTCCTTACAGAGGAATTCCTTGTCCCCCAGGTTTAGATCTTGCTGAATCAGGTTTACATGAACTCACAAATAAACCACTAGAAAAAGTAAAACCTGTAGAAAATAGTGAACCTTTTGAGAGTACAAGTAATACTTCTCTCTCCAAAGAAAAGGTGCTCACTGATAAGAGCTCAGATGTTACATCTATTGAAGGTTGTACATCTGATGACAGTGGAAAAGAGACTGTTTCTAAGAAAGGAAACAAAGTAGGGCCAAGCAGTCCTAAAAGTGTAGAAAGTATCACAAAGACTAAGGTTGTTCTAAAAACAGTTGAATGTTGTGCTAAATGTAATAGCAAACCTAGAGGTAGTCATAGAAATTGGAACAATCTTAAGTCACATCAACTTGGTGATAACTTTGTTTTGTACAATAAGGCATGCTATTACTGTGGTAGTTTTAATCATACTCATGCTTATTGTAACAATTGGGTTTCTGGGAGTACATCAAGGTCTAAAACAAGTAAAACAAACCCCAGAAAAGGTTCTGTGAAATCTAACACACCAAAAATCAATCATACTGTTAGAACAAATGAGCCTGTTTACCCAAAATTCACTACTAAGGGTGCAAGAAATACTTTCAAACATGTACCAAAAGTTGTGAAAAGTCATATTGAAAGAAATTTTGTGGATAAAACTCATGACTGGAGACCAAAACCAAAAGGTCCTACTAGACCAAATGGTAGACCAATTGGTACTGCCAAATTTGGTACTGTTAGACCAAAAACCACAAAATGTGTCAAAAATGAAAATGCTGTTAAGTCCTCAGCATGTTGGATTTGGAGACCACTCCAACCAAATGGTGCATCAACAGTCCTAAAAAGGTTTGATTACATTGATGCATGAGGCAAACCCAAGTCAGTCATGGCTTGGGTACCCCAAGGAAACTAATATGTGTATACATGTGCAGGAACATTCAAATGATATTGCAGATCAAGGATATGTAGATAGTGGATGTTCAAGGCACATGACAAGCAACATGTCTTACCTCACAGACTTCAAATCATTTGATGGAGGATATGTTACCTTTGGGGGAGGAATCAAAGGAAAGATTACTGGTAAAGGTACAATTAAAACCAGTAAATTAGATTTTGAAAATGTGTACTTTGTGAAAGAACTACAGTTTAATCTCTTAAGTGTCTCACAAATGTGTGACACAAAGAACAAAGTTCTTTTTACTGACACTGAATGCATTGTACTTTCTCCTGATTTTAAAATCCCTGATGAAAGTCAGATTCTTCTTAAAATCCCTAGAAAGAACAATATGTACATTGTTGATTTAAAGAACATTGTTCCTAAAGAGAGTTTAACCTGTCTAGTAGCAAAAGCCTCATTGGATGAATCTATGCTTTGGCATAGAAGACTTGGTCATGTAAATTTTAAAACAATCAATACAATTGCAAAATATGATTTGGTTAGAGGTTTACCCAAAAAGATTTTTCAAAATGACCAAACCTGTGTTGATTGTCTAAAAGGCAAACAACATAGAGCTTCTTGTAAGCCCAAGACCCATAACTCAATTTCTCAAGCTTTATACATGCTTCATATGGACCTTTTTGGTCCAACTTCTGTGAATAGCTTGAATGGTAAAAGATATTGTCTTGTTGTTACTGATGATTACAGCAGATTCTCTTGGGTTTTCTTTTTAAAAACTAAGGATGAAACAAGTGAGATCCTTAAGTCCTACATTACAGGGATAGAAAACCAAATTGATAAGAAAGTAAAAGTAATTAGGTGTGACAATGGGACAGAATTCAAGAATAGAGTTATGGATGACTTTTGCAAAGAAAAAGGAATAAAAAGATAATATAGTGTAGCTAGAACCCCACAGCAAAATGGAGTAGCAGAAAGGAAAAATAGAACACTTATAGAGGCTGCTAGAACAATGCTAGTAGATTCTAAGTTGCCTGTTTCATTTTGGGCTGAAGCAGTAGGTACTGCTTGTTATGTACAGAATAGGGTTCTTGTAATTAAACCTCATAGAAAGACTCCTTATGAACTTTTGTTTGGTAGAACACCATCTCTAAGTTTTATGAGACCTTTTGGATGTCATGTCACTATTCTCAATACCAAAAATCATCTAGGAAAGTTTGAAGGAAAAGCTGATGAAGGCTACATGATAGGGTATTCTTTGCAAAGTAAGGCCTATAGGGTGTACAATAAATGCACTAGGCTAGTGGAAGAAAACCTGCACATAGAGTTTCAAGAGAAACTACCAAATGTTGCAGGCATTGGACCAGATTGGTGTTTTGACATTGATAAGCTTTCAGAATCTATGAATCATGTGCCTGTCACAGGTACAAATACTAATGATAATGCAGGTCATGAAGACAATGTTGAAACATCTGAGGATCAAGATTACATCTTGATGCCAATTTGGACAGGATTGGATTCATCTTCAAGTCTTGGAGAGCCTTCAAATTCTACAAATGAAGGTGTTGAAGATGTTCATGGAACTCAAGATCAAGGGAATCAAGAAAATTCTGAAAATGAAAATGGTACTGCCAATTCAACAGATGGTACTGCCAGTTCAACAGATGGTACTGCCAGTTCACAAATTGGTCCTGCTGAACCATTAAATGTTCTATCAGATGATTCCTTACCAGAAGATGCAGGGATTGGAAATCTTCCAATTTCCTATGATGTTCCTACAACACACAACCCAAGAATTCTCAAAGATCACTCCATTGATAATGTGATTGGCAGCATTGATTCTGGTGTTAAAACAAGAACTCAAGTCTTATCTTCAGACAAAGATGGGTTTGTCCTAGCTGTGTATGAAGAAAAGAACCATGAAGTTGCCCACATATGCCTGTTTTCATGCTTTCTCTCTCAAGTAGAACCCAAAAACATTACAAAAGCCTTAGATGACTCAAGCTGGGTTGAAGCAATGCAAGAAGAGCTACTTCAATTCAAACTACAGAAGGTTTGGGTACTGGTTGATTTGCCCAAAGGTTACAGGGCAATTGGAACCAAATGGGTTTTCAGAAATAAGAAAGATGAAAGGGGAATAGTGATCAAAAACAAAGCCAGATTGGTGGCCCAAGGGTATACTCAAGAAGAAGGAGTGGACTATGAAGAAGTTTTTGCTCCAGTTGCAAGAATTGAAGCAATTAGGCTATTCTTGGCCTATGCTTCTTTCATAGGCTTCACTGTTTACCAAATGGATGTCAAAAGTGCCTTTTTATATGGTACTATTGAAGAAGAGGTGTATGTTTCTCAACCTCCAGGTTTCATTGATGCAGAATATCCAGACAAGGTGTACAAGGTTACCAAAGCTCTTTATGGTCTACACCAAGCTCCCAGGGCATGGTATGAAACATTGGCTTTCTATTTATTGGAAAATAGATTTCAAAGAGGCAAGATTGATCCAACTTTGTTCATCAAAAGAACAAAGAAAGATATCTTGCTGGTGCAGATTTATGTTGATGACATTATCTTTGGATCCACAAATCAGGAACTGTGTGTAGAGTTTGAAAAACTTATGCATAGTAAGTTTGAAATGAGTTCCATGGGGGAACTTACTTTCTTTCTGGGTCTCCAAGTGAAACAATCAAAAGAAGGCATATTTATCAGCCAAGATAAGTATGTAGCAGAGATCCTAAGGAAATTTGGGTTTGCAGATTCAAAGGTTGCAAGTACTCCAATGGATCCAGAAAAGGGGTTACTCAAAGATGCTGAAGGTGAAGATGTTGATGTGCACAACTACAGATCAATGATTGGGTCCCTAATGTACCTTACATCATCAAGACCAGATATCATGTTCTCAGTATGTGTATGTGCAAGGTTTCAAGTCAATCCAAAAGTTTCTCATCTCACAGCAGTCAAAAGAATCTTCAGATACCTCAAGGGCCAGCCAAAGTTGGGTCTATGGTATCCAAGGGAATCATCTTTTGATTTGGTAGCTTATTCAGATAGTGACTATGCTGGTGCAACCCTAGACAGAAAATCCACAACTGGTGGATGTCAATTTCTTGGCTGCAGACTCATATCATGGCAATGCAAGAAGCAAACAATGGTGGCAAATTCTACAACTGAAGTAGAATATGTTGCAAGTGCAAGTTGTTGTGAACAAGTTCTTTGGATCCAGAATCAATTGCTTGACTATGGGTACAATTTTCTTAACACCATTATTTACATTGACAACAGCAGTACTATTTGTATCATTAAAAATCCAGTTCAACATTCAAAAACAAAACACATTGAAATCAGACACCATTTCATAAGAGATTGCAATGAGAAAGGATTAATCCAAGTTGTCAAAATTGATTCTAAAAATAATTTTGCAGACCTTCTCACCAAAGCTTTTGATTTAGGTAGGTTTAAATACCTGGTAGCAGGTATTGGTATGATAAATCTTTGAAAAACATGTGTTTTGTATATAAATAAACAAGTTCTGGCTTCTAAACATGGTACTGCTAGTTAGTCATAAGGTACTGTCAGTACATAATTGGTACTGTTAGTTCAAAGTTTGCTCTGTTTTTGCTCATCTTGATGTTTAAATGTTAACAATGCTATAAAACAAGTGCTTTACACTTTGTTTCTTTTGGTTTACAACTAACCATTTCAGGTTACTCAAGCTTGCTAACACAATCAGGATATGGAAATGGTAAAAGTTTTTCAAAAACTTTAAGAACTGGCTAGTCCAAAGCAAACGGCTCTTGGTAAAGACTTCTCAAATCCGTTAATAGCTGATAGTTTGCTAAAAACTATAAGGTAATCAGTTCACCTAGTTTCAAAATCTTAAACGAACTGACTAGTCCAAAGCAAACGGCTCTTGGTAAAGACTTATCAAATCCGTTGATAGCTGATAGTTTGCTAAAAACTATAAGGGATATTTTCTAAAATTTCAAAGGGACTGCCAAGTTTTATTTCAAAACAAGGTACTGGTAGTTCAAATTTTAGTACTGGTAGAGTAAAATGGTACTGCTACATAGCCGTTGAGTCTGTCAGATTAAAATATAGCCGTTGTTTTTAAAAGGGTATTTTTGTGAATTAATCAAGTTTTCCTCGAATTAAGGATATAGTTATTATAATAAAAGATCTTTTTGACCGCCTCTTCAATTACTTATCCATATCTTTTATAGTCCGTCAAAAGTCATTTTTCTCATAATCAATCCTTATCACAATTCACACTTACCTTTCATCTTCTACCAGTACAACAATAAAATTCCACCATCAAAATCAAAATTTTCATCAAACCTTTCATCATGGCTCGCCTAAGTTTTGTCAAACGCCACAACCAATTAGCATTTCTGGAAAAGTCTGATGACAATGAAACTTTCCATTAAGCAATTGATTTTCTAAACAATTCTTATGTCAGGTTTGCTTTACTCGTGAATCCCACTATTTTTTAATCTCAAATTTCACAATTTTGGCAAACTTCTAAACTTAACACTCTTGAGGATGGGATTCAGGAGTTAATGGTCAAAGTGGATGGTAGAACATTGACTTTTACCGAATCATCCATTAGAAGACACCTTCGTTTGGATGATTCAGATGTCATTAGTCAACTACCTGATACTAAAATATTTGAAAATTTGACAAAAATGGGGTATAATGTAACTTCTACAAAGCTAACATTTCTTAAAAAGCATTTTACCCCTCAATGGAGATTTTTTATTCACACCATCCTTCATTGTTTAAGCCAAAAGAAAACCTCATGGGAGCAATTTAGTGGTAACTTGGCTGCAGCTCTCATTTGCCTGGCAACAAACAAGAAATTCAACTTTTCAAAATATATTTTTGAAGGAATGGTTAAAAATGTGGACAGTGAAACAAAGTTTTTGATGTACCCAAGGTTCATTCAGTGCCTCATCAACAAATCCAAACATTTGTTACTTCCCCCAAACAAACCTTTTAAAACGCCCAAGCTTACACACAAGGTGTTTTCAAACATGAAAATTGGTTTTCAAGGAGAAGAAGTACCACTTTTTGAGGAAATGTTACCACAACATTCTGAAGAACCATCAACATCATCTGATCATTCATCACCACATCCATCGCCAGTACCATCCCACTCAGCAACAGTACCATCAGTCACACCACCATCATCAGTACCATTACCATCTCATCAACAAACACAAACACCATCTGCAACATCACCATCATTATCACATCATAACTCACCACCACAATCTCCTCCACAACAAAGTGTAGATGCTCAGACTATCAAGGAATTAAAGGAGCAAGTGCAGCACCTGCAAACTTCACTTGAAAGTCAAAACAAACATTTTACAGAGATCAACACCAAGTTAATTAAGAGGGTTGAGAAATTAGAGTTGAAGGTGAAATTGTTGAAAGGTAAAGGGACATCTCAGTTGGTTGTTTCTAGTTCATCAAGTTCAGATGCAGAAGGTTTAGGTCTCTCTTCCAAAAAGGGGAGGATGAGTAGTTCTAAAAATGAAGAAGAGATTCAATTTTAGTTTCATGAAGGAGCTCCAGTGATTGATGAAGAGCCTGCTATTCAAGAAAAAGAACCTGTTAGCTTGAAGCCTGCTATTCAAGAAAAAGAACCTGTTAGCTTGAAAGATACTGCTGAAAAAGATGCTGCTGAAGCAAAGCAAGATACTGCTGAAGCAGAGCAAGATACTGCTGAAACAGAGCTAGAGCCTGCTGGGATTCAGAGGTTATTAGCTATGAATTTAAAAGGTTCTGATCAAGTGTCCTACAAAAGAAAGAGAGGAGCACAGCCTCAGGGGAGGTTTCTTGTTTCTGATGAACAATCAGCTGCTCCAAGTCCAGTATCATCACCAAAAGACAAGGGCAAGAAAATCTTAGTTGAAGATGAACCAAAGCCTAAAAAGATGAAGCAGAAAGAACAAGCACAGTTGGCTGTAGATGAAAAATTGTCCAAACAACTTCATGAAGAAGAAGTCATAAGGGCTGAGGAAGAATCAAGAATGCTGCAAGAAAAGTTTGATGCTCAGTTGCAGTACATCATTTCCATTGATCCAATTGTAAGAGGTGAAGCTTACACTCTGGTATGTGATGAATCCCTTAGCTCAGATGAAATGCCAATCAAGCTCAATGATTTCATCACCAAGAAATACAATCAAGAGGCATTGGATGATGTCTATCAGCAGATTCAGAAAAATCAGAAGAAAGGATTTAAAATGCCACATTCTGAAGCAGATCAGAAGAAGTTCTTCAAGATTTATCTGAAAAGAGAAGTGAACATGAAAGAACATCAACTCAAAAGTAAATCTTTTGATGAATTGAAGCTGCTATACTTAGAGGCTTACAGAAGAAACAAAACCAGTTTTCTCATGGATACTCAAAAGTCTTTCAAAGGAAGAAAAGATGATCAGAAGGAACAAAAAGAGAAAGCAGAATTGTCTCCTGTTCAGTCAAAAGAAATGGTTGTCCATGGTCCACAAATTGTTTTTGCTGAACCCTTACATGCAAGGCATCCAGTCATAGATTGGGAAATCTACAATGATAAGTTTGGCAAAGCATGGAAGATAACAAGAGTTGGAAACAAGGTTGAGATTTTCAAGAACTTTGAAAATCTACTCAGAGCATGTAGCAGAATGGATTTAGATGAATTATGGGTATTAGTTCAAGAGAAGCTGAAATCCAAGTACAAGCCAGATGCAAAGGAGCAAGAGCTATGGGTTGAGTTCAGCAGATTGTATGATCCAAATCCTACAGATACTCATTGGAAATTTCCTCATTATGATTTATCTGTTACATGGGAATACTTCAGCATGAGTCATGTTCATCATCTTTCCACTCAGAGTGGAATAGAGATCTTTATGCTAGGTGAGAAGGAGTATCCTTTAAGCTATGAAGTATTATCAGTTTTGATCTCCAATAAGCTTTTATGTGAAGAAGAAACTGATGCAGTCAAAAGATTAAAGGAGAGCATACTTGATCAGTATGAAAACCTAAGGAGAAAGAAATAAGGTTTTTGGAAGAGTTCCCTCAAATCCTCAAGGTATGAATTTTATTCACAAAGAAACTTGGTTATTTTAAAAGGGAATAACAAGTTTAGGGGAGGATTGTTGGGAATAAAATGCACAGAGTAAAGAGTCTGCCAGAAGAGCCTGCTAGTGATAGTTAAGCCTGCCTTCTCATTTCTGCTGATGTTGAAGATATACTAACAGTACCTTCTGGGTAAGAAGGTACTACTAGTTAAAGAAGGTCCTGCCAGTTTTCACGACAAGTTGCTATATTTTAATTAGAGATATTTACTTGTATTATTAGTCTTTGTACAAAGTTATACGTTTAGTAGAAGTAGTACAGAAGACTCAGTAGATATAATGGAGTGTTTTACCTTGAAAGGTGTAATATTAGGATAAGATAAGCCTCTATTATATTATATTAAGCAACTTGACCACTTGTAATAAGGGCTCCTTATGCTATAAAAGGAACCCTTAAGACACCTTCTAAGAGATAAGAGATATATCTTTTCTTACAGCTTTCATAGCTTTCCCATGCATAACTTCCATCTTTAACCTTTTCACGTATCAAAGATTCAAGGTTACACTTGTAATCCTGGTGATAGTTTAGATCACCCGTATTATTTCATCAATAATATTGAATCATTTTGTGTTATTCTTGTTGTGCTCATTCTCTTTTACTTACTCACCACCTTTGTTCCTTTAGTGTGTTTTAGTAGATTCCGCATGCTAAATCACATCCATTCATAAATATCCCAAACACATTACTAAGATTAAGATCCCAAGTGTTTGAACGAATCCCTTCCCACATATATATATATATATATATATATATATATATATATATATATATATATATATATATATATATATATATATATATATATATATATATATATATATATATATATATATATATCGTGTGTGTCAATATTTGTGTTGAAATACTCGATTTGAAATCCTTGAAAAAACGCCTTGTAGTAATGAAAATATACTTGTGTTCACTAATACATCATTAGTTATGAATTTGGGTACTTGGTATTATTTCTAGAAATCTAGAGCTACTACGTAGTTTTAGCGTTATTATTTCTAAAAGCTGTCAAAACAATATTAGTTTTGCCGATATTGAAACGTGAATATCTTTGTCGTTATAAGTCCGTTTTACTTGTTCTTTATATCCACGGTTACGTCTTAGTATGTAGTAATATATTTTGGAAAGCTCGGCTCCTCCGGGTTACGTCTAAAGTCTCTTTTTGTCCGACGAAAAACGTCCAACAGCATGTATTTTCAGAAAATATACTTTTCGTTAATAAACTTGCAAAAATCATAACTTCTTCGTTATAAACTCTTTTTAATCCGTTCTTTCGCCTACGGATTCGTTTTTGAAAGTATTTTCTAAAAATTTTGCCAAAGTTCCCTTTATGTTTACTGATTTTCCTGGGTTTACCAAAATGGAACAGAATGTATAAATACTTGTTACAAATCCGTTTTTCATGTTCAAAACTAGTTTCTACTTCAACCAAATCTCTTGCAAACACCACAAAGCTATACTAATCCTACCATACACCTTCTTAGGGTGCCATGGGTTCCTAATCACTAGTAATCATGTTAATTTTACAAAGGAACACCTAAATCAAAATCTAGGGTTTGTATGTTCAAAAAGTTAACAAAAATAATGTGGTATAGCTAACTTGTACATGAAATTAAGCATGAAAACCATAAGATACAAGTGTTAATTAGATGAAAACATGAAAATAACTTTGATAACTCACTTTGAAATAATGGGTGATTATATGATGAGAAACCTTATGTTACTTGTGTTTTTGTTGCAAGAATCTTGATTAGAATGATGAAATGAACAACTTTGTAGCTTTGTACTTTGGAAAATCATCACTTGATCATGGTGTATGGATTTGGGTCGTGGCTTATGAAAGGAAGAAGAGATGAGATGAGCTTTTTGATTTAAAATTTTATGTATGATTATGTTTTGGTGGTTTATGTAAATAAGTAACAAGTTATAATGTTTAATAAGTGTACATAAATGCCAAGGGTTAAGAAATGTAAGAATTTGGTCTAGTGAGGACTTTAGGGGCCGGCCTCATGGGGATGAGGGGGGGGGGGGGGTTGGGGTAGCTTGGATTTAATTAGGAAATTAGTGTAGGATATGTGTTGATATGTGTTATTAGTTAAAATCGGGTACCGGGTTTGATAGAAATAAATGTTAATGAAGTTATCTGGGACAAAATCAAGTTGTAAAAATGTTAAAAATATGTTGGGTACAATTACTGAGTGTTCGGGTGATTATAGTTTAGTTTTCACGAAAACCGTCGTAATATTTATAAACTTACGTTATAAATAAAATAAATTTCCAAAATACTGGGTAAACGAAAATAATAACTTTTATGATGATAAAATGGATATAAAAAATGTGTCGGGACCATTGTGGGAATATTTAGATATATTCGTCGTGTATAAACCGGGTGTTAACGTTTATTATAAATACTTATAAGAAAACGTTAAATGTATCAAATATATAAATTTGAAAATCCTAAGAGTGGTATAACATGTAAATGACCTACTGATGATATGCAGACTGTCTCTAGTCCGTATGTTGTGTCCTTACTGATAATGAAATGAATTCGCACCTAAACCCATACGGTTACGCGAATTTTAATACCCGTAAACTAAATTTACGATGAAATGAATAATGCACGTGAATGATGAAATTTCTTCCGGAATGAATAGTGTTCAATGAATAGTAAAATTTCTGAATGCTTCTCAGAATGTCAAACTGACACCAAAAATGATGAATATTAAACTGATGAATAGTGTTTTGATGAATAGTGTTTTTCCAAAGTTTGGGAAATGACCTGAAATGGTGAGTTGTGACATCAGACTTTAGAAGATTTTCCTCGGACATGTGCTATTGATTTTGGAGGAAGCTGGGATACTCATTTGCCTTTGGCAGAGTTTTCCTATAATAACAGTTATCACACCAGTATTCGGTGTGCACCGTTTGAGATGTTGTATGGAAGGAAGTGTATATCACCTGTTTTATGGGCAGAGGTTGGGACAAGCCAACTAATTGGTCCTGAACTGGTACAAAAGACTACGGATATGGTCTTTCAGATTAAGGAAAGACTTAAGGCCGCAAGAGATCGATAAAAGAGTTATGTGGATAATCGCCGTAAACCTCTAAAGTTTAATGTTGGGTATTTTGGAAAGGTGTTGTGCGTTTCGGTAAGAAATGCAAGTTAGCACCTAGATATGTAGGGTCGTTTGAGATCACGGAAAGGATTGGACTTGTGGCATAACGGTTGAAATTGCCTGAGGAACTAAGTGGTGTGCATGATACGTTTCACGTATCTAATTTGAAGAAATGTTTGGCGGATGCTAGTTTGAATGTGCCATTAGATGAGATTAAGGTTAACAGGACCCTTCATTTCGTTGAGGAGCCTGTTGAGATTATGGACCGAGAGGTCAAGAGTATGAAGCGTGGTAAGATTACATTGGTGAAAGTACGATGGAAAGTTGTTTGTTGAGGAGGTTGATGAGACGAGCTGTTAAATCTCGGGGCGCGATTTCCCTAAGTGGGGGATGATGTAACAACCGTGGTTTTAACAGGTTAGTTAGACTAACAGTCTTGATCTATTTAACTTTGTTTGGTGTGAATTAGGTGATTATATGGTTTATACGTATGTTAAATGTGTGATAAGTACATAAGTTGGCACTAAATCCCTTTCCGTGAAAGGTTGTTATTGTGATTTGGGAAGTATTATATTTGGGAAAGTTCATTTTGATCGCCTTTGTGGTATAGAAATGACTTGTGTAGTTTTGGTGTTTTTATGTTTTTACGTAACGAGTCTTCGTTCAAGTATTTGAGCGTTAGCAAGTTACGAGGAGTTTGTTTTTATGTGTTATACTTTTAAAGGGTGTGAAAATCTATTTTTGGAAATTTTATTTTGAAAATGATAATTTTCCGAGTCGTCGTAAAAACTAAGGTTTATCGCGTAAGACGTTAGGTTTTGTGGAGTTTGTTAGACTCCATGGATCGTTTTGAGCACTAGGGTTAAATAATAACAATGAAAATAAACATGTACACGCAGCGGAATTAAACAAATCAAAGTTATTGACAACAAGGTTTTTCCCCAATCACCTCCAATTATATTTGATCAGAATATAACATGTTACCTAATTGTAACAGGGATCTAAGGCACCTCAGACCTTGAAGAATTCGAACTAACACTAACTAGTTCTAGGCGTTTATAGTTTACACTCCCTAGAACACACACACACACACCTTTCTAATATTTACATTGTAGAAGACTTACAATAACCTGTACCCTATGTCTCTTTATGTAGAGAGATATTAGGGTTTACAAAATACTACGAAGGACTAAATATAAAATCTTCTTTATCAAGCAAGTCCTTCTTGTTTCAATCTTCATCTTTTGTAGAATTCCAGCTTTGCATTATAGTCCCTTTGTTTCATTCTTTTATCTATTTTGTCACATCAAATCAAGAATCTCAACAGGTTTCGTTATGGGTTTATAAAATATCAAAAGTATGAGGTTTTAAGTGTAATAATTTAATTTAATAAAAAAAATATTATATGGGGGGATATTCGGCCGACTAGGGGTATTAGGGGAGAAAAAGGAAACCAAATTTGATACCAAGTACAATTCTAAGCCTTAAGGGTTATCCATAATAATTATAAATACAAAATCAAAACACCCCTACCTCTCTTTTTGTGAAATTCGGTCGATCAAGGAGCAAGGGAAGAAGAAAAATTAGGGTTTATAATTTTGAAGCAATAATCAAGAATCAAGGTAAAATTCTTAAAACATATGTTCAATTGTTTGATTAATTATTCGAATTCATGTAATATTAACTATGATGGATCTAGGGTTTGTAAACTTCTGTAAATTAATGATGTTAAACATGTTAGGATCATTAGTTAATAATGATATGATGATTGGTAAAGAGAATTGAGCATAAAATGCGTTAATTTACAAGTTAGGGTATGGACAGAATATTAGGGTTGTACAGATACGAAGATATTTAATAGATGGAGATGGTTAGATCACGAATTTTTAGTCTAAATTGAAGTTCAGTGAAAGAACTTTCCTAAAAGTCCGGCCACGATCGATTTCAAGGTCCCCAAGTTAATCTTTTGATTTTTCCATGGTGTCAAAGCTGTAAAACTGGGACAGAATTAGGTCATAAGTTTGGTAGTGAGATGTGGATGAAAAAGTGAGATTTAGGTTATCCCTTCTGGAGGAGTTAAGTTTCATATGTACTTAGACTCCCACGCGAAGGATTTGCGATAAAAAGTTGTACAAGTGGGTTTGTTTGATCAAAACTTTTTGGTGTGCGATCAGGTCCGAATCTGGATAGTTTTTATGTTAGATTTTTCAAAGGATACTTCTGTGTGTTTTTAGACCATGGCCTTGGGATTAGCTTTTATGCTTATGAGAGACTATGGTAAATTTTTGGTGTGAGTTGTTGAGCTTTTAATGTTATTATTTTATGTGGGCGAATGTACCCTAAAATTCTGCGTTTTCTGATTTTATAAGTGCAAGGGATTTAGTGAGTATTAATGTATGGTGATGGTTAGTATGGAGTCTAGGAGATCCATGGTGGGTCATATGAACCTTAGACATCCATCATATTCATATTGCATGGGTTATAGCTTATAGCTTGGCTATGTGTAACGTGGACTTATTTTTGTTATATAGATTTGTGATTTGTATTTGTGGAAGCTGCAAAGTTTGAGGTGAATTCATAGTCCCACTTTTACTTTGTTTTAAACTTGGGATGGGAATGATGCTTGTGATAAATACTTTGAGTTACTGTGATTATGTGTGGTTTAAATGCATGGACTTATAAATGTTATCGTGTGAACGCTATATGTGATGTTAATGCGGTGTGATTAAAATGTGGGATTCAATTGGGGGGATGTTTATCTCGTTGTTCGTACACACGACCCAGTTGATGATAAATGTGTGGTGAACTTGGATCGGTGGACACGTTCCGTCCTAACTAACTAATTAATGGTGGAAATGGAAATTGGATCGGTGGGCACTTTCCATCCCAATGGTTGCCTTATGTGCGTTAGTTGGTTTATGATTACATGTTAGCTTATATGATAACTATATTTATTTGTCCAGCTATATTTTATAATCACAATGAACTGGTTGCCTATTGTGTGTGTGTCTTAAACCTATGAATCTCACCAACATTATGTTGACATTTTAAGCATCATTTTCAGGTGAGCATTCCAAGGCTAAAGTTGAGAGCAGCAATTAGGCGAGACTTAGTTACATTTTAGGAGAACTTACTTATGTTTGGATTTATTTATGATTGAATTGGATTGCGATACTTTTATGTTTTTCTTTTGGTACTTTCATATCTATTGAAGATACCTTTGGATTATGTTTTGGTTATTTTTATTTTGGGGTATTGTTACAACACTTCGTGTTTGTACTTTGGTCTATTTATGTGCATGTAGTTGTTCTCTATATAGACACCATGTGTTATGATGATATCCATGAAGTTACACCCTCGCGTTTCCGCCTTGGCGAGGTGTGACAATGCCTCCAAACAGGGGAGGAATGATGTGGTGGAAACAGGGGAGGATGAGGAGATGGTAAATGTCGGAAATGAGTTTGTTGTTGAAGATGTTAGTGATGGTAATTGATGAGGCGAAAAGTGATCCATTTTTAGGGGGTCATTTAAGCCCGGAATTGAATTTATTTAATCAAATATTGCCCTAAATCGTTCCTTTTGTGATTTTAGGTACTTTTGGAGTGAATTCTGGAAAAGGAAGCATTTTGGACGTTTTTGGAGCATAAAAGTGAAGAAAACGGCAAAGTCTTAATTTTCCTTGCTGGGAACAGTACCTGACGGCGTCACAAGATCCTAAATGACGGCGTCAAGAGTAAAACAAGAGGTGAAGTGGATAGAGTCCATGACGATCCAGAGAGTTTTTACACTAGGGGCATGATGGCGTCACCATAGGCCGTCATGGTCCCATTACACGTGACGGCCAGAGAAAATTTGCTCTTGACGGCGTCAGATCTGGATCTAGGCAATCTGATATTATTATGGGCGGCGATTTGACGGCGTCAGATATTTCTTCTTGACGCCGTCACGATGGAAAATCTATATATAGTTTTGTAATTTTCATTCATAAGGGAGGATAATTAGAGGGATAACTTGGAGAAACCCTAGCACGATTTTATCAGTATTTTCAAGGGTTTTTACCCTTTGAAACCTTTCATGTTCAATTAAGATAAGTATCCTTTCAATTCATTCAATATGTCTATGTGTTGTTTGAATATATCTTACGCTTGTCTTGATCTTAACATGCTAGGCTAGATCTCTTGTGTGTTTGCTTAGATGTAGTGAAACCTAGATGTTGATTATGGGTTGATTGCTTGTTTATAGTTGTTACGGATGAATGATTTCGATGTTAGGCTTAAGAAAACTGGCAGACTTCCATAGGGTAACTTGCTTGAACGTCTTAAGAAACATGAACCAATGTGTACTAGGTTTTTATGGTTTTATTTAATGCATGAGCGAATTCTAATGATCCCATGTTAGGAGCTTCTTGCAGGCTCGACATAGGAGTGAAGTAGGAGCTTATAGAGTTGGGGAAGTACATACGCCACCCCACGAATGGTATTAAGGAATATAACCCGTCATCCACGCAATTGTAACAAACTATCAACCTGTAAAAGATATCTATGGAGTAATGAAATCTAAGTAAACACAAGTTTCCCATTTATTGTTCACACCACTAGTTTAATTAGCTTTATTTACATTTTTGTTATTTTATTTTGATTGCATCTTTAGTTATTAGGTTAGTTGATTAGCAACTAATTCCGCCCACTCTTCCAAAACCCGAGATTTTAATTACTTTTATAAAAATATAAAAATACAAAAAGAATCATCTCTCACCTCTAGACTTAATTTTTAGGCTTTCTAATCCTAGCGACACTATTCCTGAGTTGAACGATCAATCCCCCGGTACTTGTCACTATACTATACTACAACGATCAGGTACACTGCCTGGTGGGGGTTGTAAGTTTCTCGAGATCCCTCGAGAGGTAAAGCTTGGTGCAATCCCCGCGCATCAGTAATAATGTTGAAAATGTTGTTGAAGCAGTTCTTGAAGTTAGTACTCTTGGGCTTAAAGTTAGTGCTGCTGGTGAAGATACAACTGTTAGTGTTGTTGCAACATCTGTTATTGTTGATGAAGTTACTTTGGCTCAAGCCCTTACCAAATTGAAAAGCACAAGACCTAAGGAGAAAGGGGTTGTTATTAAAGATCCAAGTAAGACTACAACAACAACAACAAAATCTTCACAACAGGAATAGGGTAAGGGTAAAAGTATCATGATTGAACCTCTATCAAAGAAAGATCAACTCAAATCTGATGAAGAAACTGCTAGAAAATTACAAGATTTTGATGAGGAAGACAGTGTGTTAAAGGAAAACTAAAGACTTAGAGAAGAAGCCAACATTGCACTAATGAATACATGGGATGATGTACAAGCAAAGTGTGATGCTGATTGGGAATTTGGCTCAAAGAATGATGGCAGAAGAGTAATAAGAGTTAACTGATGTAGAAAAAGCTAAGCTATTCATGGGATTCTTAAATAATAGAAGAAAATTCTTTGCAGCAAAGAGAGCTGAAGAAAAGAGGAGTAAAATACCAACACAAGCTCAATAAAAAAGCATAATGTGCCATTACCTGAAGAACATGGAAGGATACAAGCTCAATGCTTTGAAGAACAAGAGTTTTGAAACTATCCAAGAAATGTTTGACGGAGCATTTAAAAGGGTGAACACATTTGTTGGTATGGAAATAGAGCTGTTGGAAGGTAGTAAGAGAGCAGGGACAGAGTTGGAGCAAGAGAGCAGTAAGAAGCAGAAGGTAGAGGAAGAAAAAGATACAGCAGAGCTCAAACAATTTATGGTAGTCATTCAGGATGATAAAGAGATACCAATTGATGTTGTACCTTTGGCTACTAAGCCTCCAGGCATTGTTGACCGGAAGATCTATACAAAGGGCAAGAAAATGTATTGGGTGATAATCAGGGCTGATGAAAAACAACAAGTGTTTACAAGATTCAGTCAAATGCTTAAGAGTTTTGACAAAGAGGACTTGGAAACTCTATGGGCACTAGTTAAAGCCAAGTATGGGTCAACAAGGCCTTTGAAGGTGCCAGCTTCAGACCATGATTATGGGCTATAGGGAGATCTAAAAACAATGTTTGAACCACATGTAGAATATGAAGTGTGGAAGAGACAACATGGGTATAAAGTATTGCACTAGAAGCTATTTGACTCCTGTTGAGTTCACTCTTTTATGATGCAATCCATGCAGATCTACATGTTGGTGGAGAAGAAGTATCCCGGCCCTCACTAAGACTACACTTAAAATGATGCTAGAGGGTAAGCTGGAACTTGAATATGACATTGAAATGTTTTATGAGCTTCTTTGGTTCATCCTACAACAAAAGAACATGAAGTAAAGTGTTCGGAAGCATGCTCCTGGTGATTATGAAGCTTTAAATTAAGAAACTTGATGATTTTGGGAGAAAATATCAAGTTTAGGGGAGGATTGTTAGGATTAAAAGCCTTCTTGTTGGGATTTAAGATTACTGCTGCTCTGGTAAAGATAGTGTTGCTCATGTACTTCAAAGATATATGCCAAGTGTTTACTACTGCTCTTACAAAGTTACTCTAGCTTATACAAGTTAATGCTATTAAAGAACTTCAAGGAAAATATTCTAAGTGTGTTAAGACTGCTGGAACAAAGTTACTACTATCAGCACAAAGTTACAACTCTTGATAAAGTTAATGCTGCCATAGTAAAGTTACAACTGTTAGGCTTAAGTTAGTACTTTTAAAGGTTTTAGTTAGTACTGCTTATGAGATATACTTAGTAAAACCATGTGATATGTTTAGATAATTATAGAAAGGATTTAGAAAAGATTTTTCTTGGAGAGAAAGAATTGTAAATTGTATAGGACTCCTTGGTGTATAAAAGGAGATCATAGGCATAGAGTTAGATACGTGAAACACATAGAAATTCTTATAGATTCAAGGTTTTGTAACCCTAATACTGTTGAGTATTTGTATTATTCATTAATAATATTGAGGCTTATTGTTTGTTGAATTGTGTGTTCTTCGTGTTACTGTTATAGTAAAATTCTTCTTAATATCAAAGGTTAGATTCCGCATAGTCTTTGATATACTCAAACACAGTTTCTACTCTAGTTGTGTTAGATTTAACTAATATAACTAAACCTTAAACAAGCTAAGGAATTCGCTCAAGTGCTCAACTGGGATCAACACCCACCCTCCCATTTAAATATTCATTTTACCATTTTAGTTTGTCCCAAAAAAATTATTCAATTCTAACAAATAAAAGTTATAATTTACCAGCGTATCTATTTTATCCTTAAATACTCTCCAGTTCACAGAATCTACATTTAATTGATCTATTAAACAAATAAATGGATAAAAATGACACTTTGTTAACTCAAATCAATATGTAATACCCATATCATAAACTATTTGTGACACTTAAATTGAGATAAAGCCTGAAGAGAGCATGTCTTTTTTTTCTAAAAATGACCCTTAAATGCTTGGGTTTATGACAAGTGGGGATATTTAAGACCAAAACCTTCTGTAAGTATAATCAAGATGCCATGTTTAGTGAGGTTGCTTCTAGTAACCTGCATAATTGGAACCTGTGGATACCCAATAAGATCAATATATGTGTTTGGAGGGTTATTATTGATAGGCTTCCAAATTGGGTTAATCTTCTTCGTCGTGGTTAGAGGTGGCAATCACAACCCATTTAAAGAAAACTGGGTTGGTTTGGGTCAAAAATAACAACTTATGGGTTGGATTGGGTTACCCCTTTCACAAAGAAATGGGTCAAATGGGTCAACAATTAGACTTATATGAATCAACAAATGGGTCGAATGGGTCAACAAATGGGTCGAATGGGTCACTTAAGGGTCGGATGATAATTCAACCACCACTATGTGTCTTTTTTTAATGTTTTTATAAGTTTTCGTCCTTTTTGATGTTTTCGTCAGATTGTTCACGTTTTCATCCATTTTTTACGTTTTCGTCCATTTTTTCACGCTTTCGTCTGTTTATTTCCGTTTTCTTCCTTCTTTTTTTTTCGTTTTAGTCATTCTTTTTACGTTTTCGTCAGTTTTTTTACGTTTTTGTCAGATTTTTTACGTTTTCGTCCGATATTTTACGTTTTCGTCAGTTTTTTCACGTTTTCGTCAGTTTTTTCACGTTTTCGTCCGTTTTTTTCACGTTTTCGACCGATTTTTTACGTTTTCGTCCGATTTTTTACGTCTTCGTCAGTTTTTTCACGTTTTCGTTCGTTTTTTTACGTTTTCGTCCGATTTTTTACGTTTTCGTCCGATTTTTTAAATTTTCGTCAGTTTTTTTACGTTTTCGTAAGTTTTTTCACGTTTTCGTCCGTTTTTTCACGTTTTCGTCCATTTTTTACGTTTTCGTCCGATTTTTCACGTTTTCGTCAGTTTTTTCACGTTTTCGCCCGTTTTTTTACGTTTTCGTCTGATTTTTTACGTTTTCATCAGTTTTTTTATGTTTTCGTCAGTTTTTTCACGTTTTCGTCAGTTTTATTACGTTTTCGTCCGGTTTTTTACGTTTTTGTCAGTTTTTTTACGTTTTTGTCAGTTTTTTCACGTTTTCGTCCGATTTTTTACGTTTTCGTCAGTTTTTTCACGTTTTCGTCAGTTTTTTCATGTTTTCGTCCATTTTTTTACGTTTTCGTCTGATTTTTTACGTTTTCGTTAGTTTTTTACATTTTTGTCCGGTTTTTTTTACGTTTTTGTCTGTTTTTTTACGTTTTCGTCAATTTTTTAAGTTTTCGTCCGATTTTTTTATGTTTTCGTCGGTTTTTTTTTAACGTTTTCGTCAATTTTTTTACGTTTTCGTCCGATTTTTTACGTTTTCGTCGATTTTTAAAAATCTAACAAAAATGTAAAAAAACTTACGAAAACGTAAAACCCCGGACGAAAACGTAAAACCCTGGACGAAAACGCAAAAAATTGAACGAAAACGCGAAAAAAACGGGCGAAAACGCGAAAAAACCAGTCGAAAACGTAAATAAAGTGACGAAAACGTAGAAAAACAGACGCAAACGTAAAAAAAATGACGAAAACGTAAAAAAAAATGACGAAAACGTAAAATACGGACGAAAATGTAAAAATCAGACGAAAACGTAAAAAAACTGACGAAAACGTAAAAAAAACTGACAAAAACATTAAAAAACTGGCGAAAACGTAAAAATTCGGACGAAAACGTCAAAAAACAGACGAAAACGTGAAAAAACTGACGAAAACGTAAAAAAAGTGATGAAAACGTAAAAACAAACGAAAACGTAAAACAAACGGACGAAAACGTGAATAAACGGATGAAAAAGTGAAAAAACTGACGAAAACGTAAAAAAACGTACGAAAAGGTAAAAAAACTGACGAAAACGTAAAAAATCAGACGAAAACGTAAAAAATCATAGGAAAACATAAAAAAAAACAGACGAAAACGTGAAAAAACTGACGAAAACGTAAAAAAAGCGATGAAAACGTAAAAACAGACGAAAACGTAAAAAAAATGGATGAAAACGTGAAAAAACGGACGAAAAGTGAAAAATCGGACGAAAACGTAAAAAAACTGAGGAAAACGTAAAAAATCAGACGAAAACGTAAAAAAACTGACGAAAACGTAAAAAAAAACTGACGAAAACGTAAAAACAGGCGAAAACGGACGAAAACGTGAAAAAACTGACGAAAACGTAAAAAACTGATGAAAACATAAAAATACGGACGAAATCGTAAAAAAACAGACGAAAACGTAAAAACACAGACGAAACGAAAAAAAACTGACGAAAACGTGAAAAAACTGACGAAAACGTAAAAAAAAAAGCGACGAAAACGTAAAAAACAGACGAAAACGTAAAAAAAACGGACGAAAACGTGAAAAAACGGATGAAAACGTGAAAAAACTAACGAAAACGTAAAAAATCGGACGAAAACGTAAAAAAACTGACGAAAACGTAAAAAAACTGACGAAAACGTAAAAAATAAGACAAAAACGTAAAAAATCAGACGAAAACGTAAAAAAACTGACGAAAACGTAAAAAAAACTGATGAAAACGTAAAAACAGACGAAAACGTAAAAAAACGGACGAAAACGTGAAAAAACTGACGGAAACGTAAAAAAACTGACGAAAACATAAATATACGGACGAAAACGTAAAAAAACCAGTGTTGCAAAAATCGGCTGAGGCGGCCGATTAATCGGCCTCGGCCCTGGAACTTGTAGGAAATTACAAGGTAATCGGCCGATTAATCGGCCGAGTCAAGAAAATTGGCCAATTAATCGGCCAAAAATCGCAACTCGGCCCCCGACTGCCTCGGGACCGATTCACGATTTTTGCAAGATTGAAAAAAACTGACGAAAACGTAAAAAAACAGACGAAACGAAAAAAAATGACGAAAATATAAAAAATCGGACAAAAACATAGAAAGACGGACGAAAACGTAAAAAAAATGACGAAAACGTAAAAAACATACTAAAACGTAAAAAAACGGACAAAACATACTATAGTAGTATAGTAGCATGATTATAGTGGAAATGTAACGAGTCGACCCCGATCCAATCCGACCTAACCCGTTTGACCCATGACCCATTCAACCCATTCTTAAAGCATGACCCATTTGACCCATGACCCAAACCGACCCAACCCAACCCATTTGCCACCTCTAGTCGTGGTGTTCTGTTAGCTTCCTCTTCTTGTCCTATATGTGGCAATTTTGAGGAGACTATTGAACATTGTATTATTCTCTGCCCTCGTATCCTTCGAGCTTGGAGAAAAATCTGGGGATGGTGAAACTTGATCTTCCTATGAGTTCCCCTCGTTTTCCGTTGGTGATATGGCTTCTAGGTCCATCGTTTCTCAGGGTTTCGAACTAATAAAAATTCTTGATGGCGTCTTTTGTTGCTCGATTTGGTGTATTTGGAAATGGAGGAACAAAATTGTCAATGCATATCAAAATAATGTTACTAGAATCCCGAAGGAATGCTTGTTCCCGACTATCCAAAGGATCTCAAAGGCTTAGATCTTGGCTCGTTTTAAGTTGATTGATGCTAATTGGGACTGCTAGATTCAGCGCCCTTTTGACATTTTGGCTAGTACATACTTTTTAGCTTTGTTTAGTTTTTTGCTTAGTTTTTCCTTTCGTGTGTAGTGGGGCTTTCTTACCTTCCTATGTTTGTATAGCTCTCCTAGTTTGGAGCTTTCTTAGTGTCTTAATTTAGCTTTTCAAAAAAAATATTTTCAAATCTTCAATAATACTCATATGTAATATTTTATTTATAAATTCTTAAAATTATATATAGTGTTATTGATATTTTTGGTTTTTTCTTATTTTTTGTTTATCAAAATTATAACAATAGTTGTTTGAAAATGTATCGAACTTGACCAAATATTAATAAGTGTGGCTCAAACTATTTTTTCTCCACTAGATGTATGAAATTTTAAATTATTTAACTGTTTACACAATTATGTGTAAAGCTCGATCCTTAATTAATATAAAATTTTATAATAGCATCTTCTTGAATTAGGTGTAATTTTTGTTAAACATTTTTACAAAGAAAGTATATCTACAATTATGTATTCCGCCGCAAAGGGCAATAGAGTATATACGCTCGTTGCATACATAACTTGCTTGAATGATACAATAAAAATTAATTAAATTCTTACTATGTATGTAGCATTTATGTGCATTTTAGTTACTTTCTCTTATTTCTCAAACTTTTACATATTATTATATGTGAATGTACAATATCTAATTTATTATGTGTATAAGTAATATTATTATATTATATTATGTATCTACTTGATCTTATCATTTTCTTCTTTTTCATTTTTACTTTAACTATAATTAATTTGGAGTATATTTATTTCAAGACCGTTGCAACTATAAATAGCCCCTTAAGGTTAGGGTTTTGTTGAGAAGTTGTAGGGGAAATGGCAAGCGAGAAAAAGAGTCAAGGGGAAATGGCAAGCGAGAAAAAGAGTCCAAAACATGAAACAGATTCATCGGATGATGATTCAAGTATTTCGTCACTTATTTTGAGTTGCCAACTTTTTTATGGTAAATGCGAGCGTAATTTCTCTAATGTACCAGGACAAATTGTTCTTGATGGGTGCCAAGAGTTCATGTCGGATCAACGCGCTGAAGAGGGCACTCCGGGTGCCCTTTTTTGTGATGCGTGTGGGTGTCATAAGTTTGACCATGAGCAGATTGTCGAATATGTGACAAAGTCACCTTAACTAATGTTTAATTCATTGTATGGTGTTTCCTTTTAGTCTATCATGGTGTAATTGGGTTGCTATATGGAACCTCGGTTTTTAATAACTAAATAAACTAATGATTATGAGTTTTTTTTTTTTTTTTTTTTTCATGTGCATGCAAATGTGTAATTTTATGGTTGAACATGAACAAGGCTTATATGAAATTTGTTGTTTGAAAAACAAGACAAAATCTATCCTTTTAGTTGCTATGAATTTGTCGTATGACGATTTTTAAAGATAAAGTTATTTCCTTCTTAGTGACTCGATTTTGTAAAAAGAGTTTTGTTAGTCTAAGCACCTATACACAGAATGATTAAGCATATATAAGGTAATAAAAGATTTTTTTAAGGCACGAAAAGTATTTTAAATAAAAGTGCACAATTTGAGTGAAGGGGGACATATTTTAAATAAACACGCAAATATGTGAATAAAAACTTATACACCAAGATTTTTAAACGTCTGATGTCAACATCAAACTTATCAATTGAATTATTGAAATAACATTTTGGTTTTCAGTTAGTAACAAAAAAGAAATACACAATTAATTGGAATCTCATTCATAAATTCAAGACTATTTGTTGAGTTTAAATAATATATTGTTTGTGTACTTATTAGTTGCTCTAGTATATGGTGTAAACATGAATAAATGGACATCATTTAATGTATATTTAATTGATTATGGAATCTAGTATGCGCCTTGAGTGGCGGAGCTGAGCATCTCAATTGAGGTGACCGAATTTATTCTAGCATAAAATGTGTTTTTGTGTAAAGAAAAATATAATACAGATCATTCAATCATTCAATTAGTTCTTTAAGTATTGCTGTTAAGAATTTAAAAAACTGTATGTATGATTTAGATAGATTCATAAAAGACAAAAATTTATAAATAAATAGAAACTAAAATGGAAAATTAACACAAATAATCAAACATTTGTTTCGATTTTAACGGATGAAATAAAGAAATACATGCGGTACAATGAGATGAATGATGGACTTTTTTGAAAATTTTACATTTCTATGGGGTTTTGATGTGTTGTTAATATATTCTGAGGGGTCATAAGATAAAACATTTCTCGAAAATCCATATTTTACTGAAAGTTACTGACAAAAAGTGAGAATTTGGGGGGGGGGGGGGGGGGGGGGAGGTTGTCAACTCCTCCATACCCTTATTATCTTCCACCTAAGCGTGTCTTAGGAGAGGTTTATGCCTTTATGGGCTAGCTTGCGTTTCATTAGCCGTCTTGATCATGATGTCCACCCATTGTTAAAAGAATAATTTGATTCGTGAGATATCAACCGTCGTTCAATAATTTGCATGGTTGTGAGTAAACTTCAACGGACTTACATAAAAATTAGATAAATAATTGATGGTTGATCAAAGTTAGAAATAATTTACTAGATGTGGGTATGAGCCATGATCTGAAGATCTTTTAACACACAAGGCCGAAAGTCAACAGCTTAACTTGTTAATAGCATTAAATAATCTTTTAACCATCTTTAAGAGCATTTGGTGGTGGGGGTGGGGGGGGGGGGGGGTGTCAACACTCCTCCATACCCTTATTATCTTCCACCTAATCGTGTCTTAGAAGAGGTTTATGGGCTACCTTGCGTTTGATTAGCCGTCTTGATCATGATGTCCACCCATTGTTAGAAGAATAATTTGATTCGTGAGATATCAACCGCCGTTCAATAATTTGTATGGTTGTGAGTAAACTTCAATGGACTTACATAAAAATTAGATAAATCATTGATCGTCGATCAAAGTTAGAAATAATTTACTGGATGTGGGTATGAGCCATGATCTGAAGATCTTTTAACACACAAGGCCGAAAGTCAACAGCTTAACTTGTTAATAGCATTAAATAATCTTTTAACCATCTTTAAGAGCATTTGCATTCTCCAGCACGACCACAATCTAGTTTTTATTTTTATTTTTCAAATTAATTACTTTAATTTAACGTCATATTGACATGCTTTCTCGTCATTTTTTTTGTTATTTTTACTTTATATATAAATCCTTAGGAGGGTGGCAGTGGACAACGGCATCACCAACGGCATGCCCATGCCGGCGGTGAACACCGCCGCCACCCCACTGGTATGGTCCATCGGCATGCTTCAGCAGTAATATTTGATTCGGAAGCATGAAGAAAAAGAGACGTTGGAATATGACCGTTTGTGGGTTTAGTTAGGAGGTATGAAAAAGGCGTGGTTGCCACTAAAAAAGGGTTGGGAGGTATGAAAAAAGTATGAATGAGGTGAAATGAGGTGGAATGATATTATTGGTGGATTTGGGATGTATGGGTGATTTCGAAAGCATGAATGCCACCATTCTTAGTTCTTGACTTAGTATCAAATGAAAAGAAATAGTAAAAATGATAAGATGATAAATAACTATAAGCACATATTAGAGATACATTGACTTGAATTAGATGCATCTTGAATCTTTTAAATACACTCTAATATATTTTCTAGCAAAAAATTTGATGCATATACATATATTAGATGCATTTCTATCAAGTTAAGCGAATCTTACGTATTTTTCGTCCATTGCGGGTCATATTTGTTGGTGGTTACTTTGCATCGTTTTCACTTCAAAATCACTTTCGAAACTAATTGGTATGTGTTTGATGACAAGCTTTTTAGAATGTTTAGCGTTTAGAATATAATGCCTGTTTGCCGACCTACGTTTAGCTTTTCGATTTTGAGGAAACGCTCTTATTCGAAACGCTAATGAAAGAAACGTTGACTTTTACGCTAATAAAGCTATGTTATCAAACATTTTTATAAACAAACAGTTACAACTAAATGCTACCGGTAGTTTTACCACATCATAGATGTTGTTGTTGTTTTATTTGTTTGTAGACAACTAGACATTGTTTGTTTTACAGTAGTTTGTTATGGTTTATAACTGGATATGTGGCCGTTATTAGCTGATTAATACTCGTTTGTACTTATTAGTTAATCTATTTGTATATATTTGCTTTTTCAAGTTAATATTATAGAATATTTACATACTTGTTGACTATTAAACTAGCACCAAAGTAATTGTAATTGCAGGTGGAGAAGATGGAGGAGATAGCCCAAGGGAAAGTATGGACTTGAAATGATGCTGCTTCACCTGGTTTATTTGATGCAATTGGAGGCTCTCAAGGGCTGTTGCTATAGCCAAACACAAGGCAAACATACCACATGAAAAACAGGTTGGTTCAATATGTTCTCTTTTCACTGAATATTATTTATCAATTTCTAAAAGTTTAGAAAATTCAAATATTGCGTTTGGAGTTGACTAGTTTGGTACAAGAAATAGTTCATGCTCGTTTCAACCTTAAAGAGTAGGTCTCATTTTTTCAATCAACGTTGAACTCTTATAAAAAATAACTGTATCGAGTGTGGGGGTCATATCAAGTTCAGGTTTCACCGGGTCACTCTGATAGTCTGATGCTGTGTGGGGTTAATTTGATCCATTAATACTTCTTTTGCCAGCTTTTAATGTTAGGTTAATACATGTATATGAGTAGATATACAGTATCATACCATAATTAACCAAATACTTCTTTTGCCTGCTTTTAATGTTAGGTTAATACATGTATATGAGTAGATATCCAGTATTATACCATAATTAACCAATTGTTCAAATATAAACGATTTAGTAGGTTCTATGCTTAAAAAAAACATTTTCAATATGTTTGACCTGTTCCTCTTTATTGTAAATTACAGTGGTTTTCGATAAAAATTTAGTGCGTTAATTGTTATTACAAACACTCTATTAAGTATGCACGGAAATAGACTTTCAATATCAACGTGTTTGACCCCTCCAACCCAGCTGATGCGTTTCCTTTTGCTAAACTTTATGATTTGACCCACTTGAGTTGAAAACACATCTAAATCAACCCATTCATGATTAAATGGGTCAAACCAACCACCTGTATTCTTGATCATTTACAAGTAACAGAAGCTGACATATTTGTAACAACTTTGTTATCCAGGTTACCTTGAGCTGTCACAAACATCAAACTCTTTACCAAAAATCCTGACTTGCATAGGGAGCTCAGTTATTGCAATAGACACAACACTAAAGCAACTGATGGGTACCATTGCATCAAGTGATGGTGTGCAAGCTCGTATGGATAGTATCAAGTTTTAGACAGCAGAACGATCTCTCATTTCTAACCATATATTCAATTTACTGAAAAGACTACCTAAGTTCACACTGATTTCGGGAGTACTTATATGTTTAGAATTTTTGACAAACACAGTTTGGTCACAGAGCATGTTGATGTCATTTCAATGTTTAGGTCATGTTGTTAAGAGTGACATTCAGCACTCAGCAGTTAACCATTGAAACAAAAGGAAGGCAGATCCAATTAAATGATCAGATTATGTTCCTGATTTGTGATTTCCTATATAGATTCTTATTTTCACTATGTTACTACAGACCAAAGTTCTGGTTTCTTTTATAGTGCTGATAAAGGACTAATCGCCCTAGTTTATAGTCATCCCCGTCATATGATGATAAAGGCGTAATCGGTCTAATTAGTAGTCATCTCCATTCTACGTGAAAATTGGTTAATCAATTTGTAACTGATCAGATGTGTAAAGTATAAACTATATACAAAAGGAAAATGACCGAAAAAGAATGTTGGTTTGGTTGATTTTGAAGTAAAATGTTTCCTCTCACAGTTTGGCTGAAAATATTTATTTCCTATTTTTTTACTTTTCCTTACTCAAAAAACCCGAGAACACGGTGTAGCGCGCGCAAAAACAAAATTATATGATTGTCTATACTCTAGTATAACTTTAAGATAAAAATATAAAATGATGAATTATCTCTAATCGTTTCATCATGGGTATGATGTCATCATCACCACCACTACACGCCGGAAACCACCACATACCACCACCACCCACCATAACACATCACCACCACAACCATCTCCCTCAAAGAATCACTTATCTCCACCAATCAAAACACCTCACCAGAGCTCTAGACCCACTCCACCACACCGAACCCCTCGAAAAACCTGAGGATAAGAATCTATACCAATGGAACACACTCATTAGTGGGTACACTAGAAATGGTCTTTGGTATGATACTATCTACACTTTTAGCCAGTTTTTGCTAACTGACCATGTACCTGATAGTTTTACTTTACCTTGTGTGATTAAAGCTTGTTCTGGGGTGTCGAGTTTCGTGTCTGGGCGGGTGGTTCATGGGATGGCTGTTAAGGTTGGGTTGGTTTCAGATGTTTTTGTTTGTAATTCGTTAGTTGCGATGTACGGGAAGTTTGGGTTTGTTGAGGATTCGGTTAAGGTATTTGATAAGATGCCGGAGAGAAACTTGGTTACTTGGAATTCGTTGATTTCTGTGTTTTCGGATAATGGAATTTTGAGGAAGTGTTTTGATTTGTTTTTGGAGTTGTTGGTTGGGGAAGATGGTTTGGTACCAGATGTTGCTACATTGGTGACGGTGTTGCCAGTTTGCGGTGGTGAAAAGGAGGTTTCGTTAGGGAGAATGATCCACTCTTTGGCTGTTAAGTTGGGTTTGTTTCGAGATTTGAAGGTGCAAAATGCTTTGATGGATATGTATGTGAAATGTGGGTACATGCTAGAAGCCGAAACTTTATTTGATAGAAACAATAACAAGAATGTTGTTTCTTGGAATGCGGTTATATGGGGTTGTTCTAAAGAATGTGAAGTTGAAAAAACATTTGAACTTCTGTATAAAATGCAGAGTGGCAGTGACGGCGTGAAACCTGATCAGGTCACTGTTTTAAACGTTTTGAAAGTTTGTTTTCATTGTTCAAAACTATTAAAAGTGAAGGAACTTCATGGGTATTCAATTCGACATGGGATTGAATCTGATGAGCTCGTTGCAAATGCTTTCATTGCAGCTTATGCAAAATGTGAATGCGGGTCACCATTATGTTTGGCTGAAAATGTTTTTTACAGCATAAAAAATAAGACAGTAAGTTCTTGGAATGCACTCATCAGTGGCTACACGCAAAATGGTGATCCTTTACAAGCGATAGATTTATACAGAAAAATGACATATTTAGGATTCAAACCTGACTGGTATACCATTGGTAGCCTACTTTTAGTGTGTACAGAGCTCAAGTTGCTTAAATATGGTAAAGAAATTCACGGGTTTGTGATTAGAAATGGGTTAGAAACTGATTCACATATCGGTAATTCACTAATTTCATTTTACATTTACTGTGACAAACCCCCGTCTGCAAAAATCATGTTTGATGGATTTAAAAACAAAGATTTGGTATCATGGAATACAATGATTGCTGGTTACTCACAGAAGAGACTACCAAATGAAGCATTAAATAATTTCCGTACAATGGTTTATAGTGGGAGCCAGCCCAAAGAGATCGCGACAACAAGTGTATTAAGTGCTTGTTCCCAGTTATCGGCTCTAAGGCTAGGACAATCAATTCATTGTTTTGCATTAAAGAAAAACCTCACAAATGACATATTAGTAAATTCTTCAATCATAGACATGTATGCAAAAACCGGATGCATAGAAGCTTCCAGATATGTATTCGACCAAACAGATAAAAAGCATGTCGCACTATGGACAGTCCTAATTGCAGCCTATGGGATTAATGGGCAGGGAAAGGAGGCGATTGAGCTATTCTATGAAATGCAATGTTTGCACATGAAACCTGACCACTTCACATTCATTGCCATCTTGATGGCATGTAACCACGGTGGGTTAGTTGAAGAGGGTCTTAAGTTATTCGATGACATGCAGCCTGTCCATGGGGTAAAACCAAAACTGGAACATTATGCATGTTTGGTTGATATGCTTGGTCGTGCAGGACAATTCAATGATGCTATAATGCTTATTGCTAAAATGCCTCAGGAACCTGATGCTAGAATGTGGAGTTCATTGCTTAGTTCATGTAGAGTTCATGGTAATATAAAGTTAGGGAAGGAAGTTGCAGAAAAGTTATTACAACTCGAACCAAATAAAGCAGAAAACTATGTGTTATCATCCAATCTGTTTGCTAGTTCTGGTAAGTGGGATGATGTACGAACGATTAGGCAAAGAATGAAGAAAAACGGCCTTAAGAAGCAAGTTGGTTGTAGTTGGATTGAAATTAAAGGGAGAGTATATGACTTTGTTGCTGGTAATAAAGTTATTCCCGATATCCATGATATGTGGCAAAGATTAGAACAGGACATTGCCACCCGATATGGGTATAAACCTGATACAAAATGTGTACTTCATGAACTCACGGAAGACGAAAAAGTAGATATCTTAAGGGGACATAGTGAGAAGCTTGCTGTTTGTTTTGGCTTGTTACAAACAGATAAAAGTGTAACATTGAGGATTTTCAAGAACCTGCGTATTTGTGAAGATTGTCACAATGCTATCAAGTTGGTGTCAAAGGCTGTTGATAGGGAAATAATCGTGAGGGACAACAAACGGTTTCATCATTTTAGAGACGGTCATTGCTCCTGTGGAGATTACTGGTAACTTCTCAAGGTGATTCCTTAAACCGATGGATCCATTTCCTAGCTCATGATGTATATATGAAAATATCCAGCATAATCTAGTCGGATGTAATATGCATATGTATATTATATCAACCAAGAAATATATTCAACAAATCAAACTTAGATAGAATGACACCAAAAAATTTTCAAACTAAAGTACTCTGTATTTTATATTAAAGACGCCATAGAGGTCAACTACAAATGAAGCAATCATATAGTTTAAACAAACCCACATATGAAATTCACTCAAATCATCAACCTCGATAACTCAATGAGAGGATATTCATCTCTCGGAACAATATCTACATTTCACAAACCCGACACCATCTCTTCAAAACCATACTAACTACCTCATCAGTTTACATCAATCACTAGCAACAACCCTTTCTGCTTTCCTACGTTCATAATCAGGATCATCGGTTAACAACTCATAACGACAAACAGGACACGTGTTCCTTATACACAACCAAGGAACAATACACTCCTTATGGTAATGATGACTACACGGAAGCCGTTTAGCCGTTTCCCCTACACCAATCTCATCCTTACACACAGCACAACCCGCATTATCACTTTCAACATCTTCACTTGTCATAACCACACTCACAAGATTTTCCACCACCCTTTTCGCAGCAGGCGGTTTAACCAAACCCAAGTCACCATTATCCACAAACTGCCCAAACAACATCTCATTATCCGCATCATTATACTCCTCAAACTGATCCGGCCCTTGTAAATTATGCACATCCAAGAAAACTTCCCACTCCACATCATCACTCTCCACATTCACACGGTTCCCTTCAAAGTGCGTATTCAAAAAAAGTTCCCACTCCAAATCATCATTCTCGTAACTCCCAACCACCTCTTCTTCGTCCGCGTCAAGAAAAACGTTCAACACCTCCCGTTCGTCAACTCCACCTTCCACCTCCTCCCATTCAAAATGCGGATTAACCGGAACATCAAATCCAACACAATCTTCATCCTCATTGACATCAAAATCATGATCAATATCATCTAACTGAAAACCTTCCCAAGAAACCCTTAAACTTTCTTCATCGTCATCATTTACGCCAATAACCTCGTTTGTGCCAATAACCTCATTTACGCCAATAATATCGTCTTGGTCCGAATCATAGACACTTATTCCACCCATCGTTAATCCACAGCCATCATTTTCATAGTTTTCAACACCAAACCCTAACCCTAAATCAAAATCATCATGAATATTAGTATGAGTATGATTATGATGAGTGAAATCATTATCATTCATGATTAGACGCAATGAAGAAGATGAATGTGACTGATGATGATGGAGCATGTCTAATGGGGAAGTGAAATCGGGATCTGAAAAGTGGAGATCTTGGTTTCTACGAGGTGAGAAGGAGAATAAGAAGTCGTCGTCTTCGTCGTTGAGATGAAGGTAGGTAACGTCCGCCATTGATGATGTCATGTGTATGTGTGTGTGATTTTGTGAAGGTTTCTTTTGTGGAGGGTAACCAAAAAGGGGGACAGTTTGGTATGGAAGAAAAGTTCAGTCCGTTTTAAAAGATTTATTTTTGGGGACTTTGGACTTTTGGAGTTGCAACAAATTACTTTAGTCCGTCTCAAAATGTGATGTTTGAATAAAATCATATGAAAATCGGTTAATTGAGAAATATGACTGAAAATATAAAGTGATAAAACTAAAAATATATGTATTAAGTTATCTATTATTTAAAAATGACTTAATACAAATCCATACAAACAAGCCCTTAGTCAACTAAACCAACCATACCTTGAAGACCCGAACCAATTTGGTTCAATTTGTTTAGCGAAAATGACCTATTATTTAGGTTCGACTTTAGCCAAAATGACCTATTATTTAGGTTGGACATAATGAAGGGTGATGGCACCACCACGAGTGATCCCCTGTTACCCCTCTTTCACTGCGCACGGTCTAGCGATTTTGACCAAGGTTTGGTGGTGTGCACCACCTCACAAAATACACAACAAAAGGCCTCAAATGGCTACTTTTTTAACATTCAAACGGATAGTTTTTGTAAAAAAATAAAAATAAACCATATCATTTTATTACCTATAAATACTCATATACCCCATCATTTTTATTCACAACTTCTCATTCTATCTTTATACTCACCACCGGTAAATTTTCGAGCCCCAACTTTTGTTTATGGAACACAACAATCACAACAGCAACAACCGCAATACCAAAACCCACCATGCGTACCTTCACAACAACAACGACGACAACAACACTATGTATCAATCACAAATGTGCCAAACGTGACAAACTTTTTATTAACCACAAATGTTTGACGATCCAACATCACCACAAATGTTCCACGATTCTTCATCGCCACCTCTGAACCAATCTCAACCTATTTCTCTCATTCATTCAATTCAATGTTGATGATTTTGATCCTTTTCCAGGTTATGAACCTCAATATTCTCCGTCTAACCCCGCCAAAGAAGTCCCTCCCTTAAAGAACAAGCCACCAAAAAGATGTCAACGAAAGACGTCTAAAAAAGATGAGGATGAGCATTTTAACATTCCATGGACCATTGAAGAAGAAGTTGAATTGTGTTGGATTCATACATCTGAAGATAACGCCAAAGGTAATACGAATAAAGCAAAAGATATTGGGAGGAGGTATTAGATTACCATAAGAGAGAAATGGAGGTAATCGTACCTACAATTCGTTAAACGAAAAATGGAAAGGTATGTGTCTTAAAGTGGCTCAATTTTGTTGTTTATATGCTAATGTGGTTCGAAGGAACGAGAGTGAATCCATTGACATAGTAGTACTCCAACAGGCACTTGATGAATATCGTGCTGAGTGGAGTACATTTCACACTTTTCATGGATGGAGAATTTTAAAAAAGTCACCAAAATGGACAACGGTGGAAATTCCAGAATTTGAGAAAGTAAAAGAAACAAGCTTTTAAGAAATTTAAGTCATCGAAGTCTACCTCGTTCAACACATCGTAGTCAGAAGAAGGTGGTTTTAATCTCAAAAATCTAATGGCCGAAGACATGAGGAAGAGGAGGTGCAGGAAGTTCAACCAATGGGACTCCGATGACTTAAATTTCATCACTACCGGGTGGAGGCCCTTTACCCAAAAAAATAATAAATAATAAATAATAAATAATAAAAATAAAAATAAAATAAAAACGAAAAAGAAACATCGACATCATCCATTCCATAAGCATCGTCAAAAGCGGGTAGTGATGAATCGTTAGCTAAGTTAAACGAATATACAAGTTAACAAACGTTGTTTTTTGTCAATGAATAAAACATACAGTAATGCCTTTTCGGGGATAAAAATGTAGGAAATGGAAATGAAACAAAAGAAGTTTGAACTACATCAACAAAAAATCTTCAACTTTCATCAACAAAAACAATGAAAATAAGACAAATTGTTCTACATGGATTTTATTGATCACTTAAGTGGAATTCATCTTGAAAAAGTGTTGTAGATAAAGAAGATCATTAAGGAAAAATATAATTTAGATTATTAGTTTTATGTTTTTAATTTTGTAAGTTTATATTTTTAATTATTAATGTAACATTTTTTAATTTTGTTAATTAAAGTGTAATTTAGTTTTTATTTGAATTTGTTAAAAAGAATGAGTTTGGTAGTTGGTTTGGTGGTGACCATCACACTTGTTTAGTGATGGGTTTAATGGTGTGTTGAATGATAATGTGACACTGACGTGGAGGTGGTGAGTTTAGTGACAAATACACCTAGTCTTATGATATATCATTAGGCTGAAAGTAATGATCACTAAACCTTCACCTCATATCAGCGCCACATCACTATTCATCACACCACCAAGCCCACCACCAAACATGTGTAATTGTTATCATCAAACCAAAAGCATAAACATACCCAACAAAATACAAGTGCAAATGCAAACCAGTTCCAAAGTCGTAGGACCACAGGCAGAGTGGGGGAGGGGAGTTGTGGTAAGGGGGTTGCTGTGTGGTTGGGTCACCACCAGGTGACAGACCACATTTTCTATTACCATCAGCATAAAAGAATGGAATATCTATGATTGTTAGGGGGTGTTTGTTATGGGGTAGTAGGGATTGGGATTGGGTAAAAAAAAAAAAAAAAAAAAAAAAAAAAAAAAAAAAAAAAAAAAAACTTGTTTAGTATATAAAGGTGGTTTAGAAAATGGGTACCATGCCAAAAAACGTGGATTGCAAAAAACCTTGGTCATCCTCCTACTTTACACGAGTAAATAGATAATGGTGGGGCTATTTTTATTCTTACCCTCACTTTTATTTTTATTTTTTTCTCTTTTTGATTATTTTTAAATATACATATATTAATTTTAAATGTATCAAATCTAATCATAACTCAAATCTTAATTCAAACCCTTTAACAAAACAAAAAAAATTTAATAACAATCCAAATCTAAATCCAATTCTTAATCCTAATCAAAAACCCATCTACAAACCAAACGAACCCTTAATGTTTGGTTATAAATTTGATAGCAAGGTATGATATCAACAATCATAGATCCATAGTAGTCTAAGTGGGTAACTTTTCTTAACCACTCATGTGGGGTCCACGTACTTTTATATTTACTACTAATTTTTAACATTTTACAAGTTATATCAACACGCTCCCTTATGGCGGAACGAACCGTACACCAAAGCTTACACAAAGTTTAACGACACTAAGCGAAATGTCGGGTCCTAATCCTAGCTAGAACCAATCTACACCTAAGCCCACGTGGCTACACAACTCGTACCAACACGATGGAACGAATCAACATAATACACAATTCCGAGCTTGCACTCAAGTCGAATTACACACAAGAATTAATGTATAAAGAATGGAGGTTGGGGAGAGATCTGTAACAACAGCTTGAAAGGTGGAAGACTTTTCTTCAACACTTCGTTTCTTAACGAATACGAATGTTCTTCTCTTGCACTTGGAGGAAGTATGGATGTGATCACTTGTAAACAATCTTACAACCTGATAATGTGATCAAAGAATGAGATTTAGAAAGAGTTTTGAAGACAGAATGTTTTTGTGTGCAAAAAGGTGATTTTTCTGAAAAGAATAGTTCTGTATTTATAGGCGCCAGGAGGAGCGGGGGATGGTCCCATAAAGGTAGACGGTCCTTTATCACTAAGGGACCATCCCGACAGACGCTCCTCTTTTTGTCCTGACATGGTGAAAATTTATCTGGTGAAAAATTTTGTCGAGTTTAAGCGAGAAAAATGGCTGTTACACATTTGAATTTTGAATTCATTTTCTTAATAAAACATTTCTTTAATTTTACAAAAATACTTTTGTAAAAAAAAAAAACTTTTGTCACATAAAAATGTGGTAGGTGTTTTTGTGGGGTGTAAGATGTATGTACAAGAGGTTAGGTACCATTTGAGAAGAATATGGGGTAGATTTGGGCTTTAAGGATGTTATTGTGAACTCTAATGGTCATTGTTTCTTTAAATTTGGAAATGAGGAAGGATTGGTGAAGGTGGTTGAACAAGGACCTTGGTTAGTCAATAATAAGCCATTAAATGTTCAGAAGTGGGATCCGGAAGTGGGTATTGTGAATGCAGAACCTACTACTCTACCTATTTTGATCAAACTGTTTGATGTACCAATGGAGGCTTGGACCTTAAAAGGAATTAGTGCTATTGCCAGTAGTATTGGAAAACCTTTAGTAATGGACACAATGACTGCAAATATGTGTCATTATGGAAGTGGGAGGTTTGATTATGCTAGGGTATTGGTGGAAATTGAGGCCAATAAGGAGCTCAAAAAGGAAATTGGTCTGCAATACAGGGGTAGTGATGGAAGAATCAAGGGGCACAAAAAAGTTAGAGTTGAATACAGTTAGGAACCACCTAAGTGTTCTTTTTGCTCAGTTTTTGGTCATGAATTTCATAAGTGTAGTAAGAGGCCTAGGAGTGAAGATGAAGTTGTAGCAGAGAAGATGGTGAAGGAAAATGGTATGGTTGATAAGAGGAATGAAGATGGGGAGGGTTTTGTGGAAGCTAACAAAAGAAACAAATCTAAAGGAGGTAATAGGAATTTACAGTATAAGGCTAAGTCTGGGAATAATAAGGAAGATGCAAAAGCTAATTCAGGTTTGTGAAAACAAAATGGTAATATGGGAGGTAAAAGGCAAGAGAAAGAGGTGCAGGCCGGACCTAAGGCAAAAATGAATGGGAATATGTTCTCTGCTCTAGCTGGAGGTATACCTGAGGATATACAAGATCTTTGTATGTTAAAGACTAAGATGATTGTTGATGACTATTTGAATAAGAAAATTAAGCCTGATGATAATGTAATGTGTAAATGGTCTACTAATATGGTGAAGTATTTCAAAGAACAATGGGATATTGATAGGAGAAAGGAAATGGAGGATGCAAAGATTGGTATGAAAGAAATTGAGGAAGATGTTTTGGAAGATACTTCTATCTCTGAGCAGGTTCTAACTGCAAATGAGATAGAGGGTATCTGTCATGTTCCATTGCAGCAATTGTAGATTTTTTCTTGTGTTTCCATGGATTTTAAAATTGCATCATGGAACATAAGAAGTTTGAATCAGGAGAAAAAACAAAAAGAAGTTAGGAATTTAATAAGAGATGAAAATCTCCAAGTTTGTGCTATTTTGGAGACTCATACCAAAGCTGCTCATCTGAATACAGTATGTGGAAAGGTGTTTGGCTCTTGGGATTGGATATCCAATAGTAATTTTAGTATGAATGGGTGTAGAATAGTAGTTGCTTGGAATAATAATAGGATTCAGATTAGTCCTGTTATTATTTCTAGACAGAGTATTTTGTGTAAAATAGAAGAAAGAAATGGGGGTTTGTTGTTGTTTTGCAGTTTTGTGTACGCTGCAAATGCTGGTGTGGAAAGAAGGGTGTTATGGAAGGAATTGGGAGTGTCAAAAAGTATATGTGGTCAGTATCCTTGGGTGTTATTGGGAGACTTCAATGTGACTCTTAAACTGGAGGAGCATTCTGCTGGGGGCTCTTTTCTTAGTGTTGATATGCATGAGTTTATGGAGTGTGTAAATGAAGTTGAAATCGAAGATATTAATAGTAGTGGATTAGTGTTCACCTGGATTAAATCCCCCACTAAACCTACTACTAGTATTCTTAAAATACTGGATAGGATAATGGCAAATGAAGTGTTTATTGCTGCTAACCCTGAAGCTTCTGGTATGTTTCTTCCTTACCTAGTATCTGACCATTCTCCTGCAGTTCTGTGTATGCCTAAAAGGATCAAAAAGAAATTTTCTCCTTTCAGATTTGCTAACTATATATCTGAGAAGAAGGAATTTCTTAGTGCAGTTCAACAAAATTGGTCTGTTTCTATGGATGGATTCCATATGTATAGATTAGTTAGAAGATTAAAGCTGCTTAAAACTCACATGAACAAACTAAATTGGGGAAATGGTAATTTGTTTGAAAAAGTCAAAAGTTTGAGAAATAATTTGAAGGTGGCTCAAGTCAAAGTGGATGTAAATCCTTACTGTGCAATATTGAAAAATAAAGAGGCTAGACTTCTAGAGGAGTACCAAACTGTTGTCCAAGATGAAAGTAGACTTTTGCATCAGAAGGCTAAGATTGAGTAGCTAAGTGCAGGGGATAGAAATAGTGGGTACTTCCATAAGATTGTGAAAAGTAGAAAGCATGCTAGTCAGATTGTGGCTGTCTATGATGATTTGGGTAACTGCTATGAGGGTATTTCTGTTGCTGAGAAGTTTGTTGAGCATTTTGAGGGTTTCCTTGGCAATAAGTCTGAAGTTAATTTGGATATTTTGAGTGAAAATTTATTCTCAGGGAAACTAAGTCATGAAGAGTGTAGTTCCATGCTTAGAGAAATTACTAATGAAGAAATTAGAAGAGCTATGTTTGATATTAGAGAATGAAAAGCCCCTGGGCCAGATGGGTACACCTCTGCATTTTTCAAAAAGGCCTGGAAGGTGGTAGGGGAAGTTGTTTGCCTTGCTGTAAAAGAATTCTTCAATTCAGGTAAACTTTTTGGACAAATTAATGCTACTCTTATTAATTTGGTTCCCAAAATTAAACATACTAGAAAAGTGACCGATTATAGGCCTATTGCATGTTGCAATGTTGTGTATAAGTGCATTAGTAAAGTCCTAACTAAAAGGATAAAGGGTAGTTTGGACAAGCTTGTTAATAGCAATCAAAGTGCATTTATTCCTGGTAGAAACATACATGATAATAGAAACATACAGGATAATATAATGTTGTCCCAAGAGCTGATGAGGGGATACAATAGTAGGGTGGGGCAAAAAGATGTGCTTTGAAGATTGATATAGATAAGGCCTATGATACTATAGACTGGGAATTTTTGGAAACTGTTCTAAGTAAGTTTGGATTTCCTGAGAGAATGGTTGGATGGATTATGGCATGTGTCACCTCTACTACTTTTTCTGTTTGTGTTAATGGAGAAAGATATGGATATTTTAAAGGGGGTAAAGATCTGAGGCAAGGGGATCCAATCTCTCCTTACCTTTTCACATTAGTTATGGAGATTTTTACGTTAATGATGGCAAAAAATGTGCAGCAGAACCCTCTATTTAAATATCACCTAGGTTGTAAAGAGATCAAACTTACCCACATTTGCTTTGTTGATGACTTAATGGTGTTTAGTCATGGGGATGTGAACTCAGTAAGGGTCATCAAGAAAACTTTGGAAGAGTTTAGCAAAGTATCAGGACTGATTCCTAATTTTGCCAAAAGTACTATGTTTCTTGGTAATGTGGATAACATAGTTAAACAAGGTATTCTGAATGAGTTGCCTTTTGTTATTGGTAAGCTTCCTGTGAAGTATTTAGGAGTACCCTTAATAACAAAAAGGCTTGGTTTAGTGGAGTGTAAGCAATTGGTAGATAAGGTGAAGACCGTGGTTCTTGATTGGAAAAACAAGTCTCTTTCATATGCTGGCAGATTACAATTAATATCCTCTGTGCTTGCTTCAATGCAAGTGTATTGGGCTCAAGTTTTTCTACTACCAAAAACTACAGTTAAGGAAATTGATAGAGTGTTAAAAGGTTTTTTATGGTGTAGTAGGGATTTAAAGAAAGGCGTGGCTAAGGTTTCTTGGAAGACTGTTTGCTCTCCCAAATGTCAGGGAGGATTGGGATTGAAGAATCTTGGTACATAGAATGAGAGTCTTTTGTCTAAGCATGTATAGAACATTGTTTCTAAAAAAGACTCTTTATGGGTGAAATGGGTCCATATGGTAAAATTGAAAGGAAGGAACTTCTGGGATGTTAATATTGAAGCCAATGACAGCTGGATGTGGAGAGTTTTACTAGATTTGAGAGTGAAGTTAAGACCTTTCATTGTGCACAAACTGGGTAATGGTAAAAACAGTTCTGCTTGGTATGATAAATGGAATATTAATGGCCCATTGTGTGATATTGTCAATAAAAGAACTGTGTACTCAGCTAGATTGAAAGATGATGCTACTGTGGCTGATGTGATTAGTAATGGTTTTTGGAATTGGCCTCAGGACTGGTTTGATTCATATCCTGTTCTCAGAAGTATTAGTGTTCCTATCCTGAATGATAATAGTGCAGACAAGATTCTATGGAGAAGTGGTAGTGGAAATGAAACTGATTACTCTGTTAGACAAGTATGGAAAGATATAGGCACTTCTGATGCTGTAAATGTTGTTTGGCACAAGCTGGTTTGGTTTCCTCAAAATCACCCAAGTCATGCTTTTGTTATGTGGTTGGCAATTCAGGAGCGACTACTTACATAGGACAGAGTTCTTGTTTGGAATCCTAATGCAAATCTTAAATGTCCATTGTGCAATGCTTGTCCAGATTCACACTCACATCTCTTTTTTGGATGCCAATATTCTTTGCAAATTTGGGAAAGTATTAAAGGGAAAATGATTAATGTCAGACTGTCTAATAGTTGGAAAGAGGTCATTGCCGATTTGGTGAAGCTGAATAACAATAATGCCATTAGAAGTATTTTAAGGAGGATTCTTGTGGGTGCCACTGTTTACTATATATGGAATGAGAGGAACAAAAGACTCTTTGATAAAACTAAGAGGGATGCTGCAACTGTGACAGGTATAATTGTTGAATATGCAAAATTGAAGCTTATGAGTATGAAAGTCAAAGAATCTATTCAAGTAAGGAAGGTTGAAAGGGAATGGCAAATGGTGATGAAGTGTAAGGAGTAATAGAGAAGGTTGGGCCACTGCTATTGTGAGTGATGCCTATTATGGATGCTGGTTTTTCATGTTAATTCTTCTTCGTGTAGTTTTTCTTCACTTGAAAAGTTGCATATAGGGGGATTGTTAAAAGGATATGTAGTTGTTTATGAGAGACTGAATAGGCCGTGTGACATTGCTGGTAGTGTTCAGATGGGTTACTTTAGTTTTAGTATTTCAATTTGTATGTTTGTTTTGTTTTGATGATGGATCATGAGCATGTTCATGAGTCCAAGCCTGAATGTTCTGTAATCTTTTATTGGTGTGTTAATATATCTTCACAGTTTCACAAAAAAAAAAAAAAAAAAAAAAAAAAAAAAAAAAAAAAAAGTTCGTAGATGCTTATTCATACCTTAAGTGATGTTGTAGCCGAAAATGAGTTTTCTCGATTAAAAACTTATTAGTCGTAGTTTTACGTAACGTGTATTTATATTTTGTGATTATCAAAACATGTAGAGACCGGATAATGCAAATGACGTTTTTGACATTAGTTGTATTAACACATTTAAAAAAAATGTAAATTTAGGTGCAATTTGGTTGGCAGATTTTGTGAGGTTTCTATGAAAGAAACTGAAAATTGCTTGTTTGTTTACTCATGGTGGGCCCAATTTATGGGAATCAAGAATCTAATATCGATAGATTTGAATCCTATAGATAATAAGCATGTATCAAAAATATGAGAGTTAAACATACGAGGATATTTTATGTTCATTTTAAACATGATAACTTATGTCAGAAATTTGATTTTAAATAAAATAAAAATCCCACAATTAGTGTCCACATTTATTCTCCTTCTCAAAAAAACTTCAACGTGACACATCATGTTTAACATGAATATGAAAGACTCCTTATCCATTTTAAAAAAAATGCAATTTTAGGTGTAGTTTGGTTGGCAAATTTTGTGAGGTTTCTATGAAAGAAACTGCAAAATGGCTTGTTTATTTACTCATGGTGGGCCTAATTATTGGAATCAAGAATCAAATATCAATAGATTTGAATCCTAGATAATAAGCTAGTATCAAAAATATTATCCTGTTTTCATTTTTTCTCTTGTCCTGATTCAATAAAAATGGACCCCACCTTTACCATTATCTCACATTCTTTTTTTATATTCCTCCCGTCTCAAAATTATATTCAACATTTTCTTTTTGAGATGTCTCAAAATAATTTTTCACTTTTCATTTTAATTAATAATAAGAGAATTAAGTGAAGGAATATTCTATTTGAATAATTGAAATTTATATTGGTCTAACTTTTATTAAACTTTGTTATTTTTGTATCCTGATAATAATTTTAAGACGGAAGAAGTATATAATTATATACCTAACTTTTTAAAATAATAAATTAATTGTTTTATAATATATTCTCTCATTTTTATATCAAATTCAAATCCTAAATCCACCTACAAACCCCTTAGTCTTGTTAAGTTGCTCGTCTTCTACCACCCATTAGGTTGCCCACAGTGGGTCGGAGGAAATCGGTTGACAGCCATCCACGACCGATTTGCAAATCGGTTGTCACCGATGTGGAGTTGTTTGCCAATATCGGTCGAGAAGAAGGAAAACAACATATCGGTTGTTCAAACGACCGATAATATTGCACACAAAGTTTGTACCGTTAGTGAAAAACAATCCCATATTTAAAAAAAAAAAAAAAAAAAAAAAAAAAAAAAAAAAAAAAAAAAAAAAGTTGCCGTTTATTAAAAAAAATATATATATAAAAAAAAAATTAAATTTTACCCACATCAAACCCACTTTCAAACAACAAATCACGAAAAAATGGCTTGTAATAAACTCCCTCATATCGTCGAACAACTTCAAAAGTGGGTAAAAAAACAAAGACGACACTGCTCGTCAAGAAGCTATTCTCGAAGTTATTAACAGGTTTGAGCTCGCAAAGGCACTCAAACAACGAATGAGAACATGATACACAGAGTGCGATCACATCTCTGACGACAGAAAATTTGTGATCGACCAGTTTTTGTATGATGAATTTCGCAAAGATCATGTCGTTGTTGAGGCATTGCGTGGCTGTGTGAGTCAGATACGTGCCCAAAAATCAAACAAGATTCGTTGGAGTTTTGAAGAAACTGTGAAAGCTGCTATGGTTGAACAACAACAACAACAACAACAACAACAACAATTTGTGCAAGGTGCATCAAGTTCATCTGCACCAAGAGTCGTTGAGCAACAACAACAGCAACCTCATCTGGATCACTTTCAGCTAAGTTTTGAGGAAAATGTGGCAGCTGATGATGGTGGCTGGAACTCTGAGAAGGATCGGGAGCTGAGCAGGTTGGAAGCTCAGTTAGAAGCAGAGAGGTTGGCGAGCTTTGATCCGTACGACGACGATTACAACTCCAACAACTCTCAAACCTGGGATCACCCGGATTACAATTGAAGTTTAAGTTTTTAATTTAGTATAATGTTTTAATTTCGTATCGTTTTCATTTTATGTTTATGTAACGTTTACGTTTTTATTAATAAAATTTAAGTTTGTGTTAAAAATGGATTTTTTTTTTTTTTTTAAATGCAATATGGGTCACCACTGTGGCACTTTGGTTGTGTTGGTTGCTGTAGGAAGAAAGCTGGCGTGGCAACTGACACTACATATTGAGATGTTGGTGTTTTTGTGCAACTTGATGTACTTCCGCTCGATTTGATGCATTTTTGTTCGATTTGGTGTTGTGTGTTAAAACTAATAGACCGACGGTGGGTGACAACCTTATTTTTTGGGCGACTGATGATAAAATTGTTTGACCGGTAGACAGGTAGCATTTTTACTGTATTTTTTTTAGTTTCCGTGATAAATGTCGTCATAAAGCAAGACACGGGTTGAGTAACTATTGGGTTGCACAAGTGTAGAGTCACTAAAATAAAAAGGAAAATGATTTGGAGACCTAAGTTGTATGCCTAAATTCATGCCTAAACATATATGGCATGATCTTGATGGTTTGTAGAAAAGTGGGTCACCTGGCTGCAACCATCATGATGATGCCACGTAGGCTTAGACATGAATTTAGACACTTGTTTTAGGCCTCCCAATCACTACTCAAATATAAATGCATATTACCAAACCAAAGTGGAAAATTTACGCCATTTTGAGATTGTTTTTCTATATACTTTATTGTACGTTTGCTACTCGTTTTTTTCCACGCCTGATTCCTTCACAAAAAAACAAAAGAAAGAAAAAACATACTGTAGGAAGAACACTCGAATATACCCATGTCACTTCACAAGTCTTTTTTAAACCAGTAGACTTTGACCTTTGACTTCATCAATATAGTTCACAATCATTTAAGCAAATGAACTAGTAACTCAAACCATTAAGGAAGTTAATTAACTTGATCTAATCATAAACATGGCTTCATCAAATGAAATATCAGAATTAAATCACACAACAACAAGTAAGTGTTCATAATTATATTTAACTTTATCAGATTATGTTGAATTGTCCACCTGACATTAAACTTGATGATGTTTCAGATACTAAGCATGATGATAATGACAAAGTCAAATCTGAACTGGATAATAATAAGAATAATGGTGATGATGAGTATCCTAGTGGTGAATTTGAATATAAAAATCTAGGCGCATGGAAAAGCTTTATGGTGAAGCTACGGGTTCTCATTGCTTATCAACGTGTTCGCCAAGGAAGTGTTTTGCATATCAAATTGCGCGGCAAGGTTTGCTTATGTCCAGCTTTCGTACCTCTTTAATGGACTGTTTATGCAAGATAATGATCAGGGTATACAAGTAAAGTTCAACCAACTTTCGTCTTTTTGGCATTTAGGCTCGAACCAGCTTTTTGAGTGATTTTTTTTAACCGTGTCTCTGTCGATAAACTAATGAAATTTAGGTTGGGTTAGACACTTTAGATCACTAAAAAGTTTCAACTTTGTTGGTTTTTACCATTATTAACCCTTAGTTATATGCCAAGATGTTGGCTAAAACTTCATTAGCGAGTTGGTTGGCAGCGATGTATGACAAAAAAAGCTGCAACAGTTGTAATTAGACTATACCCTTAACATAGATTGCTCATTTTGGTATCTTATCTCTAACTCATTAATTCTATAGCAAATCTAGAATTCTAAATTTGTACATATGAATTAGAGAGTTTTCTTTAGTTCATCTGCCTGTTTATGCATATAGTTTTGTGGGAGTGAAGAATTAAATGGTGTTGCCAATTTCAGATATCCGATCAGGTGAAGGGTCGTTTCTCTTCAGGGTTATCCTTACCACAAATCTGTGAAAACTTATTAAAGGCAGCGTATGATCCTCGTATATCTGGTATTTATCTCCACATTGAAACCTTGAAATGTGGGTGGGCTAAAGCTGAAGAAATTCGAAGACACATTTTGGATTTTAGGAAGTCAGGTAAGTTAACAATCATTTTTATTAGATTTGATCAAATTACAAGTCTAGCGTCGAAAATCTAAGATGAATATACCCGTCATTTATTTATTGTTATGATTAATTACATTGAATATAGGAAAGTTCATTGTTGCCTATGCAACTGAATGGAGAGAAATGGAGTATTACATTGGTTGTGTCTGTGACGAGCTGTATGCCCCTCCAAGCTCTTATTTTATGCTGTATGGTTTAACTCAGCGAGCATTGTTTCTTGGAGGTAAGTGTTGCAAAGAATTTTAATATTTTTCTATTGAGATCAACTTCTGAACTTAACCAAAGTGTTGTACATAAAGGTGTATTTGAGAAAATAGGTGTGGAACCACAAGTAGTAAGGATTGGTAAATATAAGAGTGTTGGTGATCAACTAACGCGCAAGAATATATCTGAAGAAAACCGTGAGATGCTTACTAAAGTGCTAGATAACATATATTGGAATTGGGTTGATAAGATTTCTCAAGCCAAAGGTGAAGTTACTTGGTGTTAATTTACCCTTATTGTCTCGATGCATCTAGGCTAACAATTTGGACTGTTTATTTTACAGGAAAGAAAAAGGAAGAAATCGAGAATTTTATTAATGAAGGAGTTTACCATATAGAGAAGTTGAAAGAAGGTGGATGGATAACAGATATAAAGTATGATGATGAGGTATGCACTCGAAAAAACAAATTTCAGAACCTTTAAAAGGTTAGCTGGTTATATATAATTTCTAATATATTTTTCATAATGTCCATCCATTTTAGGTTAGATCTATGTTAAAAACAAGATTGGGCATTGCAGAGAAGAAAAAACTTCCGCTTGTTGCTTACAAGTAATAAGCTTGCTTTTAGAGTCTTTACTTATTTCTATTTTTCTTCAGAAATTGCATGTTTCTACTCTTTTATATGTTGTATCACAGATCTTTCCTGTTTGCTCCAGAAAATACTCAAAAGTTGGGAAATCGACATTGGGGTTATCTGGTGGCAAGGATAAAATTGCAGTAATAAGAGCCTCTGGTGGCATTAATCGTGTAGAAGGGTCATTTTTTTCACCTAGTTCAGGCATCATCGCTGAAAAATTTATTGAAAAGATTCGCAAAGTTAGAGGTATGCAAAATATTATATAGCTTCATTCAGTGGGTGTGAATTAATAGTCTTTTCTTAATATACATTCATGTTTATGAACTTTTTTTATGACAGAGTCGAAACGGTATAAGGCTGTTATCATCCGAATTGATAGCCCTGGAGGTGACTCTCTTGCTTCTGACTTGTAAGTGTATCTATATTCTGACCATAATAACCATTTTTTTTAACCTTTATACTTCATATATGCCTCATCATGTTATGTGATTTGTTCACTCATATGAAGTAATATTTCATTTAGTGTTTGAACAGAATCCGATATAGATACTTGTGCTTTTCCTTAGTACACCATACTAAAACATGATGAAGTTTATCGGTTTGTTTTTATATTTTAAAATAGCTTAAAGTTAATAAATAGACAAATTAAGGGAAATTGTAACAAGGCAACTTGATATCTCATGTAGTTAGGTTTGTATTCTTGTTCAGGATGTGGAGGGAAATCAGTCTATTGGCTGAATCTAAGCCTGTAATTGCATCGATGTCTGATGTCGCAGCTAGTGGAGGATACTATATGGCAATGGCTGCACATACTATAGTCTCTGAGAACCTTACTATAACAGGGTCAATTGGTGTTGTCAGAAGTATATTACCTTATCGCTCTATCCTGCACTTTTTTTTTTTTTTTTTCCCCAGGTTAAATGTCAAATAAATATCTTATTCTATCATAGGCAAGTTCAATTTCGGGAAATTATATGAAAAGATTGGTTTCAACAAGGAAGTTATTTCAAAGGGACAGTTTTCTGAGGTGAATGCTTCCCACAGGTCATTTAGGTGAGAAGATCCTTAACTTATTAGATCTTTCGAATTGGAATGCCTTCTATCTGATTTCTAACTCTAAACTTTGTAATTATGCGTGCAGACCAGAAGAAGAGAAACTGTTTGCGGATGGTGCCCATAAAATCTACAAAGAATTTCGTGATAAGGCAGCACGTTCAAGATCAATGAGTGTATGTGGTCACTAACTAGAGTATATGTCTTAAATAAATAATTTTCAACCAAGTGATTGTATTATATTTGCAGGAGGATAAGATGGAGGAGATTGCTCAAGGAAGAGTATGGACTGGAAACGATGCTGCTTCACGGGGTTTGGTTGATGCAATTGGAGGCTTCTCACGGGCTGTTGCAATAGCCAAACACAAGGCTAACATTCCTCAGGACAAAAAGGTCGGCTCTCCCTCCCTCCCTCCCTCCCTCCACTTTAAGCTGTTGTCAGTATCTAGAGGTGGCAATTGCGACCCATTTACATAAATGGTCTATTAGGTTGTATTTATCTCCAATAGATAGACCGGGCAAAAATTGCTCAAAATAAAATCTGTGTCAGAGGAGTTGAACGGGTCAACAGACCTCTAAAGTGTATTTTCATTGCATATAACTTCATACTGTAATACCTTTTTGGGTTAAAAGTAGACTAGTGGTTTAATCCTCAAATTTTCATCCATTTGGCAGTTTAACTCTCAACAACTTTTTTGGCAATGCTTTTATCTTAAACCTTTTTTCGCAAAAAGTGTACCAAAAGTGTTTTGGGTCTACCCAATCTGACCAACTCCAAAATACCAGTTTTGACCCATTACACCAACCTGCCTATTCGCTACCTCTAGTTTTCAAGCAGCATAAGCTTGTATGTTTGTGATAACGATATTGTCGATTCTGTCCAGGTCACTTTGGTTGAGCTGTCAAAACCATCACTATCTTTTAAGAAGATCCTATTTAGCGTTGGCATCTCAGCAATCGGACTAAAGGAACTGCAAGATGGCTTGGCATCAAGTGATCAGGTTCAAGCGTGTATGGACGAAAACATGTTTCAGCAATCAGAAGGATCTTCATTTGCCGACCCTATTTTATATTTGCTACAAGACTACCTAACTTGAGTTTGATCTCAGGAGTTAATACACCTTGACAAGCATTTTCAGTTACGACGCATGTAAATGCCAAGATCAAGATGCCTCATATCCATGTTTGTTCTAGTTCATTTTGCTTTTGATGCTTAATTTTATGTATAGAATGAATTTTTATTGGTGAATGGTGTGTATTAATGCAATTTTGCTTTATGATTATCTTCTAAAATACTTTTGACCCATCATGTTAACAATTACCCATTTTGACCCACCGTGTTTTGACCCATTTCGCAAGCTGCCTGTTTGCCTCGTCCATTTATCAGGCATCATTAGTTGAAAGTTTGGTATAACAAAATTGTTGATTGTGTTAATTGTTGATTGTGTTTAAGGTTGAGCTGTGAAAGTCATCACTATCTACATAAGACCATTCTAGACAAAACTCAGCCCGCTTTCATTGTTTTGTTTCCATTCCAGATACCCCCCTTTTAATAATCGACATCTCATTCACATGAGAGACATTTTGAACACCGAATCTACCGTTACGAAACTCTCAGTAAGGAGAAGATAACCAAAAAATATAGTGTTCAAATAGATCAACCGAGTCTATAATTATTTGTGTCTACAGTTAGTGAAACCACAAATTTTCACCAAAATCTTCCGACATTCGGATAGGCAAGGTTCAGTATAGAGAAGAGAACTTGTAACTATTTGACCCGGTCATGGGGCAATAAGCAACAGTGGTTCATTTGAGTTCTTTCTATGTACATGCCGACAACTATTTCATATATTATACATTTTCTTAGTGATTTTCAGATTAAGAACCATTTACTAAAAAAGGAATTTTTTTAAGTACAAGTAGTAATTAAGAACCATATTTGGTAGAATAAGAAGTTCAGATATTCTTATCATCAACTAAAGTATATTATTATGGAGACTCAACCCCAAAAATACGTGTGAAGAGAAAAACTTTGATTCCATGTTCCCAATTTAAATAAGAACAAAAGAAAGAAAAACATTGGAAGAACACTTGAAACTACCCATTATCTAACAAGTCATTCTTAAGCAATTAGTTGACTTGACTTTTGACTAAACCAACAAGCAAGTCACAAATCATTAGTATTTAATGATATTAAGTAACTTCATCTAATCACAAGCATGGCTTCATCTATTGAAGTAATAGAATCAAACCACACAGCAGCAAGTAAGCATTAATAATCCTAATGTAATTTCATTTACTTGACTAACCAATGACGTTTTCAACATTTTGATCTTTGATGTTTCAGAAGGTAATAAGGATAACTGTGAGTTAAAATCTGAAATGGACCGCAATGGTGGATTAAAAGGCGATGACAATCTTGAGTATCCTAGTGGTGAATTTGAGTTTAAAAAGCGAGGTGCTTGGAAAACAATCGTGGTGAAGCTACGCACGCTGATTGCTTGTCAACGCGTTAGCAAAGGAAGTGTTTTGAATATAAAATTGCGCGGAAAGGTTTGTCCATAGTCCATAGAATTTTTAGCTGTTCCATTATAAGAAAACCATAGAAAAAATGTGCATGCGTGTTTGTCAACATGTTTGCAAAAGAACACATGATTTACATGGTTCAATAATGTCACCTTGATGTACAGCAGTACTACTGAGTCAAATTTCTGCATGGAAAATCACATTAGATATCTACTGAGTCACATTAGATATCTATCTGTAACTCAATATATAGGCATAGAGGTCTGTAGCGTTACGAACTTGAACATTGATATGTAGCAGAACCTCTATTTTTTCATGAATTATAATTTAAATGTGTTTTTTGGTGCCAAATTCAGATAACTGATCAGGTGAAGGGTCGTTTTTCATCGGGGCTATCCCTACCACAAATCTGTGAAAACTTAATAAAGGCAGCATATGATCCTCGTATATGTGGTGTTTATCTCCACATTGAAACCTTGAAATGTGGATGGGCGAAAGTTGAAGAAATTCGAAGACACATTTTGGATTTTAGAAAGTCAGGTAGATTTATTTTCGTTTTCATAGAATTTTAATTAAATTACATGGAGCTACCTGAAATAAAAACCAAGATGAATATAATTGTCCTTTCTATGTTATGCAAAATATAGGAAAGTTCATAGTCGCCTACGCACCGGTTTGGCACGAAATGGAGTATTACCTTGGCTGTGTCTGTGACGAGCTGTATGCCCCTCCTAGTGCTTACTTTTCGCTGTATGGTTTAACTCGACAAGCAACATTTCTTGGAGGTAAGTGTCACGAAAAAGTATAGTAATTTTTTATCTTTTTGTAAAAATATAGTTACATATCTATAGTCACGCCTTGTTAATTCTGAGATCAACTTCAGAGTTCTGAATCTACCATATTTGTTATGCATAAAAGGTGTATTTGAGAAAATAGGCGTGGAACCACAAGTAGAGAGGATCGGCAAATATAAGAGTTTTGGTGATCTAATATCTCGCAAGGATATATCTGAAGAGAATCGTGAGGTGCTTACCACATTGCTAGATAACATTTATGGGAATTGGGTCAATAAGGTTTCTCTAGCCAAAGGTGATGTTAATTTGTGTTTTCCATTGTTATCTTGATGTACCAAAATAAACATTTTTATTTTTTTATTTAACAGGAAAGAAAAAGGAAGATATAGAGAGTTTTATTAATGCCGGAGTTTACCAAATAGAAAAGTTGAAGGAAGATGGATGGATAACAGATATCAAATATGAAGATGAGGTAGACACCGCATATTTACAATTCCATCTATTATTTTGCTATGTTCAAAATGTTAAAAAGCTTTATTATTGATATACGATTTAATTTCAGGTTAGGTCTATGTTAAAAACAAGATTGCGCATTGCAGAGAAGAAAAAGCTTCCGCTTGTTGCTTATAAGTAATAATTTTGCTTTTTTAGTCTTTACTTATATCTCTTTTACTCCGAAATGTGCAAGTTTCTGCTCTCTTTGATTCCTTATTACTGTCTTGAATGTTTGCTTCAGAAAATATTCAAAAGTTAAGAAGGGGACGTTGGGGTTATCTGGAGGCAAGGAAAAAATTGCAGTGATTAGAGCCTCTGGCAGCATCAGTCGTGTTGAAGGGTCCTTTTTTTCACCTAATTCAGGCATCATCGCTGAGAAATTCATTGAAAAGATTCGCAGAGTAAGAGGTATGTAAAAGACCAAAAATATATTACCTAATGATTGTATTGTAAGCCGGACATAGAATAGATATGGTGTGTATGTGTGCGTGGATTGCTAGTTTTTTCCTTATTATCATTTTACAGTCATGTTTGTATATTCATTTCAGAGTCGAAAAGGTATAAGGCTGTGATTATCAGAATCGATAGCCCTGGGGGTGATGCTCAGGCTTCTGACTTGTAAGTGCTTCTCTATACTGTTATTGATCTAACCTTCATATATACTCCGTATATTTATTCCTAAATCAGAAAAACAAGAATGAAAGTGTTAAAGAAATCCAAAATAAGAGAAAATGTTTTGTGTAGGATGTGGAGGGAAATCAGTCTATTAGCTGAATCTAAGCCTGTAATTGCATCAATGGTTGACGTGGCAGCTAGTGGAGGGTACTGCATGGCAATGGCAGCGCATGCTATAGTATCCGAGAATCTTACTTTGACTGGTTCAATTGGTGTTGTCAGAAGTATGTTAGTCTATCCGTCTATCGTGCACCTGTTTTTCCAAAGATTTAGTTAGTTATTTAGTTACACATTTTATATCTTAAGAACTCGTATATATATTAGGTATCATTAATCAAGAATAAGAAAATTAAATTCCGGACATTGTTTCTTTAGACTATTTAGTACATCTTATCATTATCTGTGTTGCAGGTAAGTTCAATTTGGGGAAACTATATGAAAAGATTGGTTACAACGAGGTAATTATTTCAAAGGGGCAATTTTCTGAGCTGAATGCTTCTCACAGGTCATTCAGGTATAAGGATCCTCGATTTACTAAATGTTAACTGCCCGACAATTTCTTATCTGAAAGGTCACCATTTTTTTTTTTTTTTTTTTTTTTTTATCTTAACCACTTTGCATATGTGTGTGCAGACCTGAAGAAAAGAAACTCTTTGTGGAATCTACACAGCTTATGTACAAAGAATTCCGTGACAAGGCAGCGAGTTCAAGATCAATGAGTGTATGTGATCACTCGATTATATATATCTTAAAGTATGTAGGTACTCAATTGTTACGTAGTTTTGCAATCAAGTATTATTATATAATGCAGGTGGATAAAATGGAGGAGATTGCTCAAGGGAGAGTATGGACTGGAAACGATGCAGCTTCACGGGGTTTAGTTGACGCAATTGGAGGGTTCTCACGAGCTGTTGCTATAGCAAAACACAAGGCCAAAATACCTCAGAACAAAAAGGTTGGTTCTGCTGGCTTTTTCTTTACTCTAATAGGTTTTAATTTTCTAAGAATCTATGACATGGTTGACAAAAGAAACAAAATTACTAACAGTAAAGATCTAAAACGCATGTTGCTGTATGAGATAAAAGGCAGTTTCAGCCAATTAGATTATTATTTGGACATAAGTGTTTTGGGTCAAGTCAACCCGACAGATACAAAAAATATTACCGGTTTGACCCGCCCAGTATTACCCAGTGTACGTCCATTAAAATAATATATTAATTAATGTGTTCAGGTTACACTAGTTGAGCTGTCGAAGCCGTCACTGTCCTTGCGAAAGTTCCTTATAAGCATAGGGACTTCGGCAATCGGACTAAAGCAACTGCAAGATGGCTTGGGATCAAGTGATGGGGTGCAAGCCCGTATGGACCATATCATGTTTCAAGGATCAGAAGGGTCTTCTTCTGCAGATCCTATTTTCGATTTGCTAAAAAACTACCTAACTTCTCTTTGATCTTAGGAGTTTATACATATGCCTTATTTCAATGCTTATTTTATTTCATATTGCTTTGGATGTTTTAATGGTTGTAAAACTATGTATTTGTATTTCTACTTTCAATGTTGCAGAATCATCATTTGCTATATTGTTGTTCAATTTTAAAGCCACGTTTAATAAATTTAAGCTACAAACAACAAACAAACATTCCATAACAAAATGCTTCAATTCCATAGATGAACATAATTTCAAAATACAAAACAGCATAAACACGCCATCACATAACATTCGAAACATCTCTACACAAAACCTAATTAACCACCGAAACCATAAAGCGTCCTTCCTTGACGCTTCAACGCATAAACAACGTCCATAGCAGTAACAGTCTTCCTTCTAGCATGCTCAGTATACGTAACCGCATCTCTAATAACATTCTCCAAAAATATCTTCAAAACACCTCTGGTCTCTTCGTAAATCAACCCGCTGATCCTCTTCACACCACCTCTACGCGCCAACCGCCTTATCGCAGGCTTCGTGATTCCTTGAATGTTGTCACGGAGAACTTTTCGGTGACGCTTTGCACCTCCCTTTCCTAGTCCTTTGCCTCCTTTACCTCTTCCTGACATTTTTTTTTTGTTTTTTTGGATTTGGTTTTGAATTTTGAATTGGATTGGTGTGTTTGGATTTGGGGTTTTTGGTTTTGAATTTATAGTGGCGGGTGAAATGTTGTGTTTTTGGATGGGTGTTATTGATCGTTGGATTGAATAGAGGGTGTTAGTGGTTAGCCGTTGGATGGTGATCCGTGTGGTGGGTAAGAGTGTGATGTGATTGGTGGATTGGTGTAAACACGGATTTTGGATAGTGAAGCACGTGACGTGCACTTGAGTTATTGAGATTCCAAATATGTCCGGTATGTTATGAATATATTAATTATTATTATAAATATAATAAACAAAAACATAAGAATAAGAGGAAGGTGAATTTTTATTAAGCGGTAATCAAAGAGTTTACATTAACGCTTCGTTTTCGAGTTATTTTTTAAAAGGAAAGGAAAGGAAATGATAGGAAATTGAAATTTTATTGTGTTCTCGAGTTTTTTTTGGACAGAAAGGAAAGGAAACAGAAAGGAAATGATAGGAAAATTCTAGTGATTTTCCTATAAGAATTTTCCGCCCAAATATGGGCGGATTTGGACGGAAAGTATTTTACACTCGCACTATTTAGTATATAATGACCAATATAACTTTCAATATTTACTCATATTCGACTCTTATGATAAAATGAACATATCTAAAAGTGCATAAATGTAATTATGTCTCTTTTTCTTTCTTTTCTTCCCAACTCGAGAACACAACATTATTTCATTTCCTTTCCTTTCATTCCAACTCAAGAACACGAAATATAAAATCAACTTTCTTTCCTTTCCTTTTCATTTCTTTTCTCTTCTTTTCACATCATTTCTATTCCCACCTAGAAAAACTCGAGAACGCAGCGTAAGGGTGTATTTATAAGATACAAACCCTAATAAGATATGATGAATAGACATCACTTATAAGCTCATAAGCCCATATTTACAATAATTTTATTTTTTTTGAACTTTATTAATTATATTGATTGTACACATTAATCATCATAATCATCACCTTTATGATTATTCTTGTAACACTCAATATTTACTTAATACTATTAATGTTAAGGTTCCTATAAATAGAGGTACCTAATGTAATGTAAAGACACACTAATAACAAGTTCTATCTCTTCCTCTCATACTCTCATATGTTCCTTTGCTTATTATGCTATTAGGCTTGTTATTTAACATGTTATCAGCACGATAGTCTCAAAGTGCAATTCTTGATTTTGACCGGTAAGTCTTGATGTCCATTTTAAACGCTATACAGTATATGTGTGATTCTACATGTTATGTTGCTTACTGTTTAGATTTTAATAACATAAATTGAAATAGTTGATCGCTTACCGGTCGTTATTTACACGTGATTGCAAAACCACCATTATTCAATAGAAAAAGAATGCCGTGATAAATATAAATAATGAAACTTTTGTTAACCATTACGTAGAGTTATGAATTACATAATATCGTATTTAACTGTCAATATGTACCCATAATGTGCTTAATACTAACTCTTGTCAATTTTGGTTGCATGTATAAAAATGAGTTGTTTTTTTGTGATCTATGTAAGTATTTACTTGGTTACTCTTATTATACTAATTGTTTAATACGTACATAAACTGTGTGTGTTGTATGTTTTGATTTGACCTATGTTTAGACATTTCTATATGTCTTATTGACTTATTATTATCATGTTCACTTTTTCATATTTGGTAAATATATTTGATTCCTTCTATTGATATTGTGCTCGTATATGTCTAAACTGTTTGATATTGTGATGAGCATATATTACCTTTTTCAGCCATTATTGCTTTCGATTGTTTCTCTCCTTTGATAGCTGTCTAATTATTTACTGTTTCAATCTTTCTTATTAGCTTCTATCGAATATTTGACAAATGCTTATATTATAGTATGTTTAATTAATTGCTTTGTACATCTATATGTTGTATTTACACTAGTGTAACATAAATGAACGTAAGATTTATTTAGACTTAGGGATGTATTAACTGTATTTTCTTATAGTGCTATACTTTTTTTTTCTCTTAAATTGTGAATATTATTATAACACAAAAAAATTATATGGTTACACCCAATTCATTTAGGCATCACAATGGACATGTTCCATTTGATCCTTCTATATTCAGAGACTATATACCAGCTATCAAAAACAATAAAGACAACTGATTCAATTCACAATTCATCTAGTCTAGTGATCTTAGCAGTTTACTAAGAACACCAGCCCTAGGCAACCATGGAGAAACCACACACCTTGACTACATTTCCTACTTACAAACACCCTACCTAACTGTTCCAGAAGCCATACTAGAAACAGTTAGAGGCTCTTGTAGAAGGCTTCACCAAGCTGTGAGTAAAACTCCTGTTCCATTGGGGATCCACAGCCATGGAGCTACATTTCCACAAATGGCATCACTCACATGACTGGACTTACCCAAGGATACATCCCACCTAGACTACATTTCCCATTTTTATGACCTTCTCAATTCCAATGCAGCTGCCACCTCACATTAGAACTAGAAAATCACACAAATAGGCATCATCTGGTTGGCACTCCACCATATTGCAGGCAACCTACTTTATGACCTCAAGTGGGCCTTTAACTATGTAGTTTACCAGCCCTATAATCAGTTATCTCCATCATCCACTGAGTTATAAGACTGGGCTTTCATAAAAAGGTTCTCAAGGCCAAGATACAAGGCCCTCTGCATGCCCAAATGACTATCAAAATCACTTCACTCCATGTCATTCAGGACTAGCTAACTCCAGTGTAGAGTTTAGCTAGTAGTTGTGCAGCAACAGTATATCCAACCACCCCTAATAGCTTTACTTTTAAATTTAAACTTTCTTCACAACTATATTCATCTCTACATTCCACTCTTTAGCAACAAATAGGACATGAGTGGACTTTTTAACTTTCAAACAAAGTAGCTGAAGCTTGATTTTCTCCTCAGTAACCTTCCTCAAGATTTGTGGTTCCAATTCCTCACCAGTGAAAATTTTATTATTCCTCTTCTTCCATACATAGTAGACAGTAGTGGCTAGAACAATTCTTGAAAGAACACTGTTGATTGTATTACTACACTATCTATGAGCAAATTGCACAATAATATCCTCCCATGTATCAGACATCGAAACATTTCCCATCTTCTGTTTCAAACCCCCCCCCCCCCCCCATATGCTTTTAGAAAAATCACATTCAAAGAATAAGTGGTTATGAGAGTCATGGACCTTCTTGCACAGAGAACATTTCATGTCAGGATCATTGTTCCACCTCATAATTCTATCTTGTGTCTGTAACTTGCCCCTTAAAGCCATCCATCGAATAAAGGCCATTCTAGGATTGCACTGAGAAAACCACACTACTTTATGCCATTCAACTTTGCTTCCTGTTTGACTTATAGTATCATACACAGCCTTTGTAGAGTAGTCAACAATCTTACCATCTTTATCTTGCCATACAACTTTACCATTCACATTGCAGACATTGTCTTTGATCTTATAATGCTATACTTGTCGTAAATCAAAATGTAATTTTATATTGGAGATGTCTATTAACTCATAAATTTCTCATTCACTCATAAATGAATATGATTTTGTTTCTTCGGCCAAAGCATCTACTGAAATTTAATAATAACTACGTGACTTAAATGTGAGTTATTGGATGATAAATACGTAGTAACATAAACTGTTATGGTTTTCTAAAATTGCATGTAGTGAATAAAGTTTAAAGTAGGCTATTTCTAAGTTCAATAGGCTATTTCTCATAATGATATTAGTGTTCTATTTTTCAAATTCGATAAATGTTACTTACTAACTTTATTATCCTTTAATTGCCTTAAATTAACATAAATACATTCTCTTTCCAAATTCAAAGTTATTTGAAATGAGCAATCTTAATTATCACCATGAGTATTAATTTTGATATAAATGTCACTAGCATATATATTTGATAATATATCTAGCCATGCCGAATCTTGCGAAACTTGACTTTTTGGCTTTGGACATAAGTGGACAAAACTATTTGTCTTGGGTTTTGGATGCCGAGATGAACCTTGCTGCTAATGGTCTTGGTGATACAATCCAAGCGGGCAAAACAACAACTGTTGAACAAAAGGCTAAGGCAATGATATTCTTGTGCCATCACCTCCATGAAAATTTAAAATATGAATATCTCACTGTTAAGGACCCACTTGTCCTTTGAAATCATTTGAAAGACAGATATGAACATCAAAAAAACGTGATTTTACCCAGAGCCCGCTATGATTGAGTTCATTTAAGGTTCCATAATTTTAAAACAGTGAGTGAATATAATTCTGCTATGTTTAAAATTACCTCCCAATTAACTTCGTGTGGAGAAAAAATCACTGATGAAGAAATGCTTGAAAAAACATTCTCAACCTTTCATGCCTCTAATTTACTATTGCAACAACAATACCGCGAAAGAGGCTTTAAAAAGTATTGTGATTTGATCTCATGTTTACTTGTCACGAAATAAAACAATGAATTATTGATGAAAAACCATGAATCACGTCCAACTGGATCCACTCCACTTTCTGAAGCAAATATGGTAAATGGAGGTCGCGGTCGTGGATCTGACCGTGGACGAGGATGTGGCCATATGGACGTGGCCATGGTCGTGGACGTGGCCAAGGGCGAGGTATTAGTCGAGGTAATTATTGATGAGGCGAAAAATGATTCGTTTTTAGGGGGTCATTTAAGCCCGAATTCGAATTTATTTGATCAAATATTGCCTTAAATCGTTCCTTTTGTGATTTTAGGCACTTTGGGAGAGAAATCTGGAAAAGGAAGCAATTCGGACGTTTTTGGAGCATAAAAGTGAAGAAAACGCCAAAGTCTTAATTTTCCATGCTGGGAACAGTAGGTGACGGCGTCAAGAGTAATTCTCTGACGGCGTCAAGAGCAGAAGTCCATGACGACCCAGTACAGATTTGACGGCGTCACGAAGGAAGGGCGTCAAGAGTAAAAAGTCATGACGGCCTGGAAATGATTTAGTCTTGACGGCGTCAAATGTAGATCAAGGCAGTCCGAGAATAGTTTTGGCGGCGAGGTGACCGGCGTCACAATGTTTGTCTTGACGCCGTCAAACCCATTTTTCTATATATAGTTTTCTAATTTTCACATTAAAAAGAGAGAAGTTTTTGAGAAACCCTAAGTACGATTTTGGTGCAACTTTTACAGGTTTTTCAAGGGTTCCAAACCCTTGACACTTTTCATTGTAATTGAGATAAGTGTTCCTTTAATTCAATCAATATGTCTATGTGTTGGTTGTCTATATCTTGTTCTTGTCTTAATTCCATTATGCTAGGCTAGATCTATCTTGTGTTTGCTTAGATCTAATGAAACCTAGATGTTAATTATGTGCTGATTATTTGTTTATTCTTGTCTTGGATGAATGATTTATATGTTAGGCATAAGAAAACTGACAGATCTCCAATTGGTAACATGCTTGAACGTCTTAAGAAACATGAACCGAGGCGCACTAGGTCTTTATTGGTTGTATTTAATGCATGAGCCACTGTTTACAATCCCTATAGTTGTGCTGGGCATGGTGTAGGAGGAGATAAGAGCTCATAGAATTGGGGAGTTATGTGTGCCACCCCATGAATGGTATTAAGGAATACGATCCGTCATCCATACAATTATAACAAGTAATTAACGTGTAAAAGATGTCTAGGGAGTAGTGAAATCTAAGTAAACACATTTTCTCCATTTACTGCTAACAACTTTAGTATAATTTAGTTTATTTTTATTTCTAGTATCTTATTTTGATTGTATTTTAGTATTGGGTTAGTTGATTAGCAACTAATTCCGCCCAAATCCTTCAAACCCGAGATATTTAATTGCTTTCTAAAAAATATAAAAATACAAAAATAATCATCCCTCACCTTTAGAACTAGTATTTAGGCTTTCTAATCCTAGCGACACTATTCCTAAGCTGAACGATCAATCCCCCGGTACTTGTCACTATACTATACTACAACGATCAGGTACACTGCCTGGTGGGGGTTGTAAGCTTCTCGAGATCCCTCGAGAGGTAAAGCCTGTTGCGATTCCCATGCATCAAGTTTTTGGTGCCGCAGCCCGGGGAATAGTTATTGTCTAGGTTAGAATTTCTTTTTATTAGGTCTACTTGCTAGATTCCTTTCTAGTAAGATTTTATTTTTATTTTTTTAGGTTCTCTTTAGTCTATCTTATTTCTTTGTGCCTTTGTTCGTAACTCTTCACCACCGGCCATCATGGCAAACGACGAATCTTTTAACTTAGGATCACTAGGAGTCGTAGTTCCACTAGAAACTTGGTCTTGCCTTATGCGGAACCCGAAAGAGAAATGCGTAGATTGAGACAATATCACTCAACTTCTGAACCATCTAGCGTTGCCATCGATTTTGATGCACCTCTTTCTGAAGAAAATTCAGAAAATCATGTCACAACCCCTAGCTCCCAACCCAACGACGAGGTGAGTACTCCCACAACCCCCATTCCTAAGCGCCTTAAGGACTACTCCTCCCCAACCTCTCGTGGCTTCTCAAACGCCATTGTCTACCCAAACGAACACACCAATGAGGTCTTGCATGCAAACGATGTTTGGATTGTCAAAAATGTGTGTAAGTTTCGCGGAATAGATGAGGAAGATCCAATCCAACACATCAAGGACTTCCTGAAAATAGTAGACACCCTCCATACGGATGGGGCTACTAGAGACACATCCCGATTGCGATTCTTTCCTTTCACCTTATATGAAAAAGCCTAAGAATGGTATGACAAACTCCCTTCTGAATCTATTTTCACATGGGAGCAACTCATATCCAAGTTCTATGAGAAGTTCTTTCCACCTAGAAAAACTTCAGCACTTAGAGAAAGGATCCTCCGTTTCCGGAAGGGGAAGGATGAACCCTTCCATAAATCGTGGACTAGATTCAAAGACTTAATAAGACAAGTTCCCCATCATGGCATTGAGCTTTGGCTCTTGGTCCAAATCGTCTACGATAATATCTCCTCTAACGACCGAAACGGAATTAACCAATCTAGAAAAGGAAGATTGGCCAATCTTAGTGCTGAGGAAGGATGAGATAGGATTGAAGAATATGCTCAAGACCAGGATGACACTTGGGATGAACCTGAGTCGACTGTCAGCATTTCTGAGATCACCTCGGATCGGTTGAGAAAAATTCACAAAAGAGTGGAATACCTAGCTGGATCGCAATTACCTAAACAGCTGTCGAATCCTCACTTGATCTGCGATTACTGTGGGGGCCCGCATGAGGTAGAAGAATGCGGAGGAGCAGCCACAACTGAACATGCATGCTTGTCAGGAGGGGACATTTATGCTGATCCCTCCCTTTTGCCTTTTTACCAAAATAACGATTACACCCTTTGGGGAAATCTGGTAAAGAGAAGAGAAGGGGAGGAAGGCTCTGAATTCAAAATCAGGAGCACTTTTGAAGATGACCTTGGTCACTTCACTCAAGAAAAAGGCTTGCAAATGAAAGGTCTTAATGAGCTTTTCGACGAGCAGCAGGAGGATATTGGAGAATTTTTCAACAACCTTAACTCAGCCCTAGATAATCTTGAAACGCCATCAGTAAGCAGAAAAGACCCCATGCTCGCGATAACCACTCGAGCTGGAACAACAACCAAGGACCCTCCTTACCCAAACTCGTCCCCCATCACCCTCGATCCAAACAAACCTGGGGAGGAGGAGGAGGATGTCGGCGGTAACACCCCCGACCAACCGCCCTTGACGACTCCTTCCCCATCAACCCTGCCTAACCAACCTGTGAGAATCCCGTTTCCGTCCCGATTAAGGAACCAGAAAACTGAGAATGATAACAAGAGATTCCTGTCTTACCTAAAAGACTCGGTTGTCACCATACCTCTCCTTGATGCTTGCTATCACATGCCAAAGTATAGCACATACTTTAAAAAACTACTTGCTAACCGGAAGAAACTCGAGGGTCTTGTGACCCTGGGGGAGGAATGCTCAGTGGTGACCCACCGAGGGCTACCAAAAAAGGTAGACGATCCGGGCAGCTTCACCCTGCCTTGCTCCATAGGACCTCTATCAATCAAGAATGCTCTTGCCGATTTGGGAGCAAGTATCAATCTCATGCCTCACTCTATGTTCCGTAAACTAGGATACTCTGGATTGAAGTCTACCCGTATGAACATCCAACTAGCCGATAGATCGGTCAAGTATCCCGTAGGGATATGCGAGAATGTGCTAGTCAAAGTTGGGAAATTCAAATTCCCGGTCGACTTCGTAATCCTGGATATGGAGGAGGATAACTTGGTACCCATCATCTTAGGTAGACCATTTCTTGCTACTGCTCGTGCAGTCATCGATGTCTACGATGGAAAATTAACCTTACGAGTGGGAGACGATAGCACAACCTTCGACATTAAGGATTATATGGACCTCTCCCTCGAAGCAGCCAACCAGCTCTATTTTGTCGGGGAAGTAGATGAACTCACAGATGTCATTGATAGTTGTGTCGATGAACAGATCGATGAAGGCTGGCTACGGGACGAGAGTTTTCTGCCTGTGCTAGAGGTAGAAAAGACGGAGGATGTTAGTGCAGTCTCCTTCTACCCCAGACAAGAGGCAACGGAGCATCTCGAGCTCCGAAAGCCCGAAAACAAGCTCAAACCTTCTATTATCGAACCTCCTAACATTGATCTTAAAGAGCTTCCTAACTATTTGGAGTATGCCTTCCTTCAGGGAGAGAACCAACTCCCGGTAATCATAAACTCTTCCTTGGAACATGAACAAAAAGGTAAACTCTTAGAGGTCCTAAAAAAATACAAGGGGGTACTCGCATGGAGTGTGGCCGACATTAAGGGGATTGACTCAACTTTTTGCACACATAAAATTCTCATGGAAGAAGATTATAAACCTACCGTGCAACCCCAGAGGCGCGTGAACCCTAACATTAAGGAAGTAGTAAAGAAAGAAGTTATCAAACTTTTGGATGCAGGACTGATTTACCCGATTTCGGAAAGCCCATGGGTCAGTCATGTGCAGGTTGTACCTAAGAAGGGTGGAATGACTGTAGTTAAGAATGACAAGGGTGAGATGGTGCCCCAGAGAACAGTCACTAGATGGCGGGTATGCATCGACTATCGAAAGCTCAATGATGCCACAAGGAAAGATCACTTTCCCTTACCATTCATTGATCAGATGTTAGAGAGATTATCTGGACACGAGTACTATTGCTTCTTGGATGGATTCTCTGGATATTTTCAGATTCCCATAGCACCTGAGGACCAAGAAAAGACCACGTTTACCTGCCCTTATGGAACATTCGCCTACAAAAGGATGCCTTTTGGGCTATGTAATGCCCCCGCCACTTTCCAGCGGTGCATGACCGCGATCTTTCACGACCTCATGGAAGACAACATGGAAGTTTTCATGGATGACTTTTCGGTCTTCGGGAACTCCTTCGACCGCTGTCTTGCTAATCTAGAAAAGATGCTTAAACGGTGTGAGGAAACCAACTTGGTGCTAAACTGGGAAAAATGTCATTTTATGGTGAAGGAAGGGATTGTGTTAGGACATAAGATCTCAGGGAACGGAATTGAGGTAGACCAAGCTAAAGTTGAAGCTATATCTAAGTTACCATACCCCACAACTGTTAAAGCAATACGCAGTTTCTTGGGGCATGCCGGGTTTTATCGAAGGTTCATCAAAGACTTCTCCAAAATCGCTCGGCCAATGACCCAACTACTTGTGAAGGATGCTCCGTTTGATTTTTCCCAAGAATGCAAGGATGCATTCGATCTTTTAAAAAAGGAACTCACACAAGCTCCAATCATGACCACACCCAACTGGGAGTTACCGTTTGAAATCATGTGTGACGCTAGCGACTTCGCTGTCGGGGCTGTATTAGGCCAACGGCGTGATAAGCTTTTTCAACCCATCTACTATGCGAGCAAAACCATGAATCCCGCTCAAGAGAATTACTCCACCACTGAGAAAGAATTATTAGCCGTGGTGTTCGCGTTCGACAAATTCCGACAATATCTTGTCCTTTAAAAAACAGTCGTCTTCACTGACCACTCGGATCTTCGATATCTTTTTGCGAAGCAGGATGCTAAGCAACGACTAATTCGGTGGATCCTGTTGCTACAGGAATTCGATGTTGAGATTCGTGATAAGAGAGGGGCAGAAAATCTGGCCGCAGATCATCTATCTCGTCTCGAAAACCCCTTGGATGAGCACGATAGAAGTGAGATTAGGGATTCATTTCCTGACGAACAGCTCATGTTAATGAGTAACTCGGAGCCGTGGTACGCCAATTTTTCTAATTACCTCGCAAGCAGACTCGTTCCTGAACACCTGACTAAGTACGAAAGGAAGAGGTTCTTTTCTCAGCTAAAGTACTACTTTTGGGATGAACCCTTTTTATTCCGAAGGTGTCCTGACCAAATTATAAGGCGTTGTGTTTCGGAAAATGAGGCAGTAAAGATTATGAGGGAATGTCACTCTGGTCCCTCTGGCGGGCATCATGGGATAAACGTTACCGCCCGAAAGATTCTCGATGCGGGATTCTATTGGCCCACAGTCTTCCGTGATGTAAAAGAAATGGTGCAGGCGTGCGATGCATGTCAACGAGCCAGAAATACATAGGGATGAAGCACCTCAGAACTTTATACAAGTTTGTGAGGTCTTCGATGTTTGGGGGATTGACTTCATGGGACCCTTTCCATCTTCAGGGGGAACGAGTACATATTAGTCGCTATTGACTATGTTTCAAAATGGGTTGAGGCACAAGCCCTTAGGACCAATGACGCCAGAGTAGTTATTCATTTCCTGAAAAAGCTTTTCGCGAGATTCGGGATTCCTAAAGCTCTCATCAGTGATAGGGGAACCCATTTTTGCAATGCACAAATGGAAAAGGTCATGAAGAGGTATGGAGTACCCCATCGGTTCTCCACCGCCTATCATCCACAAACCAATGGCCAAGTCGAAAACACCAATAGGGCTATTAAAAGAATACTTGAAAAAACGGTTTGTCAAAACAGAAAAGACTGGTCATTTAAACTCGACGAAGCCTTATGGGCATTCCAAACCGCCTATAAAACACCTATTGGAACGACCCCGTTTCGCATGGTGTATGGTAAAGCATGTCATTTACCAGTGGAATTGGAGCATAAGGCTTATTAGGCTCTTAAGACATGCAACTTAGATTACACGACTGCTGGAAATAATAGGTTCTTGCAATTACACGAGCTTGATGAGCTTAGGCTAGAAGCCTACGAATCCTCCATCACATATAAAAAGAGAGCTAAAAGGTGGCATGACCAGAGAATTAAGAAACCCAAAGAATTTTCAGAGGGAGACAAGGTCCTATTATACAATTCTCGATTGAGGTTATTTCCAGGAAAACTCAAGTCTAGATGGTATGGACCGTTCACGGTAAAGAATTCCTCTAAAATTGGAGCCGTGGTGTTATTGGACGATGAAGGTAGGGAATTTACTGTTAACATACAACGTGTAAAACACTACCAAGAGAATAACAATGAAATGATTAGTGAGGAGGATGTGACGTTTGATGATGAGATCACGTAGTAACCCATGACCTTGAGTCTAGCTACAAGACTCGTAAATAAAGAAAAGCGCTTCTTGGGAGGCAACTTATGTTTTGTGTGATTTTATTTGTTTGATTGTTATTTGCTTCCGTATGCATGCTTAATTTTTATTGTTGGTTGATCATGTTTCTAAACTAAATAGTGGAAATACTTTACTTTGTTGTTTTGGCCTAGTCTTAACTCCACCTAAAGGTATTTTTGCAAAAGATAAGTGTAAGGGGAAACCCCAAATATGTTTTTAAGAAACAAACCGATCATGATTCTCCACAATATTAAATGAACATGTGTATTCGTATTTGTTAGAGTCAAATGCTTGTATTGAGTCATAATGAAGTTTTGCAGGATTTTCCAGGAAGTAGGACCAAGTTTTTCCAGAAATTTTCTGGAAACTTAACATAAGGATTTCTGCAGGTCAATTCTGACGGCGTCAGGAGTTTACTCTTGACGGCGTCAGGTGTAAAAATCTGGAAATTTTACCGGTTTTGTTTTTCTAACGGAGTCTTATGGTTTTTGTGAATTATTAAGTTTTATAATCTCCAGGAGATCTGCAAACTTCATTCCACAAGCATTATATCTTATCTTGTTTTCTAGGATTTAGTAACTTATATAGGATGCCACCGATTTTACGCGAGGTTGTCTTGTCTATTTTATCAGGTTTTACAGGTTATGTACGACAAGAAGATGATTTATATTCTGGAAGGGAAGCTTTGATTGTTCATTTTCTTGGAGGAAGATTTAACCTGGCCACCCTATTATCCATACCGAGCAAATCAGGGGAGTATTTGATTTCATTCTCTTTACGTTTTCACTTTTACATTCTTTACTTGAACATTGGGGACAATGTTCATCTTAAGTGTAAGGGGAGGGTAAAAAGATGATACCTTACATATGCACTTTCGCTTGAGTTTGTTTTGTTTAATGGTAGATGTGTAATAAAACTATGAGAAATACTTGTTAGTGCAATTTTAGCGCCAAATTTAAATTTTTTTACAACATTTAGGAGTGAAACTTTAGCCATAGCAAGCGTCTCATGGATAGGAGATTGTATGACTAGCACATAACCGTATATTCAGAAAAATTTTCCACCCAAATATGTGAGGTTCACCTTTAGATTTGATAGGAAAAGCATTTACTATTAGTGCTTATGAGTGTACCGGTAGCATTTAGATTCTAGAACTTGCGTTAGTGATGCATCCCGAGACCGCTAGTGAGACTACATTCGTGTAGTAGGATTTACTACATGATAAGAGGCATTAGGATCACCCTTGTGTTAAACCCGTATTATAATTACTTGACCATTTAAGTCATATTACTTGGCTAGTTAAGTCAACTAATTTTTCCCACACCCTTAGCGTTGTACTCATTTTTAGTACACGAAACCCCTAGTACACCCCTCCGAGCCTACCTTTTCGTTTCTAACTTTAAGCATCTTACTTAAAGGAAGAATTTGTTACACCCCACTTAAATGTACACCCAAATCGCCTTAGCCTTCCGTGTATGCGCTCATTTTTAGTGCATTATTGTTATTTGTTAAACCCTAAGTTAACTATCTAATTGATTACATGGTTGCTAAGTCGAGTCATATCCTTATACATATTGTTTTGGGACGATTGGGATTCATGGGTAAGTACTTATTTTATGGAGTAATGGGGAAGAACATCATTTATTACCCCCATATGAACGTTAATCTTAAAAGTGCTCCAAGTGTTTTGATTTTCTTAATTCGAGTCATTAGTTTAGTTAAATGTAAAGTATGTAAAGATTCAAGTGTAAGGGAAATGTTCATTCCCTATGATGTATTATTTTGAATGGTAGGGTAAGAGTGTATGCAAAAAAAATAATAATAATAATAATAATAATAATAATAATAATAATAATAATAATAATAATAATAATAATAATAATAATAATAGAAAAAGGAAAAGAGAAAAAACATACGGACTACCATCCCTTTTTATTCTATGTTCATTTTATGTTTTTGTTATTTTTCATTTATTAGCTTAAGTCGAGTCTAGTCTTGGCTTAGCAACGCCACATTGTACATGTAATTAACCAAGATTGTTAACTCGCCACCAGTAAAACTTCCTTTATCCAACAAAACCGTGTATTTCATATCCCTACACCTAACGTTACAACCCTTTAAAAAACCTCTTTGATAGTTTATCCTAGGTGCTTACGCCATGTGGTGGAGGTTTGATCCTTTCCCAAGCCTATGGTAATCTATTTTGCTATGACAGGTAGTGAGAGATATCTTCCGTTTCCATATTGTAATTTACATTTTATTACACCCGAGATATGTGAGTATCTAGACACTATTTGTGAGGTGCTAGTATATGACCTCCGTGCTTGTCTATTGGTCTTTAGTGGAACGATTATTTGTTGTAATTACTTTTATATTAGTGTTAAATGACCCCTAACTTTTCTTTTGAGTAGAATAAAAGCGCATTTGCTTGAGGACAAGCAAATCTCAAGTGTAAGGGTATATGATGAGGCGAAAAATGATCCGTTTTTAGGGGGTCATTTAAGCCCGAATTCGAATTTATTTGATCAAATATTGCCCTAAATCGTTTCTTTTGTGATTTTAGGTACTTTGGGAGAGAAATCTGGAAAAGAAAGCAATTCGGACATTTTTGGAGCATAAAAGTGAAGAAAACGCCAAAGTCTTAATTTTCCATGCTGGGAACAGTAGGTGACGGCGTCAAGAGTAATTCTCTGACGGCGTCAAGAGCAGAAGTCCATGACGACCCAGTACAGATTTGACGGCGTCACGAAGGAAGGGCGTCAAGAGTAAAAAGTCATGACGGCCTGGAAATGATTTAGTCTTGACGGCGTCAAATGTAGATCAAGGCAGTCCGAGAATAGTTTTGGCGGCGAGGTGACCGGCGTCACAATGTTTGTCTTGACGCCGTCAAACCCATTTTTCTATATATAGTTTTCTAATTTTCACATTAAAAAGAGAGAAGTTTTTGAGAAACCCTAAGTACGATTTTGGTGCAACTTTTACAGGTTTTTCAAGGGTTCCAAACCCTTGACACTTTTCATTGTAATTGAGATAAGTGTTCCTTTAATTCAATCAATATGTCTATGTGTTGGTTGTCTATATCTTGTTCTTGTCTTAATTCCATTATGCTAGGCTAGATCTATCTTGTGTTTGCTTAGATCTAATGAAACCTAGATGTTAATTATGTGTTGATTACTTGTTTATTCTTGTCTTGGATGAATGATTTATATGTTAGGCTTAAGAAAACTGGCAGATCTCCAATTGGTAACATGCTTGAACGTCTTAAGAAACATGAACCGAGGCGCACTAGGTCTTTATTGGTTGTATTTAATGCATGAGCCACTGTTTACAATCCCTATAGTTGTGATGGGCATGGTGTAGGAGGAGATAAGAGCTCATAGAATTGGGGAGTTATGTGTGCCACCCCATAGAATTGGGGAGTTATGTGTGCCACCCCATGATAAGAGCTCATAGATATTAGCTTTGCTTTGATGTAAAGCATAACCCAAGTGGGAAAGGATGCGTTTACGCAAAGTGATCCCAAGTGGGAAAGGATGCGTTTACGCAAAGTGACCTTTGACTTAGTTTGACCAATAAGGGAGTAAACCCGTTACCTAATTAGAGAGGACGTAAGCACGGGATATGAGCATATGGATGCTTCAACACGATGTTACGTGAAATATATAAGCTCTCTAAGTTTAGAAAAGCCTTGGCTAGAGGCGATAGTTAGAAAACATGAGTTGGCGTTTTCCCGTAAATGGGTGTTTTAAAAGTAGGATCTCTCAAGTCTCAAAACTCGTTTCGAGTGTTCTCAATTAAGCACATAACATATTCATACCTGTATTGAAAGATCCACATTTGTCGGGTAAGGGGAAAGCCGACTTTCAAAATTCGCCCGGAACCATACAGTGTCCTGGCGCGTCACCCGCGCGTTAACGCGCGGGCAGCGCTCCAGGAGCAGACATGGGCTCCGGCGATTTTGAGCTAACGTTTGTTATTTTATGTGTTTCGATGGTTTATTTGTCATCATTAAAACATGAAGAGATCTTGATCATGTTGCCTCAACAATCTCCCCCTTTTTGATGATGACAAATAAAAACCGAAAGCAAATAAAATTACAAAACTTAGCGAAGGCAAAGCGCGCCTTTGGTGTAGCTTGCGTCTTGACCTTTGCCTTGTAATTTGGTGAAGCCTTTAACAATTCTTGAATGGTCTTCACGCTCTTGCTTTCTTTCTCCCCCTTTTGTCGAATCAAAAAGGCGTCCAATCAAGCCAGGTTTCGAACTTGGGCCTGTGGGATAAATGAGCTAGCTTATATGTGCACCCGAATGTGCTCCCCCTTGAACATAGCTCCCCCTAGATCGTTGCTCCCCCTTGTTTCAAGGCGGGGATCCATGGGTCAAGAGCCTTGCCTTTGCGGTGGCCTAGCTACACATAGAAATCATAACATGCAACAAACAAGAAATCCTCACATGTGAAAGTTCCAAAATAGGTTAGGTTACCATTTGAAGACTTGCAACATGGGTTAGTCCACAACATAACAATATATATATTAGTGTCCAAGATGACTCTACTATCCAAATGTTGAGCAAGACACAAGAATAAATATATATGAATGTAGGAAATCAATCGTTATTGATTCCAAAAAAATCATATCAAAGAAACAAGCATCACAAGCATTTTATTAAACACACATAATGAAGGACATAAAAGAAGAACATCATTCAATCCTATCATATTTTATTCATACAAGCTTGTGAAAAAGGCCTAGATTGTTACTACTAGAGCAAGTTTTCACTACTTCACTCTTCATCCTTTTCTTGAAGAGTCACCCTTGAGATGTCTTTGAGAACGACGGTCATCACCAACATGTCATTGTTGATTGATTTTTGTAGTTCTCTAATCTCCTCACGTAAAGCGAGAATATTTCGCTCAATCACACCATTGGTAGCGCAACATGTACACCGACGAGTGTGATCATTCTCAAGGGGTTCGCCAAGTTTTCCTTCAATCTTGGCCCAAATTTCATCTTCAACAAAACAAAGTTTGACGAAATCTTTCACAATTGGGATTTCCGCACAACTAATGTTGTCCCAATCAATGTTTTCCTCTTCTTCCCTTGTCATCATTCTCCTACCATCATTAAAGTGGTATGATGACCCAACAAACTCTTCTTCCATATCCATTATGAGTGTGTTTTAAGTGTTATTTAATTTAAGCAAGGTTTGATGTTAAGGTAACTAGCAAGATTACTCCTTTTATAGGTGAATTAAGTTGGTAGTTAGGATTCTTAGCACATAAAAGTTGGTCATGTTATCAATGATCAAGGTACATAGATGCTTGATAAGATGTTCAACCATCTAAGTCATGTACTAATATGCTTAGATCACATGGTGTTGGGAAGAGATATTCAATGAGAAATGAGTGTTCTAGTTAGGCCTAAGTTGAGGTTGGGTGGACTAGAAACCCGTGCCAGTTACTATCATTTTCCATGCATGAAACTACAAGCAATTAATTATTAGGAGATAGCATTATTCAATTTAATTTGAGCATGCAACATGTAGTTTATCACATAAGGTGAACAAGAAGAATTAGATACAAGATCTTTAACACAAGTGTGAGTTGTGAAGAATAACACTAATCTTTGAAGTTATGACAAAATCAATATTATCGAGATTAAGAAAGATAAATTGTGTCAAATTTTCTTGTTCAATGCACATTGTATAGACATGTAGAATCTTGGATATTATCAATCATTGTTTGAATAATGAGTTGATACATATCTTTCCTCTTGGAAGACATTTATTTGGTCTTCCATCCATGCCTCCATATAAGCCTTAATCATGTAAACACATAAGCTCTAATAGCACCTAAAGATTGTTCTCCTAAGATGCATGTTTTTAACATCAAAACCTATCCCAAAGCAATTTGGATTTTTGAAAAAAATGTCATGCCAAAACTTAGACTTGTTTGTTTTGTGACCTAAGTGTCCTTTTATTCAAGTCACCAATGACTTGTTGTATAGGATGACCCCTCGCTTCTCTCACTTTCTTAGGATTGCCTTCATCCGAAACATTAACTTGTAATGTTGGCGATCTCTCTTGATCTTGAACTATAGGTTCATTGATCACATCATATTCTACCGAAGGAGATGATTTAGGCTCGGGCATGCTCTCATCAAAGGTCACATTGAGAGATTCCTCAATCCTCATTGTTTCCTTGTTAAGCACTATGTATGCTTTACTAGTTTGAGAGTATCCTAGGAACACACCTTCATACGACTTTGGGTCGAATTTGGTGAGATATTCTTTAGTGTTAAGTATAAATACTTTGCAACCAAATACTCTAAAATACTCTAAGGAAGGCTTCCTATTTCTAAGTATTTCATATGGAGTTTTGTTAATGACCTTTCTTATATGAACTCTATTAAAGATATAACATGCGGTATCTAGGGCCCACCAAAACTTTTGTGGGATGGATTGCTCGTCAAGCATTGCACGACACATCTTTCTTAACTTACGATGTGTTCTTTCAACAATCTCAAGTGATTGAGAAGTGAACGGGCCTGATAAGTTATAAGATATTCCATGTTGTTCACAAAAGGTTCCAAATTGCATTTTATCAAATTCACTACTATGATTTGTTTTAATTGAGACAATTGAACACTCAAGTAGGTTTTCAAGTTTCTTTCTTAAAATGTTGAATTTATTCAAGACTCCATCCTTGTTTCCTAAGAATAACATCCAAGTGTAATTTGAATAATTATCTACAATCATTAAAGTGTAGAAGTTTCCTCCATAACTTTGGATCGGAGATGGACCATACAAATCCAAATGAATCAACTCTAAAACCCTATTAATTGTCACTTCCTTTTTATTCCTATTATTGGTTTGTCCTTGACTCCCTAGAAATGTGTCACAATAATGTCTTTCAAAGCTCAACTTTGGTAAATTCCGTACTAGCTCGTTAGAAGCTAGGTTTTGGACTAACCTCATATTGGCGTGACCTAACCTCCTATGCCAAAGCGTTGAGTTGTCCACCATGGATGTAAGACATATGTGTTGCTTAGAGTTATCACCCAACTTGCATGTATATAAGTTATTTCTCCTATGACCTTTTGCTAACACAATACCATTCTTACTAATAGTGCAATCTACCTTAGTAAATTTAACTTCACAATCATCATCACTTAATTGACTCACACTAATCAAATTGAAACTTAGACCACTAACATGCTCAACATTGGAGATTTCTATGGAGTCATGAAGGACATTACCTTTGCCGACAATTTTGCCTTAAGTTTGCTTCCAAAAATGACTTGATTGCCATTATACGCCGTGTATGATGTGAACAATCTTCTATTCCCGGTCATGTGTTTAGTGCAACCACTATCCACTATCCACTCATCCGGTTTTAGATCACTTTTGAGACAAACCTACAACAAAAGTATAACTCATGCTTTTGGTACCCATTGTTTCTTGGGTACATTTTGGTTAGCATTTAAAGTGCCCGAGTTAAACATTCTTGGGTCTTGGAGTAAGACACATAATTTCTCAATACCAAATTTAGAAAAAACGGATCAAGGATTGTTTTGATAGTCATTTTGAATTTGATAACTTGGTATATAGTTATGATATGCTTGAGGTCTAATGAAGTTTTGGTTTGAATAGGAGTTGTCTCTCCTTTAGTAATTGTTGTACTGGTATTGAGAAGACTTTTGACCATAGTTAGAGAAATTTCTTCTTTGGTTATTTTGAAAAGATGGTCTTTGGTTGTATGAGGTAGAAGATCTCATATTGGGTGTAGGCAAAAGTGGTCTATGATTTACTCGAGGTTGTGAGTATCCAAGTCCATTGCGAGAGCTTAAGTTAGAAAATTGTTTTGGGTTTTCTCTTCTTGCAATCGGAGCTTGATTACCTTGAGTACTTACAAGAGGAGCTTGAGGAGTAATTGGTTTAATGACATTGTTTGATGGAGATTGAATTTTCCTCAGAGGCCTGGCGCGCTAATTGCGCGTTGACGCGTCAGCCTCAGGGATTTTTGGGGCCTCATTTTCTTTAGCCTTTACAAATGTTATTGGTTTTGTTAGGCTTATGGGAGTGGTTGTTCCTTGTTTAAAAAATCCAAGACCTCCCTTATCTTGAGAAACCTTTTGACGATTTATTATTTCTTCTAAATCATTTGTGCTCTTTTTATATTTTGAAAAACTTAACGACTCATTTTGAGGTTTAGAAACTTTGTCATTCAAAGAGTCAACCTCAAGTGTGAGTTTCTCACATCTTTTACATGGTTCAACTACCTATTTGCAATTCCTTAGTTTCTTTATTTCTTTTTCAAGTTCATAAAATCTTTCATTAGACTTAATGCGTTCTTGTTCAAGAAGACGTTTTTCTTCAATGACTTTTTCAAATTTTTTTCTAAAATCATCATTAAACTTAACTAGTTCCTCATTCTCCTTTTGTAAATTGATAATATCAAAATTATTAGAAGAAGAAGAGTTTGGAGATACCTCAAATTTTTCTTGAGCCATAAGACACGTAACGTCATTTGTTGGTTGGTCTTCATCTTCACTATCACTCCACGCACCTCCAACGAATGCCTTGTTCACTCTAGGCTTAGGGCATTCATTGATGAAGTGACCCTTCTCTCTGCAATTGTAGCATCCTTGGGTGCGTCTTGAGCTTTCTCCAACCTTGTTGTCACTACTTTGGTTCCCCCCAAAGTTGTACCTTCCACCATTATCTCGGTTTCCAAACCGATTTCTTCTTCCAAAGTTACCACCTTTCCTAAAGAACCTCTGAAAGTTCTTAGCCATGAGATTGTATTCTTTGTCGTTCATGTCCTCATCTTCATTGCTATCATCTTGACTATCACTATCATCACTAGCTTGAGTACTAGTGACTTTAGCCTTAAGAGCCAAAGACTTAACCTTCTCCTTCTTGTCTTTGGTACTTGCCTTGTCGTTCTCAAGAATCATCTCATAGACTTTGAGATTTCCAATGAGCTCGTCAAGAGGTAGTTCCACCAAATTCTTGGCTTCTTCTATGGCCGTCACCTTTGGCCTCACTTTATTGGAAGAGCTCGAAGAAACTTCCTCACATGGTTCTTGTTATAGAAGCTAGGATCTAGAGCCGTGAGGCTAGTGATAATAGCATTGAACCTTGTGTAACCGTTATCAATGGTTTCTTCATCCGAGACCGTAAACTTCTCATATTGTTGTATGAGTAAGTCGATCTTGCAATCTTTCACTTGAGATTTGCCTTGATGAGTGATGATGAGAGAGTGCCAAATTTCCTTGGCGGTCTTGCAAACATGAACCCTCTCGAACTCCCTTCGAGGTAGAGCATTATAGATCAACATCTTGGCTTCATCATTCTTACCAAGCTTTCTCCTTTCATCATCATTAAGATCCATATGTGGCTTTTTCACCAACAACTTTGTTTCTGAGTCTTCCACCATGAACTCAAAGTTGCCATTTTGGATGATTTAACTCAAACGAAGCTTCAACAAGCGAGATTAAAAATGTCAAATTCGAAAATGAACTTAATGAACAAAAACCTCTAAAATCTAATCCTAAGTATATACTTATTAATGATAGAAAAATACCTCTTGCCAACAATGAAGAAGTTAAAGCTTTTTATAAACCGTCTTTAAAAACCGAAGTAGGATCTTCTAAACCTAAGACAAGATCTAAAACTCCACCTCCTAGAAAACCAAATAACCCTCATCCTAGGCCTAAAACACCTCAACCAAGAAGAAACCAAAATAGGCAAAACTACAATAACAATAGTAATCAAATGTGGAACTATCAACAAAGCTACAATCCTTGGGGTATACTACCACCTTTCATGCATCCTAGTCAAATGTTAAACATGTTTGGACCAAACAACTTTGGACCAAAGAGGCAATGGGGACCAAATAGCTAGATGAACATTCCTTGAGGCAATCTTGAAGTTTTCTCACCATAGACTTTTTCAAAGTCTATATGTCATCTTGAAGATTTTGAAGATTTTTGTTGAAGACCGCCGGGTACACCATTCTTTCACAACTCATTGCCATGCTTAGTTAAATATGCTTTGGTTGATTACGTTGTTTGTATTGATATAGCTTACTATCTTTCTCTCTTTGTTTGATCTTATATATATACATATATTCTCATACTTATTAGATATATATATATATATATATATATATATATATATATATATATATATATATATATATATATATATATATATATATATATATACATATGCTTGCACATAACCTAGGTACGTCATTAGTTGACTTTCTAGAACTCCAGGAAATTGTTCGTTATCGAACCCTTTCCTTCCCCCTCGTGTTACTTTTGATCTTTTACGTTCAACACGAAATTCTATTATGTCCACTTTTAGAAGACTCATGATGATGAAGGGATATAAGTCAAGTGGACTATTATCATGTAAGAACGCCTTCGCACGTGAACACTATGGATGAAACAAACTCATTTCGCCGACTATATTCTATCTCCGTTATCATCTCTCAAACCTCACCTATCAACCCATCATTCACTCACATTTATATATATATATATATATATATATATATATATATATATATATATATATATATATATACATACATATATACACATATTCACATATTCCCGAACACACCTCAAACCCCTCATCAACTTAACACTTTGATCATTTTATCCAAAATTGTCAAAGGTACATTTTAATTATCGAAACGGTAATTAAAAATTGTTAAGTATTTTATCATTGTGCCAATAAACGCTTACGTATTTTTGATATATCATAAATCTAATTATATACGTATAAATATATTTGTCCAGAAACTTATTCCGCGAAAATTCAAAAATTCAAAGGGCGGCCCCCTTAATAATTAAGGGGACCGGCTTGTTATCGAGGGCGGTCCCCTTAATGTTTAAGGGGGCCGGCCATCTGATACTTTCAAATCCATTTTCCACCTTAAATCTTTTGCCAAACACTCCATTTGTTCTTAATTCCCTTCCTCACCTCTGCTGAGTACGAACCAAAACAACCAAAACCATCAAAATTCTTCACCAAATCACCAATCCGGGGTTGTTTCGCAAGGGGCAAACGCTAACCAAACGTATAACAACATCTTTTGTAAGTTTTTCAACATACATTTCATCACATTTCATTCAATTTGGTGTCTAATCAATAATTAGGTATTTTATTAAAATTTATTTTAATTCGAATTTTAGTGAAATAGAAGCTAGGAATTGAACAACCAAATGCTCCCCATAGGATTAGAATGATGTATTGCAACTCAAACTTAGTCTAACACATCAATTTGTCAAAATCTTTAATCACCCATAAACCCTTGTTGAATTTCATTTTTCAAAAGGCACATTGTTGATATAACTCTTAAAAACTAGTTAAAACTTACTACATTATATTAGTTCAATGTTGTAAACAATCAAAACATACTTCTCAATTCGTTATAAAATAGTTCATGAAGACAACATGGGCGTTTGGTTCATGAACAAATTATAATTATATGTAGTTATTTGAAACTTAAAATTAGCTCATAAAATTTGTTAAAACTATTAGAGTCAATAGATGTCATCAAGATATATAATCAATATATATATTGATGTTTTAAGTTATTTTTATCTAGTTAAGGGAGCGTTTGGTTTATCTTGAAAAAGATATTTTGAAAACGAAAATTTGCATTTTAACCTTTTAAACATGTTTATGCTGTGTCAAACTCTTATGAAAAAGCAAGATATATAATCTAATATATATCTAGCCTTACTTCGAAATGAATTATGATATCATACTCTTTGACATCATATATTCTAAACGAGTTTAAAATCAAAATACAAGGAACATTGTGAAACTACTTCATAGAATATTTTTTTTTATGTCGAAGTAGAATTTCGTTCCACATATGTTGCATATAATTATAATTATATATATATATATATATATATATATATATATATATATATATATAAAATATGCATGATAGTTGTTTTTGTCTTAATTTTATTTTTGTTGTTATATTGTTTAGGTGAAAATGCCTAAGACCACGGTTGGTGATGTCTCCAAAACCAAACAATACATTCCAAAGGTTTCCTCTACTCCCGGCATGTCTCCTTCAGTTGCATGTTTCTATCGTCCCATTGAAAATAGAAACATTCACGAAGGAAGAATTGTCGATCCATCTTTCTATGACTCTGATCAAACCGAACGAATGTTCTCCAATATTCGTTTTGAATGTCTTTACCAAATCAACGAACCAATCATTCCTCGTTTTATCCTCGACTTCTATAGCCAAGTGACGGTGCAAACTGATCCCTATGGTCATCTCCTTATTTCCTTCATGATCCAAAATCAATTCATCACTCTTACTCTTGCTCAATTTGGACAAATTCTTAGAATCCCATACAATGGCCAAGCCGTATTCTCAAATGAATGGGATCTTTCCTCTCTTGAAAGAAATCGTCCTCAGGATGGCCCATACTATTATGAGATTCCTAGTCCTGATGACATTCGTCAACTGCTTGAACTAGAACGTCGTACGACTAGTCGAGTAATCAAGTCGAAGAATGTCGATATTCATGCAAATCAAATCCTCCTCAAAGAGCTAAGCCACGATATGAAAAAGTGGGAAGAACTCATTCGCGAGAATGCGTTTGGTACTGGTGGTCACCGTGATCATGTCACGGCAAGCATTGCCCACATGTTATATTGTGTAGTTGCTGAAGAGAACTACAATTTGGCTTATCTTTTTGTTCATCGAATCATGTCCGCCAAAAACACCCCAAATGCCAATCTTCCTTACAGTATGTTCCTTACACGACTTTATCATTATGTCATGGAACATTACCCACATCTTCAAAGAGATTACTACGTGCATATCCTTCCTACTTTGAACCAACTTACTCTTGTTCGTACTCGTCGTTCTCGAAGTGACAAAGGAAAATCTCGTATTCCTTCGTCTTCTAGGCCTCGTGGGTCTACATCTCATCGTGACAATGATGATGATGAGGAGGAAGACACCTCACGTGTTAGCACTCCATCCCCCATGACCTTTGTTGATAATCTTTCCGATCTTGACGAAACCGAGTATCAAGTTCCTCTTCCTCATGAACGTACCGATGAACTTCTCTTCACTCGTCAAACGTCCATTATCAACTGACAACAACAAATGCATGAAGAAATTCGAGGAGGATTCAAATCCGTTGGAAAGATGTTTAGGAAGATGATTGGGAAGAAGAAGAAGTAGATGATGTTGATGTATTGCTACTTATTATTATTAGTCTCTATTAGACATTTGTATGGTTTGTTATTTGTCCGATTTATTCGGAAATACTTATGTTATCTCTTGTTTATTTCTTGGATGATGCTTAGACTTTAACTTTTATCATGCTACTATCTTCATCATATTTTAATGCTATGCTATGTTTCTTTTAAAAGTGAAATATAATATGTTTGTTTGCATGCATAATTTGTTTATATATATATTTATATATCATCATTCCTAGAGTATATACTTCTAATAGAGCTTGCTGGAAATACACACTTGAAAAATCACCTATTTCTGCAAATTTTGGGTTTCTGGTCGTCTGGGAAAACACCAGATGGGCGGCCCCCTTAATTTCCTAGGCGGTCCCCTTAATTATTAAGGGGGCCGGCCTACAATTAAGGGGACCGGCCATCTGGAACTGGGTTTACTGTTTTCTTTTGCATCTTGTGAACTCTTTCTCTAGTATCAGCTACCATTTCCCATTTTAACCCAACTGATTTTAGAACCTCATTCAACCATTTCAAATATATACCTAAATCAACCATTTCCATACTATAAATTCCCTCCATAATCACCATTCTTCATCTCATCATTTCTCATCTAAATCATCATGACTCCACCAAGCACCTCAAACTCCAAGGCCTCTAAGAAACAAAAGCTTGTGATCATCCCTCAAAAACAACTCTTCATTGACTTAACAAATGAAGACAACAAAACCCCATCACCTCTACCAAAATGCTCATCTCCAAGTGCACCTAATGCACCATCCAAAACACCTTCCACTCATGGAACTTTCTCATCCTCCATACCCTCAACCTCATCAATCAATGACTACATCAATTCACACTTGTCACCACAAGTATCATCACCACATCCTACACAAGAACCTATCTCCACCCATCTTACCATCTCACTTTCACCAATAACACCACTTGATGCTCATCTCTCATCTCCACCAATTACACCACCATTCTTTGTCAATCCCGTGCCTTGGAGGTTACTTGAATCCCATGGGGATACTTGTCTTTGTTGCATCCACAACCGAATCGTAATCTTTGGTCTTAGAGATGAAATTCAATATATGTTTTCATATATTTAACATTTGCTTACTAACCCACCACCACCAACTCCACCATCCTCTCCAATTATTCCTCCACTACAATTCTCACCCATTCCTCCACCATCACCATCATGCTCTCCAAATTAAGCATATGGTATGCTTAATAAATAAAGCCTTTACCACCCTTTTGCTTGCAAGCTCTATGAAGCGCATGTACTCTTTGCATGATGAAATATCATTCTAGTTGTTAGTTTTTGTAATAGCTATCCTACTTGTAATCTTTAGTATTGCAAATTGTATTGTTGTGTCTTGACACAACTATTGCTTTAATATGAATGCTTATTTTCAAACATGCTTAATTATATTCTTATCACCTTATATATATTTGCATGTCTATACTTGTGCTTCTAATATTTTTGTTTTGCAAAGTATTCCATAGCTCGTTCTCTTGGTGCCCCCAAACGAGGGGGAGTACACATCAAGGGGGAGATATCTTCCCGTCAAATTTTCACGTTTGAAAATTGTCGGCATAACCTTTTTGATTCTACAAAAAGGGGGAGAAGTAAATATAAACTCACTAAAATACTTGTTTAAAAACTAATCTTTGAGTTAATGAGTTTAAGTTTTGTAATCATCAAAAAGGGGAAGATTGTTAATATAAATAATGTTTAAAAATGTTATTAATATTTCTCAATAAACCTATGTTTTGATAATCACAAAACTCAAATCAAATTAAGTCAAGATTAAGACGTAAACAAGTATTTAGTAACAAATATTTACCTCTACATCTAATATCACTTAAGGTATGCATAAACTAAGCATCTTATGCATTACATGATCAACGGAAACCTTGTCCTAAGACATAACATTTTATAAAATGATATTAACATTTTATATATATTTGTAAATCATTTTTGGTATTGTTATATTAAACTACAAAGATATGATTTCAAATTTCCAACCAAAAAGGGCAAATTTTATCTAGAAAAACTTTTCCAACGTTCAGGAGGGCGCCCCCTTAATTATACTAGGCGGCCCCCTTAATCATTAAGGGGACCGCCCACTAATTAAGGGGACCGGCAAGCTCCAGAACAGTATTTTCTAGCCCTTTAAATACTGGATCATTCCACATATTTTTCTCACCTTTTTGCACTAAAAACTTTCTGATCCAACCTCCATTTCTATATCAAAGATCCTTTGATCATATAATTCGTAAGTCTTTGTTTCCAAGTGATCCAAAGCTTCATCCACTCAAGTGCAAGAAGAAGAACAGTCCTCTACATCCATTTAATTGTAGTAGTGTTGTGATTAGCTATTTTCATATTGTAGTAGTGTTAGATATTTGTAAAAGTGTTGTGTGAATTTGTTGATTGTAGAAACTAGGTGTGTTGTAAAGTAGTTTAGTAGTTGTGACTTAGTTGTGCATAGAAGAAGGTGTGAAGTTGACAAGGTGTGAAGAAGGTGTGAAGTCTTGAAGAAGTTGTGAAGGTGTGAAGAAGGTGTGAAGCCTTGAAGAAGTTGTGAGATTGGTTCTAGCTACGATTAGAACTCGACATTTAGCTTAGTGTCGTTAACTCGTGTAAGCCAAGGTGTGTAAGGTTTCTCCACCATAAGGAGTTTATTGACATAGTGAAGAAAACTCTCGAGTGTGGTACTCGGGGAGTGGAGTAGGGCAAGGAAGGTGTCCTTGTAGCTGAACCACTATAAATTTGCGTGTTGTGGTTTGATCTTTCTAACTCTATCTTTTCTTCATTCTATTTCAATACTTTCATTATTAGATTAGAATTTCTTATATTGGTTGTTACTTGAATTCACTTGAGATTGAATCGAAAGTTTTTATAAGCTACAAAATATTTTGGTAATAAATTTAAAAAGGACGTAAAACTATTCAACCCCCCTTCTAGTTTTCCACATGATTCACCCTTGAATATTGGTTCCAAACAGGCTTTTGATAGTTTCCACAATTATTTATTAAATGCTCAAAACTACCACACTTGTAGCAAGCCTTTTTTCTTAATTGAAACTCATTACCTAACTTGTTTGAAACTAGGTTATTAAAGTTTCTCTGATTTCCCCTAGGCTTATTATTGAATTTTCTCATCTGATCTCTAGGTATCTCATTATATTCTACCATTTTCCTAGAGATATTCTTACCCAACAAAGGTCTCACAAACTTAACCTGCTCAATTTTAGGTTCAACTTTTGTAGGAATTTCTTCCTTTTTAACACTTTGTGTTGTTTCAACCTGTTCCTTATCACTATCTGACTCCCAGTCTTCAATAATAGAAGCATCAGAAAACTTCCTATCATTAACCTTAGGTGTTTCATTAACATTTTTACTAGACTCACCTACAAGTTTTTCTATGTCTAACTCACTTATAATAGACAACTCTTTTCCTGGTGGAGCATAGGCACTCTTAACTGGGGGATCAACTTCATTATATCCTATTCCACTTCCTTTTCTCAATTGATATATTAACTAAATAAGAGACATATTGTTGTTTGTTAACTCTTACCATGTGATTTTCTTTTTCTGTAAGAGCTATGTCTCTTGCCTGTTTTGCTTCTTCCAACTTTTTCTTTAGAACTTCAATCTCGCTATTTTTCTTAAAGATCTTAACATCTTGTTGGTTAATCCTATCCACATATTCTAACTCACACTGTTTAAGATACTCTAGTCTCCTTTCTACATTTTGAATACCTACCTTATAACCTAAGTTATCAAGTTTTAGGTGTTCAACTTCTTGTCTAAGACTCTCATTCCTAGATTTAAGTTCTTCAATAGTGTCAGCACATGATTTAAAGGAACAAATAGACATATCAGAATCATTAGATACCTCAGAGTCAGATCCAGAAGATGATGAAGCATAAGCCATAAGTGCAAAGTTATGCACTTTGGGCTTTACTTCAGCCACAAGAGCATAGTTGGGTTCTTCCTCAGCCATGTCACTCCAGTCATAGTCACCCAACCCATCACAAGACACCAAAGCAGTTGTGGTATTCTTTGGTTCTTCAGCAGCTTTTCTAGGATTCTCAGCATTCTTCTTTGGAGCCCTGCATTCTCTGGCAAAGTGGCCTTTCCTATTGCAGTTGTAGCATTCCATCTTTGACTTATCAAAACCCATATTCTCTTTAGCCTTGTATTTGACCTCTCTTCTTATCCTCTTCAAGAATCTTCTGGCTCTCAAGGTTAACATTGCCATCTGTCACTTCAGATCAATTTCTTCTAAATCATCAGGATCAATATGATCCATATCTTGGTTGAGAACCTGTGTGTTTGTTGTAAGATCAGCCAAGAATGCACATATAGCAGCATCACTTATGGTATTGTTGTTAGTAGAACTAGCAGCAGAACCACCAGTGCTAGCAGCAGATACTCCATAAGCAGTAGGATGTGATTCTTGAGACCTTTGCTCTTTGAGGACACAAATGCTAGGTTTTGAGTAGCAGAAGATGAAGTAGTTGTGGCATTCATCTCTGATTCATACACCTTTAAGTTGTTATAGAGACTTTCCAGCTTCATAGTTTCAAAATCAGGCTTATTTCTCCAAACAACTGTATGCATGCTCCATTCAGGGGCCAAGCTTATGAGGAATTTGAGATTTACATCTTCTTGAGGAAGAACATATCCCACCAGCTTCAAGTGACTAACAAGTTGTTGAAGCCTGTTATAGGTACCATCTAGCTTTTCTCCACTTGAAGTAGTGAAGTTTTCAAACTGGTGCTTCAACATATTCTTTCTTGATTTCTTGGTGGCATCATTACCTCCAAATCTGATCTCAACTGTGTCCATTAGGTCCTTTGAATTTTCTCAACTATCAAAGTCTAATTGGAAATCATTCGGTATTCCCATCACGAGAATACTATGGGCCTAGATCTCCATCTTTCTGACAGCATTTTCTTCAACAGTTTTATTAGGAATAGCTTTCGCATCAGGACCTTTTTGAGGTAGAGAGTCACCATTCAGAATGACATTCCACATGTTGAAGTCTATCATCCGAATGTACTTTCGAATCCTTATCTTCCACAGCTCATACTCGCCCTGCTTGAGCATGGGAACCTTTGAAGCAGTCACCATATATGTGTCGTCACCCATAACTTCAGTAGTTGATTAGGAACAGTTTCTTGTAAGCAACAAGTTCTTCTTGATTACAACTTCTAGATCACAAGCTCTGATACCACTTGTTGATCCCAGTTGAGCAAACGATCTTATAGAAGTTGACTTAGGTTTTAATTTAAACAATAACGCGGAATATTATAGTTTAACTTAAGAAGAATAGAATAAACTTTCAACACTTCAATATATTATCAATATACGAGCATTCAACAATGCTAGGGTTTACAACCTTGAAGTGAAAGGAATTAACAATGATACATACCTATTCTAACCTCAGGTACCTCCTTTTATAGATCAAGGAGTCCTAGTCGGTTTACAATAACTTTCTACACAAGATAAGATCTTTTCCATATATATCTAACCGACTCTAATACATATCTAATAAGCTGTAGATTACAATACACTAGCAGCAGATTCTTTAATACTTCGAGCAGCAGAATAGTCTAGCAGCAGTTTGATAACACTAGCAGCAAGTTTCACTAGTCATCAGCAGCATAACACTTAGACAAATTCCTTAGCAGCAGAATCTCAAAACCCAACAAATATGAAGAACAAGAAAGTAAAGAAACCAAATTTCGTCATTAGCTTGCGCAATGTTTCGGGAATTATAACACGCTTAATTGTGAAAGTATGATGTACTTAAAAGATTACTGGTGGAATCAACGTCAAGGAAGCATCATTTGATGACACATGGAAGTACCACAAACTTCAACACTCTGAGCATGACGAATGTGAAGAAGATGCTGATGGCGTTAATGATACAAAATAGAAGCTGAACGTGAGTCTAACTTGAAGTCTCTGGAATAAAGAAAAGTGCTTACCGGGAGACAACCCGGATTTATCTTTATTGTTTTTAATATAGAGTCTGTCAGACCTGTAGCAGATGCGGCGCATCTCCATCAATAGATGTGGCATATCTACTGCACAGGTCATATCTATTTTTACTTTTTTTTGTGGCATTTTATTTCTGAACTATAAACCTTCTGTCAGTTTATTTAATGCGGCGCATCCCTGGTTAAGGATGCGGGCACAACTAATCTTTCTAACCCGTACCAATTCCAGGCTCGATATGGCGCATCTTCTTCCATAAGATGCGGCGCATTGACTGACTTGATGATTTACAGTTTTATTTTTATTTTCTAACCACAAATGAATTTTGTACAAGTATCGATCTTCTTAAACTCAACTGTATATTTGGTGGTATTTTTATTTGTCTACTGATTCGGATGCTAAAGCAGTCAACTAAAGTCAACTATAGATATGGTCAATTTAGTCAAATACCCTAGACCAATGCTTCCGGATAGTACAGAGTATCACCAGGTCGTTATGTCCCGACGAGGTGTGGATGGTATTAAAACGGATTTGTGATCGGGTGATTCTGAACAGGAAAGGGGTAATAGGGGTTTGAATGATTACGCTAAAAAATACACGTGAAAACAAGTTAAATAAACTAACTTAACTAAAACGTAAGACCAAGTTACCCTAGAACGTATTTAAAATTAAAAACGCGCGTTTACGTTAAAAATAACGTCAACGCGCAAAATAAAAAGTGAATTTAAACCTACGTTAACCCTACGGACATGAAAATTATATTTTTACGAACCTAATGATAAAAGAAAATTTTTAAAAAATGAAAATTAATTTTTCAATAAAAATTCTATTTATTATGATTTAATTACTAATTAACACTAATTAAATTCTAATAATTATTAAAACTATTCTAAAAATCTGAAACTTTTTTAATAAATACTACAAGTTAAACTTAATCTTTGAAAAATATAAAAGAGCTGAGAACAGTAGCTAATAAGCAGATAATATAAGCACTCTAAAGCTGTTAAGCTTATTTAAGGCTAAACAAGCAACAAGAGTCAAGTAATAAATTGTGCATACTACAACTGAAAAAGACACAAGGGCAACTGGTTTACAGGTACAATTCCATCATCCTCAAAGGGGAGAGGTCTCAGGTTCGACCCCTGCCTCTCCCTTTTTGCAATTTATTTTTTTGTTTTCAATTTTCTTATTACAAAACCATAAAACAAGTGAAAGTATGAAACTTTAATTAAGATTATTTTTTTAGAACTAGAAAATAAGCTCCGAATGAGCTAAATAGCTTAAGAGAAGGCTTTTGAGCCGAAAATTGAATTTTACAACTAAATAAGCTACAACAAGCTACATACTAAAACCCAAAGATGAAATAAGCTAACACAGGTTATGTAAATCTAAAATGAGCCAAAGAAAAGAGAAAAGAACAATGAAATAAGCTGAAAAGGGGAAATAAGCAAATCCTAAGCTACTGAAACAAACAGTGGTCTGCAGGCTTATTGAGGGCTTGAATTAGCTTATCAAATAAGCTAATAAGCCAAAAACAAACATGGATCTTTCAAGATTAGCACCAGGGCTTTCCAAAAAGCTTAAATACCCACTGTGGGTCCCACCCATAAGCTTTAGAGAAGCCCTTGAACATGGGTTGTTTGGGTCAGAACCTTGGTGCAGGGGAGGTCACTCCCCCTGCAGGTTACTTTGGGCAAATGTGGGGCCCACAGAAAAAATTGCAAAAATGTAAAGAGTGTGGGATTTCAAAGTTCAGCTGGGGGGCAACCAATTCTGTAAGTTTCACAGCTTGAGTCTCTCTACAAAAATCACTAAAATTCTTGGTATTTTTGGATTTCTACTAGAACTATGCATTTTGACTATTTGAAATTTTCTTAAGACTTTGACTTTTATGAGTTTATGATTGATTCTAAGTACTAAAAGTGATGCAATAAGTTAAAATGAGATTATACTAAGCTATCTTAACAACTCTTAAACCTATATGATGATTATGGAATTCCAAAATCCAACAGTGAGCATGTTACTGAGCTTATAACTAAGATTTGACTTTTTACCCAAGGAGGACTGGTTTTTATGTTTGACCTATTCTAATCTAACCTAATGTATTCTATTCATGCCAAGTAAACAACAAAACTACCACATGGTCACAGGATACACCCCTGTACCAAACACCCCTTATCAGTTAACTACTTTTCCATTTGGTGTGTAAATGATCATTCAGAGCCAATCTACTGATGCAAATGTACTAAGTATGCTATATGACCACTATATAAGCGAAGTGATGCAGAGATGAGCAAGAATATAAGCTAAAATAGATAATGCAACTATATGACCAAAATGTGATAAATAAGCAAATATGAGAACTACTTAATCCAGTACATCAAACAAGCAACAATTTAACTCACATAAGCTAAAAAAAAAATTAAGAACAGACTATGGCACATAATAAACTAGACTACACAACAAATAAAGTAAACCACAGTTTACACTAAAATTGGCGACAAAGTTTGACTTACAAAAGTGCTTTGCTCAAATATGGTTCAATCACAACTCAGATCTAACCTAAAGCTTCCCCACGCTCTAAACCACTGCATCCAACTTCTCTTCTTCTTCTTGGGACTATTTTTTTTTATTTTCACTAATTTTTCTTATTTTTTTTATTTTAGAGTTTTTTGAGTTACAATGAACCACAATGAGATTTTTTACTTAAAATCGGCTAAATAGACTTATTACAAGTTAATGAAACATAAAGTAAATCATTTAAACCTTTTATAAGCTATGAAAATTTCAGCTAAAACTCCAAAGTGAGAGATTTAAAGAACAAATGAGATATTCTACTACTGAAAATGAAAGTACAAGGTTACTGAAAGCTTAGTATTACAATTTTTAACTAAAATTCAATACTGGAAAACATATTAAAGATTACATGCTTTGAAAATTATGCTAAAAACTAACTGCCTTCTTCCATCTCTCTTTCTTCACTTAAATAGCTCCTTGGAACCCTTTGGACATATCCCACCATCAATAATAGCCATTGGATGGCTCAATTAAATCCTGACCCTTCAAATAGTTTTGGCGGGAAAATGCTTTTTGTGGAATTCCAGGGTGTCAAGGGTTAGGTAGGGATTGTGAGGGTCTTGGGGGAAGGTGTGAGTGGGATGGTGCTTTTGAGGAGGGGGGGGGGAAGAGTGTAGTAGAGGTGATGGTGGAGTGGTGGTGTTTAACTGGGTAAAAGGGTGAGGGGGAAGAAGAGTGGATGCTCGTTTGACCAGGTCAAAGGACCAGGGTGTTTTTATTTTATTAATCAGGTTTGGGTTTGTGCTTGGATTTGGTATTAGGCTTGGGAAGGGTAAGTGGTGGATTTAATATTGGATTAGGATAGGGTGGATTGGATTGGTAATAAAGGGAGGGTTTGTTTGGTTTATTAATAGATCAAGCCCAAGGACCAAAACTGCCATTTTCTAAATTCTGAGGGACCACACTTGCCAACAATTCAAACTTCAACCAAGGACTGATTTTGCCAAGTGATGACTTCCCAAGGTGACTTTCATCATTTTTCTTTAAATTAGAATTCCCGGGAGTCATTTTGGCCAATTTGGAAACTTGAAGGACCAAAGTTGTAAACTTTTGAAAACTTTTTACCCAAAGATCATATTTGATAACTTTTGACTTTCAAAAGACTCGGGTTGACTTTTCTTTCAAAATTATTTTACCAAGGACCAATTTTGTCAATTTGTGAAAGTTCAGGGACTGATTTTAACAACTCTTCATATTTTGCTCGTTTTTCGTCTGTTATCAATCCTTTGTACCTGAAACACACAAAAACATACTCCAAGGATATTTGCGATGTTATTTGACCATTTTGAAGTGTTTGATCATTTTGACTCGAAAATTAGACGAAAAGATATGTGCAAAAAGGCACATATCAAATCCCCCACACTAAGCAATTGCTATTCCCTAGCATTTTTTTTTTTTTTTTGAAAATTTAATGGATTTGAAGTCTCTTTACCAAAAGCCATTACTTCTGGAGTAGCCAAATGTTTCGGTTCAAGTAAGAACTATGGTACACTGATAACCATATAATTTTGAGCAAATCATAAGCTGTAAACGGATTTGGTTTGTCTTTACCAGAAGCCGTTTGCTTCTGGACTAGCCAACTCTTGATGGACACAGTCAACATCTTGGTGAGTTGATTACCAATTATGGTTTTTCCACTGCCTTTACCACAAGCCGTAATTGATGAGGTGAAAAATGAACCACTTTTAGGGGGTCATTTAAGCCCAGAATTGAATTTATTTGATCAAATATTGCCCTAAATCGTTCCTTTTGTGATTTTAGGTACTTTGGGAGTGAAATCTGGAAAAGGAAGCAATTCGGACGTTTTTGGAGCATAAAAGTGAAGAAAACGCCAAAGTCTTAATTTTCCTTGCTGGGAACAGTAGGTGACGGCGTCAAGAGCAACATCCTAACGGCGTCAAGAGTAAATTCCATGACGACCCAGTACAGATTTGACGGCGTCACAAGAAAGGGCGTCAAGAGTAAAATTCATGACGGCCTGGAAATGCATAACACATGACGGCGTCAGAAGTAGATCAAGGCAGTCCGAGAAGAGTTTTGGCGGCGAGGTGACGGCGTCACAAGCTTTGTCTTGACGCCGTCAGACCCTATTTCCTATATATAATTTTCTAATTTTCACATTAAAAAAAGAGAAGTTTTGGAGAAACCCTAAGTACGAACTTGGTGCAAATTTTACAGGTTTTTCAAGGGTTCTAAGCCCTTGATACCTTTCATGTGTAATTGAGATAAGTATTCTTTTAATTCAATCAATATGTCTATGTGTTGGTTGTCTATATCTTGTTCTTGTCTTAATTCCATCATGCTAGGCTAGATCTATCTTGTGTTTGCTTGGATCTAATGAAACCTAGATGTTAATTATGTGTTGATTACTTGTTTATAATTGTTTTGGATGAATGAATTTGATGTTAGGCTTAAGAAAACTGGCAGATCTCCAAATGGTAACATGCTTGAACGTCTTAGGAAACATGAACCGATGGCACTAGGTCTTTATTGGTTGTATTTAATGCATGAGCCACTGTTTATAATCCCTATGGTTGTGCTGGGCATGGCATAGGAGGAGATAAGAGCTCATAGAATTGGGGAGTTAAGTGCGCTACCCCATGAATGGTATTAAGGAATACAATCCGTCATCCATGCAACTATAACAAGTAATTAACACGTAAAAGATGTCTAGGGAGTAGTGAAATCTAAGTAAACACATTTTCTCCACTTATTGCTCACAACCTTAGTATAATTTAGTTTATTTTCATTTCTAGTATTTTATTTTGATTGCATCTTTAGTATTGGGTTAGTTGACTAGCAACTAATTCCGCCCAAATCCTTCAAACCCGAGATTTTTACTTGCTTTCTAAAAAATATATAAAAATACAAAAGGAATCATCTCTCACCTTTAGAACTAGTATTTAGGTTTTCTAATCCTAGCGACACTATTCCTAGCTGAACGATCAATCCCCCGGTACTTGTCACTATACTATACTACAACGATCAGGTACACTGCCTGGTGGGGGTTGTAAGCTTCTCAAGATCCCTTGAGAGGTAAAGCCTGGTGCGATTCCCACGTATGAATAATCTTGCGGGCTAGCCAACTCTTGCACTTTTTAGGATATGGCGAGTTGAGATACCATACAATTTTGGGCAAACTGTCAGCCATCAACGGATTTGAGATATCTTTAACAAGAGCCGTTTGCTCCTGGATTAGCCAATCCTTTTGTCGGTTAGACATGGCGGACTGATAATCACAAAAATTTTTGAAGCTCAAGTGAAAAATTTTTAAAATTTTTGCTAAAAACGGGGGTACTAGATGGTAAAATGTGATAAAATTCGCTAGAATTTCCCCCCCCCCCCCACACTTAGAATTGAATATTGTCCTCAATATTCAAAGTCCCGGCTATTATGCCGACTCTTTGAACGTAAAAGGGCAATATTACAAGCTAAATGTGGAAACACCGTTTTTTCACTTTATTGGTAACCACAGCAGGGGTAATTCCCCCACACTTAGGGTGAAAACCCCATATGCATGCTACTGTTTTTGTTTACCGAGTCGCTAGCTTGACTCGACCCCGAATTCATTTGTTCTTGCGGAAGCAAGATGTGGAAGAAACAATCTCCATCGGACTTTCATTCAAGATGTTTGGACAGACATTTGAAGCACGTGAAAGTTCCACACCGATGAGATAAGTATCCGGCTCAAAATAGTATAAACTAGAAGCGGTGATGCCGGGGTCAAAGGTAATGTCTTCATTCCCGAAAGAGTGAAGAACAGATTAAGTCACCCGATAGGTGAAAAAGAGAAAGAAAGTCATGATAAACATCTTGACTAACTCATTATCATCAGGAGGAGGATTCATGGATTCATCATCATGAATCTCATCATTTAAGCTCATGTGATCAAGACATATCTCGGGTGTGTCTAGATCAAAGTAGAAGTTATCATACTCCGGTGGAGATATGATATGAGTGAGTTCACCGGAGAACTCCTCAAAGGTGAATGAGTCATACTCGGGGAGAGAAATTTGAGAATGAGAAGTGGTGCTGCCACTAATCTTCTCTCCCATATGATCAAAAGTAAAGGCTTCAAACTCTGGAATAGGATCGTCGGAGAAAATGTCACTATCCTTAATGGGGATAGGAGATGAAATGGGTTTCTCTTTGAAAGCCTCAATTTTAGAGATGAGGTGACTAACATTTAATAATGTAGCACGAAGGGCTTCATCTTTGATTTCAATGTCAGTCTCATCATCATTCTCATCTTCTAAGCTGACTAGCTCAGAAGGTAATTCTTCCACATAACTGATGTCTCCACAAGATAACGAATCGTCATCATTAGAATCGGAGAACATCTCAACATCATCATTCGGGAAGACAAGAGGAGAAGGGATATCACACACATGATCAAGAATTCCCTGTGACTCTCTTGGGATTGGGACAAGGTTCTCAACACTAGACTTTACGAATTCGTCCGATTCCTTTTCAGGAACAGTTCTAAGATGCTCGTCCCCCATGTTCAGAGAGTGAGTAGGAACCTCGGGTGTGATAACAGTAGACTCAGGGAGTTTAGAAGTACTAGCAGTTATGGAATCTTCAAGTTCCATTTGATCAACGGCTAGTGACTCTATCACATTATTTTCTCCCTGATTATCCATGGAAGGAATCACAACTGATGAATTTGATGAGCCTTGACGAATATCAAGGGTATCTTCATCATCACTATCGTCATCATCATCGTAGATGATAGTTTTATGCATTCGGAATCTTACTCTAGCTGCTTCTTCTGCTTTTTCAACTAGTATTTCTTTGTAAGACTTCGGACGAGGTTCTTCCGGAGCAGGTTTGTTAACCAAATCCTTAAGATCATTTAAAGTATTTAAAACATTTTGCAAAAGTTCTTGAGGAAATGGTTGAGGTTGTGTTTCAAAAGTTTGGTATTGTGGAGGTTGGTCGTGATAATTGTTGTCACAAGGAAAAAGATTCCTAGTTTGACAATCGGTGCTAAAATGCGGACCTCCACAATACTCACAACCGTATTGTTGTGAAGTTGATGCATTTTGAAACGATTCGGCATTGCAATTTTGATAACACGGATTATGCTCATATGAAATGAAATTGTTTTGTGGCTCATTGCAAAAGCTCGGATTAGAATCGTAAGCGAATGAATTACTCGAACCACAAAACAAACAACTTCCGTTTTGAATATCATTACCACATCGTTCACACGTGCACCAATGACATGGTAGACCGAAAAGTGGCTCACCACAACCGACGCAAGGAATAAACGATTGCCTTAGAGAAGGAATCAGACCATTCAAAGAATCAACAAAATAATTCGAATGATTATCAAGTCTCGAAGAACATTTTGAAAAATCCGGAGGTGGGACAAGTGGTATGCTCTGAGAGCTAGGAATTTCCACCACTTCCGTTATGGTCTCTGGTTTTTGTTCTTGATGAACGTGAAGATTAGGTAAGTCGTTCTTTTCAGTCACTGCTCTAAGCTCCGTACGTTTGCTTGACAAACTTTTAACCGTAAATCGTGAAAGGTTAGGATCAATTCTTGATTGTTTGTCATTAATAGCACGTATCTCGGGCTGTGAAGGGTAGTTGGCAGAATTTGGTGAATCATTGAGAGAATTTGGAGTTATGAACAAATTGCACGTAGTACAAAATCTGTTACTACAATTATTTCCACATTTCTCACAAATACACCGGAAACAACGATAGCCGTTATCAATCGGACTTTTACAGTGAAAACACGTGTACCCGAGAGACGCCATAAGAATTATACATGAGAGGGGTATAAGAAGGTAGAATCAAACGGATAGAGGGTAAGGAAAAGTATTTTTGGGTTTTTTGTGTTTGTTGAAAACTTATTTAAAATGTTTTTGGTAATCGTTTTGAAAAACCAAATCGTTTCCTCGTAGATCACACAAAGTAATCCTTGAGTAATCTGATATGGTAAAATTCACGATTCGTTTTTTTTTTTTTTTTTTTTTTTTTTTTTTTTTTTTTTAATATGAAAATATGAAAAAGGATGGTAAATATACACTGAGTGTATATCCAGATTCACTAAACTTCAAACCGCTTAGAATACGCGCACAACCTCCCCGACAGCGGCACCATTTGATTCGGATGCTAAAGCAGTCAACTAAAGTCAACCATAGATATGGTCAATTTAGTCAAATACCCTAGACCAATGCTTCTGGATAGTACAGAGTATCACCGGGTCGTTATGTCTCGACGAGGTGTGGATGGTATTAAAACGGATTTGTGATCGGGTGATTCTGAACAAGAAAAGGGTAATAGGGGTTTGAATGATTACGCTAAGAAAATACACGTGAAAACAAGTTAAATAAACTAACTTAACTAAAACGTAAGACCAAGTTACCCTAGAGCGTATTTAAAATTAAAAACGCGCGTTTACGTTAAAAATAACGTCAACGCGCAAAATAAAAAGTGAATTAAAACCTACGTTAACCCTACGGACATGAAAATTATATTTTTACGAACCTAATGATAAAAGAAAATTAAAAAAAAAGAAAATTATTTTTTCAATAAAAATTCTATTTATTATGATTTAATTACTAATTAACACTAATTAAATTCTAATAATTATTAAAACTATTCTAAAAATCTGAAACTTTTTTAATAAATACTACAAGTTAAACTTAATCTGTGAAAAATATAAAAGAGCTGGGAACAGTAGCTGATAAGCAGATAATAAGCACTCTAAAGCTGTTAAGCTTATTTAAGACTAAACAAGCAACAAGAGTCAAGTAATAAATTGTGCATACTACAACTGAAAAAGACCCAAGGGCAACTGGTTTACAGGTACAATTCCATCATCCTCAAAGGGGAGAGGTCTCAGGTTCGACCCCTGCCTCTCCCTTTTTGCAATTTATTTTTTTGTTTTCAATTTTCTTATTACAAAACCATAAAACAAGTGAAAGTATGAAACTTTAAGTAAGATTATTTTTTTAGAACTAGAAAATAAGCTCCGAATGAGCTAAATAGCTTAAGAGAAGGCTTTTAAGCCGAAAATTGAATTTTACAACTAAATAAGCTACAACAAGCTACATACTAAAACCCAAAGATGAAATAAGCTAACACAGGTTATGTAAATCTAAAATGAGCCAAAGAAAAGAGAAAAGAACAATGAAATAAGCTGAAAAGGGGAAATAAGCAAATCCTAAGCTACTGAAACAAACAGTGGTCTGCAGGCTTATTGAGGGCTTGAATTAGCTTATCAAATAAGCTAATAAGCCAAAAACAAACATGGATCTTTCAAGATTAGCACCAGGGCTTTCCAAAAAGCTCAAATACCCACTGTGGGTCCCACCCATAAGCTTTAGAGAAGCCCTTGAACATGGGCTGTTTGGGTCAGAACCTTGGTGCAGGGGAGGTCACTCCCCCTGCAGGTTACTTTGGGCAAATGTGGGGCCCACAGAAAAAATTGCAAAAATGTAAAGAGTGTGGGATTTCAAAGTTCAGCTGGGGGGCAACCAATTCTGTAAGTTTCACAGCTTGAGTCTCTCTACAAAAATCACTAAAATTCTTGGTATTTTTGGATTTCTACTAGAACTATGCATTTTGACTTTTTGAAATTTTCTTAAGACTTTGACTTTTATGAGTTTATGATTGATTCTAAGTACTGAAAGTGATGCAATAAGTTAAAATGAGATTATACTAAGCTATCTTAACAACTCTTACACCTATATGATGATTATGGAATTCCAAAATCCAACAGTGAGCATGTTACTGAGCTTATAACTAAGATTTGACTTTTTACCCAAGGAGGACTTGTTTTTATGTTTGACCTATTCTAATCTAACCTAATGTATTCTATTCATGCCAAGTAAACAACAAAACTACCACATGGTCACAGGATACACCCCTATGCCAAACACCCCTTATCAGTTAACTGCTTTTCCATTTGGTATGTAAATGATCATTCAGAGCCAATCTACTGATGCAAATGTACTAAGTATGCTATATGACCACTATATAAGCTAAGTGATGCAGAGATGAGCAAGATTATAAGCTAAAATAGATAATGCAACTATATGACCAAAATGTGATAAATAAGCAAATATGAGAACTACTTAATCCAGTACAGCAAACAAGCAACAATTTAACTCACATAAGCTAAAAAAAAAAAAAAAAAAAAAAAAAAAAAAATTAAGAACAGACTATGGCACATAATAAACTAGAGTACACAACAAATAAAGTAAACCACAGTTTACACTAAAATTGGCGACAAAGTTTGACTTACAAAAGTGCTTTGCTCAAATATGGTTCGATCACAACTCAGATCTAACCTAAAGCTTCCCCAAGCTCTAAACCACTGCATCCAACTTCTCTTCTTCTTCTTGGGATTATTTTTTTGATTTTCACTGATTTTTCCTATTTTTTTTATTTTAGAGTTTTTTGAGTTACAATGAACCACAATGAGATTTTTTAGTTAAAATTGGCTAAATAGACTTATTACAAGTTAATGAAACAGAAAGTAAATCATTTAAACCTTTTATAAGCTAATATGAAAATTTCAGCTAAAACTCCAAAGTGAGAGATTTAAAGAACAAATGAGATATTCTACTACTGAAAATGAAAGTACAAGGTTACTGAAAGCTTAGTATTACAATTTTTAACTAAAATTCAATACTGGAAAACATATTAAAGATTACATGCTTTGAAAATTATGCTAAAAACTAACTGCCTTCTTCCATCTCTCTTTCTTCACATAAATAGCTCCTTGGACCCCTTTGGACATATCCCACCATCAATAACAGCCATTGGATGGCTCAATTAAATCCTGACCCTTCAAATAGTTTTGGCAGGAAAATGCTTTTTGTGGAATTCCAGGGTGTCAAGGGTTAGGTAGGGATTGTGAGGGTCTTGGGGGAAGGTGTGAGTGGGATGGTGCTTTTGAGGAAGGGGGGGGGGGGAGGGAAGAGTGTAGCAGAGGTGATGGTGGAGTGGTGGTGTTTAACTGGGTAAAAGGGTGAGGGGGAAGAAGAGTGGATGCTCGTTTGACCAGGTCAAAGTACCAGTGTAACAATTCGCATTTTCAGGTTAACTTCTATTCCCGAAAATTTACTATTCATTTTTACTATTCAGTTTTACTATTCATTTTTCCGAAATTTGATTTTTATTTCATATTCTCGTATGATAAATCATTTCCATGGCAAAATAAAAGTTTGACACTCATCAGATCATTTTCGCGAAAGTTATTAAGGAACTACACGTGTTAAGGTAAAACGTCATTCAAAAATCCTATTCACAACGAAACTCGACCGCGTTAATTTTCCCCGAATCAGAAAAATGTTTGATACACTCATGATTTATTTGAGAATTAATCATGACGGAGAAAAATGTGACCAAATAAACCTCGACCGTGAGAAACAGGAATTTTCATTTTTAAGCACTTTTACTTAGCCGTAACCTTAGCCTATACCTGCACCGCGTTTCTAAGACGATTTGAGTTTTCACATTTTTGGAAAAAGTCAACATATTTTTCCCTCCTCCTTTGACCAAAAATCATTCCTTGATTTTTAGGCTTACGGTTTTATGTCTAAAAGACATTAAATACCAACCGACACTAGACTGAGCCCAGTCTAGACATTATAAGTCATTTTAAATCATTTTTATCATATTAGAAAAGTAACATTTTACTTTTCTCAATTTTACACAATATTCGTACATTTTACGTATTACGTGTTTTAGACCCGTATTTCCAGTTTTAGCAGGGTTTTAGCACCCCAATGGAACCTACCACTTATTTTATATTTTATTATGGAGTATATTGACATGTTTGATCATTCTTTCAAATTCCACATTTTTACGATACCCGGTTTTACGTTTTGTGACGTAACAACTTTCGGTTAACATTTCACGGAGTCAAAACTAACTCAATATCTAGGATAATATCAACCAAAGGCCAACTCATCCTTCCTAGCCATCTTGAACCGCCAATAGGGGGGGGGGGGAGTCACCCCTTGGTGTGGCTTGATCTCATGCAAAGTACTCCAAGATGTTTACATGTGTATAAACTTGTTGAGTAAGCTTTGACTAGTCATGAAACTAACCTCCTCAAAGGCATATAAATACCCCCTCCCCCTCCTTGTTGCCGTCCCATATAGCTCACACAAACACCATCTCTTTAGCAAAATTACTTCCAAGTTTCATGCAAGATTCAAGTGCTACAACAACATAGAAACCCTAGTTTAGTTTTGATTTATCAAAACTACTTCCAAACCATAGAAACTTTGGTGATTTCTCTTGAGTTGGAATACACTCATGTCACCTCAACTTTCATCATCTCTCTTTCAAGAATACAAGTGTATAAAGATTGCTTGAAGTGAAGTAGAGTGAAGCATAAATCAATCAAAGTCCTTACCTTACATGTTACTTACCTTTCTTTGTTGAAAGCCAAAAGTTGTAAGCAAACCCTAACATACTTCTTGTTAAATATCATATTCATGCTATTTACATATCATTCATACTATATTTTGTCTTGTGATTATGTTCATGATGTATAAAAATGGGTAAAACAAGTATTGGTATATATATGTTAACTATGTTATTTAAACAAGTAAACTAGTGACTTCCATGGTAAAATCTGACCAAAATGGTATAATTATGATATTGGAAAATTACATATTATAGTAGAGGACTTAACAAGGAAACCATAGCAATTTGAACCACTTAAAATGAGTACATGAGTAAAAAGTTATGACCATTTGAAGTTACCAAAACTTTGCGGCAAAACTGCCTAAAAACCTTCTGTAACAGAATTAAACACGCAAAAAGAGGCCCTTCTGGTCCGTTTCACGAAAAAGTTAAAGCACGAAAGTTGTCCGGAATCATGTTTTCTTCAAAAACTCAGGAGCACGTATCTAGAAAACCAATAACGAATGAGATTTTCTTCAGTTTCTTAACAGCTATTTTATATACCAAAGTTACTATATAATAGTTATGGTTTAATAAGACCAAGAGGTCTAATGGCCTAAATTCAAGACCACAACCATGGCTAAAGCCAAGGTTGAGTCTCAAGACCATGGAACAATGACCAAAGGTCACGGCAAGGCCATGACTAAATGACCATATAAACTTACCTAGGCGAAAACATGAGTTAAAGAGTTAGCGATAACTTAAACATGCATTTTGGATCTACTTCATCTAAAGAACCATGAGATCTTACAAGTAATTGTCATACAAGATTTAAGAAACCCATTCTAATAACAATCTTCATCCAAAAGTAAACTTCCCTAAGTTTATTCAAATATTGGACATGTAACTTTTCGGATCAAAACTTATATATATATATATATATATATATATATATATATATATATATATATATATATATATATATATATATATATATATATATATATATATATATATATATATATTATCAAAAACTACAATAGTAGGGAGCCTCATGTGAGGAGTTCATTAAGTAAACCGTCGAGATGAGTTGTGGATTTACGAATTAAAGTGTCCTGGCTCCTCGAACGTTTACTACATGACTTCTGAATTCTGTCGGCCCGAATGGTAGTAAGCGATATATAAACTATAGATGTTTCATAAACCATTTCTTTTTAAAGACTTACACTATACTAAGTACTACATCATGGACTAAATGCAAGATATATATAGGCAATTCTTCATATTCTTTACTCCAATCCTAAGTCGCAACATTCTATTATAGGTTGCTCGTAGAAACCTTCGCGATTCGACCATCACATTCACTACTTGCTATATAACTTAAGGTGAGTTCATAGCCCCACTTTCCATTACTTAATTGTTTTACAAACCCTTGGGGGGAATACATGCTATTTTAAACCGAACACAATGCTTTGAAATTATATGCTATCCGATTATTTTATTATCACTAAGTACCATCCTTGCCAAATCCAATATCCCTTATCATGAACCATTTAATTACTAGTAATAGTGAGCGCGAATATTAGGCCTATTGGGATTGACGAATCCCATTTGTTTTGACTAAGTTCAAACAAATGCATTAATATTTGAGACATAGGTATGACGACAAAGTACCTACCGGGATAACTCCACCGATTGATCTTGGTACCCGTTAACGTTTTGGTGTCATGAGCTTAGTGTAATAATACGTTTTATGGGCGTATAACAACGTAGCCCATCGTTTTCGAGTCTAATTAACTCACACTACCAACATATTGTGTTCAACCATTAAACAAACTCTATGAATATCACTCAACCTTTGTGTTGACCTTTTAAGCATGTATTTCAGGTCCATGATGATCAAGGATGGCACGGAAAGGCACGGATATTCAAGAGGGCTATAAATTTTATTATCATTCGAAAACTCATTTAATGTAATTTGTAAACATGGAACCATCTGGGACCTCATTTTGTAATCTATGCTATTTATATAATTTGAATGATAAATCTTTTAAAACGACTCAATTAGAGTTCGTTTTCTATTATTATGACTGTTGTGCCGTTGAGTAACACCCAAGTTGAATTCCGCTGCATCATGAATTGGGGGTATTACAACCAGGGTGTTTTTATTTTATTAATCAGGTTAGGGTTTGGGCTTGGATTTGGTATTGGGCTTGGGAAGGGTAAGTGGTGGATTTAATATTGGATTAGGATAGGGTGGATTGGATTGGTAATAAAGGGAGGGTTGTTTTGATTTATTAATAGATCAAGCCCAAGGACCAAAACTGCCATTTTCTAAATTCTGAGGGACCACACTTGCCAACAATTCAAACTTCAACCAAGGACTGATTTTGCCAAGTGATGACTTCCCAAGGTGACTTTCATCATTTTTCTTTAAATTAGAATTCCCGGGAGTCATTTTTGCCAATTTGGAAACTTGAAGGACCAAAGTTGTAAACTTTTGAAAACTTTTTACCCAAAGATCATATTTGATAACTTTTGACTTTCAAAAGACTCGGGTTGACTTTTCTTTCAAAATTATTTTACCAGGGACCAATTTTGTCAATTTGTGAAAGTTCAGGGACTGATTTTGACAACTCTTCATATTTTGCTCGTTTTTCGTCTGTTATCAATCCTTTGTACCTGAAACACACAAAAACATACTCCAAGGATATTTGCGATGTTATTTGACCATTTTGAAGTGTTTTTGATCGTTTTAACTCAAAAATTGGACGAAAAGATATGTGCAAAAAGGCACATATCATCTACACTTTCTGTGGATACGAGAATAATGAAAAGTCGAATGCCTAACATCCACAGAAATTATTGCTCGTAAACGCATAATGGAGGATCAAACCTATCAGGGGTGTTTTTTTTAGTTCTAATTCTTTTTTGTTCTCCATTTTTGTTCTCAATATTGTTCTCCATATGGAATCCTTTAAATTTTTGTGTTTAAATATAAGTTCTTCGTCACCTTAGGATTACTAATCAAACAAGTAGTAAAATTGAAATTTCTTTTGTTAATCAATCACAACCACTTGCCTCATCAAGCAATTATCTTGCTTTGATCGAGAAGAGACACATGACTTCAAGGATGAAGTCCATTGTATGCTAATCACCATCCATAATGACTATACTTTGCTCATTGCTTTCATTAAACCGAAACAACCTTCTAAAACAATTTACTTCCTCATCCTCTTTATCTTTTGTTAAACTCATTATGTTGGATGTCTACCAATTATGGGGGAGGGAAATTCATTCACATAATTATTTTTTAAGAACGCATATCTACGTGTTTCTTACTCTTCATAATACAAGCACACAGGTAAACATCCTTAACTAAAACCAACTCACAAAACCGTATTGCTTCAAGCCTTTCTAATCTAAAACTTACTCTTCATCAATACTTCATTAAAACAAGAACACATCATGTGTTTGAATACTCCTTCATCTCCACAACCAAAAAATCTACATTCTTGATCTTAATGAAACCTAGGATTGTCCTAAAACTAGCACGTCACAACCTCTTTGTCTAGAACACCATCATATATCCTCTTCTTTCTTAACACATACCTTGTACGCCATTGTTAGTGCAAACGATGTACCAATCTAGTCCATCTCTTTCAACACCTACTATTAAATAAACGTTTCGCAAGCCCACTGTGTTGTTCTCCGACGCCGGATCCCTTTGGGATAACTGGCCAGATCCATTCTGAAATGGATCTAGCGGAACCGGTTGAACAGACATAGATTTTGCACCTTTCTACCTCTCTTCTAATTTGGAGACCGTATTAGATTAGTTTCTACAAAACTCTTAGTCACAATTAAGCTATCCTCAACCTTAGTAGCTCTCATGTTATCCTATGCTTGACTTAGGATCGTTATAAGACGTTTTTTGATTTATCATTTCTAACGAACTCACCATTTTTCCGTTCCGCTTCTTATATCACCTTTCTCTGAACCTAATACACCTACTCACACAATGAATACATTTTCATAAATTTATTCTAACCATCTTACACTCAAAATGCTCTAAAATCAACTTTTTATTTCTTATAATTTTTAAGAAATTTTCTAATTTTCTTGTAGACCACTCTCTGATTCCTATCTTCATTAACCACTTCATAAGTCAACTAGTTTAATTATTGATTACTTATTGGCGTTCTTTCACTCCCATCTCTCTATATAAAGCATCATTGTTCACCTTACATCACTAAACTTAAGTTCTCAAGATTTCTACTATTTAAGAGATCTTCTTACACTCATCACCTCAAATTATATAGACTAGAGTTAGTAGCTCTTAATCATTTTTCTTCTTTTCTATCTCAGTTAACCAGATTCCTTGGCTAAAGCTAGCCGGGTCCCTTCTGAGAAGGATCCGGTGGATCCGGGCATTAAAAGAAGAACACATCATGTGTTTGACAACTCTTTCATTTCCACAACCTATACGAGTTTCACCTCTTGAACCTCGACCTCTCTCCTCTACTATACCTCATTCTTACTAGTGTCAACCACATCCTACTAGAGTCTCACTACAACTACAATCCATGGTCATTGAACCATCTTCCACAAACATTATTTCTACCTTGAACAACCTTACAACCTCTAAACCAACCAAAATGATGCAAGTAATGGGATTATTCTCCTTTTGAAACTAATCTTTTCTTTGTAGGTTCACATATACACTTTTATGCGTATGACACTCTCGTCTATGGACGAAATTTCACACTAATCTTTTCTTTATAGGTTCACTCGTATACATGGTTTTGTATATGGCATACTTGTCTCCGGACGAGGTTTAGCCATTTTTTGAAGGGTCTTCTTGACACCCTCGAGCAATGGGGAGATTCTGTCGAGCATCTATACAGTGCATCATGTGACTCACTCGTCCAAGGACGAATATATTTTCTTTTACACTAACTCTTGTTTTGTAGATTTTCAAAAACACACTTGGAGCACTTGACGCCCTCACTAAGGGGGAGCAATCGTCAAGGGGGAGCAAAGACCTTTCTTTCTCTTGTGTTTCTCAAGGTTCTTCCTACAAGACGAGATCACGCTTCTTTCATAAAAGTCTTCCTAGCTTCAAGAAAAGTGTTGCTTGGCTTAGGGGAGTAATAAGGCTTTTCAATTTAACTTCACTTGGGATGATGCAAGCTCGCCATTCTTGGGAGAAATAAAGTTTAACTCCAATGACACACCCTTTTTGTTTCCACAAAAGGGGGAAAATAGTATAAATGGAGAAGGTAATGTAAAGGAAGTATGGACACAAGTAACTTCAACATTTTACCTATCTATTACGTTTACATATATTTTGTCATCATAAAAAAGGGGGAGATAGTTAGTGCAAATATTACGATATTTAATCTATACAATCTCGTTTGTTTTGATTGATGACAAACCATGTAACTTTTAATACATAACGTAAAATGTACAAGTTACTTGTAAACATATCTTGTCTCAACATACTTTTAACAACTCTCGACGACTCAAGTCCTGGTATGCTACAACACAAGTTCGTACATGTTTGTTATGTTGCGTTATGATCAAACCCCTAACAAACCATTAAACATATTTAGTTAAATAGTTTACACAAAACCAAAACCATTTTTATAAAACACTTATAAGTAATATTAGTTACTTACATTTTATAAAAATACATACTAGTTAAATGTAAACTTGTAATATAAAGACTTGGACTATCCATGACCCATAAACCAAAGTCCATAACCCAAAACCCATGACCCATAACCTATGACCCATGACCCATGTACATTAATGTCTTTGACATCATGCATGACATCATAATGGGTAAAAACCATGACCCATGACCCAAAGTCCATAACCCATGACCCAAAGTCCATAACCCATGACTCAAGATGTCATTGACATCATGCATGACATCACAAGACCCATGGACCATGACCCATAACCCAAGACCCGGTGTTTATAACCCAAAACCCGGATTTATTACCCAGATGGCCGGATCCCGCAGATCCCTTGGTTTACAAGTGCCGGATCCCTCTCAGAAGGGATCCTTGGGGACATAAACTTGTTTGGTGCTTTTTGCCTACAAATACCAACCATTGCATACCCATTTGATCATACCTTTCACATACTCTCTCTCCACCATTTCTAATGCATTTTGATCCTTAGGAAAACATGTAGAACACATTCTTATCATATGATCATAATTCTTCTAACTTTCATTATTGTTGTAAGCATACTCCCGAAGTGATCCTCCAAAGCAAGGTTGAAGATCTTGCATCCTTATCTACTGAAGTGATTCTCATCCACCACCATCGTACATACATGAAGATCTATCACAACAAGCTTAGGGAACTTGTGATCTTCATTGAAGACTTTTTACTAATGGAAGTTTATTTAGATTAGGCACTCATATCCATTAGACACATTGTCTTGGATCTTCTCTTGCATCATCTTCTTGTATCTCCAACTAAATTAATTGGTTTATGTGTTTATACCATAAACACAAGGTTTTTGTAGAACCGTAGGGGGGGGGGGGGGTGAATACAGTTTCTTTGACTTTTTAGATGTTTAAAAACTTTAAGCCAAGAAGAGTCTCAAGTGGTTGTACAATAATCTAACAACCACAAACATAACCAAAGTATATAAAGCAAGTAAAGAACACAACGATATATACTGGTTCGGGATGGGGGGTTTATATCACCCGTACGTCCACTTGCGAATCCACGACACCGATACTATTCACTAGTATAATCCTTTTGGTGGAATACAAACCGTTACAATTCACTCCACCGATATTCACCAATATCGATGCTCACAAAGAAGGAGTTACTCCCCAACGGTATCCACCCTCGGAAACCACCCAAAAGAATCTCGCGATTCAACTTCACCTATGGGTCACCAAGACCACTGTAACAACCCGTAAAATTACTGTTATGTTCTATTTTCGAGAAACGACCGTTTATTTGAGTTTGGTATTAATTGTGAGATCCGAGGCATGTTTAGTCATTTTAATCGGAAATTTTATTCTGAACACGTTGGTGAAATCCGCTCATCTTAAATTCACCGTTTACTGGTCGAAATAAGCCCTGAGCCTCATTTTTTGAAAGATATAATAAACTACGAATATGGTCCTTGTGGTTATATTTTCACTCGCACCCTTCTACTCTTATAAAATTTCTTTTAGTTCTAAAATCTTTTATAAGGGTAACACAAATAGGGTTTCCCTATATAAGCCCAACTACATTCATATCTTCACTTTAATAAACCCTAGCCCCCATATCTCTCTCTCTCACCTCTCCAAATCCGGCAGCCACCGCCGCTGCTCCGGTCAACAACCACCGTCGCGAGTGGGTTCTCACCTCCACCACCATCTTTCATCCCTTCTCATCCTTGTTCTTTTGAGCTACTATACGCGCCACCAAACACCCCCTAACACCTTTTTCACTCGAATCTCAGTCTTGAATCATCACCACCACCACACACCGCCATCAATATTGCAAGGAGTTCATGTATAGATCGAGTATTTGGAGTCTTGGTTCGAGTTGTACTCAAGAAGACGCCACCGCCGCCTCCTCTTTTCCTCGTTCTAGTTGTCCGTATGGTATAGTTAAACCACCCGTTTCTATTTCTTTAACTTTTGATTTCATATATCGTGTTACATTTTCGTGGATTAAAAGGATTTAAAAACTGAGATAGTTGAAATTATTGTTTTGTGGAACTAACCTGATATAAATGATGATTAGCTTTTGTGGACTAGACTGGATTTAAAAACGAAATACTAACATTTGATTTAAAAGGGTTTTGTGTGGTTAAGAATCTGAAAAAAATGGTGCGAGTTTCATTTGTTGTTGTCGGGTCAGACCCTTACGACCCGCATTTAGTTGTGCAAGTTTGGATAATTGTTTCCATTCGATGTTTCTAACCTCTATGGTGCGTTGGTTTTGATAAGGGGTCATACCCCACCAAAGTAAAGAGTATTATTGGTTGTTTAAAGTTTATTTCAAAACTTCTTATATTTGGTTGTTTCATAGCAAGTAGAGTGCGTTTGTTTGAAATTATAGTCAAATGTGTGACCGTTTGTTGTTTCAGCAATTCAGACTGTGTTCATGTTTGGTCACGGGCTGAGCCCAAGTGGATAGTGATGGATTATTTAGTTTTAACGTTTGGCTTTAAGCCCATAAGTAATCATAGGGTGCGTTGGGTTTAAAAACCTGTGTTTGGGATATCTGAACTTTATTTTGAAAATATTGAATTATTTGATTTTGGTATGCTTGAATTGCTTTAACTAACGTTATTTATTTAATTATTGGTTTTAACTTTGGCAATCTTTGGTACGTTTTGGAAAATGTTGAATGTGACATTTGGATTAAAAACATGGTTTTAGGATTCGGATAATACATAATGGATTAAATTGTTGATTGTAACATTTTTGGATAATTATTTGATTTATCGAATCGACACTTATTGGACGTTGGGTATTGGACAATTTGGACTTATTGGACGTGAAACGAATACAATATATTAGAGTCCAAATGAATTTAATATATTTGATTCGCGGCAAATATACAATAAGGAACCAACGTCTAATAACTATGAATACTCCTAATAGTTTTTTTTTATTAAAATATCGGGAAATATTGTTTTGAGAAAACTGATTTAACTAAAGCCTTTCGACTTGGACGCGTTCTATAATAAACTAGTCATGATAAAACTTTTGTAAAAACTTATATATAATTAAATTATGTTAAGGAAACTCTTTTATTATAAACATCGTCAAATGACAAAATGTATTGCTAAAATTGTATAAATGGGTGCGCCATTGGTAAAACTTTCTAAAACTCCTACATTTATTTTCAAAGCCTTATCTTTATAAAAATCCGACAATAATCGAAATGGTCTTGATTAACGTGTACTTTTATTTCGAGATATATTATTTGAGCTTTCTTATAAAACTTAGAATAGCATTTTTAAACTTTATTTACTCTTTACAAATTATTTGGGGAACATGGGTAAACACCGAAACTTACCAATTGACCTATTTTATAATACATGTTTAATTATCGTCATTGTCCAAATTTTCTTTAAATAACTTGAGTTTATCAATACTTCTTGATCTTATCGATGTCGTTTCCTCTTTGGTGTGAGTTGTATGTAAATTTCTTTTCCACTTTGGCGTGAGTAACATTTGGAAGTCTTGTGGTCCACTTATTTTGCTAAACAAAATCTATGAACTCACCAACTTTATGTTGACACTTTTAGCATGTATTTTCAGGTTCTTAAGGTGATAACTAACTGTTGAAGGCTTTGGCATGGCATGGCATGGTCATAGACAACTCTGACATATATTTGAGACCGCTTAAACTCTTATATGGGCCTATATTTTCGCACTATTTCTAAACGATGTAAATCTGAATATTTTGATAATGAAAGTTATTCTAAATGGTTGAGATAAAAACGTTCTTGTACTTGTGTTATGATACCGATTGAGTAGCACCCCAGTAACATGTATGCTTCCGCTAGACCCGATTTTGGGGGTGTTACAACCACTACCAAGACTTCCCAACAAAAGTATCAAACCCTAACTAGATCCCCAATGATCTAGGCTTGGTCACCAAGACACAAGACTTCCCTTACAACCAAATTGAATGATAGAATAAGTGTTTGTTCAACCAAGCCCTAACTTAACCTAGAGACTCGATTGTAGTAGAAAGGTTAAAGATAAGAAGACCCTCGACACAATCACAAGAGTGGATTAAGTTCTTGTGATTCTTCCCTTGCAAGGAGATGTGTTCTTTCAAAGATGTTAATGTGTTTAACTAAGAACACAAGAGATAAAATTAGCGTATTAGAGAGAAAGAATATAGAGAGAAAGAATAATGGCAAGGGGTGAGGAATACAAGAGGCAAGGGGGTATTTATAGGCCAAGACCCAAACTTGGGATTAATTTACCGAGACTGGCGCGTCACCCACGCGTCAACGCACGGGCAGCACGACAGGACCTCTGTTGTAGAAATCCCAAGGTTTGGGTGTTGGTCCTTATAAATACAAAACCTTGCTAAACCCCCAATTGTAATTCACAGTAAACCTTAACATTAATCAATCTAAGGTTTACCTAATCAAATAGCAAATTTGGAAAATGTTTTTGTGAAGTGTTTATGAGAAAACCAAATACCAGGGGTAGAAGAGTAGAAAGGATAATTTGGTAGGGGTAGAAAGGGTATTCCTCATATGGCATAATAGATAAGAGAATATGCCATGGGATATTCCTATATGGAGAAGAGTGTGAGAGATTAGGTTAAGAAGTAACCATGGTTAGGTTAGAAGAGTGTGTAGAGAATAAACCATGGTTAGGTTATAGAGTATATCTGTAACACCCCGCCTTATAGACCACAATATTGTCCGCTTTGCCTGTAGGCTCACGACTTTGCTTTTGTGGCCCTCATGTGAAGACTTCCCGGCAGGTCACCCAAGCCAGTACTACTCTCACATGAGCACGCTTAACCGTATGGGCGATTAACCGTTAAACCACACAACGCGTTGTTGTCACATAAGGCGAATGTTAACATATGTCCCAACATCACTCCAAGTCTCAGTTATGTGACCAGTTCATTCGGTCATGTGACCAATTCATTCGGTCATGTATGATGTGAGATTTGCCTAGGGTGTTACATTCACCCCCCCTTAGGGACTCATCGTCCTCGATGAGGTTTGCCCCATATCTCGAACGGCTTGGAGTGGCTCTGATACCATCTGTAACACCCCGCCTTATAGACCACAATATTGTCTGCTTTGCCCGTAGGCTCACGACTTTGCTTTTGTGGCCCTCATGTGAAGACTTCCCGGCAGGTCACCCAAGCCAGTACTACTCTCACATGAGCACGCTTAACCGTATGGGCGATTAACCGTTAAACTACAAAACGCGTTGTTGTCATATAAGACGAATGTTATCATATGTCCCAACATCACTCCAAGTCTCAGTTATGTGACCAGTTCATTCGGTCATGTGACCAATTCATTCGGTCATGTATGATGTGGGATTTGCCTAGGGTGTTACAATATCCAATGGAATATTCCATCCTTGGTGTGGATAAGAGTTAACCATGGTTGGGTGAGAATGGGTGTGTAGAGAACTAACCATAGTTGGGTTAGAAGTGAACCATGGTTGGGTTAAGAAGAGAATATTCCAAGAGATATTCCATTTCTTGGGGAGGAAGGAGAAATGGATGGTTGTGATGTGTTGTAGAGAAATGAATGGTTGAGATGAAAAGTGTGTAAAGAATATAAGTTATGAGTTGGATTGTGTAATTATGTAAGAGAATAAAGGTTGGATAATGTAAGAGTGAAGGGATGTGATGTGTGTAAGGGAATATGTAAGAATGGATGTGATGGGGAGCCTAGTGTATGTAGAGAATGAGATGGTTGTGAGTAGTGTGTGTATTTTGAAAATAAAGGTGTTGGGAGTGTAAGGAATATGTTGTAGAGATGGGATGTATATAGGGAGTGAGTTGTATGTGTAAGGAATATGTAAGGAGAATGTGATGGGGAGCCTTGTGTGTGTGAAGAGAGGTATGTGAGTGAAGTGTATGTATTTTGAATGTAAAGGTGTGTGTATATGTGAGAGTGTAAGTGTGTGTGTAGAAAGGAGTGTATAGAGGGAGTTTATGGGAAATGTATAAAGTGAAAGGAATATTGTAAGAGGGAATATTGTGTAGGAGTTTATGAGGAGACAAAGGTATCCTTTTGTAAGTGTAAGGGAATATGTAAGAGGTTGTTGGGAAAGGATTTTGGGAAGGATTGTAGGAGATTTGGTAATTTTGTCTTTTGTGAAAATATGATTAAGAGAAGATTAAGAAATAATCTAATTGTCATTAAGAGGATAAGGTTTATACAATTAAGATTATGATTTGAGAAAATCATAGGTTACTTATAAGTCTAAGTAACACAACGTCGAGAATCCATAGTTTCATAACTCGTGACTTTCCATGACTCGACTCAACTAACACCTTGGTACAAACAAGCCAAGTGCTTTGCCATGATGTAAGGCATAACCCAACTGGGAAAGGATGCGTTTACGCAAAGTGACCTTTGATTTAGTTTGACCAATAAGGGAGTAAACCCGTTACGTGATTAGAGAAGATGTAAGCACGAGATATGAGCATATGGATGCTTTCACGTGATGTTACGTGAAATATATAAGCTCTCTAAGTTTAGAAAAGCCTTGGCTAGAGGAAAGAGTTAGAAAACATGAGTTGGTGATTTCCCGCAAACGGGTGTTTTAAAAGTTAGATCTCTCTAATCCCAAAACTCATTTCGAGTGTTCTCAATTAAGCACATGGCATATTCATACCTGTATTGAAAGATCCACATTTGTCGGGTAAGGGGAAATCTGACTTTCAAAATTCATCCCGAACCATATAGTAGCCTGGCGCGTCAGCCACGCGTCAACGCGTGGGTGACGCGTTTGGAGCAGGTATGGAGTTCGGGGAATTTTGGCTACCGTTTGTTATTTTATGTGTTTCGAAGGTTTATTTGTCATCATTAAAACATTAGGAGATCTTGATACTGTTGCCTTAACAATCTCCCCCTTTTGATGATGACAAATAAAAACCGAAAGCAAATAAAATTACAAAACGTAGCGAAGACAAAGCGCGCCTTTGGTGTAGCTTGCGTCTTGACCTTGCCTTGTAATTTGGTGAAGCCTTTTGTTTCTTTAACTTGAATAGGTCTTCACGCTCTTGCTTTCTTTCTCCCCCTTTTGTCGAATAAAAAAGACGGGACTTCCATTAAATGGGAAAGTATTCCAATGCAGCTGAGCGTGCTCCCTGATTGGTCCCGAACGGTCGACTAAGTTCACCAGGTGATGGTCAACCAAGTCAAACGTCAAAAACCAACTAACCAAGGAGTTTAGGGAATCCCCGGGTCGTTATGTCCCGACGAGGTGTGGATGGTATAAAAACGGGTTTGTGATCGGGTGAATTTGGACAGGAAAGGGGTAATGAAGGGTTTGAATGATTACGCTAAGGAAAAACGAATGAGAACGATCTAAACGAACTATATTAACAATAACGAGAAACCTAGTTAGCCTAAAACGTAATTTACAAACTTAAAATCAGAATTTGCTTATAAATAAGCAGAAAAATAAGCCAAACGGCTTAAATAGAAGCTATCACTTTATTTATGTTTTTGGTTTTTCTTAATTTTACAAACTACTTTTTACTAACGTAACCTAAAATTAAAAAAAAACATAAAAGTTATTTAAATAAAACGCGAGTGCGCAAAATATAACGTGAATTTTATGCTACGTTAATCCTACGGACATGAAAATTATATTTTTACAAAGCTAATGATAAAAGAAAATTTTAGAAAAAAGAAATTTTTTTTTGACTTTTTAATTATTTATTATTAATTAAATACTAATTAAACTTAATTAAACTAATTAAACTAATTTAATTATAATAAATACTAAATTAAGAGTAAAAATTATAAAACTTTTTCTACAAATACATTAGGGTGACAGAAACTTTAGAAAAATATAAAACTTCCTAAGTACTTATAAATAAGCTATTTTTACAACTAACTACTTATTATTTAATAAAACCTAATTTAAACTATTTTAATTATTATAAATATTAAACTAATTTATAAAATTATGAAACTTTTTATATAAATACTAAAAGTTAATAAGGTTCTAGGAAAAATATAAAAATGCTAGGTACAATACACAAATATCACACAATAAGCAGATTTTAAGCTGTAAGTGCTTATTTGTACAAACAAAACAACAAAGGGTCTAATAATAAATTTTGCAATGATTGTTTGAAAAAAGACCCAAGGGCGACTGGTTGGGTGTTTGGTGTTGTGTCTGTGTGTGAGGGGGAGGTCACAGGTTCGACCCCTGTGACTTCCCTTTTTGAAAAACTATTTTTTTTAAACTTTCTTTAACAAACTTACTAGAAACACAAAAACAAACATTTTTTATAACTACAACAATTACTAAAACTAACTAAATAAGCAATTTAAAAAAGGAAGTTGCAACAGTGGTGGTTTAAGGTGTTTAAGTGAGCTTATTTGGATTTGGCAGCCAACAAGAACCTTAAATGAACCCAAACCAAGGTTTAATTCCAACATAAACAAACAAAACAACCATCAAACAACTAACAACAATCAGTAAGAAGGCAAGATCAATCAAATGCAATGATCAAACAAGCTCAGTATATCACTGAGCATCAATAGCAGCAGCAAATCAGCAAAAAGAGGCCAAAGCAAGGCTTATTATTAAGCAGTGGATAAGCCAATTGGTCTAAACTAAAAACAAACCCATAAACTACACCTAGGGAGCTATCTAATTCAACAACTAACAAGACCTAATACCTACAATTGAAGAATCTAAGTGCAATCTAAATTTGTCAAAAACTGATGCAGGGGAAGATCCTTCCCTGCAGGTCTGTTTGAAGGGTGGTGGGACCCATTTAGAAAAATTGTAAAAATCTGATGATGGTGGAATTCAAGAGTTCTACTAGGAGACTTTAACAGGTTAAAAGATCAATGTCTCATTCCAACCACAAAATTCCATTAAATTCCTACAAGATTGAGAAAAACTGAATACATGCTAATTTGACTTGTGAATTAAACTTGAAATGTTGACTTGGGTGAACTTTAATCTAATCCTAATGATTGAAATTGATGTTACAAGATGCAAAGAGGTTAAATTAAGCTAAGTTAAGCACTAATGAATCAAAATGAATGATCATACACATCCAAAATCCACTTAGCCAAACTGAATTGGAAATCAAAGACCAATTTGACTTTTTTGCCTATGAGTTACAATTCTTATGCTAAAACTAGTCTATCTTACATCTAAGAGTGATGTTTCAATAACTTGCAACAACTAAAACACACAGGGACACAGTGAAACAAACAAATCCAAACACCCCTTAACTGATGCAATTTGGGGAATGGGGAACTCAAACCAAGGTGCAATCTTCTAACTAGTGAGCAGGTAACCAAGTAACAAATAATAAACCTTGTTAAAGCTAATTCTAACACTCAATGTGACCTTAAGCTGTAATATTAGATTATGACAGATTCAATAGTAATAAGATTACCAAATCACCAAATCTGCTATGTGAGTTTATTATCTATTTAATGCTATCACAAACTTATCTAAAATAACTTATTGAAACAAATTAAAGCAGTGTCACTTGAGCAAAATGACCAAAGACAAAAGTTTTACCTAGAACATATACTATACCCCAAACACTCCTTTAATTGGCAGTGATGAAAATTTAAGCTACCAAAAGGTTAACAAGGGACAAATCTGGGAACTCAAAAGTCACAACCTATGTAATATCACTAAATAAGCTTGCATAGACCTAGAATAAGCAATAAGAGACAAGCAATAAGTACACTAATAAGCAGATAAGCATTTGACAGTTAACTTGAGCAAAGAAAAGAGAGAAATAGTAAATGATAAAAAAATTTACAAAGCTTGAGTAAAACAATTCTTATGAGCTTATAACAGCTTTTGAGAGGCTTTAACAACAATGAAATTCAAGAAAAATTAAAATGGCAGATCTTTTGTTTAAAGCTTAAAATTTCATTAACCTTAAAAAGAGTACAATCGTTGGAACAAAATTACATTTTAAACTTAAATAAGCATAATGAAGACTATACTAAGAAAAACTTAAGAACTTAAACTAAAAACTACTACCTACTACTTAAAACCTAACTGCCATAAAAATGGCTACAATTGAACTATTTATACTCATAATAAAAATAAATTAGGGTTCCATCTTGTTTCTTGTGCCTCCTATGTTCATTCCAAGCCCTTGGATTAGTAGTATTCATCATGGCCGTCTATTTGATTTGGGCGGGAAAAGGGTGAAGTTGCAATTTGGCAGTTAGTATTTGGCATGGGGGGCAAGTTTTGGATGGGAGTGGTGGAAAGGTAAAAGTAGGGGTGGAGTGTGGGAGTAGTGGTGATGATGGTATGTTGGTGTTGCAGGCTATGGCAGGTTGTAGGAGGTGAGGTGGGGGAGTCAAAGGGGGGGGGGGGGGGGGGGGTTGACCCTGGTTATTATAAAAAACGGGGTAAGGGTGGTTTTTGTGGGCTTGGATTGGAAGTTGGGCCTGGTGGGAGTTGGATAAGGTGTGGGCTTTGGAGTACTAAGGGGTGTTGATTTTGGGTTATGTTAAACAAAGGGTCCATTTAGCTTGTAGTATTTTAGTAAATCACAAGGACCAATTGTATAAATTCTGCAAAGTTGGGGGGTGTTTTTGCAAATCTGCCAAAGTTTAAAACAAGGATTAACATTGCCAAGCTTTGAATTCCCAAAGGTTATAAATGTATATTGTCCAAAATTAAACACCCGGGGACTACTTTTGCAAAGTTTGAAAGTACAGGGGCCAAATGTGTGATTTACCAAACCTTTTACCCAAGGATCAATGTTGCCAACCTGTGATTTCCTAAGGACCAAAAATGACTTCTTATCCAAAAATATTTCACCAAGGACCAATTCTGTCAATTTCTGAAACTCCAGGGACCAAACTTGTAATTTCTCAAAACTTTTGAAATTTTCACCAAAGGACTAAATATGACAACTTATGATTTTAAAAGGACCTTTGGTGATTTTTCTTTCCAAATAAGTACTCAGGGACTATTTTTGCCAATTTTTGAAAGTTGGGGGACTGAAACTGCTAATTATGCAAACTTTGTACGTTTTTCATTTGTTTTTACTCGTTTTGCATCTAAAACATATAAAACACAATTTTGAAATATTTTCTGTATTTTGATGCATTTCTGAGTGTTTTTGGATGTTTTGGCAGTTCAGATACGATAAAAATGATGAGTATTTACACACTCATCACTCACCCTTGAACATAGCTCCCCCTAGATCGTTGCTCACCCTTGTTTCAAGGCGGGGATCCATGGGTCAAAAGCCTCACCTTTGCGGTGGCCTAGCTACATAAAACATATAACACGCAACAACCAAGAAATCCTCACATGTGAAAGTCCAAAATGGGTTAGATGACCATTTGGATACTTACAACATGGGTTAGTTCACAACAATGTATATGTGTATATGCATGACAAGTTAGATAAGTTCCAAAAGATTGCATTTCATTTCAAGCATACATGAACAAAATATGCTCCACATTTTATTAGACAAGAACTATCCTAGTACTTTATCTAAAAGCACTATACTAGTACTTGATAGCAACATTCAAATATGATGTCTAGTTTCCTAGGTTTAGGCCAAGGTTGACTTCTTCTTTCACCATGTTCCCCTTCCTTTTCACCTTATCATCTTCCAACTTCCTATTCATCTTGGAGATAGTGGTTAGCAATTCCATGAGTCCTTCATGGATGGATAATAGCATCACCATAGACTCAATCCTTGAGTCTTTTAGAGCATTGACCATGTGTGTGGTGTTTTCGCAACAAATGGAGTACTCATCTTCATATAACCTTGGACTTAATGGTTCCTTAATTAAGTCCCTGATTTATTTCGTTTTTATAGTATATGTTTGTTTTACCGAAGAAACACTAGTGAAAGTAATTCCCCGGGTCGTTATGTCCCAACGAAGGTAAGACGGCGATTGAGTCGGCTTGAGTCGCGTGATTGTGAAGTGAATGGGAAAATATAATTGAGAATTTTTGGAGTTTTTATTCTAAAGGAAATGAAATTGCAATTAAAAACAATAAAACAATAAGATATTGAAAACAAGAAAGAAAAAATAAGTCGGGAAAAGATTTTAAAAACAATATGTTTGCTAAGCGACATGAATAAGTTCATCAAGTGTGGGTCAAGGATTGACGACGAATTATTTTCCTTAAACAAGACTATTTTCTCACAACGTTGGTTAATTTTGAAAATAATCCTTTAAAAAGAAAATAATTACTAGATGTGTAATTTGATTATTCTCCGGTTTTTGCCCTTCAAATAATAAAACTACAAATCTAAATAATCATAACGATTATTAATCACGACCCCTTTTAAGTAATCCACACTTAACTCACAAACTCGTGCCACCAAGCAAACACTAATAAACTACTCGAAACTCATATTAATAAAATAAAGTTACTTGATAAAATAAAAAGACTCGATAAAACAAACAAACTAGATAAGCCAAAATAAAATTCGGCAGAGTTTCGCCTAAGCATAAAGCATAAGAGAACCTCACTCGATAAACGATGAGGTATATATTATCTAACTCGATAATCTTGGCTAACTAGCCATAAGAAATGAAATTAAACTCGAAAACATTTTTTTAAAATATCCTAACTCGAAAACATTTTTAAAAAGAAAGTAAACTCGAAAATGAAAGCAAACTCGAAAAAAAAAAAGTAAACTCGAAAACACACATTTTTTAAAAAAAAATCCTAACTCGAAAAAAATATTTGTTGAAAATCTGTAACTCGAAAATGTTTTTTTTTGCAATTTCAAACTCGATAATTTTTACTATAATTGCACATTAGTCTCTAACATAAACCTTAAACTCGATAACTATTTTTTTTAAAAACCTAACTCAAAAAAAAAAAAAATTAAAATTCTAACTCGATAACTTCGTAACAAAACACCATTTTGATCCAAAATAAAGCCTAAAAACTAATGTTTTTCACCAAATTTAACACTAGACTAACTAGTTTAACCATAAACTTTAAGTCCCACCAATAAAAACAAGATTTTAACAACTAAAAATTAAAGATTTTTAGAAAGATAAAGCTTTTTAGAGAGAGAAAGTAAAATAAAACACATACTTCATAAAAATAAGACTACACTACTCCTACTACTATGAGGCCCAACCCTCAACAACCAACCTCTCAAAGTTGGTGTTTAAGGGGTATTTATAGGCTAGGGGCTAGGGCTTCTCTAATCTTTGAGTTTGTTGCATAATTAGCCCCTAGACTTTTACAAAAATGAGAAAACTACTTAAAACATATTAAAACGCTACAAATGCAACTAAATACTACACGTAACGATCTTGTAACTTGGAGGAATTGAGTTGACTTTTCTTCCAAAGTTCTTCAAAGGACCAAAGTTGACAACTTGCTGAAACTTGAAGGGCCATTATTGTAAAGGTCTTCATATTTCAACTAAGAGTCTCTTTTGTTATTCTCTGAATCTCTAAGGATTACTTTTGTCATTTTGGGCTTTTCTTGGATAAATTTCTTCCTCGGCTTCGGCTTTTTACCTTTTTCCAATCTCGTGCTCGTTTTTGTCGGTTTTTGGCTTATTTTTGTCCATTTTTCACATATCCGTACCTGCACATACACAAATACAAAAACACACATTCTCATGGCATATTTGGTTTGTATTTGGTATATTTGGTCTGATTTAAGGCTAAAAAGGATGTGTGAATAAGCACTCATCAAAATCCCCCAGACTAAGGTATTGCCGTGCCCTCACGCAATGTCATCACCTCACGCTTAAAAGATAAATAATTTCAAAACCTCTCTTTACTGACGTTGTAAAGTAGCAATGATGTTCAAAAGAGATATCAAAATCATTTATTCTCAAAAACGCTCCATTTTCCTGTTTTCATGAATAACAACTACTACTACTCTTTTTGTATTTTTTTTTTCATTTTTATATAGGTGACGGTTTGCCTTGACTTTCATTATCAATTCTTATCTGTTGATAACTTTCAGGGTCAACGAGTAGAAACACTTTTCACAGAGAAGAGACCATACGGATAAAAATCGTCATCCTTGATTTTTCACAAGCCCCCAAGCTAAGCGTAAAATCGAAATCATTGTTTATCCACAAGTTAGGTGCTAACACTACCCGCAAAAGTTACTTGTGTAATTACCTCTTGTTCCCAGGTACTAAGTTTTGTATCTCAAGATTTTAATTTGTGAGAAATGAATTGCTTCATATTTTACTCGTTTTGATATTTGTTAGTCCGATAAGAGTACAAAATTTGAACACTAAGTAGTTTCCAAACTTTCCCTCGAAAACCTCTGCATACAGAAATCGGGTCCACATGAAGGTCTCTGATTTAACACGATTTGTGGAGGTCCCCCTTTTTATTTACGACCGAGACATACCATGTTTGATACCCGAAACGGAAGCTTTTTATTAGGGAAACCCCCGGAGTCGAAGCTTGACATTTTTGCATAATCATAAGCACTTTAATAATACTTTGGTCCTTAGTCCTTTATTTCTTTTACAATCAATGGTTTATGAGCCGCCAAGATGTAAGAGCTTTATTATGACTTTGGATTTCTATCCGCTGCTTTTTATAGCTTTGGATTCCTCTGCCTTTTTATTTGGCTTTGGACTATTATTATTCATATTCATAATCATATGCCAAACCCCGAGTCCTACGGCCTTTACTAAGATCACAACATCGGCTGCGAACCGGCAAGATGCAATAGTCTATTTTACCGTAACACTGGCAGTACCCCTATATGTACCAAACCCCCATATGCAGAGATTTTGTTGGGAACGAGAAAAAACTAAGTATTGCCCAAACCGTATACCCTTAATTAATCCTAGAGATCTATTATTATTGGTGTGCAAGCTTGTGGGAACAAGGAGACCACAAGTACCTTTCGTGGGCTCTAAAGAGATCCAACTACTCCACGTTTAGCACGAAACTTCTAAATAAACTCTATCATTCCTCAATCTCCACAAATTTAAAATCCCAAGTAATGAGATCCGCGGATGCTTAGCCATAATCTTTTGATTATATTGGTTAAGGGAGACGAGCTAGGGCTCAACACGCCCGGTCAAGTCGGAACATTTATTTCTACTCTCGCCGGTAGGAAAGTCAAAACAAGGTGTCAAATCTTATTATTCATATCATATATTTTTTCATTTTTTAATTTTTTTCACTTTTTTTTTTTTTTTTTTTTTTTTTTTTTTTTTTTTTTTGATTATAAAGCGGTGACAAAAATTAAATTTTTTGGTGGAAAACGGAGTTGCGTAAGTTAACAGCTCAGACGATGGTACAGGTCAAATCGAATCGAAGATTCACCCCCAGACTAAAGTGAAACATTGTCCTCAATGTTTTAAGGGTAAAGGTAATCCTACGTAAAATCTAAGTCCGTTTATTAAGTATGCCAAGAGATAAACGTTAGTCGATAAGATTTTGGATATGGTGAATTTTCGAAAGAGCAGCTAAGGATGAGACTCGAGTGGAGAGAACGACAAACCACGAGCACGAGAGTCCTCAATCTTCGGGGAAATTCCTGGACATAAACAACAACAACCACAAAACACGAGATATGGAAGAGGTTGCCCTCCTCACGTCACACTTATTAGAAATAAGAAAATAAAGAAGATGAATTGATAAGCATGGGGTGCCTCCCACGAAGGACTTGTTTTTGTTAACCGAGTCACATAAGCTTGACTCGATCCCCGAATTAATTCGTCCTTGGGGAGAGCAGATGGAAAATCAATACTGCAACGGATACCCGGCACGAAAAACAGAGATGCCGGGGTCAAAGACGGTATCCTCACTCCTGGTGGAGTGAATGATAGGAGAAATCACATCAAATGTGAAGAAAAGAAGAAAGATTTTGATAACAATCAGGATAAGATCATCATTTTCAAAAGCAAATTTCACATTTTGTATATCACCATTAAAGCTCATTTGTTTGTTTTCAAAAGTCTCGGGAGGGAGGGATGGGATTATGTCGTCAATAAATTCATCTCCCCTTAGACTAAAATCTTTGTCAAGATCAAAATGGAAGTAATCATAGTCAGGAGGAGATATGATGTGAGCGAGTTCACTGGCGAACTCCTCATGACAAGAAGAAGAATCAATAGACAGAAGATCGGATTCAAAATCAAAAGTATCGTCATCATCCCCCGGCGGGATGGAATCAACGTGAGAAAGTTCATCGGCGAACTCCTCAATAAGGGAATCACTCTTATGATGTATATCTTTAAACTCTGGTTCCGTATCGGACTCATCACTGTCGAAGATTGGATTGTCTAATTTAAGAGTAAATTCAGAATTGAAATCAAACAACGGGTTGGTGATAGTCGTATCGAATGAAATTGAATCAAAAGGTTTCTCAGATACCCTTGGGATTGGAACAAGGTCATCATTTTCCTCAAAAGGATTGATTTCGACTTCCTTGTCCCCCATTGACAAGGTATCAGATTCCTTAACGAGTGAATCGATCTTAGGATTAATTTCTTCTAAAGGCTCGTCATCATCACTCTCACTGTCATCGGGGTATGCATAGTTCTTGGTGAAAGGAAGACCTGGTCCTGGCTGAGATAGATAATTGTGACTTATATAATTGACTTGCTTGCCAAGGACCTCGATTTGTGCATTCATGACGGAATTATAATCGGAATAATGATCACTTGGAACTTTGGAGTCCCATTGATAATGATGTTGTGTCATATTTTCGATCAAATCATAAGCTTCTTGTGGAGTGTTCCGCATGAAATTTCCGCCGGCTGCCAACATAATTCTGTCTCGATCATTCGGAGTTATGCCATTATAAAAGGTAAGGATCTGATCAAGAAGCAAAATATTATGGTCTGGACATTTCCTTAACAACAATTTGAATCTTTCCCATGCGTTGAATACTGATTCCATGGGCAATTGTCGGAAATTCAGGATGTCTCTCCTAAGCTGCACCATTTTAGAACGTGGAAAGTATTTTGAGAGAAATTTGACGAACATCTCTTCCCATGAATGAATTGAGTGGGTTTTAAGATTGTAAAACCAATTTTCAGCATCGTGGGATAAAGAGAATGGGAAGAGATTCAAACGTATGCTATCAAGAGAAACTCCATTTTGCTTAATGGATTGAGTGACGGATAAATACTTGTTCATATGTTCGTTAGCATCCTCATCTCGAAATTCGTGAAATTGGCAATTCTGCCGGATCAATCGAACCATATAACTTTTCAAAGTGAAATCGGTTCCCGGAACTGATGACGGAATGATCGGTCCTCCTCTACCGATCAACGTAGGGCGATAGAAATCCTCCATGGTCTGAGGATCATGGGAATGAGTCGGTAGAAAATCAATCATAGAGAAGAATTAAACGTTGAGAGGGTAAAGAAATTAGAATTAAACGTTTAAGATGATACGAAGATTATTTTTGGTGTTTTTTTTTTTTTTTTTTTTTTTTTTGTTAATTTATTTATTTATAAAATGAGAATATGGAAAACAAATGAAGAAAATAAAATAAATTATAAAAGAAAAAATAAATTTGAAAAAGAAAATATTTTTGGTTTTTTTTTACCCGTTACGTTAATCGTAACTGTTTCCTTCAAAACTACTCGCGACGAAACGGGAGAAAAGAATTTTCCCGCTTATTCGGTTGTAGATCAAAGTAATCCAATTAACAACTAATTTCACGTGTTCTTATGTTGGGAAGCTTATTTGGTTTACAACGCCCACCCTTCAACGGGAGAGTCGAGGCTATAACTTTCTTTTTGGTGTTTTTGAAAACACTTTAGGAAAAGTGTTTATGGCATTTCAATTTTTTTTTTTTTAATTTTATTTTAATTTTATTTTTTGGTTTTTTATAAAAAATATATAAAAGGAAGGTTTTCAAAACACAATTTCAAAAACGAAAATCAAAAATTCACTTCAACCTTTCCCGGCAGCGGCGCCATTTTGATTTATTTCGTTTTTTAGTATATGTTTGTTTTACCGAAGAAACACTAGTGAAAGTAATTCCCCGGGTCGTTATGTCCCAACGAAGGTAAGACGGCGATTGAATCGGCTTGAGTCGCGTGATTGGGAAGTGAATGGGAAAATATAATTGAGAATTTTTGGAGTTTTTATTCTAAAGGAAATGAAATTGCAATTAAAAACAATAAAACAATAAGATATTGAAAACAAGAAAGAAAAAATAAGCCGAGAAAAGATTTTAAAAACAATATGTTTGCTAAGCGACATGAATAAGTTCATCAAGTGTTGGTCAAGGATTGACGACGAATTATTTTCCTTAAACAAGACTATTTTCTCACAACGTTGGTTTATTTTGAAAATAATCCTTTAAAAAGAAAATAATTACTAGACGTGTAATTTGATTATTCTTCGGCTTTTGCCCTTCAAATAATAAAACTACAAATCTAAATAATCATAACGATTATTAATCACGACCCCTTTTAAGTAATCCACACTTAACTCACAAACTCGTGCCACCAAGCAAACACTAATAAACTACTCGAAGCTCATATTAATAAAATAAAGTTACTTGATAAAATAAAAAGACTCGATAAAACAAACAAACTAGATAAGCCAAAATAAAATTCGGCAGAGTTTCGCCTAAGCATAAAGCATAAGAGAACCTCACTCGATAAACGATGAGGTATATATTATCTAACTCGATAATCTTGGCTAACTAGCCATAAGAAATGAAATTAAACTCAAAAACATTTTTAAAAAGAAAGTAAACTCGAAAATGAAAGCAAACTCGAAAAAAAAAAGTAAACTCGAAAAAACACATTTAAAAAAAAAAATCCTAACTCGAAAAAAATATTTGTTGAAAATCTGTAACTCGAAAATGTTTTTTTTTGCAATTTCAAACTCGATAATTTTTACTATAATTGCACATTAGTCCCTAACATAAACCTTAAACTCGATAACTATTTTTTTTAAAAACCTAACTCGAAAATTAAAAAAAAAAAATTAAAATTCTAACTCGATAACTTCGTAACAAAACACCATTTTGATCCAAAATAAAGCCTAAAAACTAATGTTTTTCACCAAATTTAACACTAGACTAACTAGTTTAACCATAAACTTTAAATCCCACCAATAAAAACAAGATTTTAACAACTAAAAATTAAAGATTTTTAGAAAGATAAAGCTTTTTAGAGAGAGAAAGTAAAATAAAACACATACTTCATAAAAATAAGACTACACTACTCCTACTACTATGAGGCCCAACCCTCAACAACCAACCTCTCAAAGTTGGTGTTTAAGGGGTATTTATAGGCTAGGGGCTAGGGCTTCTCTAATCTTTGAGTTTGTTGCATAATTAGCCCCTAGACTTTTACAAAACATGAGAAAACTACTTAAAACATATTAAAACGCTACCAATGCAACTAAATACTACACGTAACGATCTTGTAACTTGGAGGAATTGAGTTGACTTTTCTTCCAAAGTTCTTCAAAGGACCAAAGTTGACAACTTGCTGAAACTTGGAGGGCCATTATTGTAAAGGTCTTCATATTTCAACTAAGAGTCTCTTTTGTTATTCTCTGAATCTCTAAGGATTACTTTTGTCATTTTGGGCTTTTCTTGGATAAATTTCTTCCTCGGCTTCGGCTTTTTACCTTTTTCCAATCTCGTGCTCGTTTTTGTCGGTTTTTAGCTTATTTTTGTCCATTTTTCACATATCCGTACCTGCACATACACAAATACAAAAACACACATTCTCATGGCATATTTGGTTAGTATTTGGTATATTTGGTCTGATTTAAGGCTAAAAAGGATGTGTGAATAAGCACTCATCAGTCCCACACTTCACTGTCCGTAAAAGGTCCTTAACTCATACTCAGACATAATCCTATTATCACCTTCATTTTTCATCATATCCATGAATGACCTTTTCAATCTCTTAGAGCTTTCCGGGTTTTGATTTCCTTGATTGTTGTTAACAGACCTTTCCGAAAGAGACATACTTCTTATTGTGAGAGATAATTTCTAAAGTATAGTAGAGGATGTATTTGGTTTGAAAGAGTTCTTGAAGTTTTTATAGAGAAGATGATTAGTATGTGTCCAATGGTTAAAAAAAATGCTTTGTTTTGGTAATAGATCTAAAGGACACAAATTAGCATGATTACTTGTGAAAAGTATGATTTGGTGGATTTTTAGAAAAAGATTTGTACTTAAAATTCCTCCAATATTTCTTTCTTACCATTTACATCCTCCTCATTTTCTAGCAATCTCATTCCTAGTCCTAATCTCAAATAATTGAATTGATCCTTATCAAGTGGTTTTGCTAGGATCTTAGATGTGTTATCTACACAAGGAATTATCTCTATTGTGATATGGTTTTTCATAATGTTATCTCTTAGAAAGTGATGCCCAATTTCAATATGCTTGGTTCGAGGGTAATCAATTGGATTTGAGTCAAGATTGATAGAGCACGTGTCGTCACATAGAATAGGTACTTCATTTAACATGACGTTATAATCGACAAACGCTTGCTTCATCCATAACGCTTGTTGACAAGCCCTTCCGGCCGCAACGTAATCGGATTCCGTTATAGAGTTGGCAAAAGATGTTTGTTTTTTAGAGAACCATGATGTTAAACATGCTCCTACAAATGTGCATATTCCACTAGTGCTTTTCATATCAACTATATCCCCCGCATGATCCGAGTTGGCATAAACCAACACTTTTACCCCCGTATCCTTTGGTTACCAAAGACCTAGGTGTTGAGTTCCCTTAATGTACCTAAATATTCTCTTAACGGCCTCTAAGTGGGAAATCTTAGGGTCTTCTTGAAACCTAGCGCAAAGACAAACACTAAACATTATATCCGGCCTACTTGCCGTTAGGTAGAGTAAGCTCCCTATCATGCCCCTATACTTAGTATTATCAACGGATTTGTTTTCTTTGTCTAGGGTCAGAACTCTTTTTCTAGAGATAGGGGTTTTTGTAGCCTTAGAATTTTCCAAACCAAACTTCTTAAGCATCTCACCGATATACTTAGATTGATTGAAAAATATCCCATCACTTAATTGTTTGATTTGCAATCCTAGAAAGAAACTAAGTTCACCCATCATACTCATTTCAAATTCATTATGCATTAATTTTGCAAATTCATCGCAAAGCGATTTGCATGTTGACCCAAAAATGATATCATCCACATAGATTTGAATAATAATAAGATACTTTCCTTTTGTTTTGGTGAACAAAGTGTTATCTACCATACACGTTTTATATTCATTAAGTAGGAGAAAAGATTGCAACCTATCATACCAAACTTTAGGAGCTTGTTTAAGTCCATACAAAGCCTTTTTGAGCTTATAAACATGATCAGGTTTTTGAAAATCAATAAAACCGGGAGGTTATGCAACATACACTTCCTCTTCGATGACTCCATTTAGAAATGCACTTTTTACTTCCATTTGAAAAAGTTTAAAATTATGACTACATGCATATGCAAGTAAGATTCTTATGGACTCTAATCGTGCGACGGGTGCATAAGTTTCATCATAATCAATCCCTTCTTGTTGATTATATCCTTGGGCTACTAACCTAGCTTTATTCCTACAAACTACTCCATTTTCATCAAGTTTGTTTTTAAAGACCCACTAGGACATGGAACTAAGATCCATACACCATTTCTTAAGAATTGATCTAATTCCTCTTGCATTTCCATTACCCAATTTTCATCTTTTATGGCCTCCTTAATATTCTTAGGTTCTATTGTTGAAACAAATGCAAAGTAACTGATACGTAGGGATCGCACCAGGCTTTACCTCTCAAGGGATCTTGAGAAGCTTACAACCCCCACCAGGCAGTGTACCTGATCGTTGTAGTATAGTATAGTGACAAGTACCGGGGGATTGATCGTTCAGCTAGGAATAATGTCGCTAGGATTAGAAAACCTAAATACTAGTTCTAAAGATGAGGGATGATTATTTTTGTATTTTTATATTTTTATATTTTTTTAGAAAGCAAGTAAAAATCTCGCGTTTGAAGGATTTGGGCGGAATTAGTTGCTAGTCAACTAACCCAATACTAAAGATGCAATCAAAATAAAATACTAGAAATGAAAATAAACTAAATTAACTAAGGTTGTGAGCAATAAGTGGAGAAAATGTGTTTACTTAGATTTCATTACTCCCTAGATATCTTTTACACGTTAATTACTTGTTATAGTTGCGTGGATGATGGATTGTATTCCTTAATACCATTCATGGGGTGGCGCACTTAATTCCCCAATCCTATGAGTGCCTACTTCACTCCTATGTCGAGCCGGCTAAGAAGCTCCTAACATGGGATCATTAGAATTTACTCATGCATTAAATACAACCAATAAAACCTAGTGCACGTCAGTTCATATTTCCTAAGACGTTCAAGCATGTTACCATTTGGAGATCTGCCAGTTTTCTTAAGCCTAACATCGAAATCATTCATCCAATACAACCATAAACAAGTAATCAACACATAATTAACATCTAGGTTTCATTAGATCCAAGCAAACACAAGATAGATCTAGCCTAGCATGGTAGAATTAAGACAAGAACAAGATATAGACAACCAACACATAGACATATTGATTGAATTAAAAGAATACTTATCTTAATTACACATGAAAGGGATCAAGGGCTTAGAACCCTTGAAAAACCTGAAAAATTCGTACCAAGTTCGTACTTAGGGTTTCTCCAAAACTTCTCTCTTTTTAATGTGAAAATTAGAAAACTATATATAGGAAATAGGGTCTGACGGCGTCAAGAACAAATTTGTGACGCCGTCATCTCGCTGCCAAAATACTTCTCGGACTGCCTTGATCTACTTTTGACGCCGTCATGTGTTATGTGTTTCCAGGCCGTCATGCATTTTACTCTTGACGCCCTACCTTGTGACGCCATCAATTCTGTACTGGGTCGTCATGGAAATTACTCTTGACGCCGTCAGAAATTCCTTCTTGACGCCGTCACCTACTGTTCCCAGCAAGGAAAATTAAGACTTTGGCGTTTTCTTCACTTTTATGCTCCAAAAACGTCCGAATTGCTTCCTTTTCCAGATTTCTCTCCCAAAGTACCTAAAATCACAAAAGGAACAATTCAGGGTAATATTTGATCAAATAAAGTCAATTCCGGGCTTAAATGACCCCCTAAAAGTGGTTCATTTTTTGCCTCATCAGTAACTACTTTTGTCTTGGGCATGTGGTCTAAGAGTTCTTTCATCTAATTCTCCTATGACTTGATCTATGGGATGATCTCTAACTTCCTTAATATTTTCTACTCTAGGTAATACTTCCTCTAGATCATTATTTGGTAATTTTATCTTATTTTGACAAGCATCTTCTTTTATGATATCATCATCTAGTAAAGGTAATGTCCTAGATTTTGGAGGAGTTTCGTCAAAAGTTACATTACATGATTCTTCAACTTTTAGGGTTTCCTTGTTAAGTACAATGTAAGCCTTTGATGTTTATGAATACCCTAAAAATATTCCATTATAATTTCTAGTGTCACACAAGTTGTAGTTTTCTAAGGAGTTGGAGATTAAGCATTTACAACCAAAGACTCTAAAGTACTCTAGGGATGGCCTTTTACCTCTAAGAATCTCATAAGGTGTTTTATTGATGGTCTTCCTAATCAAAACTCTATTAAGTATGTAAGATGCGTTTTCTACGGCATGGCACCAAAATTTTTGTGGTATGGATTGTTCATTTAACGTTGTACGACTCATCTCTTGTAGTGTCCGGTTCTTCCTTTCAACTACCTCATTAGATTGAGGAGTGCGAGAAGCTGAGAAGTTATGAGAGATTCCATGTTTATCACAAAAGACTTCAAATTGTATTTCATTATCAAATTCTCTACCATGATTCGTTAGAATGGAGATAATTGAACATCCAAGTAGGTTTTGCAAATTTTTCCCCAAGACTTTGAATTTGTTAAATGCTTCATTTTTAGCTTTTAAAAATAATGTCCAAGTATATCTTGAATAGTCATCCACTATTACCAAAGTTTAGAAGTTTCCTCCATAGCTTTGAATAGCGGATGGTCCAAACAAATCCACATGTAAGAGTTCTAAAACTCTTGATGTTGTAATCATGTTTATAAGCTTATGACTTGCATGGACTTGTTTACCTACTTTACATGCATCACAAAAATGATTATCAAATTTCTCTTTAGGTAGTTTCCTAACTAATTCCTTAGATGCAATATTGTGAATTAATCGCATGTTAGCATGACCTAATCTCCTATGCAAAAGATTGGAATTATCTACAATGGATGCAAGATTTATTTTGGAGATACAAGACACATTACCTAGTTTTGTATCCTTTTCCTTAGGGATGATTTCAATTATGGTATGCTTACAATCAACATCTTTACTAGGTTGAGATCTTGTAAGTGCATGAGACTCAATTGCCATAAGAGATGTTGCTTCCTTGTTTGCTTGATTGCCATCTTCATTGTCACTCCATACAACGCCAACAAATGCTTTGTAATGTAGAGGCTTTGTGAAATCACTAATGAAGTGGTCTTTGTCACCACAATTGAAGCATCCATCTTTGCACTTTGAACCTTGACCACCTCTACTACTTTTTCCATCCTTGTTTCTACGATCATTAGTACGGTTACCAAACCGATTCCCTTAGAGAAACTTTCCACCTCTTCTAAAAAACTTCCTAAAGCTTCTAGCCATGAGATTGAATTCTTCATCATTCATCTCTTCTTCATCACTCCCTTCATGCTACCACCAACTTCACTTGCTTGACTTTTAGTGACTTTAGCTTTAAGGTCCAAAGACTTTACTTTTTCCTTCTTGTCCTTGGTCGTAGCCTTGTCACTTTCGAGAATCATTTCATAAACTTTACAATTCCCGATGAGCTCGTCTAGAGGAAGCTCCACCAAGTTCTTGGCTTCTTCAATGGCCGTCACCTTAGGCCGCCACTTGACCTGAAGAGCACGAAGAAATTTTCTCACATGGTTCTTGTTGTAAAAGCTATGATCTAAAGCCGTGAGGCTTGTGATAATAGCCTTGAACCGTGTATAACCATTGTCAATGGTTTCTTCGTCCGAGACCATAAACTTCTCATATATTTGAACGAGTAAGTCAATCTTGCAATCCTTGACTTGTGAATTGCCTTGATAAGTTATGATGAGTGAATGCCAAATTTCTTTGGCGGTCTTGTATACATGAACCCTCTAGAACTCCCTTCGAGGTAGAGCATTGTAGATCATCATCTTGGCTTCTTGATTTTTAAAAAGCCTTCTCTTTTCATCTTCCTTTAACTCCAAGTATGGTTTCTCCACCATCAACTTGGTTTCGGGATCTAGCATAATGAATACAAAATCACCATTTTGGATGATTTCCCATAAGTCAAGATCCTTGGACCTAACGTAGGTCTCAAATCGGGTTTTCCAAAAACAAAACCTGTCGGTCTCTAGCAAAGGTGGTCTTTGCATAGAACACCCCTCAACATAGTTCTCTTGAGCCATGGATCTATAGTCAACTTTGTCAAAAATCTTGGTTAGGATTTTAGATTTTTGAGAAAGAAGTTTTTGACTTAAAACAACTTATCGGGAAGGTTTTAACGCTCAAAAACTTGAGTATTCCGCTCTGATACCAATTGTAGAACCGTAGAGGGGGGGGGGGGGTGCATACGGTTTCTTTGGCTTTTTAGATGTTTAAAAACTTTAAGCTAAGAAGAGCCTCAAGTGGTTGTACAATAATCCAACAACCACAAACACAACCAAAGTATATAAAGCAAGTAAATAACACAACGATATATACTGGTTCGGGATGAGGGTTTATACCATCCGTACATCCAGTTTCGAATCCACGACACCGATACTATTCACTAGTATAATCCTTTTGGTGGACTACAAACCATTACAATTCACTCCACCGATATTCACCAATATCGATGCTCACAAAGAAGGAGTTACTCCTCAACGGTATTCTGCCCTCAGAAACCACCCAAAAAACACTCGCAAATCGACTTCGCCTATGGGTCACCAAGACCACTACCAAGACTTCCCACCGAAAGTATCAAACCTCAACTAGGTCCCCAATGATCTAGGCTTGGTCACCAAGACACAAGACTTCCCTTACAACCAAATTGAATGATAGAATAAGTGTTTGTTCAACTTAACCTAGAGACTCAACTATAGTAGAAAGGGTAAAGATAAGAAGACCCTTGACACAATCACAAGAGTAGATTAAGTTCTTGTGATTCTTCCCTTGCAAGGAGATGTGTTCTTTATAAGATGTTAGTGTGTTTAACTAAGAACACAAGAGATAAAATTAGAGGATTAGAGAGAAAGAATGTCGAGAGAAACAATAATGGCAAGGGATGAGAAATACAAGAGGCAAGGGGGTATTTATAGGCCAAGACCCAAACTTGGGATTAATTTACCGAGACTGGCGTGTCACCCGCGCGGGCAGCTCGCCAGGACCTCTGTTGTATAAATCCCAAGTTTTGGGTGTTGGTCCTTATAAATACGAAACTTTGCTAAACCCCCAATTATAATTCACACTAAACCTTAACATTAATCAATCTGAGGTTTACCAACTCAAATAGTCAATTTGGAAAATGTTTTTGTGAAGTGTTTTTGAGAAAACCAAATACCAAGGGTATAAGAGTAGAAAGGGTAATTTGGTAGGGGTAGAAAGGGTATTCCTCACATGGCATAATAGAGAAGAGAATATGCCATGGGATATTCCTCTACAGAGAAGAGTGTGAGAGGTTAGGTTAAGAAGTAACCATGGTTAGGTTATAAGAGAGTGTAGAGAATAAACCATGGTTAGGTTAAAGAGTATATCCAAGGGAATTATTCCATCCTTGGTATGGTTAAGAGTTAACCATGGTTGGGTGAGAATGGGTGTATAGAGAACTAACCATAGTTGGGTTAGATGTGAACCATGGTTGGGTTAAGAAGAGAATATTCCAAGAGATATTCCATTTCTTGGGGAGGAAGGAGAAATGGATGATTGAGATGTGTTGTAAAGAAATGAATGGTTGAGATGAACAGTGTATAAGGAATATAAGGTATGAGTTGGATTGTGTAAGTGTGTAAGGGAATAAAGGTTGGATAGTGTAAGAGTGAAGGGATGTGATGTGTGTAAGGGAATATGTAAGAATGGATGTGACGGGGAGCCTAGTGTGTGTAGAGAATGAGATGGTTGTGAGTAGTGTGTGTATTTTGAAAATAAAGGTGTTGGGAGTGTAAGGAATATGTAAGGAGGATGTGATGGGAGGCTTGTGTGTGTGAAGAGAGGTATGTGAGTGAAGTGTGTTTATTTTGAATGTAAAGGTGTGTGTATATGTGAGAGTGTAAGTGTGTGTATAGAAAAGAGTGTATAGAGGGAGTGTATGGGAAATGTATAAAGTGAAGGGAATATTGTAAAAGGGAATATTGTGTGGGAGTTTGTGAGGAGACAAAGGTACCCTTTTGTAAGGAAGTGTAAGGGAATATGTAAGAGGTTGTTGGGAAAGGATTTTGGGAAGGATTGTAGGAGATTTGTAATTTTTTCTTTTGTGAAAATATGATTAAGAGAAGATTAAGAAATAATCTAATTGTCATTTAGAAGAGAAGGTTTAGACAATTAAGATTATGAGTTGAGAAAATCATAGGTTACTTATAAGTCCAAGTAACACAACGTCGAGAATCCATAGTTTCATAACTCGCGACTTTCCATGACTCGACGTTCTCAACTAACACCTTGGTACAACAAGCCAAGTGCTTTGCCATGATGTAAGGCATAACCCAAGTGGGAAAGGATGCGCTTATGCAAAATGACCTTTGATTTAGTTTGATCAATAAGGGAGTAAACCCGTTACGTGATTAGAGAAGATGTAAGCACGAGATATGAGCATATGGTTATTTTCACATGATGTTACGTGAAATATATAAGCTCCCTAAGTTTAGAAAAGCATTGGCTAGAGGAAAGAGTTAGAAAACATGAGGGTGTTTTAAAAGTTGGATCTCTCTAATCCCAAAACTCGTTTCGAGTGTTCTCAATTAAGCACATGGCATATTCATACCTGTATTGAAAGATCCACATTTGTCGGGTAAGGAGAAAGCCGACTTTCAAAATTCATCCCGAACCATACAGTAGCCTAGCGCGTCAGCCACGCGTCAACACGAGGGTGACGCGTCAGGAGCAGGTATGGAGTTCGGGGAATTTTGGCTACCGTTTGTTATTTTATGTGTTTCGAAGGTTTATTTGTCATCATTAAAACATTAGGAGATCTTGATAATGTTGCCTCAACAGTTTTGTTATGTTGGGTCACAAAACATAACGGGTGGCATAGATGTTTTGTGTAGATAGGTGTAGTAGGGTGTTGGTATCTCATGATGTGTTGTGTTGGGTTGGTCCACCGTGCTAAGGAATCGGTTTCTATCCTTGTACCGGATAAAGTGTAGGCGACGTTGTGTCTGTTTAGTCCGCCTTGTTAAGGACCCTGTATTTAGCTTTGTATCGAATAAAGTGTAAGCTACTTGGTGTAAGGTTTTTCCGCCGAGAATGGTGTTTGTTGATCTAGTGAAGTAACTCTCTAGTAGGTGACTCGGGGAGTGGAGACTCGGGGAGTGGAGTAGGGCAAGGGAGGTGTCCTTGTAGCCGAACTACTATAAATCCTCGTGTCGGTTTGCATATCCTTTTTATCTATCGCTTTACTTTTATTCTTGCTTTATATTGTTGATTGTCTTTGTGCTTGTTGTTTATGATTGTGTTGTGTACTTGTCTTACTCTATGCTTTCTATATGTTCATATAGTCTTAGTCTATATTAAACACTTTACATATTATGTCAAGCTTGATCGACAATTTGTCATAAGGATGTTTTTAAGAAAGAAATTTAAACTGGACTAATAATGGCGAAATTGATCTATAATATATTTGATACAAAAGTTTTTTAAAAGGAAACGTATTCACTCTCCTCTACCGTTTCCACAGAGTTCTCTTGTTATTGTAGCTTCTTTTTCCACTTTGCTACGTAGGCAGAATGATGCTTTCCTATGGTCAAGTGCATGCCTCAGCCCAAAGGTTCATCCTTCTCACAAACTTTTCATTCCCACCACATTTTAGCGCTATCTTGAAGAAAATTAGTAGCATAGATGACTTTATTTCTTTCTTCATAACCACTTGTACGGAAAGCAGGCGGTAAGCCGCCTATTGCTAACAATCGGGTCAAGAATTCCAGTAAACTGTGGCACATAACAAGCCGTGGAGTCACGGTAAGTAGCTTTATCACCCTTGGGTTCTTTTACGAGTCCATGTTCTTTCTTGAATTCTTTAAACTCTTCTCTCATTAACCCATGAAGATTTTGTGTTGTTTTCTTGACATAGTAGGGCATTGATCGCTTAATGGCCTTACCTACCCTTTTCACCAACATTGTGTCTAGGGTTTTTATTTCCTCTTCCGTGAAACCTCTAAAGTTAAGGCTTCCGGAGCTAGTAGAGGAAGAACTCTCATAGCCTTTGTCGTTGTCACCCGCATCGCTTGCCGAAGATTCGGTATGTTTGGAAGTCGTGGCTTCTTTAGGATGAGAGGTTTCCATTCCTTCTTCTTACTGAAATTGGACAAATCACACTATCAAGCACAATCATATACATAGTCGATGCATGAATGACATTCTTTATATCCTTACACTAACACCTAAAGTTTGTCACTCATGTATAGTCCTAATGATTTCAATTTCACATATGTACCATATTTTTATCACTACGGTGGCCAAGCGTAGTCATGAAAATATTTAACATATGCGTCCTCAACATCACCAAAACAATACACGATTAACAAAAACTAGTACTAAACTATTCTAAACAAGGCCTAAGTCAAGGAAATACTAAAGTGAAATCCTAAATCTCTTAGACTAAACAAGACCAAGTTGAACTTTGACCCAAAAACTTGACCAAAAACTTTGAACTTTGACCCAAAAGGGCTAGGATCAAAACTGAATTTCCATTTAATAATGGAGAGTTTATAGAAAACTATTAATTTTCAACCCCCAAAAGTATTTTTACATGAACGTACACTAAGACACCTTCAAAACGATAGTAGGCACATCCCACAACGATCTATGATTACAAAGATATGAAAAACGGAAAAACATCAAAAAATGGACAGAGCCATCCAGCCAATCGGTCTATCCTTCAGCCAATCGGCTGGAATGGATTTCCAGCCCAAAAAGCCCCCAGCCGATCGGCTGAACTTCCAGCCGATTCGGATGGACGAAACTGAAAACGAAAAATCACTTCTTGAAAAAGCATAGTTCTCGAACTTGTCAAAACATGAAACCTTCAAGAATTTACTAACACCTCATTGACCTCATGAAAACGTAAAGCTTATACATATACACCAACCATAGATGTGACTTTTGGAACAGAGGAAAAAGTCCATTATGACACATTCAACCCATTAGGTGAAACTTACAAGGAAATCACACAACTCTGATCCAACGACTTAAACATTCATTATAATAGATTAAGAACATGTACAAAGTTGCTTAACCTAGGACACCACAAAAATGGGTAAAAACGGGCTATTGCCAAACGCCCCTTAATGTTGACTTTCACCTTATACCACATTCAAGCTTGACTTCCCAATATCTACAAATACTTATACCATGACCAAGACATGAACAAAGACTACAACCATGAAAATGAGATTTATACCAAAACAAAAGAGAACACGCGGGGCCTCCAAGTCTACAAGCTAGACCTTATCCTTACCCTTGCCTTCCCCATAATGGCGAAGCTAGAAAAAATTTCTTGGGAGGGCAGAAACAAATTTTTTCCTTGTAAAACATTAGATGGTAGGGACAAAATGGAAAAAATAAAATTTTAACAAATGAAATCGCGAAAAAATACACTAACGAGCTTACGTATAAGGGGGTCGGGACCCTTCCCGGTCCCTAAATAGCTCCGCCCATGCTTCCCCACTTGTACCTACAAAATCATCATTTACTATAAACGTAAGCAATCGCTTAGTAAGTATATAAGGCATAACTCAACATTCATAAGATTAGTGATTAACATTAATCATAACTTTACTAGGAGCATAATAATAGCATTACTACTTACCTTTATCAAGCAAGCAATATAATACCATTTACTTAACTAGCATTGGATCCAAGCTAAATATCATTTAACAAGCTCCATGTACAAGATACCTTTACACATCATAAACATTAGCATATACAAGCATTAAACAAGTTATACCCATATACTTACTTCAATCCCACTAGCTTACTACATGTTTTTCTAACATATCATTCACTTCCTCCTATATCACAATTAACTCTAATTAGAGATTATTCAACTAACAAGATCATCACTAATCACCCTTACCCATCATCCCCTTTCTTATAACCTTAACTCTAATCGAATACTTGGGAAGAAACACTTACTTGTGGTGTAGATTAACAATTGATGCTTGTAACACCCCCAAATTTTGGTTCAGCGGAAGTCAAAACAAGCATTGGGGTGCTACGGGATTGGTACACAACACAAACATAAGAAAATGGAAATAGATCATCTATTTTAAATGAAATGTTTCAAATCCAATAGTTACAATTTACATTTATTCAAAAGTGCGAAAGTAAACCCAAAAGAAAACATAAAGGTAGGTCCCAATAAAGTTATTAGAGTCTGAATTGATCCATAAACCATGCCATTTGCAAAGCCTCCAATCCATAGACATCAAGAATTCTATCATCAATTACCTGAGAAAACATGTTAAAAGGGTCAGCTAACTCTGTTGAGTTCATACGTTTAATCATAAGATATTAACATTTGGACCAAACACAAAATTATTTGCTACGCTGGTTTAAGTCTATAGATCAATCCAATAATCCCAATAACCGCGCACAAGAAGCACCAAATAATAAATAACATGCACAAAAGCACCCAGTAGTAATCAATGTGTACATGTGCACCAAGTAATAATCAATGTGCACAGGAGCACCAAATAATAGCCTATCCAGTTTAAGTAGCAGTTATATCACAAAACAATCCTTGGTCCATTCAAAACAATTTTGCATGTTTTCTCACCCCAAGATTAAAAAAAAAATATATTAGTAGAAGTGGGGCTACGAAACTCACCTCGTCAAGCAATGCACAAACACAAAAACTCAAGGGTAGTATAGCACAATGACAATTAGGACGTCACATGAACAACAGACTCAGCATGACCTAATAATATAAAGACTCGTCTCAAAATATATCTCGTAAAATTAATTCAAATGCGCAAGAGTTTCCAAAAGTTAACTATTCCCATTCCTAAAAATAAACCAAACCTGTTTCCAAAATAATCTTGTTTTAGCATTTTAAAAGAGTTTGGTATCATCATTTGTGTAACGGTAGGAAGACACGAACTAAAGAGTACACACGCCAAGAGGAAACCAAATAACGAAATCGCCATGAGGAATACTGACGGAAACTTGAATCAATAAGGGATGACAAAGATAAGACAAAGGGGTATCAATTTACACACAACAATTAGGATGAGTTGATTGGTGATCGTCGGTATTTTCCCATAATCCCCTTTAACTACATAAAACATACTCGTTTTATAATTTAAAACAAAGTTTCATCATAACTCGTTTGTTCATTGAAAGTTTCCAAGTCGAAAGACTTTATTAATTTCCAAAGAAGTTTAGTCAACAAGTGGTATAAATATTATTGTTCGTTAGACATTATTTCCATGGTTTAATCGTTGCGAATCGAATACATTAAATTCTTACTAGTCTAATGTACTACATCTGTTTTGTGTCTCAATAGTCTAAAATGTCCAAAGTTCAATGATATTCCATGTCCAAGTATGTATTTCAAATCCGGTGTTGCAAAATCCAAAGTAATCCGACTACCAAATAAATCATCAAGTCAATCTCATACACAGTAAGGGTAAAAGGTCTAATGATTAAGATTAAAAGCTTAATAAGGTATCCAGACGAATTATTGGATCCTTATCAAATCCGTCAACCCGATAAGTCCAACAATTCCTTCGTTTCGCTTATTAATCCAAAGCCAAACCAACACATCACAAATAAATGGGTAAGTCGTAAGGATGGGTCACACATTAATAAATTCCTCCAACACACTTACCGGGCCCTTATTGGGCTCGTCAACCCAATAAGTCCGATAACCATGTCGGTCAGGTCTATTAACGTTAAACCGATCTGTAACTCCACAATATTCCATTTAATATCCCAACAAATCCAAATGTAGTATTCTCCGATAAACATTCCTCGAAACGTCCAAAAACCTTCGTGTTTTTCTGTTTTAATCCAAAATTGAAAATCACACTTTAAATTTCCCTTTTGCCATTTACATATTAAATAACAAATTTAATTTGCTAATTAATATTTTGATACGTGGGAATCGCACCAGGCTTTACCTCTCGAGGGATCTCGAGAAGCTTACAACCCCCACCAGGCAGTGTACCTGGTCGTTGTAGTATAGTATAGTGACAAGTACCGGGAGATTGATCGTTTAACTCAGGAATAGTGTCGCTAGGATTAGAAAGTCTCCTAAACTAAGTCTAAAGGTGAGGGATGATTCTTTTTGTATTTTTATGTTTTATAAAAGCAAACAAAATCTCGGGTTTTAGAAGAGTGGACGGAATTAGTTGCTAGCCAACTAACCCAAATAACTAAGATGCAATCAAAATAAAATAACAGAAATGAAAATTTAACTAATTATACTATTGTGGTGTAAACAATGATAGGGAAAGTTGTGTTTACTTAGGTTTCATTACTCAATAGATATCTTTTACAGGTTGATAATTTGTTACAATTGCATGGATGACGGGTCGTATTCCTTAATACTAGTCGTAGGGCCGTGTACAATATTCCCTAACTCTATAGGATCCTACTTCACTCCTATGTCGAGCCGTTAGAAGCTCCTAACATGGGATCAGTAGAATTCTCCTACGCATTAAATACAACCAAAATCATAGTACACCTCTGATCATGTTTCTTAAGACATTCAAGCATGTTACCAATGGAAGTCTGCCAGTTTTCTTAAGCCTAACATCGAATACAATCATCCGTAACAACTATAAACAAACAATCAACCCATAATTAACATCTAGGTTTCATTACATCTAAGCAAACACAAGAGAGATCTAGCCAAGCATGTTAAATTGAAGACAAGTGTAAGATATATTCAAGCAACACATAGACATATTGATTGAATTGAAAGAGTACTTATCTTAAATTGACATGAAAGGTTTCAAAGGGTAAAAACCCTTGAAAAAGCTGTGAAAATCGGACTAGGGTTTTTCTCCAAAGTTGCTCCCTAAAAGTTACACCCAAATGAATGAAAATTGGAAAACTATATATAGCTTTTACAGGGTGACGGCGTCAAGAAGAAATCTGTGACGCCGTCAACTTGCCGCCCATAATGAAATCGGATTGCCTAGATCCACTTTTGACGCCGTCATGTGTAAAATTGTTCTAGGCCGTCACTAATATTTGGACCATGACGGCCTATGGTGACGCCGTCATCTTCTTAGTACAAAACTTTCTGGATCGTCACGTGTATCATCCACTTCCACCTCTTGTATTACTCTTGACGTCGTCATGTAGAATCTTGTGACGCCGTCAGGTACTGTTCCAGCAAGGAAAATTAAGACTTTGCCGTTTTCTTCACTTTTATGCTCCAAAAACGTCCAAAATGCTTCCTTTTCCAGATTTCACTCCAAAAGTACCTAAAATGACAAATGGAACGATTTAGGGCAATATTTGATTAAATAATCTCGAATCCGGGCTTAAATGACCCCCTAAAAACGGTTCATTTTTCGCCTCATCAAATACCCTTACACTTGAGATTTTCTTGTCCTCAAGCAAATGCGCTTTTATTCTAATCAAAATACAAGTTAGAGGTCATTTAACACTAATATAAAAGTAATTACAACAAATAATCGTTCCACTAAAGACCAAAGACAAGCACGGAGGTCATACACTAGCACCTCACAAATAGTGTTTAGATACTCACATCTCTCGGGTGTAATAAAGTATATATCACAATATGGAAATGGAAACCATCTCTCACTACCTGTCATAGCAAAATAGATTACCATAGGCTTGGGAAAGGATCAAACTTCCACCACTTGGCGTAAGCACCTAGGATAAACTATCAAAGAGGTCTTTCAAAGGGTTATAACATTAGGTGTAGGGATATGGAATACACGGTTTTGTTGGATAAAGGCAATATTTACTGGTGATGAGTTAATCATCTTGGTTAATTAAATGTACAATATGGCGTTGCTAAGCCAAGACTAGACTCGACTTAAGCTAATAAATGAAAAATAACAAAAACATAAAACAAACATAGAATGAAACGGGATGGTAGTCTGTATGTTTTTTTTTCTCTTTTCTTTTTCTATTTTTTTTCTTTTATTTAATTTTTTCGATTTTTTTTTTTTTTTTTTTTTTTTGCATACACTCTTACCCTACCATCCAAAATAATACATCATAGGGAATGCACATTCCCCTTACACTTGAATTTTTACATACTTTACAATAAACTAATCTAATGACTCGAATCAAGATAATCAAAACACTTGGAGTACTTTTAAGATTAACGCACATATGGGGGTAATAAATGATGTTCTTCCCCATTACTCCATAACACAAGTACTTTACCCATGAGTCCAATCGTCCCAAAACAATATGTACAAGATATGAATCGACTTAGCAACCATGTAATCAATTAGATAATTAACTAAGGGTTTAAACATGTAACAATAATGCACTAAAGATGAGTGCATACACGGAAGGCTAAGGCGATTTGGTTGCACATTTGGGTGGGTTGTAACAAATTCTTCCTTTAAGTAAGATGCTTAAAGTTAGAAACGAAAAGATAGGCTCGGAGGGGTGTACTAGAGGTTTCGTGTACTAAAAATGAGTACAACGCTAATGTGTGGGAAAAATTAATTGACTTTACTAGCCAAGTAATATGACTTAAATGATCAAGTAATTATGATACGGGTTTAACACAAGGGTGATCCTAATGCCTCTTATCATGTAGTAAATCCTACTACACGAACGTAGTCTCATTAATGGCTCGGGATGCATTACTAACGCAAGTTCTAGAATCTAAATGCTACCGGTACACTCATAAGCACTAATAGTAAATGCTTTTCCTATCAAATCTAAAGGCGAACCTCACATATTTGGGTGGAAAATTTTTCTGAATAGTACAGTTTCGTGCTAGTCATACAACTCCTATCATGAGACGTTTGCTAAGGCTAAAGTTTCACTCCTAAATGTTGTAAAAATTTTTAAATTTGGCGCTAAAATTACACTAACAAGTATTTCTAATAGTTTTATTACACACCTACCATCAAACAAACAAACTCAAGTGCAACTGTATCCTATAAGGTATCATCATTTACCCTCCCCTTACACTTAGGATGAACATTGTCCCCAGTGTTCAATTAAAGAATGTAAAAGTGAAATAGGTAAAAGAATGAAAGCAAATACTTCCCTGAATCGTTCGGTGTGGATAGTGTGGTAACAAGGTTAGATCTTCCTCCAAGAAAATGAACATTCAAAGCTTCCCTTCCATAAAAATAAATCATCTTCTTGTCATACATAACCTGTTAAACCTGAGAAAACAAACAAGGCAACCTCGCGTAAAATCGGCGGCAATCTATATATACTAACAAGTCCTAGAAAAAACAAATTAAGATATAATGTTTGTGGAATGAATGTTTGCAGATTTCCTGGAGTTTATAAAACTAAAGAATTAACAAAAACTTTAAGACTCCGTTAGAAAAACAAAACTCGCAAAATTTCCAGAATTTTACACATGACGCCGTCAGGAATTAATTCATGACGCCGTCAGAAGTGACCTGCAGAAATCTTTACGTTAAGTTTCCGGAAACTTTCTGGAAAAACTTATGTCCTACTTCCTGGAAAATCCTGCAAAACATCATTATGACTCGATACAAGCATTTGACTCTAACAAGTACTAATATACATGTCCATTTAATATTGTGGAGAATCATGATCAATTTCGTTCTTAAAAACAAATTTGGGGTTTCCCCTTACACTTAGCTTTTGCAAAATACCTTTATATGAAGTTAAGACGAAGTTAAACGACAAAATAAAGCATTTTCACAATTTTAGTTTGAAACATGATCTACCAACAATAAAAACAAAGCATGCATACGGAAGCAAATAACAATCAAACAAATAAAAATCACACAAAACATGGGTTGCCTCCTAAGAAGCACTTTTCTTTATTTACGAGTCTTGTAGCTAGACTTAAGGTCATGGGCTCTTACGTGACCTCATCTCTCGAGATGACGTATCCCATATAGTTATGATCCTCACTATCGTGGTAGTGATGTTTCAATCGATCGACACTCGCAGTGACCTCCCCCTCCTTTGCTGCTCAAGGTAGCTATCCCATCTTGGCATATGCTTTCAATTGTGAATGGTCCATACCACCAAGGACTTGGCTTATCGGGAGGTACTGTTATCTCTGAGTGTCTTAAGAGTACCAGGTCTCCTTTCACGAATGGTACATGATTCTCCGTCGGCTGACTACATTCAAACTTGACATGAACTTTATCGCAGCTTTTGCCTCTCTCAGGCTCAGTTTCTTTGTAACTTTTGATCCTTGTTTCCCATGCAAGAATTTTTTCTTGAACATGATTAGGCGATGTGTCAATCAGGCTTTCTTGTGCATATCGTGGGGTCATGGGAAAGCTAATCTTTCTTTTTCCTGACTTAAGCTCGATTACCCTTTTTTCATACCTAATAACAGCTCTTGCGGTGGTAAGGAATGGTGCCCCAAGGATTATTGGCATGCATCCACCTCCTTTATCATCGATGATCATGAAATCAATGGGATACATGAATCCTGCAACATTGACCAGCACATCCTCTGCAATTCCCAAAGGGTACACATAAGAGTGGCCAACGAAGGATAGCCTAACACGGGTGGTGGCTGGCATTTCTGAGGTAAGTTGGGTGTAGATAGTTAGGGGCATAAGATTTACTTCCGATTCTTAATCGGCGAAAGCATTCAGATATAGCAAATTCCCAATGCTGGCTGGTATCTCAAAGTTCCCACAAGCCATCTGCTTAGTAGCCACTTTTTGTACAAGTAGTTTCTCGAATACCGGCCCCCCAGGTAATTTGTCATACTCATCTTCCCCCTCTTTCTCTTTCTTTGAAACCTGTTTGGAGGGCTAGGATCAAATTGCCGCCAAAACATAATGAAGGGCTAGGATCAAATTGCCGCCAAAACACAATTTGTTTTTCCCGCCAAAACATAATGAAGGGCTAGGATCAAATTGCCTCATCCAAAAGCTGAAGAAAAAAGTGGGAGGTGTGTCTCAGAAACCTTAATGGGACAATATAAAAGAAGAAAAAGAGTGGAAGCAGTAGTACCTAGTTTTTAGTTTTAATTTTTAGTATAATGTAGATGTCCATTTAGTTTAAACTATCTTTCTGATGTTGTAATCTCAGTCATGTTATTGTAATTCCAGGTTTAATTAATTAAAAAGTTCAGTTTCCTTGTCTCAATTCAAGTTTGTTAAATTTCTTTAATTTCTTGTTTAAGCTCATAATTAATGGAACTCCTTGTTTTACTGTTTCCCAAAGTTTAGATTAAGTCATTGAGAAGTTTTAGAAGCTAAGTTAGTATTAAAATCAGTTTTCAATAAAATCAAAAATAAAATACAAAAAAAAAATCACAAATAAATGAAGAAAAATTAAAAATTCCAGAAGAAGAAGAGAACAAGAAGGATAGCATGGTTTAGAGCTTGGGGAAGCTTTAGGTGTAGTTTGTGGGATCTGATTCATTGTTCTTTGCTTGGAATCAGTTGTAAGAAATTTCTCACCATTTTAGTATATTACTGTAGAATAGCTTATGAACTGCTTATATATATGTCTTTATGCTAGTTTAGAGTACGTTAGTGTATTTATGTTTGTTAATTACTAGTTTGTTAATTAGAATATTTGTTTACCATATTTCATCATTTCTACTGCCAAAATTGTATTGTCTTGATTCATGATGATTTATTGTTATCTGTGGTTTGTTTGTGTTCACATAAGCTTATCTCATAATAGTATAGCCTTGGGAATCAGTTTGATGGTATAAATTAGTGGTTCCTTTTGAAAATTGCAAATCACTGTCAATTAAAGGGGTGTTTGGATGACTTGTGTTTTGGATGCTTCTTTGGTTTCCTGGCTTGTTTCTCTGCACAACTAGTTTCCTTAGGTAAAGTTAGGACTAGGAGACCACAAAACCATAGGTCTTTAGCACAATTAGTCAAAGTCATTAAAAAACTCCCCCCACAGTTAACTATGAGGGGTTTGGGGTCTCAAATCCATTACATTAGCTACTATGTTTGTTAATTTAGTGTAATGTAGTTTAATTATAGCTCATAACTTCAATTATAATCAGTGTGATGTGGTCAAAGTTCAAAAAGTCAATTTGCAAGTTTCATCAAAAAGTCAAATGTGCATGTTCTTCAATTTTTCCAAAAGTTCAAGGAATTTTTAAAACCCTCCAGCTCAACTCTTGAATCCTACCTTCCTTTTATTTTTGAGGTTTTTCCTCTGGACCCCACACCCATCCAAACTCAGCTGCAGGGTTGGTCTCTGCCCTGCTGCAGCAGACCACAGCCACACCACCCACTTTGGTGGTGGTTTATGGCCACCATAGTGGGCCCCACATCCACAACTTTGTTCCTTTCAACCCCCCTCCTAACCTTCTTCATGGTTTGACCAAAAGTTGGACCTTAGACCTTGTGGACCCCACCTGATTTCACCCTCCTTTTCTGTCCCATTTTTAGTTTTGATTCAAGTAATCAAGTTCTTAATTTGTGCTTATGGGCTTATCCATTGAGCTTATTTGTGGAACTCTTACTTAAACATGTACAAGTAACTCATTTGTATCAGAATTCACTATAGTGGGTCCCACTTAAGCTCATTTGAGCTTATTTACTTATTTGGTCAACATAAGTCAACTGTCATGACTTATGGTGTCCACAGTGCTTATTTTTGAATTATAAAAAAGTTGTTTTTACAAACGTTGTTTATTTTTAGGTGTAAAATAGTTTTCAAAAAGAAAAATCCAGAAAAAACAATTTAATTTTAAGTGATAGTTTCTATTTAATGTAATTTAAATTTTAATTTTAATTTTTAGATTTTTATTAAGTACTTAGCATTTTTATATTTTTCTTAAATTCCTTTCATATTAAAGTAATTTTAGTAAATTTCTCAGATTTTTATTTTGTCATTTAGTATTTATTAGAATTAATATTAGTTTTATTAATAATTAATTAATAATTAAGTTTTAAATAGCATAATTAGTTTTTATTAAGTAAGACCTAGTTTTTATATTTTTCCTAGCTTTTATATAATATAATATAATTTTAGGAATTTTTCTAGAATTTTTACTGTTCATTTGCCATTTTTTATAATTTAAAATAGTTTAATTAGGTAATTAATATTTAATTAGTAATTAATTAATATAAAAACCACAAAAAGACAAAAATACATATTTTTAGTTTTAAAACTTGTTTTTAGTTATTTTATAATTTTAGAAATTTAATTTTCACTTTTTTAGTATTTAATTAATATTATATTGTATTTAAGTTATTTAAATATTAATAATAAGTATTAAATAGTATTTAATTAATATTAAATAATTAATTAGTGTAAAAATTTATTTTCTTTTTCTAAAAATTTTCTTTTACCCTTAGGTTTGTAAAAAAGTCATTTTCACCCCTGGGGGTTTTCAGATTTCACTTTTCACGTTTTATTTCGTACGTTCGCGTAAATTTAATTTGAACGTACGCGTTTTTAAGTTTTAAACGTTTCTGGTTTTTCTGATTTTACCATCTTGTTCATATAACTTGTTTAAGCTATTCCTTTGTAGATTCCTTAGTATAATCAATCACAAACCCTTTCCGTCCAAATTCACCCGATCACAAACCCGTTTGATAATCATCACACCTCGTCGGGACATAACGACCGGGGACACACTATACTATCACCGGAGAATTGGAATGGAGCTGTCTTTGACTTATTGACCTTGGTCAATAATATCTGACCGCTTTGGGACCAATCAAATTTTGGCGCCGCTGCCGGGGAGGCTGTGCGCGTATTCTAAACGGTTTTCAGATTAGTGAATCTGGATATACACCCATTGTATATTTACCACCTTTGTTCATATTTTCCTTTTATAAAAACAAAACCGTTCCTGAAAACTTTTTAAAATTAGTTTTCAATGAACACAAAAAACACAAAAAGATTTTCTTTCTTATCAAATGTTTTCCAAAAACTCCAAAAATATTCACCTTTACCCTCCTACCTTTTTTATTCTTCATCCCTTTACCCTCTATCCTTTTAATTCTAACTTCTTCCACTTGTCCTGTAATTGATTCTAATGGCATCTCTCGATGACGATTTCTTTGAACAAAGGGCCTTTAAGAGCAAAATTGAAAAACTTATGGCCTTGTCAAAAATGTCGAGATGTCATGTTGATTATGATGGACCTTCGATCCCTATTCCCTCTCCGGTGAGGGAAATGGAACAAGAAACCGGGGTGACAAAGGACACTGTACTTCCCTCTGACGATGGAAGTGCTAAATACGTCCAACCTACGGTTGTCCAAAAATCTAAGCTCACAATTGCTCCTAAACCGTCAAGAATTGATCCTAACCTTTCACGGTTTACGGTTAAAAGTTTGTCAAGCAAACGTACAGAGCTTAGGGCAGTGACTGAAAAGAACGACTTGCCCAATCTTCATGTTTATCAAGAACAAAAACCCGAGACCATAACGGAAGTGGTGGAAATTCCTAGCTCTAAGAGCACACCACTTGTCCCACCTCCGGATTTTATCCCTTGTGTTGGTTGTGGTGAGCCACTTTTTGGTTTACCATGTCGCTGGTGTACATGTGAACAATGTGGTAATGATATTCGAGATGGAAGTTGTTTGTTTTGTGGTTCGAGGAATTCATTTGCTTATGATCCTAATCAGAACTCATTCAACGACTCTTCAAAATTTTCCAATTACCCATCACATTCATACGAGCAAGAATCATATTATCCAAATCATAATGATGCTTCGTATCAAAATACACCAAACATTTCTTGTGAGTATTGTGGAGGTCCTCACCAAGGTTTTGATTGTTATAATAGTCAAAATGTTGGTTACGACCAATATCCAAACAACTCACCGAACCAGACTCAACAGTTTAACTGTTGTGAGTACTGTGGTGGCCCACACTACAGTTCTGATTGTCAATCGGGCAACACGCTTGTCTATGAGCAGTTTCCTGATAACAATTATAACTCTAGCACATACGACTCACAGCCACATCAGTTTTACTATTGTGAATACTCTGGAGGTCCTTACTTTAGCTCGGATTGTCAAACAAGGAATCCATTTCCTTGTAACAATTATGACTATTCAATTCAAGACCAACCTCCACAGTACCAAATGATCCAAGCAACTCCTCATGATACCGAGCAAGGCCTTTTACTAGAGGCTCGTGAAATTTTGCAAAAACTTAAGGAGGAGTTTGCCACTACATCATTTCAAGATTCTCGTGAGAAATCAATGGCAGAATTACTTGCTGAAGAACGAGATGCTAGAAATGAAATGAGCATGGAAGAATTACTTGCTGAGCAAAGAGCGGCTAAAATACGTGCCAATCTTCGCTACGCTGCTCTATATGATGACGATGATGACAATGATGATGATGAAGATAACATTGTCATTATTCAAAAAGATTCATCAGATTCATCAGTTGTAATTCCTTCCATTGAAAATCAGGGAGAAAATAATGTGACAAAGTCACTAGCCGTTGATCAAATGGAACTTGAAAATTCCATAACTGCTAGTACTTCTAAACTCCATCAGTCTATTGATATCACACCCGAAGTTCACACTCACTCTCCGAATATGGGGGATGAGCATCTTAGCACTGTTCCTCAAAAGGAATCGGGCGAATTCATAAAGTCTAGTGTTGAGAACCTTGTCCCAATCCCAGGAGAGTCATAGGGAACTTTTGATCATGTGTGTGATTTACCTTCTCCCCCTGAAAATCCAAAAGATCATTTTGAGACTTTCTCCTATTTTAATAATGATTGTACATCTTATGGAGAAGTTAAGTATGAAGAGGCACCACTGCCTCACTCTGATGTTGCCACTCTTATTGAGGAGTTCATAGATGAACTTACTCACATCAATCCACTTCCATTGGGAAGTGATGATGGTCTCATTAACTCCGAAGCCGAAATTGAAAGTCTCTTAAACCATGATCTATCACTCAGTTCTTATCCTAACAGTCCAATAGAGAATATTGATCACCTTGTTCCCGAAACATTTAATACTACTCTCAGCAATCCTCTATTTGAATTCGAATATGAATTCACTTTGATTTCTGATAATCCACTCTTTGATATTCAGAATGAGGATTGTGATGAGTCCACTGTGGAACATGAGTTTACAGATTCACATCATGTGAATGATTCTCTTCATGAGGAGTTCTCCGGTGACCACAGTGGTTTATGGCCACCAAAGTGGGCCCCACATCCACAACTTTGTTCCTTTCAACCCCCCTCCTACCCTTCTTCATGGTTTGACCAAAAGTTGGGCCTTAGACCTTGTGGACCCCACCTGATTTCACCCTCCTTTTCTGTCCCATTTTTAGTTTTGATTCAAGTAATCAAGTTCTTAATTTGTGCTTATGGGCTTATCCCTTGAGCTTATTTGTGGAACTCTTACTTAAACATGTACAAGTAACTCATTTGTATCAGAATTCACCATAGTGGGTCCCACTTAAGCTCATTTGAGCTTATTTGCTTATTTGGTAGACATAAGTCAACTATCATGACTTATGGTGTCCACAGTGCTTATTTTTGAATTATAAAAAAGTTGTTTTTACAAAAGTTGTTTGTTTTTTGGTGTAAAATAGTTTTCAAAAAGAAAAATCCAGAAAAAACAATTTAATTTTAAGTGATAGTTTCTATTTAATGTAATTTAAATTTTAATTTTCATTTTTAGATTTTTATTAAGTACTTAGCATTTTTATATTTTTCTTAAATTCCTTTCATATTAAAGTAATTTTTGTAAATTTCTCAGATTTTTATTTTGTCATTTAGTATTTATTAGAATTAATATTAGTTTTATTAATAATTAATTAATAATTAAGTTTTAAATAGCATAATTAGTTTTTATTAAGTAAGACCTAGTTTTTATATTTTTCCTAGCTTTTATATAATATAATATAATTTTAGGAATTTTTCTAGAATTTTTACTGTTCATTTGCCATTTTTTATAATTTAAAATTGTTTAATTAGGTAATTAATATTTAATTAGTAATTAATTAATATAAAAACCACAAAAAGACAAAAAATACATATTTTTAGTTTTAAAACTTGTTTTTAGTTATTTTATAATTTTAGAAATTTAATTTTCACTTTTTTAGTATTTAATTAATATTATATTGTATTTAAGTTATTTAAATATTAATAATAAGTATTAAATAGTATTTAATTAATATTAAATAATTAATTAGTGTAAAAATTTATTTTCTTTTACTAAAAATTTTCTTTTGCCCTTAGGTTTGTAAAAAAGTCATTTTCACCCCCTGGGGGTTTTCAAATTTCACTTTTCACGTTTTATTTCGTACGTTCGCGTAAATTTAATTTGAACGTACACGTTTTTAAGTTTTAAACGTTTCTGGTTTTTCTGATTTTACCATCTTGTTCATATAACTTGTTTAAGCTTTTCCTTTGTAGATTCCTTAGTATAATCAATCACAAACCCTTTCCGTCCAAATTCACCCGATCACAAACCCGTTTGATAATCATCACACCTCGTCGGGACATAACGACCCCGGGACACACTATACTATCACCGGAGAATTGGAATGGAGCTGTCTTTGACTTATTGACCTTGCTCAATAATATCTGACTGTTTCGGGACCAATCAAAATTTGGCCCAAATCAAGTGATCCTCTCAGTTGGTATCAGAGCTTCCAGGTTGATATCTTTGATTTAGAAGAAGAAGAAGAAGAAGAAGAAGAAGAAGAAGAAGAAGAAGAAGAAATGGACACAGAATCTATTCAAACAAATGTTGCTGCAAAGTTGCCAGTTCTCAAACAGAATGAGTTTGAATTGTGGAGGTTAAGGATAGAACAGTTTTTCCAGGTGCAGGATTACACTCTCTGGGAAATCATTGAAGATGGAAACTCTTTCCAACCCACAACCACTACATCAACAGTTGAAGGTAAGGCTATAACAACTATTCAAACTATCCCTACAACTGCTGATGAAAGAATAAAGAAGAAGAATGACCTCAAGGCCAAAAGTATGCTGATGATGACCATTCCAAATGATCAACTTATAAACTTCAGCAAATTCAAAGATGCCAAGTCATTATTTGAGGCAATTGTTGCAAGGTATGGAGGGAATGAAGCCACCAAGAAGACCCATAAAACTCTTCTTAAGCAACAGTTTGAAAATTTCTCATCAACCATTAATGAATCTCTTGATCACATGTTTACAAGGCTACAGAAAATTGTGAGCCAACTTGCTGTTCTTGGGGTTGACATGCCTCAAGAAAATTTAAACTCAAAATTTCTGAGAAGCTTACCTGAAGAGTGGGCTATGCATGTTATTGTCTGGAAGAATAAAACAGACATAGACACTATGGATCTTATGGATTTGTATAGCAACTTTAAAATTGTGGAACAAGAAGTAAAGAAAACTGGTGTCTCTAGTTCATATACTGGGAACATGGCTTTTATGTCATCTCCTAGTATCTCAAACCCAGTTAAAGATGAAAAGGTTGATAATGGAATTGGTGCTGCTAGTTCATCAAGCAGTACATTTGGTATATTGAATGAAAAGGCTTGTTGTACCTTTTTCACAAGTCAGAATGATGGGTCCATGCTCACTCATGAAGATCTTCTAGAAATCAATGATGATGATTTAGAAGAGATGGACCTAAAATGGCAAATTTCTCTTCTTAGCATGAGGGCTAAGAAATTCTATCAGAGGACGGGGAAGAAACTTACCATCAGCAGCAATGATACTGCTGGTTTTGACAAGTCAAAGATAGAATGCTATAACTGTCATATGTTGGGGCACTTCTCAAGAGAATGTAGAAGGCCAAGGCAGCAAGATAGCAAGAATAGAGGTTTTGGAAGCAAGTCCAAAACAGGGGAATCAACCAATCCAAAAGCTATGGTAGCTATTGATGGATTAGGATTTGATTGGAGCTTTACAGCTGATGAAGAAGAAACTTCTCCTCAGGCAGCTCTTATGGCTTTCTCTACAGAGGTACAATCTAATAAAGTTTGTTCAAATAATTGTTTTGCTCTTAAAAGTTTAGAAACCTTAACCAAACGTTATGAGAATCAAAGGACAGAGTTAATTGATACAGCTCATAGCTTAACAAATCATAAAAGAGGTTTAGCTATTCTAGAGGAACAAGTCATATATTTTCAAACAAATGAATCTACCTTTACTGATGTCAAAATTCTTCTTGAAAGAGAAATAATGTTTAAAGATTTTGACATTAGTAACTTGAAAGCTGAAGTAGATAGGCTTAGTAAGGCAAAAGAAAACATTCAAATGAGTGTAGAAACACTAGATTATGCATCTAAGGGTGTGACCAACTTAATTGAATGTCAAGTAATTAATAAAGCTAAGTCTGGTGTTGGATACAAATCTGTTCCTGCACCATATAGAGGTATTCCTTCACCCCCAGGAATTGACCTAGAACACACAGGCTTACCTAAATTTCAACTACCTAAATTAAAATATGGTGCTCAACCAAAAACTAATGTAGTTGATAATAAACCGTTAAAAGAAAGTGATAGTTTAAGTAAAACTTCACTTCCTAAGGACAATGTGTGTTCTTGTAGAAAGTCAGATGATCCAATCATTAAGGACTTAACATCTGATGATAAAAAGGTTAAACAGGTTATGTCTAAACCTGAAGTGGTTAAGAAAGCAGGAACAAGTGTTCCTAAGATAGTCAAACATAGTACTGAAAAGCTTTAAAACAATGTTAAACATGTTAGGCAACCAGTAAGATATTGTGAACAATATAGAACCATGAACAAGCCCAGAGGGAACCAAAGGAATTGGTATAGCCTCAAGTCTCTCCAACAAAGAGATAACAAAGCTTTTTACACATGTGGTAGTTTTGACCATCTTGCAGCTTTCTGTAATCACTAGGTATATGGGTATACAAACAATAGGGTGAATCTAAAAAGGCAAACACCTAAAAGTCACTCTAATTTTACTAGAACAAAACCCAAAACTGTTTCAGTTCCTGCTGATAGGAAAATGGTTTCTCCTGATAGACCATATCTGACTGTTTACCCAAAAACAACAGTTAAAAGTGCTAAAACAACTTTCAAATATGCATTAAATGTTGTTAAAAGACCCATTCAAATATGCATTAAATGGTTGGGTATGTGGTATTCTAAGGAGTCATCTTTTGACTTGGTAGCATACTCAGATAGTGATTATGCTGGTGCTAGCTTGGACAGAAAGTCAACAACTAGAGGATGTCAATTCCTTGGGTGTAGACTTATCTCATGGCAGTGTAAGAAGCAGACAATGGTGGCTACTTCAACAACTGAAGCTGAATATTTAGCTGCTGCAAATTGTTGTGGTCAAGTTCTATGGCTTCAAAACCAACTTCTTGACTATGGGTACAATTTCTTACATACCATTATTCATATTGATAATAGTAGTACAATTTGCATTATTAAAAATCCAGTGCAACATTCAAAAACAAAACACATTGAAATTAGACATCATTTTATTAGAGATTGCAATGAAAAGAGGTTAATTCAAGTAATGAAAATTACTTCATAACAAAACTTTGCAGATCTTCTTACAAAAGCTTTTGATGTTGGAAGATTTCAGTACTTGGTAGCAAGTATTGGAATGCTTAATCTTTAAATTTTTCAATATAATGTGTTCTTGTATATAAATTTTGTTAATGCATCTAACTTTGTCATTTAAAACTACTATTACCAATTTAAAGTTATTCATACAGTTAGTCCTATGCATAATTCTAATTCAAGTTAAGTACTTTGTACTTTGTTCTTTTGGTTTTAGACTAACAATTTCAGGTATGAATGTTTGAGCTCAAAGGCTATTTTAAGTGAAATCTGTAAGCAACAAATTACTGATCATTGCTGCTGATATAATAGGTTCATGATAGAAAGAGTTTGGGATTTCAAAACTCCTTAAAACTTCTTTCTTGGAACCTGATTATGATGTTTCACATTGAATTGATGATTTAGTTGATTAGTAAATAACTGATACAACTCACTTTCTATCATTTTATACTCTCAAGTATAATGTGACTAATCTACGGATATCTGATAGAAAGAACAGCGAGCAAAAGTGAATCTAACACTTGTGTTAGAGGTAACAAATGCCACGAGCTGAAAACCCTATAAAGAAAGCCTTTTGAATAGGTTTATCTGTACACAGGCAGTTATTTATAACTGAAAACATTGGTTCTCACACAACCAGAGGTTGCTTTAAACCGAAATTTTGATTAAGTGTTAGTTACCACACTTAATCCCTTCAAAATGGTTAGAAGCAGTATGATTTTTAATCATAAAATCATGTTCATACTGCTAAGTTAAAAAAAAAAATCTTAAAAAGGATTTTCAAAAAGAGGCTCAGAAAATCATCTAATGATGGATTATGAGTCAATGCTCAGTGATTCACCACTCATAGGAGGTTACACACCTAGAAGTGATGAGGGCAGCATTTAAACTCTTAAGGAATTGATGGCTTCATGTACAAATTGTCTGAAAACATGAAAATTGCTAGATCAGATGATTGTGATATGATATGATTGTGAGAGATCTTCCAAACAGGGGAGGAAATTGCTCAGGAGAGAAATAAATCTCAGGGGAGGTTACAAAAGCCCTTTAAAGGAAGTTTAACCAAATAAAAAGAAGGAAAAGATAAGAGCATACAAGATGATGACATGGTTTCTACTGATAAAGAACAAGAACAGAGCTGATAGGAGAAAGTTCTATCTAGATCAAAACATGAAAGGTTTCAATTTCAGTTCACTACGTTTGTTCATCACTTCCAAAGACATGCTGAAAGATGATTTCTACTTCTTGGAACAAGCATCCAAGATACACAACATCATTGCCTCTTATAATTCTTCAAGTTGAATATTGCACCATCTTTTAGTCCAAGATTGGAGCAAAGAACAAAAAGCAGATGAGTTACACAAAAAGACATTCAATCACTCAAAAGAGAAGAAAGTTCAGATCAACAGTCTGACAATGAAGTGTTTGAAAGATCTTCACAAAGTCCTCATTTAATTCAGAAAAACATGTTTGAATGTAATTCACATGTTTAGAGGAGGATTGTTGGGAATTAAATAATCAGAAGAATTAGCATAAAAGCACAAGGAAATACATCAAGTATGTTCTTGATAATAAAGCTCAAAGTACGTTCCTGCTGATAAACACAAGAGTGTTTCTGCTGAAGAATGTTTCTACTGAAGGTGTTTCTGCTGATAGATTCTGCTGCTGCTATGACTCATTCAACAGTTGTGTAGATAAGTACGACTTATTCTACTGATACATATACAAGAAAATATCTTTGTTGTAGTCATCAAATCACACTCCAAGTGAGTTGTAATCCTAGATACATGTTGTATCTTAATGACTGACATGATAAGTCATCATCTAGCTAGAATGAAGATTAGTCATAAGCTAGTAATTAGATGAGTCATATAGATTGTAAAAGATCTTTCCTTGGACTATAAAAGGAAGATCTTAGATATGACTTAAGTAGCGATAGATGTGCGTAGAGATATACATAGAGAAAAACAGTAGAACAAAACACAAGATTCAAGGTCTTTGTAACCCTAGTGATAGTGAAGATCACTCGTATTATTTTGAATAATATTGAATCATTTGGTGAAATACTTTCATTGTTCTTTGTTAAATAAACACAAGCATCACAGTTCCATTTCCAATAAACATTCTAAGTGTGGTTAAGTAGATTCCGCATACTTAATCATATTCACTCAAAGTATCACATATACACATTACAAAGGTCCAACACCTCATAGTGTGTGATCAAATCAAGTGATCCTCTCAAACAATCTCGAATCCGGGCTTAAATGACCCCCTAAAAACGGTTCATTTTTCGCCTCATCATATTTCTAATAAATGTTTTTGTTATTTATTTATTATTTTTTTTATGTCAAGTCAAAATATGCAACGTGTTATTTTTTCATTTTGAGTTAAAATCTAATAATAATTCCGTCAGGTCTAAACTTATAATCCCGAACCCAAATCCTCGGTCACATGAGTATAGGCAAACCGAGGTCATCCCGATTACACAACGTCTTGGCTAGACCTCGTTACGGCCAAAACATCACCACATACTTTCCAAGTCAAATACCATATCAATATATCACCACAATCCTTCTCGGCCGGTTCTAAACCTACGGCTCGAGTCAAAATCAAATCCAAATTCAATCATATCTCTCAGACCAAAAATAAAACCATTTTAGCTCGTTGAGACCTTTTATTCTTGGCTTGAACCATGTCGAGTGAGAACCAAACGGACCAAAACTACTTAACCCAAATTCCAAATAACCCAAGAATCAAAATCAAAATACCCGCTTGTAGGTCTCGGCTCAACGCACCCCAATCAATAAACCACTTCCAAATAAGCTCGTAAGCTACAAAATAAGCTCAATGAGCTTGAGACCAACCAACAAGCTCGTACGAGAGCTTGTGGCTCTCGGTACGCAACCCAAAAATAAAACGCGACACACAAATGATACCAAACTAAGTTTTACAACCCATTTTCATTAAAACAAAATCGTAACCTGTGTGTTTTAACTCACACCAAGGTTGTGAATCACTGTGGTTAATGATTCCTCCCAAACCGTCAGGTTTTATCACACAAGTCAACCACTTGTTAATGGTCAACCATAATAAAGGCCCTGAACAGCCCGGGAGGAAAAGCAATTTAAACCATGGGAGTATAGAATGTTCCTAGGTCGTTATGTCCCAACGAGGTGTGAAATCAGTAATACAACGAATCTGTGATCTGGTGAAGTTATATAAAATCAGGAATCTGACTGACTAACACTAGGAATGTGAATAGTAAATAGCTCTTGTCACAGCTATTTTAGTAAAAACGTACAATCAGAAACCCTAAAATGTAAAAGGATTTACAAACGTATGTTTAGTTTAAAATAAACATAAACGTTCAAAAACGAAGTGGGAATTATAACAAAAGATGGATTTGCATGCCTTAGCGGCTTAAATGCAAATTAATTAAACTTAAAATATTTATTTATTAATTACAAATTTATTTAACAAAACCTAAAAATATGAAACGTAATAAAATTTGTACATTTAAATTAAATTAAACGTCTACGTACTAAAATAAAACTGAAAACTGATCAATACAAATCCCACAAATGTGAAATTTATATTTTTGTGATCCTAATAATAAAAGAAAATTAATTATGAATTAAAATGATTTTTACAAGTACTTATGTAATTACTATTAATTAAAAAACTATTTATTTAATATTTAATAATTATCTAAAATAAGAAAAATCTAAAAAATGCTTAGAAAAATAAAATTAAAACTTACAAAAGTTTAAAATACTATAAAATGAATTTTAAAACTGAAAATATATTTATTACACAATTTATGTACTTATTATTAATTATTTCCTATTATCTAATTATTAAATACTATTATTGATTTATTATAAATAGTAAATTAGAAAACTAAAATCTGAAACTTTTTACATAATTCTAAACTAATTATAAGAAGCTAAGAAAAATATAAAAACTATATATTATTAACAAAAATAAGAAAACTTAATTAAAAACTATTTAAACTTAATTAAACTAAATTAATTATTATACATACTAAACTGATTTATAAAATTATAAAACTTTTTATAAATATACTTAACCATCTCAGGAATCCATAAAAAATATAAAAAGTTTATAAAAATTATAAATAAGCTGTTTTAAAAATATATTACTTATTATTTACTAAAAAGTATGTAAACTATTTTAATTATTATATGAACAGTAAAAAAATATGAAAAAATTACAGAAAGTATATTATTTGATAAAGAAGCTAGGAAAATTATGTTGGGGTCATCAGCTTATTCCAATAAGCTGGAATAAGCCAAACAGTCACAATAAGCCAAATGCACTAATACTATGTTAAGTATATTGTTTGTGCAAGTATAAACGGAACTGGTGCCCAGAGCAAGTGGAAGGGGTGTGGGAGTTAAGCATGTATACTAGCCTGAGGTCCTGAGTTCGAATCCCACACCCAACATTTTTGCCATTTATTTTATTTTTTTAATTTTCTTTTTGCAAAACTGTTTAATAAGTTAAAATATTAAACTTTAACAAAGACATCATTTTCAAAACTTGGAAATAAGCTCTGTGGGAGCTTATTTCTACCTCAGATGGCTTTTTAAGCTTAAAGCTTCTAAATAGAAGCTATCACTTAGTGTTAAAGCTTGGTATTTGGGCTTTTCTTTTTATAGAACTATATATATACAGTACTTATATAAGTTTAGCAAAAATGAAAGTTTACAACTAAGAAATAAGCAAATTACGGGCTTATTGCTTATTCAGTTAAGCCTTTGGGGCTCACAGTGAAGTCATAAGCTCCTAATAAGCTTGAAACAGACTCAATAAGTGAAAACAAAAGGTATGTGCAAGTATTATGGTTGTATAAAAACAAGAATAAGCACTTGGATAGTGCTTATTAGTGCAAGCTTATGGTTTAGTCAGATAAGCTTAATAGCTTAACTTGGATTGAGTGAAAGCTCAAATGAGCTTGGTATAAGCTCCACACTTGAAACTAAAGTAAAAATAATATATAAATACATAATATAGACAAGTATAAACAAACAAGTGCACTGAAATTAACCAATAAGCTCAAAATAAGCCAATAAGCAATTCCAATACACTGCAGTCCCAAACACCCCTGCAGTCTTTTGTTTGGGTAATTAAAGCTTATTAAATAAGCTCAAAAGCACCAAATAAGGATTGGGGTAGCATGCTGAGGTGGTTGGCTTTTCAAAAAGCTAAGGCTTAAGCTGTGGGATCCACAACTAAGCTTTAGAGAAGCCATTGAAAAAGCCACCAAGTTTCTGAGTGTAATGGTGAACCAGTACACAATATCAAATGGGACAAACAAAAAGCTTGTTGCAGCCCTATTAAATGAGCTGCAACATGGAATATAAGCATTGGACCTTGTAGCCTGGTGGATAAGCTCCACAAGGAACTAAGTACCACTAGCTAAGGCCAATGAATAAGCTTTTTGTGAGCTTATGAAGTAGGGTCAAGTATGCTAATTACTCAGTATATTTTTCAAAATGGTGACAAGTAAAAGCTACTTGCAGCCCTATGAGTTGAGCTGCAAGGGTGAAATTAAGTGCAGGATCATAAATTTGGGTAGCTAAGCTTCATAAAAAGCCAAGCCACACAAGCTTATGATCACTAATGAGCTTTTATGAGCTGTTGGTAATGGTGTAAGTACACTGATTGCTCAGTGAACTGTTGAGAGTGAGCAAACAACAAGCTCAAATAATACTTATCAATTAAGCTCATAAAAGCAACACAAGCATTGGAACACTGAGTATGATTGATTGGCCTCACATAGAGCCAATTTACACAAGCTCAGGCTTAATGAGGGCTTGATTATGAACTTAGGTAAATAGCATCACCACACAGTTTGCTTCTGTGTGGTGAGTGGTTTGTGACCAAAAGATGGGTGAATAAGCTGTGCAAATAAGCAAAATAAAGGGAAATAAGCATACACATGACCAACTAGCTAGTAGGGCTTCTAATAAAAATAACAAACACAGTCACAAGCCCAATAGTCAACAAGCTACAAGCTTGTAACTTTGGCTTAGTGACTGTGAGACAGGGCAAAAACAGACAACAAAAAGCACATGAATAAGCTATTAAACCTAAGTAATAAAAATTAACAAAAATGTATTTAACAAGACAAGCATTAGATTATTAAAACCCTAAAAGCATTTAACATGAAACTGAATAATAAACTCACAAGAAAATCAACTTTTTATTCAAAAATCTGAAAAACCAAAATTTAACTATTTCACAAGAATTCAAAAGTTGACTTAAATGAGATTACAATCTAAACTACTGATTAATTATGAAATATAAAGCAATGAAAACATGAAATTAAGCAAGATAAAATAGTTTTACAATAGTGTGATGAATATGGAGTTGTGAATTCAAACAGTGAACAAATAAGAATTCAAAGATATTGATTTTGACTTTTGTATAAGTATGCAATAGGTTTGATGGGTTGTCAACCCTCAAAGAACTCAGTGTACCATATTCAAACCAAAATTAACCCCCTAGACTCAATTTAGCATAACTGATTCAACAATCCCAAACACACCTTAAACTTAATAATTTTTGGATTTTCAATGTATACTACTGATTAAGCCATGAAAATCATTCCAAACTTCCTATTGACATATAATAAAACTAATTGAGCATAAAACATCCATCACACAAGCATCTAATACAGATATGTCACATATGCATCATATACTGTGAGATTATCAATTTTAAGCACAAGTGATCCTTTGAACAAACTAACAATCTAAAACTTAAATGACACTTAACTTTAACTCAGAAGCACAAATACATAAAGATAAAAGCAATTAAATAACTAGAAAAGTAAATTGCACAAAAGAATAAAAGTGGCTAACAAAAGCATCCAAGCTGAGAACCAAGTAACCAAGTGACCACAGCTAAATCCTAAGCTTCCCAAGAAGCTCTAAACCCAAGGGCTATGCCAAATTACCCTGCTCCAAGCTTTGATCATCATGTAACCATATTTTTTTTTGGAATTTTCATTGATTTTTCATCTTTTTATCTATTTTTGTATTTGAAAGATCATAACTGCTTATATATATCTAAAAGCTTTAAAGCTTTGTCAGGAGCTTATATGTGCTTATTGAGTCCAAATAAACAATCACAATCAACTAGAAATCTAAATGACTTGAAAATAAAAGATATGAATTAAGAAAACTTGAAATGTAAAGTAACTTGAGATTAAAGCTGAAAAGGAGTTCCATTACACTAGTTTGAGGATTATTACAACATTTAGAAAGTATTAAAAGACATTTATCTAAGAAAGCAATAAACTTTAATTAACTACGTGACTAAGGCTATTCCCAAGTGATTTTTCCTCTGCTCCTTCTTCTCGTTTTATACTCTTTGAACTCCTTGTTGACTACGAAATAAATCCCATCACATTTTTTGGCCATTGGATGTGCAGAGATGATCTCAGCCGTTTAAAATGCTTTTGGCGCCAAAAGTCATGGGGGCAGTTGTAGTAGCGTGTGAGGGATTTAAGGGCAATTAAGGAGTCTTGGAAGGTTATGGAGAGTTGGGGGGACAAGGTGGGTGTGAGGTGGAAGCCAGGTGGTGGTAAAACCACCCTGGTTTTGGCTGTGTGAGGTGGGAAAGGGAAGGATGAACAGTGTTGGTGGTATGGCGGGGTCAAAGGGTCAACGCCCTGGTAATATTTAAAAAGGGTGTGGGCTTTTGGTTATTTGGGCCAAGGGAGTGGGCTGGGGTTGTGTTTGGATTGGATTTGGCTTGTGAAAATAATAAGGATCCGTTTGGTTGTTTAATAAATCACAAGGACTAATTTTGTAATTACTAAAATTTTGAGGGGCTGAGTTTGCCACCTTTACAAACTTCCTTTGAGGACCAAACCTGCCAATAAAACATAACACAAGGACCAAAAGTATATAATTATTTCATTTTAAAACTTAGGGACCTTTTGTGTAATTTTTGTATTATGAAGGGTAAGTTTTGTAAATTCCCCAAAAGTTATCAAATTGTTCCATTTTGTATATTCATGAATAGTACAAGGGTATTTTGTGAAATTTCAAGTTTTATAACACCCAGGGACCATTTTTGCCAATTTTTATACTTGAGGGGTAAAAGTTGCCAGTTTGTGTAAACTTTTATCCAGGGATCATTTGTGAATATTTTTGGTTTCCCAAGGACTTAAGTTGACTTTTATTCTATTTGAAACCTTCAGGGACTAGTTTTGACAATTTTTGAAACTTGAGGGACTGAAACTGCCAATTATGCAAACTTTGTACATTTTTCATCTGTTTTTGATCATTTTGCATTTGAAACATATAAAACACACTTCTAAGATATTTTAAGTATTTTGATGCATATTTGAGTGTTTTTGGATGTTTTGGCAGCTCAGATTGGTATAAAATGATGAGTATTTAGACACTCATCAATCCCCCACACTAAACTATTGCTAGTCCCTAGCAATCTTTTGAGAAAAACTTAATGGATTTGAAAAACTCTTTACCAAAAACCATCACTTCTGGAGTAGCCAGATGTAAGAACTGTGGAACACCTGATAATCGTGTGATTTTGAGCAAACCACCAGCTGTCAACGGATTTGATTTGTCTTTACCAAAAGCCGTTTGCTTCTGGACTAGCCAACTCTTGATGGAATAGTCAACATCTTAGTGAGCTGATTACCAATTATGGTTTTTCCACGGCCTTTACCACAAGCCATAATCTTGTGGGCTAGCCAACTCATTCGCTTTTTAGGATATGGCGAGTTGAGGTACCATACAATTTTGGGCAAATTGCAAGCCATCAACGGTTTTGAGATATCTTTACCAAGAGCCGTTTGCTCCTGGATTAGTCAATCCTTATGTGATTTAGACATGGTGGATTGATTACCATTTGTTGTGTTTAGTGCAAAGCACTTCCACTAAGTGAAAAATTTTAAATTTTTTGCCATTTTGGGAAAAAGGGCATAAAAGGGTACATAATCGATCAAATTCGCCAGAATTTCCCCCCCCCCCCCCCCCACACTTAGAAATGAATATTGTCCTCAATATTCAAAATCTCGGCTATTATGCCGAATCCTTGAACGTAAAAAGATAACATTTAAAGCTAAGTGGGGTAACACAACAATTATTTTATTTTTCTGTATTTACAATTTTTCATTTCATTTTCAAGATATATACAACATGTGGGGCATACCCTCACACTTGGGTGGTACACACGGGTAAAAACCCATGTTTATGCTACTGTTTTTTATTACCAAGTCGCTAGCTTGACTTGACCCCGAATTAAATTGCCCATGGGGAAATGGAGTGGGATTGCCACTCACAGATTGGATGAGAAATTGGAGTGGGGTCCACTCACAGAATTATAAATAGTAAGGTAAGGAGAATCTTTTTGGTATTTTTATTTTATAATGTTTTTGTATTTTTATCTTTATATATATATATATATACAGAGAAAAGAAAAATCCTAACAACCGCCCCTCGAAAGAGAATCTGGGCTTGACAAAGCTCAGCAACTGGAATCCAACAACTGAACGATCAAACGTTCTCAATAGAGGAGTTAACAAACTGCGCGTTTCCGCCCTTTAAAAGGGAATCTAGGTTTGTAACGTCTACCAAATTGTGTTCAAAACAGCCAACAACCAAATGTTGTAACTGAGGGAGTTTATCAAACTGGGCAAGTTGTGTATTATGAAAAGGAAAATATTTTTGTATTTTTATATGTTTTTGAAATTTGAAATATGATATTATATATAATATATACAAAGGATAGATATTTCAACTAAATACAAATTCGTTATACGCAGCACAGCCTCCCCGGCAGCGGCGCCAAATTTGATTCCTCCCAAACTGTCAGGTTTTATCACACAAGTCAACCACTTGTGAATGGTCAACCGTAATAAAGGCCCTGAACAGCCCGGGAGGAAAAGCAATTTAAACCATGGGAGTATAGAATGTTCCTAGGTCGTTATGTCCCAACGAGGTGTGAAATCTGTAATACAACGAATCTGTGATCTGGTGAAGTTATATAAAATCAGGAATCTGACTGACTAACACTAGGAATGTGAATAGTAAATAGCTCTTGTCACAGCTATTTTAGTAAAAACGTACAATCAGAAACCCTAAAATGTAAAAGGATTTACAAACGTATGTTTAGTTTAAAATAAACGTAAACGTACAAAAACAAAGTGGGAATTATAACAAAAGATGGATTTGCATGCCTTAGCGGCTTAAATGCAAATTAAATAAACTTAAAATATTTATTTATTAATTACAAATTTATTTAACAAAACCTAAAAATATGAAACGTAATAAAATTTGTACATTTAAATTAAATTAAACGTCTACGTACTAAAATAAAACTGAAAACTGATCAACACAAATCCAACAAATGTGAAATTTATATTTTTGTGATCCTAATAATAAAAGAAAATTAATTATGAATTAAAATGATTTTTACAAGTACTTATGTAATTACTATTAATTAAAAAACTATTTATTTAATATTTAATAATTATCTAAAATAAGAAAAATCTAAAAAATGCTTAGAAAAATAAAATTAAAACTTAGAAAAGTTTAAAATACTATAAAATGAATTTTAAAACTGAAAATATATTTATTACACAATTTATGTACTTATTATTAATTATTTCCTATTATCTAATTACTAAATACTATTATTGATTTATTATAAATAGTAAATTAGAAAACTAAAATCTGAAACTTTTTACATAATTCTAAACTAATTATAAGAAGCTAAGAAAAATATAAAAACTATATATTATTAACAAAAATAAGAAAACTTAATTAAAAACTATTTAAACTTAATTAAACTAATTAAACTAAATTAATTATTATACATACTAAACTGATTTATAAAATTATAAAACTTTTTATAAATATACTTAACCATCTCAGGAATCCATAAAAAATATAAAAAGTTTATAAAAAAATTATAAATAAGTTGTTTTAAAAATATATTACTTATTATTTACTAAAAGGTATGTAAACTATTTTAATTATTATATGAACAGTAAAAAAATATGAAAAAATTACAGAAAGTATATTATTTGATAAAGAAGCTAAGAAAATTATGTTGGGGTCATCAGCTTATTCCAATAAGCTGGAATAAGCCAAACAGTCACAATAAGCCAAATGCACTAATACTATGTTAAGTATATTGTTTGTGCAAGTATAAACGGAACTGGTGCCCCAGAGCAAGTGGAAGGGGTGTGGGAGTTAAGCATGTATACTAGCCTGAGGTCCTGAGTTCGAATCCCACACCCAACATTTTTGCCATTTATTTTATTTTTTTAATTTTCTTTTTGCAAAACTGTTTAATAAGTTAAAATATTAAACTTTAACAAAGACATCATTTTCAAAACTTGGAAATAAGCTCTGTGGGAGCTTATTTCTACCTCAGATGGCTTTTTAAGCTTAAAGCTTCTAAATAGAAGCTATCACTTAGTGTTAAAGCTTGGTATTTGGGCTTTTCTTTTTATAGAACTATATATATACAGTACTTATATAAGTTTAGCAAAAATGAAAGTTTACAACTAAGAAATAAGCAAATTATGGGCTTATTGTTTATTCAGTTAAGCCTTTGGGGCTCACAGTGAAGTCATAAGCTCCTAATAAGCTTGAAACAGACTCAATAAGTGAAAACAAAAGGTATGTGCAAGTATTATGGTTGTATAAAAACAAGAATAAGCACTTGGATAGTGCTTATTAGTGCAAGCTTATGGTTTAGTCAGATAAGCTTAATAGCTTAACTTGGATTGAGTGAAAGCTCAAATGAGCTTGGTATAAGCTCCACACTTGAAACTAAAGTAAAAATAATATATAAATACATAATATGGACAATTATAAACAAACAAGTGCACTGAAATTAACCAATAAGCTCAAAATAAGCCAATAAGCAATTCCAATACACTGCCGTCCCAAACACCCCTGCAGTCTTTTGTTTGGGTAATTAAAGCTTATTAAATAAGCTCAAAAGCACCAAATAAGGATTGGGGTAGCATGCTGAGGTGGTTGGCTTTTCAAAAAGCTAAGGCTTAAGCTGTGGGATTAGAGAAGCCATTGAAAAAGCCACCAAGTGACTGAGTGTAATGGTGAACCAGTACACAATATCAAATGGGACAAACAAAAAGCTTGTTGCAGCCCTATTAAATGAGCTGCAACATGGAATATAAGCATTGGACCTTGTAGCCTGGTAGATAAGCTCCACAAGGAACTAAGTACCACTAGCTAAGGCCAATGAATAAGCTTTTTGTGAGCTTATGAAGTAGGGTCAAGTATGCTAATTACTCAGTATATTTTTCAAAATGGTGACAAGTAAAAGCTACTTGCAGCCCTATGAGTTGAGCTGCAAGGGTGAAATTAAGTGCATGATCATAAATTTGGGTAGCTAAGTTTCATAAAAAGCCAAGCCACACAAGCTTATGATCACTAATGAGCTTTTATGAGCTGTTGGTAATGGTGTAAGTACACTGATTGCTCAGTGAACTGTTGAGCGTGAGCAAACAACAATCTCAAATAATACTTATCAATTAAGCTCATAAAAGCAACACAAGCATTGGAACACTGAGTATGATTGATTGGCCTCACATAAAGCCAATTTACACAAGCTCAGGCTTAATGAGGGCTTGATTATGAACTTAGGTAAATAGCATCACCACACAGTTTGCTTCTGTGTGGTGAGTGGTTTGTGACCAAAAGATGGGTGAATAAGCTGTGCAAATAAGCAAAATAAAGGGAAATAAGCATACACATGACCAACTAGCTAGTAGGGCTTCTAATAAAAATAACAAACACAGTCACAAGCCCAATAGTCAATAAGCTACAAGCTTGTGACTTTGGCTTAGTGACAGTGAGACAGGGCAAAAATAGACAACAAAAAGCACATGAATAAGCTATTAAACCTAAGTAATAAAAATTAACAAAAATGTATTTAACAAGACAAGCATTAGATTATTAAAACCCTAAAAGCATTTAACATGAAACTGAATAATAAACTCACTAGAAAATCAACTTTTTATTCAAAAATCTGAAAAACTAAAATTTGACTATTTCACAAGAATTCAAAAGTTGACTTAAGTGAGATTACAATCTAAACTACTGATTAATTATGAAATATAAAGCAATGAAAACATGAAATTAAGCAAGATAAAATAGTTTTACAATAGTGTGATGAATATGGAGTTGTGAATTCAAACAGTGAACAAATAAGAATTCAAAGATATTGATTTTGACTTTTGTATAAGTATGCAATAGGTTTGATGGGTTGTCAACCCTCAAAGAACTCAGTGTACCATATTCAAACCAAAATTAACCCCCTAGACTCAATTTAGCATAACTGATTCAGCAATCCCAAACACACCTTAAACTTAATAATTTTTGGATTTTCAATATATACTACTGATTAAGCCATGAAAATCATTCCAAACTTCCTATTGACATATAATAAAACTAATTGAGCATAAAACATCCATCACACAAACATCTAATACAGATATGTCACATATGCATCATATACTGTGAGATTATCAATTTTAAGCACAAGTGATCCTTTGAACAAACTAACAATCTAAAACTTAAATGACACTTAACTTTAACTCAGAAGCACAAATACATAAAGATAAAAGCAATTAAATAACTAGAAAAGTAAATTGCACAAAAGAATAAAAGTGGCTTACAAAAGCATCCAAGCTGAGAACCAAGTGACCACAGCTAAATCCTAAGCTTCCCAAGAAGCTCTAAACCCAAGGGCCATGTCAAATTACCCTGCTCCAAGCTTTGATCATCATGTAACTATATTTTTGTGGAATTTTCATTGATTTTTCATCTTTTTATCTATTTTTGTATTTGAAAGATCATAACTGCTTATATATATATCTAAAAGCTTTAAAGCTTTGTCAGGAGCTTATATGTGCTTATTGAGTCCAAATAAACAATCACAATCAACTAGAAATCTAAATGACTTGAAAATAAAAGATATGAATTAAGAAAACTTGAAATGTAAAGTAACTTGAGATTAAAGCTGAAAAGGAGTTCCATTACACTAGTTTGAGGATTATTACAACATTTAGAAAGTATTAAAAGACATTTATCTAAGAAAGCAGTCAACTTTAATTAACTACGTGACTAAGGCTATTCCCAAGTGATTTTTCCTCTGCTCCTTCTTCTCTTTTTATACTCTTTGAACTCCTTGTTGACCACGAAATAAATCCCATCACATTTCTTGGCCATTGGATGTGCAGAGATGATCTCAGCCGTTTAAAATGCTTTTGGCGCCAAAAGTCATGGGGGCAGCTGTAGTAGCGTGTGAGGGATTTAAAGGCAATTAAGGAGTCTTGGAAGGTTATGGAGAGTTGGGGGGACAAGGTGGGTGTGAGGTGGAAGCCAGGTGGTGGTAAAACCACCCTGGTTTTGGCTGTGTGAGGTGGGAAAGGGAAGGATGAACAGTGTTGGTGGTATGGCGGGGTCAAAGGGTCAACGCCCTGGTAATATTTAAAAAGGGTGTGGGCTTTTGGTTATTTGGGCCAAGGGAGTGGGCTGGGGTTGTGTTTGGATTGGATTTGGCTTGTGAAAATAATAAGGATCCGTTTGGTTGTTTAATAAATCACAAGGACTAATTTTGTAATTACTAAAATTTTGAGGGGCTGAGTTTGCCACCTTTCCAAACTTCCTTTGAGGACCAAACCTGCCAATAAAACATAACACAAGGACCAAAAGTATATAATTATTTCATTTTAAAACTTAGGGACCTTTTGTGTAATTTTTGGATTATGAAGGGTAAGTTTTGTAAATTCCCCAAAAGTTATCAAATTGTTCCATTTTGTATATTCATGAATAGTATAAGGGTATTTTGTGAAATTTCAAGTTTTATAACACCCAGGGACCATTTTTGCCAATTTTTATACTTGAGGGGTAAAAGTTGCCAATTTGTCTAAACTTTTATCCAGGGATCATTTGTGAATATTTTTGGTTTCCCAAGGACTTAAGTTGACTTTTATTCTATTTGAAACCTTCAGGGACTAGTTTTGACAATTTTTGAAACTTGAGGGACTGAAACTGCCAATTATGCAAACTTTGTACGTTTTTCATCTTTTTTTGATCATTTTGCATTTGAAACATATAAAACACACTTCTAAGATATTTTAAGTATTTTGATGCATATTTGAGTGTTTTTGGATGTTTTTGCAGCTCAGATTAGTATAAAATGATGAGTATTTAGACACTCATCAGTTAACAACCTTTACATCTAGATCTCGTGTTCACGCCTACCAAGACAAAACAAGGTGGGAAAGACAGCGGTGGTGGTGCGTGGGCAAGGGTTTTACGCGCATGGACTTCAAAAACAATCTCACAACAACAAGGTAGAGGTGGAAGTGGTGGTGTTTTAGTTTTGGAGATGGTGGTGTACGGCGGCGATGGTTGTGGTTGTTAGGTGACGACGACAAGAACAAGGGAGAGAGGGAGGAGAGTATTAGGTTTAGGTTTAGGGTTATCAAATGAGAAAATGATACATATATACTATTTTGGGCCAAAAGTGACAAGCCACAAAAGAATAGGGGCGCGGGGTATGTTTAACGCAGGGACCATCGGTGAAATTTTGATAATATTTTAATAAAACGACTCTTGGGCTCGTTTAGGCTAGATAAAATTTCCGTGAAACTTCCAAGCTTGCGCCATTAATTTGAAAATCATTTTTCTAGTAAAAATGACTATTTATAAGTCTATCTTTGCTCAAAACATCATAAATCAATTAAATAACGTATTATTAGGTTCAGACTCGTGCTGATACCCGTTGTGCTCTATGTCATATCTTACGGGGGAACTTCTCATATCACATAACAAAATTCCCAAATAAAATCCCATATATTCCAAAAATGGTTTCTCATATCTTAAATATTTTATTTTGAACATAATGCCATATTAAATTAATTTCAAAAATCTTCCTAATGGCTTGATGATACTTAAAAATGATTAAATAGGGCTTTGTTGATAAAATGTGCTCCCCCTCTTTCCCTCCAATGTAAAACGTACCTCCAACACAGTCTTGTTACATCTCAATTTCTTCTAAGTTCTAGATATCTCTTGGATTGAGATATTTATTTAAGTTAGCTGTAGGATTTGGTTATTGGAAAAGTTAGTCCTTCAAGTCTCATTTCTCTCACTTAAATCCCCAAGGTTACTATATATTAACCTACTAGCACTTATACTTGTTGTATTATATCATATAATACTTTCATGACTTAGCAATATTACTTTTTCGGGTTTCGTGTATAATATAATGTTGCATCATTACCAAACACCCCTATGCTACATTAGGGTCTTTAGTAACTGTGTAGGGTTCTGGTGGTTATCGGCGTGGCCAATAAAACATGCAACAACGGAAGTAAACACGTAATGGCCATGCAACCAAAAACCCTAATAGTAAGATATTTCTAAACATTGATATAACCAAATCCCGATATAACCTAATCCTAACATGTATAAAGGGTGTTTATAGAAGACTTACTTGTTTCTTGTAGTCGTGTACGCTTCTTTTCCAGTCACGCGCGCGGGTTCACCTTCATCCTGCTTGGATCGTTCAGTTTAGGGTTTTTGGGAGGAAAACCATCCACCAGTACTGCACTGGTAAAACTAGGAATTCGTACATACGCAAGTTAGGAAAGCATTAAACCGAGGTAATACTGATCGATTGGAAGTAAATTAGTAGAAGTTGACTTGGTCGACTTTGGGATCAGTCAAAGGTTTTAAACCCCTTTGATCGACCGATCGTGGAGATGAGAGGATCAAGAGGGTTTTTTAGGGTTTGATTACAAGTTATGAGGATCCCTTAAATCCGCTTTGTATTTATAGGATACAAGGAAAGATTCTAAAGGCTATAACTTGTCGACTAAGTTGCCAAGTTTGACAAGAAGTCGAACTCCTCTCCTTTTGGGAATTTCTGCCGACCTTGGTTGTTGTTGTTTTTTATTATTTTTTTTTTATTTTATTTTATTATTTTTTTTTTACCTTTAATATTTATCATGTATAAATATCATATTTAGGGTAATTAATATTTAGCCCCTTAATGAAAATACGGTCTCACTACTCTCATTTCCTTTCGTAACTCGTTTCTTATTTCTGCTTGTATGTTCTGTTTTGTGTGCACTGTATGACCCTTCGACATTTCTATGAAGACCATAGATGAAAGATTCGTTGTGTCTTTGCACATAATCCTTTCAAACTAATGCAACAACTACCAAACACCCTTAATGTGCAAAGGTGTTTGGATGGTGTTGCACCAATTACCAAACACCATTTAAGGGTGTTTGGTAATGGTTCAAAATCAACCAAACACCCTTTATGTGGTGTTTGGTTAATTGTGAAAACCCTTTTCGTGATTTATATACTAAACGCTTCCTTTTTGTATCTACACAGTTGGCGATGCTTAGATTGCGACATGAGCGAGATGAGGGTGTGGGTAGTTCGGCAGGGCCTCGGATGACTGATGCGGAAATTGTGACCCATGTAAGGGTAGAAACCGGGTGCGAGCTCAAGAACAAGCATGCATTCAGAAAGTCATATGTGATTGTCGCAACAAGAAGTTGATGATATTGTGTGGGAAGGAACTCAAAAGGCGGAGCAAGATGCCGCGCAAGCTTGGGCGACCACCGATGCAACACAAGCAACATTCACTCAACTTATGACTTTACTTAAACAATCACCCATATTTTGATAAATCGTCGTCTTATTCTCCCCTAGGCGCGAATGATGACGAAGATAATACCAAGTAGGGATTATATATGTTTGTGTTGGTGATTGGTATAGATTATAACTTTAAACTCTTGGTATGTATTTGTATGGACATATTAGGATTTGTATGGTTATTTAGGATTGAGACTATAACTTTGTACTTTTGTTTGGAACGTATGAATAAATGAATGCTTTGAAATAAGTTTGTTTGTGTGTTTTGGATAAACTTCTGGGCGTTTTTCTGGAATACTTCTTTGAAAAAAATATGACATTTAAGGACGACGTCGCTAATGGTGTTTAGCGGAACACTTCTTAATGTGTATTTATATTTTATTATTTTATATCAAATTATTTTTTAATTTATATAAATTTACTTAATTAACAAAATTATTAACTAAGCCGTAGTTTGGAGGGAATCGCTAGAGGTGTTTTCGTATTTTTGATCGTGAAACGAAGTGGGTCCTTCATATCGTCTTTAAAAGCCTAACTAGTCGTCTTTGGCGACGGGTTTAAAAAACGACACGTTTAGAGAAAATATTTTGGCTTTTAGAGATATCTTCTTGTCAACTTTAAAAGGCTTGAATCTTGTAAAAATCTATTTCTATCCGAGCATCCAATGGTTTTATTTTCCTGCGTCAAACGTAAATGAAGAACTTAATTAACCAAAAAGAGTAGTCGGTTAATAAATATCACAAAAGTAAAGCGTAATGACAAAATAAGTAAATCCCTTTATCCATTCAACGAACCAACCGACCACCTTGCACCGAGCATCACAACGTGTCACATTTACTTTGGGTAAAGCATCTTTAGGGGACAACACCTGCACAGCACGTGTCACCATGCACACATCTTCACACCATTATATTACTCCAAGCCACCTCTCATAACTATACTTACCAAAAACAAAACATATATTTTCCTAGTTGTTCTTGTTTTATTAACGTTAATCTAAGTGAGTTGTTAGTGTTTTATTAAGGATGGAGGGTGGTGTGTTTGATGATGAGAGGATTAGTCTTGGTAGTAACAAAAGAGGAAGAGAAGATGACAATGGTAAGATTGGAAGACTTGAGAAAAAGCCAAGTGGCATGGTGATCATTGAGGAATATAGTGGTGATGAAATGATAAATGGTGTTAAATATGAGGAAGAAAAAGATAGTCTTAGTCCTAGCCCTACTTCTAATAGTGGTGGTGGTTTGTTTAATCAACTTATTACTAATTTGGTTAGTCCTAGAGCAAGTGAGCCACATGAGCATGTTTTCGAACCCGAATCGGATAAAAAGGGTGTTGAAAATGGTGGTGGGGTTATTAATAATTTGATTTCGGGTATTTTTAGTAGTAATGATAATACTGGTGGTGATGAGGTGGTGGATAAGGATGGTGGTGAGGTGGTGGAAGATGGTGGTGCTGAGGTGGTTGATAATATTGTGGCCAAGTTGCCTAGAACTCTTTCGGGTATGATTTCTTAATTATATTTATTACGTAATCCACGTACTTTATATGTGACGATAGTGACGATACTTTAATCCACGGCCTATTGTTTAATATGGTACACTAGGCGTTCTCCTTGCCAACGTTCCTTTGGGCTTTGGTTCTTTCGTCAAACTTTATTTTGGACTTTGTTTAAGCTATTGTGGATCATGGGTTAAGTGATAAGGACATAATGCATTTTTTACTTATAAAAGGAATTTGAGATTGTTTTTTGTAAATCTATATGCAAATCAAGACACTGTTTATTGAACTTCTGGAATAAAGATGTATTTTAGGCTTTTAGCTATTTTTATGAGAAACTGTTAATATTTTTCGCATATTTTTGAGGACTCAGATCAAATGCGAAAGAAATCTTAAAATGAGAATGATGTGAAATTAGCTATGATCATATGTTAGAACTATGATCGTATGTTAGAGATCTAATTTTTTACATGCATCGTAATATATTTATGAGTAAAAAATTAGATGGATATACCTCTATTAGAGTCATTTTGATGACTTATACTTTTCGTCTTATGCGAGTCAAATTTGTTGCTAGTATTACTTTGCATTGTTTTGACTTCAAAATTATTTTCGAAACTAATTGGGATGCATCAAAATAAACAAAAACTAATTTAATTTAAATTGATGTATCTCACATGTTTGGTTATATTTTCTTTTCAACTTAAGTTTTCTTCTCCTTGATGGATCCCTACTCTATTAAACGAGTATAACTTATTTAATCATTTTTTGATTTGTATAAAAATGCAGAGGACACGGTTCCAGCTCCGGCTACTGCTCCACCTGCGGATGAGGCTTCGATTTTGTTACACTCCATCATCCATGACTAGACTAGATACAAGAGTTTGACTTTGACTCTATGCTTTATGCTTTGACTTTGACTTTGACTTTCTAAATAACTCTTTGATTTTGGCATTTTGGATGTATTTATCATCTGTTCTCTGTATTATTGTACATAAACTATGGTTTCACTTGTTTTGATACGAAACTACATTAGAAAAGAGGCAAAAACAAAAGAAAAAAAAAAGAACCTGGTGGAAGTGATAATTTTTATTTAAACTTGATAGATGTGATTTAGAAGGTAACTAGATAAGTAAATTGGTCGAAATTGCTATATACTTGGTATTTTTGGCATCCAAAGTGAAGTTTTCCACGATAAGTTGATATAATGTCGATCTGACACAGTGATTGTAATGACGTATGACCACGTAGCTAAGTTCTGTTTTATCTCATGAGCTCATAAATTTTAAGTGTGCCTCCTAGTTTAAAATTATGTAAGATGGAAGGGTTGTATGGATCACAAATCTAATACGAATTTCAGCCAGTTGCCGCTAATATTTCAGATGAAACTCGTCAGGTCATCAATTGTTCTCCCGTTAGTTAGGGGTGTCGTGCTATGTCTTTTTGGGGGCAGAATCATGCAGAAAGGGTTTCCTCAATGTACTATGTCAGCGACGTTTTTGTAGCTGTTGCAAAATCGCAACTGAATAAGTACGTCAAGGTATGATTTGTTGGGATTTCCAACATGATTCTGGTATGATACTCATTACACTCATTGGCACAAGAATTTCATCAAAGCTTGTGATAGATAATTCATAGTAATGTGAGTTTTATCTTCATTATTACTTGTGTTTGCTACCATTTATGTATGGCTATGAATGTGACCATTTTAAACATTCCAAAAGAAAGTACAAGTCTGTTTATCATCCTATTTGATAAGACTATTGCTTATGCTCAAATCTTAAACACCAGCTTTGCTTGAACTTTGAGTACGTAGACATATTTGCTAACGATATTAGAAATTGAATAGAAGCTTTGCGAATGCATCCAAATCATTATCGTCACTCAATGACTCATTCAGCAGCCAAGCTATCCCAACTGAGTCAGGAACACTCACTAATTCGTTTTCCAACACCTAACTGGTCAACCAACAGAGTCGTCAAGTTTCTTGTCCAAGCACTTGAGCAAGTCATCGGGTGGCACTGCACTTGCTCCACCATAGGGCCATGTTCATCAGGGAAGTAGTGGGCCAACAACAGAAACTCGATCATAGCCCATTTGCTTCTTTACACAGTCCATATAGACCCCTCCAAAATCCAAATCATCAAGTCATATTACCTATTCTCTATATATACTATTTGTGTTGACACCGACCAGCTTTGTGATTAAAAAAATGTTATTTGCTGGGCCTTGCACTCGTATGTAGAGATGGCAAAAAAAATCCGTACCAGACGAGGACCCGATCCCTAAATCCGATCTGACTGGGGAATCCCTGAGTTGACCGAGGATGGGGATGGGGATGGGGACGGGGACGGGGAATCCCCGAATTATAAAACCGGGGATGAGGATAACAAAAATCCCCGACCCTGAACCCAAACCCGTACCCGAACCCGAACTTTTAATGTATAAATATACACTATATAAGTTATATGTATATTAATACTACATATACTTGTATATGTATATGTTAGTGAATAGTGACAAGTATTATACTTAAAGTATATATGTCTGTATATATGATATTTAGTGGATCAAATACTTTAAAAATGTTAAGCACTAACTACATATTATTCTACCAATATTTTGTCCGAATACACACATTCGATACAGTTTATTTTTGTATTATATATGATGTTTCAGCATTTACTATATTTTAAAGTTGAATAACATTTTAATTAATCCAACTATGTACGATGTATGCTTTTTAAGACATTTATAGATCATTTGTTTATAATTTCGACTACTTATGTAATTTTTATGCTCAATTTATAATGTCGGAAAATCCCCAAATCCCCGTGGGGATCCCCGATCCCCATTAGGGATGGGGATGGGGATGTAAAACGATTCCCCGATGTGGATGGAGGCGGGGATGGGGATAGGGAGTGAGTAACGGGGATGGGGATGGTAAATACAATCCCTGATAATCCCCGCCCCGTTGCCATTCCTACTCGTATACTACTATAGGAGTTGAAGCGACCAAATTAAATATTCAAAAAATGCGGCAGCCCAATTGTAGCCCAATGTTGGAAAATTGAGGCAGCCCGAGAGGCTAATCTGAATCAGTTTTAATAATATAAATTTACAAAACACACCCTAAACTTCTTAATATTTACGACTTTTTACTAAATACCTAACAGATATCTAGTGGTTTCTTTAATAAAAAAATACTGGCAAAAAGGTATATCGATAACGAACAAAACAAGCCCAATATTGATATATTTTTTACGTACGTACGATTTTATAAAAAATGTTGAAGTTTAATATATATATATATATATATATATATATATATATATATATATATATATATATATATATATATATATATATATATATATATATATATATATATATACACATAACCTTCAATCAATCAATTGACCATGCAAATGATTTTTTAAAATTTTTTTCCTTTTGAGCACTCCTTAATATTGTTGTCTTCTTTCATTTTTTTTTTTTTTTTTTTTATTTTTTATTTTTTAGATTTTTCTGAGCACTTTTTGTTTTGTGATTATGAGTGCTACCATGATATTAACAATATTATGAGTCCTACCGTGATATTAACGATATTTACTTAAAAAGTTACTTTGATATTTGTGAAAAAACTTAATATCACTGTTTTTTTTATTATGATATTAAGAAAAGTTTCGGTGATATTAAAAAAAATTAACTTTGATATTAAGAAAGCATGATAATTACGGTGATATTAACGATATTATGATACGGTGATATTTATAAAACGTTTATATTATAAAACCAACCGTGATACTAAGCTTTTTTTAATGTAAAAATGAATCGTGCTATTAAAAAACACATGATAGTTACGGTGATATTAACAATTTTTATTAAGAAAAAGTTTTTATGATATTAAAAATGTTATTGTGATACTAAATTTTTTATTAAAAAAAAAAGTTTATGTGATATCAAAATCTGATTTTGAATTTTTTACAAAAATCAAGATCTGATCTTAGATCTTGACTTTTGTATAAAAGTCAAAATCAGACGCTAATATCACAATACTTTTAACGATGAAAACGATTTTTTTTGAATTTTTTTCAGCGATTCTTAATTATTTGTTGTCCTCTTTATTTTTTAAATATTTTCAGATTTTTTTTGAATTATTTTAAGAAAAAAAGCTAATATGATAGTAACGATTTTAAAAAAAGAAGGAATATTTACGATATTGCCACTCCGCCTTTTTCAGATGGTTGACTAGATGGAGGGCTGAGATTCGTCCGTACCATCCGCACTAAAAGACAAAAATGTACCATCTGCACTAAAAGACAACCGACCGACCGAGTTGGCCTGGGCGTCCATGTCACAGAACCTTTCTCTAGCCAAGAATCCCATTATTGATCGAATCGAGGCGGATCCAATTCATTGACTTGTTCTTGCTCTTCCAATTCAGGAAGACTGATTTCGCCGATTGGTCCAACCAAGAAAGATATGGGAATTTCGGGCGTCAGATTCCCCCGTTTGGGCTCTCGCTCGAATCGGAACCTTTATGGGTAGGCTTTCGACTCAAATTGAGAGTGATGGTGGCCCAAACCTAGGCTGTGACACTTCCTCTTGAGTACACAATTCAGACTTGAAGTTCGTTTACAACGTACGAGAAAGACAATTCTAAAGAATGGGACTCTCAGAAACTCTTTTAGATTCTTCCTTTCTTTCAAAGAGAGTCATTAGTGCTAGGGCATAAAAGCTTTGATTGAATGAATGCCACCTTGCTTGTATTGTTTTCAAACAAATCCAATGTTGGGCCAAGCGTTGGACATATTCTCTCGGTAGAACAAAACCTCTTTCTGTTGCCGAAAAAAACCTACATTCTCAATCAAGATGCCTCAACTGGATAAATTCACTTATTTCACACAATTCTTCTGGTCATGCCTTTTCTTCTTTACTTTCTAATCACAACTGTCCAATCTCGTGCTTAAAGGGTTTTGGGTTACTTGCTTTATTTTAGGCATTCTTTCTCTTTTTGGCTCAGCAAAAGAGTAAGCCGTCGATGTCAACTTTTTTCAGGTGACCGATCCAGGAGCATATTCATTAGTACAAGTCCGCTGTGAGCCGAGCAAAAAAAATGACTCAACCGAGCCAAGGCACTATTCACCAAGTGGAACTATGGGGGAAGAAAGCGGCCCCCGTTTTCGGCGGAGTGGGCAACATCGCTTTCTGTCGTGTAGCCGTGATGCCATTTAGAAAGAAGAGACCAAGAAGAAGAAAAAGAAAAAGCAGTATTTTGCAGATTCTTGACATCACTGGAAAAGAAGTTGAGCTGTAGGCATCATGGTAATTGCGTAGATAGGAGGACGAAACGAACCAACCCACATGTCCTGATTGGAAAAGAGAATGGTGTCCCCTTTCGCCCAGGGGACATCGTCGGAGAAATATATATATATATATATATATATATATATATATATATATATATATATATATATATATATATATATATATATATATATATATAGGCAAAGGATCATGTGCGGAAGTATATTTTTAGTGCGGACGTACGGATGCATATGGCCCGTTGATCTTTTCCCATCAGCGGCTGTGATTAGATATAATTATATAACACAGAGTGGCATTTTCGTAATTATTCTATTTAGAAAATACGGGTTAAATCTTCGCCCGTTAATATCTCCGTATCTTTTTATTATTATTTGAATATTTTCTTTCCTTATTTTTTGCAACTATTTTTATTTAATTTTTATTATCAAATGGATTTACCTGATCAGTATTCTGGTATTGGTCCTGATCTATCGGATCATTTTTTTTATCAAAAAACCGTGTTGAAGGTATTTTATTAATTTTTATATCAGACTATATGTATTATGATATTATTTGTTTTTATAAGCCATCTTCTTGATATTTTAACTATTTTAATATTATTAAAATCAGATTCATCGTTTTTGTTATTCTGCATTTTCAAATTGTTATTCTGCATTTTCAAATTTTATTCTGATATTAATTTCGTTATATGGTTGATATTGTGATATTAAGATATAAGAATGGTATTCTGATACTAATATCGTTTTGGTTTTAATATGGTAGGTATTACGATATTAATATATCATAATATCTACCATATAACGATTTCTATTGTGATATTGTTTTTGTTATATGATATGTATTACGATATTAAAATATAAGTATGGTATTGTGATATTAATTGTTTTTCGGAGAGAATTGTGTTTTTGACACGTGGCCGTTATTTGTTTGACATAACAAATTTATATATTAATGTCGTTTTGTTATTCTGCATTTTCAAATTTTATTCTGATATTAGTATCTCTTTAATGGTAGGTATTATGATATTAATATTTAAATGGTATTGTGATATTTATTGTTTTTGGAGAGAATTGTGTTCTTGACACGTGGCCGTTATTTGTTTGACATTGATAACGCTCAAAATTAACATGTTTTTAGTCGCGTTATTGTTTGTTTTACGCATGGAAATTGGTCATATTTGTATATATTTGTTACTTAATCGTGGAAAAGTGTTTATGCATGCAAATATAGCCAAAAGCAGGTAAAAACGATTAAAAGTGAAGAAATGAAGTGATCATGCACATTTGGAGAGTTTCAAGAAGATCAAGAAAGAAAGAAACGACGCATGGACAAAAGGATTTGATAAAGACAAGTCTTCTACACATATTTATCAAGGAAATATCAAGTTCTAATGGATAAAGCCATGCCACGAAGAAAGACAATGCATGTAACGTAAAACGACAAAGAAAAGACAAAAGAATAATTTCCAGACAGTGTCCAACCGATCGGATGCAACCCGCATCCGATTCGGTTGGAATGTGCCAAAAGAGTGCCATCCGATCGGATGGAGGTAACTGATGTTACAAGTTTTGCATTTATAGACGAATTTACTCCCCATAATCATTTGTGGCTGATCATTTCTGCTTAATAACTCTAGAAGAACGTTTTTACTTGGAGAATAAGTGTTATCATGCTATATAATGACCACTTAGGGTCTAGATTACATGTACCATCCAATATCTAACAAAGTGTTACACCAAATATTGTTAGTTCATCTTATATTGCCTGAAAGTTTACTAAGTGTTATGAAAACGTCCAGAAAGTGTTGAGTTCGAGTCTCAAACATTGGTTCGAGTTTGGAGTTGTTTACTTACGTTAGTGAACAATTGGAGGAGTGTGGTTGCTATAGTTCCACAAGTTTATTCATTGTAATTCTCAAGCTAGGTACACCTTGATACTTATAATGAGCAATTGTTACTTTGAGTTTAATGAAAGTTTTCTTATTTACTTGTGTTTTAATATGATTGTTATGGAGTAATTTGTGATATACTTGTGTGTATAATGTGATTGGTTACGGAGTACTCTTTTATGAAAAAGGTGATGCATGAAAACATATCTATTTTATAAGTTTGTTGAAGTAACATCTAATCTTGCTTAATTTGTTGGTAAAAACAATCTTTGGAAAAATAGGTCCGAAAGGAATTTCAACTTGTTTTTATTCCAAAACATTAGTGCACGAATTAGTATGGAATAAGATGCTTGACACCCATCTTATTTACTTGTTAAAATGGATTTGAGAAGATTTCATCACGAAAAAGGACCGAAAGGATTCGTAGGAATTCATAAGAAAAGAATTGATTTTCAAAACAACCATGTGATTATAGAATTGTCATACTCATTTGATATGTCCGAAAGGAGTCATTTAGGTGATAGAATTCTTAGTGGTAGTTAAAACATGACATACATCATAGATTGTATAACTACTCATTTTTAGTTGCGCATCATAACAAGTTTTACACCAAACTTTATACTTAAATTGTCATGATACTCCTAATTACCAATCAAGGAATTATACACAAGTATATGCTTAGTTCTTATTTAGTTTTTTTAAATTGATATTTACATAAATTTGGATTGACAACCCTTATTTAACAAACATTTTTCTTATTACTAAAACTACCAAATCCCTTGGGACGATCTCGACTTACCCACCTTTATTACATCGGACGAGTATACTTGCTCGTATGTGCTAAATAATAATCGGATAAATCGTGTTTATAAATTTTAAAACTTGTACTAATAAAACGCACATCAAGTTTTTGGCGCCGTTGCCGGGGATTTGATTAATTTCTTAGTTTTTAGTAATAAAATTGTTTGGAATTTGTGAATTTTCAAGTTTTTAGAGTAAAAAGTAAAAAAAAAAAGTTGGTTTTTAGCCAACCGATTCGGATGGTTGTCCATTCGATCGGTTCGTGGCCTCGGTAAATTTTTAGGATTCTGTTTTTTCTTATTTAATGCTCAATTTTTCTGTTTTTAGTTAATTAGTTTTAATGATTATATGATTAATATTAGTTATTATTAGTTATAAGATGTCATTATGAGTAATTTTAATGTTTTTAATAGTTTTAATTATAGTTAATGTTTTAAAAATACCTTAGTTAATGTTTTTAATGTCCTTTAAGTTCTCATTACTGCTTTATTAAGTCTTAGTCTTTATATATATATAAAAAAAAATAGTTTCAGAAAACTCCAACCGAATCGGTTGCGAGTTCCAACCGATCGGTTGGAGGTGGTAATTTGTGCCATCCGATCAGATGGATGTCCATCCGAAAGGATGGAGGTCTCGGTAAAATTTTTGACATTTTTATTTTTTCGTTTATTTTCAATTCTAAGTGTTTTAGTTTGTTAATTTACTTATTATTATTTCATATTAAGAGTTATTTGATTACAACTAACCCTCATGCTAATGATTTGGATGTTTTTGTTGATGGTTATGTTATAGTTAGTAATTGCTTAAGTTGAAATGGAGAGTTTGAGTCAGATTTCGTTGTACTTGAAAGATTTGGAGGATATGTTCAAGGATTCCGGTGATTCCTTGGAAAAGTTGGAAAGCATGTTGGAAAAGGCTAAGTTAGATTTAGAAGGAGAAGAGGTTGTTGGTGACAATGTGTCTTACTTGCCACATGAAATGTGTTACCCAAAGAAGGAGAAGGAAAGGAAAGTTGTTGTTTTTACAAGAGCACCACTTAAGGAATTCGATGCTCCACACATGAGGTATTCTACACCTTGTGCGGTGGAAGGTGTTAAAGCGTGGGATGCGGAATTGAATATGGAATATGGAGACAATTACATTTCGGAAGAAGTACTTGACAAGCTTGGTTTTGTTAGGCTTGACTATGGAGATTATGGAAGGAAGGAAGTGAAAGGAGTTAGAGTGAACATTCATGGTCACATCTTCAAATTAGATTTTGTGGTTGTGGAATATACTAATGCCGATGAACCGGAGGTTATCTTTGGTAGAGATTTTCTTGTGACTACCAAGTGTACATTGGATTTCGCACTTGGGGAGTTACAAATTAACATAAGTGATTTGGAAAAAGGAAAAAGTGTGAATGAAATGCTTGTTGATGTTTGTGAAGGAATGAAAAAGATGAAGGAAGGAAGGGATGAAATTTGTAAGATGGGCAAGGCAAACCGAAACAAAACACCATTGAACAAATTAACCCAACCCTCCACCCAAAAAGAAAAAGAAAACAAATCATCATCATCATCCAAAACTCCACCAAATTCACCAAAAAGTAGCAAACCCTTAACCAAAGAGCAAAAACAAGCTATCTTGGAGAATCTTGAAGCAAAAATTAGTGAATTGATGGAAAACAAACCGGTCATTGAAGTGTTAAGAAACTACATGGATTATAGAAAGAAATTAGATGGTGTTATGTTAGCAAAATCGAAGTTGGAAGATAATAGTTTTGATGAAGTTGAGGAGAGAATGATAATTGAGAATGGGCTCCCAAAGAAAATGAATGATCCTGGAAATTTTGTTTTGCCAGTTAAAATTAATGGGACAACTCCTTTATATGCATTAGCCGATACGGGCTCGAGTGTGAGTATTATGCCTTACCCATTGTATCAAAAGTTAGGATTAAGAGACCCTACACCTAACAATTCTAAACTCACTATGGCGGATAATTCTAAGGCAAAAGCAATGGGGGAGGTAAGGAATGTGAGAGTTCAAATAGGTTACCAAGCGTTCTTGGCAGATTTTCTTGTGTTGGACGTTGCGGTTGATAAGGAACTACCTTTGTTGTTAGGTAGACCATTCTTAAGAACATGTGGAGCGATAATAGATATGGGAAGAGGTACCATGACAATTGATGATGGAATTCTTAAGAATACTTACTATCCAAAGCCTAGAGGGGGTAGTAATGGGGATGATAATTATGAGGACCAAGACGAGGATTACCTTGGTTGCTTTGAAGTAGGAAGAGATGAAGATGGTAGGCCTAAGTTTGGCCCATGCACACCTAGTTTCTTTGATATTGAGGATGAAATGGAGAGGGCTCTAGCAATGGAGGCTTTCTTTAACCCATTTAAAAACATTTTTGTGTTTAACAAATTGACAGATTTTCTTGGATCTTTACCGGTCCAATTGAAGAACTTGGAATGGGGATCCGATGGTCCTAGCATTTACAAAAGAGAAGAAGGAGATGGTGATTGGCATTGCAAATTTGATATCACATGTCCTAGCGGAAGGAATTTTGCACAAAGTTTCAAAACTCAAAAGACTACTAGGAAGTTGTCAAACAAGTATCGTGGAGAAGACATTCTTAGGAATGAATATTTCTATGGATGAAGAAGAATGATCACAAGAATAAAGCACATCTTGTGCTATCTATTTGTTTGTTTCGTATTTTTAATTTCATGCAATTTATTTTATGTTTTTAGGTTTTATGCATTTCATGTTTGAATAAGACTATCTATCTATATATTATTCTATCTATTTATCTAGTTTTTTTTTAAGAGGTTAAGTTATGTTTTTAGCCTTAAGTTTAGAAGTAGAAATAGATGACCAAAATTTGTGGTAGACAAAGTGTGTTTGGAATACATACAAAAAGATAAGTTTTTGAAGAAACAAAAACTACTAGTGCTTGTACCAAGTTTAGTAGTAGAAAAGCTTTGAAAAATCAATTTCATACAAAACCGAACGGATGTTTTCACAACTGATCGGATAGAATTGAATATAAAAACCAAAATTTTCAAAAACCCAAGAAAACCATACACACAATCCACCATGAATTGGGGTCATAAAATTCGACCATAAGAAGTTGTTTAAGAGTTGCAGGAGTGATAATTGATCATCAATGGCAACAAGACAAGTACGTTATATCATTAATTTCATTCAATTAGGTTTTAATTCGGATGATTGAAATTAGGTCACGAATTGGGTATTTTTGAATTAGTTCGAATTAAGATGTAATATTTTGGGGATAAGTGATTAGATGATAGGAGAATGTATTGCAAAAAGAATTAGATCAATTGATTAAGTTTTGAGTAAGAATTTATTGATTGAATTTTCGGATTGAATTGGGTAGAATCTTTGGAGCTAATTTATTTGCAATTGATGAATCCCAGGAGTTACATGCTTGATAATTAGTGATGTTAGGTAATTGTATTGTTGATTAGAGCACTAATTGGAAGATTTTAGTAGATAGTGTTCTTGGTTTTCATAGGATCATGAGGTTGATACATGGAAATGTTACGAATCGTTGATAGGAGAGTTTAGATGTTAGAAGCACTCAAAAATGGTAGATAACAAGTTAGAAAGAAGTTCGGATTGATTGAGAAATGTTTAGAATGGATTGAGGATGAATTATGCAAACAGAAACTCCAGCCGAATCGGTTGCGAGTTGCAACCGAATGGATTGGAGTGTGCCAAAAGATCCATCCGATTGGATGGAGCTCAATCCGATCGGATGGATGCTACGGAAATTTTTTTGACATTTTTGAAATCGCGTTTTCTAGTTTCTAAATTGATTGATATTAGTTTTTATACTTTTATAATAACATAATTTGAGTTTTCTTTCAGGGAAATGTTACAAGATTGGGTCGTAATCAAAGAAACTCGCTTGTTAACAAGTATTTGAAAAGGAACGAGAGGAAGAGGATCACTTTCAGTTTGAAACCGGAGTCTAATGATAATGTTAAGTTTTCTCATGTGCAAGACAAAGATGAGAAGAATGCGTATAGGGAACGTCTTTCAAAACTTCAAGAGAGAAAGATTGCTAAGCCTAGATTGATTGATTGGGATTTGCTTGCGGAGTATGAATGTGAGGATCAATTGAGGAGCATGATGACTATGGTTTATGTGTATCCCGGTGATGGGGATAGGTTTGAAGATTATTCTTGGGAAAGAGCTTTTAGTATACGTGAGGATGTTTACAACGAATGGTGTTTGGAGTTCTTTTCTACATTTTACTTTGATAGGAAGGTGAATGATGTTCTTGGGGATGTTTGTATTTGGTTTAGATTGTGTGGTCGCGAACATGCTTTATCTTTGCCAAATTTTGCAATTGCCCTAGGTTTGTATGAGGAAAGTGAGGTTAATCATAGGTTATTTGGACCACATTTTGTGAGCTTGGCTAGAGATAATGATCAATACACAGGTGTTGATGCTTATTGGAATAGAATTGGTGATCCAACTTGTCTTAGGAGGAATTCTTCTAGGATTAGGAATCCGTTGATGAAGGTGTTACAAAAGTTGATTTCTTGGGGATTGTTGCATAGGAGCGGTAGTCAAGACAAATGTAGTCAACCGGACCTATGGGTGATGAAGTTATTGGAGGAAGATAAGAATGGGAATGCGGCATGGATTATTGCCGAATATCTTTCTAAGAGAGCACCGGGGATTAAGAAACAAAGTGATGTTTGTGGAGGTCATTATGTGACGGTTTTGGCTAAGAATCTTGGGTACTATAATGAGAATGAGTTGAGGAAGTGTCGAGTGAGGATGGAGAGTGAGATATGGGATGCTTTTAATTTTGGAAAAGCATTGGATAGGAATAATAAGACTTTGGGACCTTGGACCGAACCAAGTGTGGGGGCGCAATCAGGAGCTTATGCGGAAGCACCATCACAACCTCAAATGGGAAGTTTTTCGGGGAATACTCAAAGTGGTTTTGATTCAGGATGGGGTGATTGGAACCGAGAGTTGAATGCTATTGAGTGTAGGGAAGTTTGGAAAGATACAATGATAATGAGGAATAATTACAACTTTGATTATTCCATGCCAATGATCCAACACTTGGCACAAGATGCCAATTATGAGGTACCTCCCTACAACCCACCAAATGTTCCACCATACCCGTTACCATATTCTCCATATCCTGGACCATACCCCTACCCTTATCCTGGTTATGCACCATTTCCCGAGCCATACCCTCCATACGGTAGACTTCCCGAGTATGGTAGTTCAGGTGCCAATGTGGGTGGATCAAGTTTTAATCCTGGAGGATCGAGTTATGATGTTGGAGGTTCGTCATCAAGAGTTGGAAAGAAGAAGCGACGAGTGGTGGATAAGGACGATGATGAAGACGTTGATGAAGATGAAGAGGAGAGCGAGGACGAGTTTATTCGTTCCGACGTGAGTTATTGATGGTGACGAGTGATCATCATATGGTTTATGGTTTGGTTTAAAAACAATTATGTGTCGAATGATTTCTATTTCCACTACCTTTAACTATTTCTTGTAGGATTTATAACGTAACTTAATTTTCTACTTATTTCGTTTAGATATTTTTGTTTGTGTTTGTTTGGTTGTTTCGTATATTTTGCAGTTTTCTTGCAGGGGTTTTGTTACAGAAGCATATAGTTGATCAACTTTTGGAGTCGATAAACTCATTTGCTTATTATGATCAAATATGCATATTGCGTATTTAACTCCGGTATTTTCTAAAATTTTCCATTTCCTTTACTTTGAAGTTATTCTTTTTATTACATTGAGGACAATGCAAAACTTAAGTGTGGGGGAGGGAAGATGATGAGTGTGTAAATACTCATCATTTTTACCGTATTTTAACTGACAAAACACGTGAAAAAACTCAAGAATGCATCAAAATAACAAAAATATCCCAAAGATCGTGTTTTATATGTTTTAGATGCAAAATTATTGAAAACAAACGAAAAACGAACAAAGTTTGCATAATTGGCAACTTTCAAAAGTTGTCAAAACTAGTCCCTGAGCATTGATTTTAAAGAAAAGTCAACCCAAACTCTTTAAAAGTCAAAAGGCATCACAAATGATCTTTGGGTGAAAAGTTTTCAAAAAGTTACAAGTTTGGTCCCTTAATTTTGCAAATTGGCAATTTAGGTCCTCGGGCATTTTAAAATGGGAAATTTATAAATTATGGTCCTTGGGAATTAATGACTTGGCAAATTTGAACCACGGTGATAGTTTGGAAGATCGACAAATTCAGTCCACAATTTTCAGTAATTACAAGTTTGGTCCTTGTGAGATCTTAGTTACTAAACCAAACAAACCACCAAATAATTCCCACTCCAAATCCAAGCCCACCTTATTACTCCATCATCCCTTGGCCCATCTACCCATAGCCCAGTCCACAAACAACCTTACCCCGTCCTTTGGTCAAACCCTGGGTCAAACCCACAAATAAAAACACCCCACGTTAATAATAAAAATCCCCCTTATCACTTTGACCTAACTAATACCCTGTCTTCCCTAACCTCTTTTACCCATCAGTACATTCCATCTCCATTACACGCCAAACCCCTCACGGGTGTCCATTCCACTCACACCATCTCCAAGACAACCATTCACGGGTATCCCCCTCCATGTCATCAATCCTCAACCTCTTTCCCATCCCACGGCTGAGATCATCTTAAAACCAAATTGACGGCTGGGATCTGTTGGAAGAAGCACAAGTAACAGCTCAGACCTCCTCTCACAAAAGAAGCACAAGTCAGAAAAGGAGGAGAGAAGACCAAACCCTAGATTTTTTTTTTTATAAATAGTTTTGTTGTAAGCCATAATTGGCAGTTAGTTTTTAGTTAAGCAATTAGGAATTTTAGTAGTAGTCAATTAAGTTTTAGTTTTAAAAATTCAGTTCCTAGTTTTATTTGAAGGCTTTTGTAATTTTTTTGAAGTCAATGAAAGTTTCAAGTTCCTTTTACTGATTGCAGCTACTCATTTTTACATATAGTGTTCATTGCTGAGCTTATTGTCATTCATTGTAGTTTAATTAAAGTCTTCTTTACAATCTTTTATCAGAATCTTGGCGTTGTATATTGTCTGTCATTTGAAAATCTCAATAGTGAACACCATTAGTGGTTGTAGTTGCTCAACTTAGGCTTCATTTGGATTCAGTTAGTGTTGCTTTTATTTCATTAGTCTAAATTATTTGATCTGATTAGTTATAGAATGTTGGTGTTATTGTGCTTGATTTATGACTACTGAGTATCCTTGATGTTCTCTGAAGCTTGTTAGATTACTTTTGATGCTTGTTTGATGAAACTGTGTATGCACTGCTTCCTTTCTTTGATTCATGAACTTTAGATTATTAAGTGTTAATGCGGAATGTTAGAGTTTCCTTGATCCTATTTAATGTTATGTGACTGAAGTTGAATGGATTTGAAGGTTAATGTAGCTTAGTTTCTCAAATGATAGTATACTATGGTAGATATAGGTATGTTTGGCTTATCTTAGTTCTGAGTAATTTTGTTGTTGTTTTCTCTTGTTCTCTGCATGCTCAGTCCACCTTAGGTTAGAATAGGTTATTCAAGTCTTAAGTTGGTAGTTTATTTCATGAAAAGTCAAAGTAACTAATAATCTCATTGTTCTCTTTATTTCTTTGAAACTGTCTTAGAAATTGTGAGCAACTGTTTGATTTCTTGATTGTGTTTGTGAATTTAATGATCCATCATGTTCAATATACATCTAGGATGAGAATTAATCTATTTAAATTCACATTGGTCAAAGCAAATTGCAATTTAGATAGTAAACATGTACTGTTCATATGCATGTATGCAGTCTGTTTTTCTGCTGAATGTTGGCTTAATTGGACTTCAATTGGTGTTTAACTTTTAGGGCTTTTAGGTTTTTTAGGTTCTCAGCTAGGTAATCTCACTTTTGCCCCCATAATATTTTAGGTTTTAGCTTATTTAGACTGCTTATTAGGACTGCAAAGTTTGGTGATTTAGATTAGTATGCTGATTTTTTAATTAGGTTGCATAAGTGAATATTGCCTTGTAGACTGAGCTTATTTGCATCATTTGAGTTTGTGCTAGTGTATGTCATTGTTTTCTTTGGTCATTTGCTTCTTAGCTTGCTTTTGTGCTTATTTGCTTATTATTGTGGCTTATTTCAACTGTTCTTGTTCCCATCATGTGTTCCTGTATGATTCTTGTTCTGATTTGAATGTTTTTGAGTTTATTTGAGTATAAGACACCTTCTGTATCATTTTCGTAAAGATTTGTTACAAGTGCTTATTAATAAGCACTTGTAATAAGCAGTTTTAAGCCCAATAAGCACTTTTCAGCTTAATTTTTCATTACTTTTATTTTTCTTAGATTTCAAATAATATTTTTGATTTTCCAGAATTATTTCAGATTTTATTTTTATCATTTACTCTTCCTTTTCATTTTTAAATAGTTCTTAGAATTTTAAATCATTTCTAAATTAAATTTAAATCACAAAAAGACCAAAATAGTTTCTGAATTTATTTTTATATTTCATTTTTTAGTTTATTAAGATTTCCAAAAAAAATAAATTTGTAGAATAAATCTTTTATCTCACAATTAGTTTAATTTTCTTTTATTAAATTAAAATACAAAAAAAAAAAATAGTAATTAAATCATATTGAATAGGATTTTTGTCAAATAATTAATTTTCTTTTTTCTAAAATTTTCTTTTATCATTAAGATTGTAAGAAAATTATTTGTAGGCCCGTAGGACTTGCGTAGTTTAAATTTCACGTTTTTGTGCGCGCGTTGACGTTTAACTTAAATAAACGTCACGTTTATTTGTTAACTTGTGATTTAGGATTCCCGATACCTAACTTTGATTCCTGTAGTGTTTTAGTATCTCCCTAGTTTGCCATTTGCCTTTTGTTCCCCTTAGGTTGTTTATTTTTCATTTACGTTTGTTAATTCTTAATTTTCATTAATTTATCGTAATTTCACAATACCAAATAATCAAAACCATTCCTTACAAGCATTTTAATCTCCAAATCTCACACGATATCGCCCATTCACACCTCGTTGGGACATGACCCGGGTAATCACTTACCCGGTATCACATATATATATTGTATTCACGAGTTTTTACAAGTCTTCCTTTTCCTAAAGGTTGATTGGTAAATTCCACTCACGTCTACTTTGTATACTTTTGATACGCACTCAAAAACGTACTATCAAAATGGCGCCGCTGCTGGGGAGGTTGTGTTGCGACAATATCGTTATGATTTCAACGATTAGTGACTTGTAGAACCTTCGTCAAGAAGTTATCGTTTTCAAAAAAAAAAGTATAAAACACAAAAATATTTTCCTTTTCTTTTGTATATATATTTATCATATAAATACAAAAAGATTTTCCGGTTTCCTTTGTTTAAATAAAATAAGCATAAAACACACTGCCGAGAACCAAGGCAGAACACCTACCAACTGGGGGTGTGAGCATTAATAAATTCCCAAACAAAAGATTAAAACTTGCCATTGTATCCTTGTGAATTGGTGTACCTTTTTCAAAGAAGCCATTTACATTGTGATTATTGGTTTAAGTTCACATTTGTCTTTTTGAGTTGGTCTCGTTTTAATCGATGTGTTTTTCGAAAAACCCAAAAATATTTTTCCTTACCCTATATCCGTTTGATTCGACCTTCTTATACCCCTCTCATGTATAATTCTTATGGCGTCTCCTGGCTACACGTGTTTTCACTGTAAAAGCCCGATTAAGAATGGCTATCGTTGTTTCCAGTGTATTTGTGAGAAGTGTGGAAACAAATGTAGTAACAGCTTTTGCACCACGTGCAATTTGTTCATACATCCAAATTCTCTCGATGATTCACCGAATTCTTTCAACTACCCATCACTACCTGAGATACGTGCTATTAATGACAAATCATCAAGAATTAATCCTAACCTTTCAGGATTTACGGTTAAAGGTTTGTCAAGCAAACGTACAGAGCATAGAGCAGTGACTGAAAAGAACGACTTGCCAAATCTTCACGTTTATCAAAAACAAAAATCAAAGACCATAACGGAAGTGGTGGAAATTCCTGGCTGTCAGAGCACACCACTTGTCCCACCTCTGATTTTATTCCTTGTGTCGGTTGTGGTGAGCCGATTTTCGGGTTGCCATGTCGTTGGTGCACGTATGAACGATGTGGTAATGATATTCAAAACGGAAGTTGTTTGTTTTGTGGTTCGAGTAATTCATTCACTTACGATTCTAATCCGAGCTTTTGCAATGAGCCACAAAATTTCATTTCATATGAGCATAATCCGTGTTATCAAAATTACAATGCCGAATCGTTTCAAAATGCACCAACTTCACAACAATACGGTTGTGAGTATTGTGGAGGTCCGCATTTTAGCACCGATTGTCAAACTAGGAATCTTTTTCCTTGTGACAACAATTATCACGACCAACCTCCACAATACCAAACTTTTGAAACACAATCTCAACCATTTCCTCAAGAACTTTTGCAAAATGTTTTAAATAATTTAAAAGATCTTAAGGATTTGGTTAACAAACCTGCTCCGGAAGAACCTCGTCCGAAATCTTACAATGAAATACTAGCTGAAGAAGCAGAAGAAGCAGCTAGAGTAAGATTTCGAATGCGTAAAACTATCATCTACGATGACGATGACGATAGTGATGATGAAGATACCCTTGATATTCGTCAAGGCTCATCAAATTCATCAGTTGTGGTTCCTTCCATGAAAGATTAGTCTATTGTTATCACACCCGAAGTTCACACTCACTCTCAAAACATGGGGGATGAGCATCTTAGCACTATTCCTAGTAAGGAATCGAACGAATTCATAAAGTCTAGCGTTGAGAACCTTGTCCCAATCCCAGGAGAGTCACAGGGAACTTTTGATCATATGTGTGATTTACCCTTCCCTCTTGAGTGTCCAGAAGATCAATTTGTGACTTTCTCCGATTGTAGCGAAGATTGTGCATCTTATGGAGACATCGAGTATGTTGAGGCATCAGTTCCACATTCTGATGCTGATCATCTTCTTGAGGAGTTCGCCGATGAACTCACTCACATCAATCCACTTCCAACGAGAAGTGACGATGATCTCGTTGACTTTGAAGCCGATCTTGGAGAAATTGAAAGTCTCCTCTATCATGATCAGTCACTCAGTTCTTATCCCAGCAGTCCAATAGAGAATGATAATCAATTTGTTCCCGAAGCATTCAAAACGACTCTCACCAATCCTTTGTTTGAGTTCGAATCTGAATTCACTTTGATTTCTGATAATCCACTCTTTGATATTCAGATTGAGGATTGTGATGAGTCTACTCTGGAACATGAGTTCACAGATTTACATCTTGTGATTGATTCTCTTCGCGAGGAGTTCTCCGGTGAACTCACTCATATCATATCTCCACCGGAGTATGATAACTTCCATTTTGATCATGACACACCCGGGATATGTCTTGATCAAGCGAGCTTATATGATGATATTCATAATCTAGAAATTATGGATTCTCCCATGGGTGATGACGAGTTAATCATGATTTTCATCATGAGTTTCTTTCTTTTCTTCACCTATCCCGTGACGTCCTCTCTTCTTCACTCCTTCGGGACTGAAGACACTATCTTTGACCCCGGCATTTCCATGTATCATTCTTTTGATCCAGGGTCTACTTATCTCATCGGTGTGGAACTTTCACGTGCTTCAAATGTTTGTCCAAACATCTTGAATGAAAGTCCGAAGGAGATTGCTTCTTCCACATCATGCTTCCCCAAGGACAAATGAATTCGGGGTCGAGTCAAGCTAGTGACTCGGTAAACAAAAACAGTAGCATGCTTATAGGGTTTTCACCCTAAGTGTGGGGGAGTTACCACTGCTGTGGTTACCAATAAAGTGAAAAAACGGTGTTTCCACATTTAGCTTGTAATGTTGCCCTTTTACGTTCAAAGAGTCGGCATAATAGCCGGGACTTTGAATATTGAGGACAATATTCAATTCTAAGTGTGGGGGGGGGGGGGGGGGGGGGAAATTCTAGCGAATTTTATCACATTTTACCATCTAGTACCCCCATTTTTAGCAAAAAATTAAAAAAAAATTTCACTTGAGTTTCAAAATTTTTGTGGTTATCAGTCTGCCATGTCTAACCAACAAAAGGATTGGCTAATCCAGGAGCAAACGACTCTTGGTAAAGATATATCAAATCCTTTTGTGGCTTGCAATTTGCCCAAAATTGTATGGTATCTCAACTCGCCATATCCCAAAAAGTGAATGAGTTGGCTAGCCCGCAAGATTATGGCTTGTGGTAAAGGCAGTGGAAAAACCATAATTGGTAATCAACTCACCAAGATGTTGACTGTGTCCATCAAGAGTTGGCTAGTCCAAAAGCAAACGGCTTTTGGTAAAGACAAATCAAATCCGTTGACAGCTGGTGGTTTGCTCAAAATCACATGGTTATCAAGTGGACCATAGTTCTTACTTGAACTGATACATTTGGCTACGCCAGAAGTAATGGCTTTTGGTAAAGAGTTTAAAATCCATTAAGTTTTCTCAAAAGTTGCTAGGGACTAGCAATACTCAAGTGTGGGGGATTGATGAGTGTGTAAATACTCATCATTTTTACCGTATTTTAACTGCCAAAACACGTGAAAAACTCAAGAATGCATCAAAATAACAAAAATATCCCAAAGATCGTGTTTTATATGTTTTAGATGCAAAATTATTGAAAACAAACGAAAAACGAACAAAGTTTGCATAATTGGCAACTTTCAAAAGTTGTCAAAACTAGTCCCTGAGCATTTATTTTAAAGAAAAGTCAACCCAAACTCTTTAAAAGTCAAAAGGCATCACAAATGATCTTTGGGTGAAAAGTTTTCAAAAAGTTACAAGTTTGGTCCTTTAATTTTGCAAATTGGCAATTTAGGTCCCCGGGCATTTTAAAATGGGAAATTTATAAATTATGGTCCTTGGGAATTAATGACTTGGCAAATTTGAACCTCGGTGATAGTCTGGAAGATCGACAAATTCAGTCCACAATTTTCAGTAATTACAAGTTTGGTCCTTGTGAGATCTTAGTTACTAAACCAAACAAACCACCAAATAATTCCCACTCCAAATCCAAGCCCACCTTATTACTCCATCATCCCTTGGCCCATCTACCCATAGCCCACTCCACAAACAACCTTACCCCGTCCTTTGGTCAAACCCTGGGTCAAACCCACAAATAAAAACACCCCACGTTAATAATAAAAATCCCCCTTATCACTTTGACCTAACTAATACCCTGTCTTCCCTAACCTCTTTTACCCATCAGTACGTTCCATCTCCATTACACGCCAAACCCCTCACGGGTGTCCATTCCACTCACACCATCTCCAAGACAACCATTCACGGGTATCCCCCTCCATGTCATCAATCCTCAACCTCTTTCCCATCCCACGACTGAGATCATCTTAAAACCAAATTGACGGCTGGGATCTGTTGGAAGAAGCACAAGTAACAGCTCAGACCTCCTCTCACAAAAGAAGCACAAGTCAGAAAAGGAGGAGAGAAGACCAAACCCTAGACTTTTTTTTATAAATAGTTTTGTTGTAAGCCATAATTGGCAGTTAGTTTTTAGTTAAGCAATTAGGAATTTTAGTAGTAGTCAATTAAGTTTTAGTTTTAAAAATTCAGTTCCTAGTTTTATTTGAAGGCTTTTGTAATTTTTTTTAAGTCAATGAAAGTTTCAAGTTCCTTTTACTGATTGCAACTACTCATTTTTACATATAGTGTTCATTGCTGAGCTTATTGTCATTCACTGTAGTTTAATTAAAGTCTTCTTTACAATCTTTTATCAGAATCTTGGCGTTGTATATTGTCTGTCATTTGAAAATCTCAATAGTGAACACCATTAGTTTGTAGTTGCTCAACTTAGGCTTCATTTGGATTCAGTTAGTGTTGCTTTTATTTCATTAGTCTAAATTATTTGATCTGATTAGTTATAGAATGTTGGTGTTATTGTGCTTGATTTATGACTACTGAGTATCCTTGATGTTCTCTGAAGCTTGTTAGATTACTTTTGATGCTTGTTTGATGAAACTGTGTATGCACTGCTTCCTTTCTTTGATTCATGAACTTTAGATTATTAAGTGTTAATGCGGAATGTTAGAGTTTCCTTGATCCTATTTAATGTTATGTGACTAAAGTTGAATGGATTTGAAGGTTAATGTAGCTTAGTTTCTCAAATGATAGTATAATATGGTAGATATAGGGATGTTTGGCTTATCTTAGTTCTGAGTAATTTTGTTGTTTTTTTCTCTTGTTCTCTGCATGCTCAGTCCACCTTAGGTTAGAATAGGTTATTCAATTCTTAAGTTGGTAGGTTATTTCATGAAAAGTCAAAGTAACTAATAATCTCATTGTTCTCTTTATTTCTTTGAAATTGTCTTAGAAATTGTGAGCAACTGTTTGATTTCTTGATTGTGTTTGTGAATTTAATGATCCATCATGTTCAATATACACCTAGGTTGATAATTAATCTATTTAAATTCACATTGGTCAAAGCAAATTGCAATTTAGATAGTAAACATGTACTGTTCATATGCATGTATGTAGTCTGTTTTTCTGCTGAATGTTGGCTTAATTGGACTTCAATTGGTGTTTAACTTTTAGGGCTTTTAGGTTTTTTAGGTTCTCAGCTAGGTAATCTCACTTTTTCCCCCATAATATTCTAGGTTTTAGCTTATTTAGACTGCTTATTAGGAATGCAAAGTTGGGTGATTTAGATTAGTATGCAGATTTTTTAATTAGGTTGCATAAGTGAATATTGCCTTGTAGACTGAGCTTATTTGCATCATTTGAGTTTGTGCTAGTGTATGTCATTATTTTCTTTGGTCATTTGCTTCTTAGCTTGCTTTTGTGATTATTTGCTTATTATTGTGGCTTATTTCAAATGTTCTTGTTCCCATCATGTGTTCCTGTATGATTCTTGTTCTGATTTGAATGTTTTTGAGTTTATTTGAGTATAAGACACCTTCTGTATCATTTTCGTAAAGATTTGTTACAAGTGCTTATTAATAAGCACTTGTAATAAGCAGTTTTAAGCCCAATAAGCACTTTTCAGCTTAATTTTTCATTACTTTTATTTTTCTTAGATTTCAAATAATATTTTTGATTTTCCAGAATTATTTCAGATTTATTTTTATCATTTACTCTTCCTTTTCATTTTTAAATAGTTTTTAGAATTTTAAATCATTTCTAAATTAAATTTAAATCACAAAAAGAAAAAAATAGTTTCTGAATTTATTTTTATATTTCATTTTTTAGTTTATTAAGATTTCCAAAAAAAAATAAATTTGTAGAATAAATCTTTTATCTCATAATTAGTTTAATTTTCTTTTATTAAATTAAAATACAAAAAAAAAATAGTAATTAAATCATATTGAATAGGATTTTTGTCAAATAATTAATTTTCTTTTTTCTAAAATTTTCTTTTATCATTAGGATTGTAAGAAAATTATTTGTAGACCCGTAGGACTTGCGTAGTTTAAATTTCACGTTTTTGTGCGCGCGTTGACGTTTATCTTAAATAAATGTCACGTTTATTTGTTAACTTGTGATTTAGGATTCCCGATACCTAACTTTGATTCCTGTAGTGTTTTAGTATCTTCCTAGTTTGCCATTTGCCTTTTGTTCCCCTTAGGTTGTTTATTTTTCATTTACGTTTGTTAATTCTTAATTTTCGTTAATTTATCGTAATTTAATAATACCAAATAATCAAAACCATTCATTACAAGCATTTTAATCTCCAAATCTCACACGATATCGCCCATTCATTCCTCGTTGGGACACGACCCAGGTAATCACTTACCCGGTATCACATATATATATATTGTATTCACGAGTTTTTACAAGTCTTCCTTTTCCTAAATGTTGATTGGTAAATTCCACTCACGTCTACTTTGTATACTTTTGATACGCACTCAAAAATGCACTATCAGAAGAAAATAGAAAAATTGCATAATTTTTAATTTTAATTTCTTATTTTTAATTTTTAAATTTTCGTTTTTTTTAGAGTCGTGAACTTTAGTAACTAGAAGTAGTTAGCCCTTCATATTTTTGTTAAAATAAGGTTGATTCAATGGTAAATAATAATGATATTTTTGGAGAATAAAATCAGTTTTTAAAGAGCAATTCGTCTCGGAATTGATAACATTTGCTAGCACTATTTTATACCCTTATTACTATAAATTGTGAGGATTAGTTTTTTTTTATGTGAATAGTGTTTCTTATGCTATTTATATATTTCATCATGAGTGTGCCGGTGGTTGTGTTAATTCTAGATCTTGTACTTGTTATGCATTACGGTTAAATCATTTTCGAATGATAAGGATATATTCATATGATAAGAGGCAACATTAGGAATAAAACCTAATGGCCATCCGTTTACAAAATAATTTTTGCTAACCACATCGGTTAGTTATCCTCGTATTTGGAACCCATTTGTTAGCGTTCATATTTAGCGCTAGATACCCCTAGTTACACCCTTTGAGCCATCTCATTTCTTTTGTTACATCCAGAAAAATACAAAAATATTTTACACTTTAAACCTTAGCCTTACCCTTTGTCAAAGTCTAAACGGTGGGTTGCTAGTTGCTTGGTATGTTGGATTGTTTTTTATTAATAGTTAGCCACACTTCACCAATCATGTGTGTGCCATTCCAACAAAGATGAAGGATGCATACTTCTTATTTGTATTTTTTGTGGTGTATGCTTATGCGAAGTGTGGGGGAGATGTGATGTATATAAAAAAAAGTGAAAATAAGTAATCGCAACTATAAGGTGACAATTATAGCAAATGTGCTATATTATGTATGGAGATGAATGAAGAAAGTTATATGATATGTTGTTAGCCAATGTGCTAAGTATGAAGAATATTTTTATGGTGAATCGATGTATCGACATGTGAAAGTTCGAAGAGGAGAAAGATTGTAACTATTATCATTTATGGGATTTGTGGTTTGTTCGTGATTAGCAACAATGGGATTTAGACTTTGATTTTATTTTTCTTTAAAACCAATTTCATAAATATTCCCATGCATTATCCTTACATTTTTTACTTAGTGTAAGTATTAAATAAGATATTTGCACGAAGGTTTTATTTACCCTTAGCCTAAACCTTACAACCCGAATAAAAGACCTCTTTGATGAATTATTCCATTGTTTTGATACTTGTACAAGCCTATGGTAAGAAACATAAATCATGACTGAGCAATGAGTGATTTATTAATCATGACACATATTGAGTGATGAGTGAATTTCAAATTATCTTCGTGAGGTGCGTAGAATTGTTATCAAGCTCTTTATTTACTTGATTGAGTTCAAATAAGATATTTGCACTATTGCCATTGAATTCAATTTTATTTTGATTAAGACTTGCTCGAGGGCGAGCAAAGCTCAAGTGTGGGGGATTTGATAACGCTCAAAATTAACATGTTTTTAGTCGCGTTATTGTTTGTTTTACGCATGGAAATTGGTCATATTTGTGTATATTTGTTACTTAATCGTGGAAAAGTGTTTATGCATGCAAATATAGCCAAAAGCAGGTAAAAATGATTAAAAAGTGAAGAAATGATGTGATCATGCACATTTGGAGAGTTTCAAGAAGATCAAGAAAGAAAGAAACGACGCATGGACAAAAGGATTTGATAAAGACAAGTCTTCTACACATATTTATCAAGGAAATATCAAGTTCTAATGGATAAAGCCATGCCACGAAGAAAGACAATGCATGCAACGTAAAACGACAAAGAAAAGACAAAAGAATAATTTCCAGACAGTGTCCAACCTATCGGATGCAACCCGCATCCGATTCGGTTGGAATGTGCCAAAAGAGTTCCATCCGATCGGATGGAGAGAAACCGATCGGATGGAGGTGACTGATGTTACAAGTTTTGCATTTATGGACGAATTTACTCCCCATAATCATTTGTGGCTGATCATTTCTGCTTAATAACTCTGAAGGAACGTTTTTACTTGGAGAATAAGTGTTATCATGCTATATAATGACCACTTAGGGTCTAGATTACATGTACCATCCAATATCTAACAAAGTGTTACACCAAATATTGTTAGTTCATCTTATATTGCCTGAAAGTTTACTAAGTGTTGTGAAAACGTCCATAAAGTGTTGAGTTCGAGTTTCAAACTTTGGTTCGAGTTTGGAGTTGTTTACTTACGTTAGTGAACAATTGGAGGAGTGTGGTTGCTATAGTTCCACAAGTTTATTCATTGTAATTCTCAAGCTAGGTACACCTTGATACTTATAATGAACAATTGTTACTTTGAGTTTAATGAAAGTTTTCTTATTTACTTGTGTTTTAATATGATTGTTATGGAATAATTTGTGATATACTTGTGTGTATGATGCGATTGGTTACGGAGTATTCTTTTATGAAAAAGGTGATGCATGAAAACATATCTATTTTATGAGTTTGTTGAAGTAACATCTAATCTTGCTTAATTTGTTGGTAAAAACAATCTTTGGAAAAATAGGTCCGAAAGGAATTTCAACTTGTTTTTATTCCAAAACATTAGTGCACGAATTAGTATGGAATAAGATGCTTGACACCCATCTTATTTACTTGTTAAAATGGATTTGAGAAGATTTCATCACGAAAAAGGACCGAAAGGATTCGTAGGAATTCATAAGAAAAGAATTGATTTTCAAAACAACCATGTGATTATAGAATTGTCATACTCATTTGATATGTCCGAAAGGAGTCATTTAGGTGATAGAATTCTTAGTGGTAGTTAAAACATGACATACATCATAGATTGTATAACTACTCATTTTTAGTTGCGTATCATAACAAGTTTTACACCAAACTTTATACTTAAATTGTCATGATACTCCTAATTACCAATCAAGGAATTATACACAAGTATATGCTTAGTTCTTATTTAGTTTCTTTTAAATTGATATTTACATAAATTTGGATTGACAACCCTTATTTAACAAACGTTTTTCTTATTACTAAAACTACCAAATCCCTTGGGACGATCTTGAATTACCCACCTTTATTACATCGGACGAGTATACTTGCTCGTATGTGCTAAATAATAATCGGATAAATCGTGTTTATAAATTTTAAAACTTGTACTAATAAAACGCACATCAGACATAACGAATTTTATTTTGATATTAATATCTCTTTTATGGTAGGTATTATGATATTGAGATGTAAGGTTTGTATTGTAGAATACTAATTAAGTTGGAAACATGATTTCCTTGTGGTTTGTGTGGCGTTGGAATTACTAGAGAGAGAGGGAGAGTGGAACCTTGAGAGAGAAATAGAATGATTAGATTAAGATGAAATGAAGGTCCAACCCTCTCCACATGTGGAGAGGGGTATTTATACTTACAACATAAACGCCCACACCCGGGCTGTGGATCAGGCATACAGTGGGTGAAGACCCGTCCTTCTTCCACGGTGTTACTTAAACTAATACTAACTAACTAATATATAAACTAACTATGAGCTAACTTAATGCTATTACAATAATCAGGTGACCGAGACTTTTACAGGAATATTTGTATTCCTAACAATCTCCCCCTAAGCGAGGTAACCTTTGAAATTAAGCTCTCTGGTCTTTAAGCATTCTTTCGTCTCTATAGCTCTTAGGATCTGATTCTTTGCTTTTCTACACAGTTTGTACTTCAAGCAAGCGAACTTGTGATTTTAAATTCCTTTGTGATATGTGATCATTGAGCTTCTTTGAGATCATCACCCAACGTAAATCTCCAAGCTCATCCATAGTAGTATCGCCTTCATGTGACGTAGTGACTAAAGGAACATCATGCTCACACCCTTCTAGATCAGGAGACTTTACATTAGAGTTGTGGATCAAGAGACTTTTTCATCAGAGTTGTGGAAACATTGTTGGTAGTCTCTCAACATTTGTTGTAGCAAGTCTCTCATCTTCATTGATAGTGTGGAGGATGTGTGAGCATGAGGTATGGATTGACCCGATTCAGCTGGAAATGGGAGCTATCAACACCATCTTTATATGTGTCCCTGAAATAAAACAGTTAGCAATAAAGATAGAGAGCGAATATGGCTTTGTCATTCGTTCTGCGAGGACAGACTACCCTCCGGTTTTGTGAAAACCGACCTGTGATCAGGTAGAGTCTCTTTTAAAGAAGACTCTCCTTGACAGGAATTTCCAGCTTGTAGTAATGAATTTTCCAAAGAATCCACTTCGGAATCTTCATACTTAGCATGTTCTCATACCGGAACGTCTCAAAGCAGACATCACGATAGAGTGAATCGGTGAATAATTATTCACGGATTGATGAGAAATTGATTTATAGAAATCACTCGCGTGTCATATAATAAACAATTTTTGAGACACGACGAGTGTTTTATACTTAGAATCACATTTCATCAAAAATACTTTTGTTTGAAAGATATTACACAATCAATGTGATCGAAAAATTAGTTAGTGAGCACATTGAATGGTTTTAGCAAAAGTATCTGTCAATCCATTTCCTGGAACAAGTTTGATTCAATTATGAATCGCACCATTGTTGCTTTCCAGTTGTCACTTGATCATTGATCCAAGGTGGATCTCACATGTCACCTACCAAGAGCTTGAGTGATGCTCGCTCTAGAAGGATTTCCATCCTCATTGTGAATATTTACATATCACTCGGATGTTCTGGCAATACCACAAGGATAATGCGTAGGACTCTAAATATTTTATCTTATTTTCCACATTATGTGAAACATGGCTCTAGACTCAATAGTGCATTTTGATCCGCTCCTGGAGACTAGGGAGGTGTCTCCTATTTTAGGTATCAACATAGCTCGCAATAAGCGGTTGATACATTGCACAGGGTTCCCCGTGAGAATGAAACAAGCTCTTTTAAGAGAACTTGAGTGGTTTGGATGTTTAGTGCAGTGCGTCACTGGGTCCATGACGTCTTGTCTTCAATACCGGTGTTACCTTAGTAACCTTATGAATTGAACCCGGTTTCTGCCCTAAGGTTGAATATTTGGAGGGCTATTTCTTTTCACCCTTTCTCATTTAAATTCTTTTTAATTCTTCAACCTCTTCAGTGCTTACCGAGACTTCACCACTAGAACCTTGTTGGGTTTGTTCCACTCCTAGCTCTATCTTAGTCCGCACTCTTCCCTTTCTCACTTTTCTCCTTTTTTTTTCAATTATTCCTAAGGACTTCTAATCTATCTAGAGGATTGTCCCTGGGAAGATCCTTCCGGTTCTGGTGGATCATGGGAACTCATACCTAACCTTAACCAACCTTATAACTCCATGCATAAAGATAAATGGTCGGTCTTTGGTATAACTTCCACAAACGCCTTTTGCTCCCCCTCAATATGTGCTTCGATATTCGAAAGAGTTTAGCACATATGTGGGAGCACATTTATTGAGTCCAAAAGATCACTTTTGATTATCATATTTCATATTTAAATCACATTCTCTTCCCCGATCAAAAATTTCAAATCTTTTGAGATTTTGGATCTCAATTGATTTAAATAAGTTAGAGAGCTTTTAGGAGAGAAATGCGTCAATTTTAATATTTTCTGATAAAAGGAACTTTTTCTTGCTCCCCCTCAATCTGTGAGGGAGGTTGTTATGTGTCAGATTTGAAGAGTTTGCAAAAGATCCGAAGTTTTAACGAAAACTCTTTGAAAAATTTCTCATTCTGACACATAACCATCACAAAGTATATTGTTGCAAGGTTTTTGTACAAAGTGTGGAGAGTTTTGATGATACATAAAATTTTGAGAAAATCACTCTCCCCCTCAATCAATGACGGAAGGTAAACCCGAAATAAATTGATGTCATTGATTGAGTGATGAATTTTATGACAAGTTTCAAGTTTGATTGATTTTCAAAAAGTTTCATGGTACCACCAAGTTTTGTACAAATACTTTCCGGAAGAATCATCAAGAGAAAAGTATTTGTGATAAAAAGAAGATTTCTCTTCTTGTACAAGAAATGATGCACTGAAGCGTACATCAGATCGAGGGTGCACGGATGTAAAGTAATCCATGCCCGGATGAACTTCACCCGGTAAAAGGAACAACCGTCTTTTTGGTGACGTGTTTTACCCATTTTGAAAAAAGGGTTGCTATCTGAAGTAATAGCAAGCCATAAATTTTGAAGTCCGGGTTGCAGCCTGAAATGACTACAAGCCATTAATTTTTGAAGAATATTTTGAGAGACGACATGTTTTAGGAAAAAACCTTTATTTGAAACCGAAAAACTCTTGCTCAAGCATATGTATGATTCCGTGTGATTATTGAATGACATTTCTAGAAACGTACATAATATTGATTACACAAGAGACATGTCGTAAGAAGAATATTTTTGTATTTTATATGATTTTTCAGATTTTTATGGATTTTTTAGGTTTTATATGTTTCTATTTACAGGAGAGTATATATATATATATATATATATATATATATATATATATATATATATATATATATATATAGGATAGGAGATACGTATGAGAACTGTAAGAGTTATAAGGATACAAGAAGTAGGCCACAAACATTATACAGTACAAGTTACAAATCACAGCATCCAAAATACACATATAACAAAGAACTCCACAACCGAACACATCATTCAGTGCGTTGTAGAAGGAGGAAGTCACCAGCTCGAACTCTGCCACCCACGTAGCACTCCAAACTACGGAAGATTCTTCTCAATTTCAATCTCTTGCGGATACCAGCCAAAAATTTCTTGTTCCGTGTCACGTCCTGGTCAGTCCAGTGGTTGGTATATCGTCTAGATCCATAGTCATACACATGGTATTCTTTCACTCTGAAGTCCAAGGCCTCTTCAACCATTTGTAAAGTACCATCGCTGAACTTGTGTATTTCATTGAAGCGCAGAACCATAGGAACGTTGTATCTGTCACGAAATACTACAGCCAGAGGAGATTCTATAACTGTAAAGTCCGCAACAGGTTCCAGACGATTGACATCCCAAAGAGGTCGCGTGAGATTAAGCTGAGATTGGTAGCTTTCAATGCCAAGCTGGAAGTCTTCGACCCGTTTTCTAATAACTATACCCCTGATCCAATGAAGTACGGCAAACACAAGAGATTTCTTTTCACGAGATGGCAGGTGATGCAGCTTTCCTTGAAGGTGGAGTAGATACAGATCTTCGAAATCATTAGGGCGAAGATGTTTGAAGTCACCTTCGGATATGATGTAGTCTTTGAAGTCAGCTCGACGGAGTGTTACACTCTTAAGGTAGTCATATCCATGGATAGGATGTATCTATATCTTAACCACACTGATGATCTGAAGTGGTGATCGAACAGACTTTCGGTCACCTTGAGCTTGAAAACGATAAATGTAAAATTGCTGCTTCTTTAGCTACCAGTGAGAAATACCCAGAGATGCAGAGATGTCGTAGTCACATTCTTGAGCAATCCACATGCTGTCAGGGACAAGCTGTTCCATCCCGATATCTGAATAGTGGGCAGCTTTCATCTTGGTAATGGACAAGGCCGACTTGCATTGTCTACTCCCAAGCTTAAGATATTCGAGGTCTTTGTTAAAGAAGAATTCTGCTTGGATAGTAACATTTCCAGGATTTCCACCCAAAGGAAGTGGATTGTTGTAGTTATACTTCATGATCCCTTCATCCACAATGTCGTTGAACATTTTGTGGCACTCTTCCATTTGGTATTGTAGATGATTAACATCCTGATGAAATGCTTTGACAATGTTGAATGCCGGACCTTCCAGGTCTTTCTGAGTAAGCCTTGATAGACCACGCTTCTTACAAAACCATGTGATGAACATCCCCATATCACCTGTTTGTGAAAGCAGAGAGTCTTCGGAAGGAGGAACGAAGCTAGTGGTGATAGCATTGATCCATTTGTTTTCATTGGTGGGCTGATCAGAAGACGGAATTGTCCAGTCAGGTTCAGGTGATTGTGATTGCTTGTCATCGGGTTTCCACCATGTCTCTTTGTCTGCTTTAGTTAAGAGAACAGGCGGTGGATTATCAAAGTCACTTCTGGTGAATGATTTCCACCACTGTCTTCCCGTGATATGAGTCATAGAGGCATCATCTTCATCGTCATCAGAAGAATCAGAATGCTGAGGAATGACAGATGCTTCATTAAAGACAAGATCATCATTGACATGAGATGCAATAGATGTTGCACCAGCGTCAATGGTAGTCCACGCAACATACTTAACTTGTTTGGCCTGTTTGGAAGGTGCTGACTTGGATGACTTGTCAGTTTGTTGTTTTTGAGATGGTGATGAGGTGGGTTGTGTTGGTCTAGTAGGAGCATGAGACCCACCAGGTAGAGAAGGAGTGCCTGATGGACCAGATGCCCCAGCAGGTGGTGGAGGTGGAGGTGGTTGAGGAGGTGATCCAGATGGTGGCCTGGGATGACCCTGACACCTCTGTTTTCTTTTTCTTTCAATTTCCATGTCTCTGGCGTGTTCCTCAGCGTCATCTTGTCTGATGGATGCATCTAATGCTTTATACAATTTGACATGTGCATCATGTCCTGTATGTTGACCCTGTTCATACATGGTGTGCTGCAAGATTACTTTCATATCATTGATGGGTAGATCTTTGAATATGGATCTGAGGGGAGCTTCAAGAGCAATGCTGACCGCTTCAGCTACCTGTTCGTTGATTGCCTGAGATACTTGTTGTTCAAGATCAAGATGCTCCAACTTGTACAATCTGCTGCCGTGATTAGTAATCATTTTTGGCAGATCGAGATTCACTAATTTTTGAATTACTGAGGCATGCTTATCCAACTTCTCATGGATGGTGAGGTTATCTTGAACAATATCAGCGGTGATGCCAGCTAATGTATTCAGATCCAGTATCTTCTCAGTGGTAGCAGGAGTGGCAGATTCAGTCAGTTTCTCTTGAGTTGCAGCAGCTTGTGGGGTGTCAGTGTTGTCAGGAGCTGGAGCTGCAGTAGGAATTGGTGCAGACCTGGTAGGAATGGTCGAATTGTCTTGCTCAATAGGCACATCAATCATTGAAACAACTTCTTCTCGCTCATCACCAGACTTGTCACCTTCAGCATCATCAGGCTTATCCACGAGGAATTGATCTCCAAAGGTATCAAGATTCTTATACGATGCCAGGGTTCCAGTAGAGCTGTCAGGTTCCACGACAAGTTTAGGATCATCTGTCTTGAGTTTGAAGTTGCCTTGTAGATCGGGATAAGCAGTGGATACAAATTCGTCATCAAGTGGGTCAATTGGCATTACAGATTCAACAGCTTTATCCTGCACAGGCTGGTTACTGGTGACATCTTGAGTAGCTAAGTTGGAGTCATCACCCTTGAGAGCTGAGCTGGTATCAGTCTCTGATCCGCTTGTGTTGGCAGGTTGCCCAAGACTTGGTGAAGATGCTTTGTCAGGGGACATTTTGGCAGAAGATGATGTCGGTGATCGTCTTTTGAGAATATACTTTGAGCTGGTCGATTTGGAGGTAGGAGATGATATTTTCAGCAGAGTGTGAGCAGCCAGTTCCTCCTTGGAAACATCCTTGCCTTTTCCTACCACATGCTGGGTTTGTGAGGTTTTGTCTGCCACAGGTTCTCTGATGCTGACACCACTGACTGGAGGCACAAGTGGCATGTACACATCCTTCAAACTTTCAGCTGTTGCCATTCTAACCATTTCTTCTTCAGTGAGAGGCAACTGTGTGGTACTAGGTGCAACTTTAGGATCATCAACACTTGGTGGTTTATTCTTGGTGCTGGTTCTTTTACCCCCTGTGGTCCGCTTCACCCGTTTAGTTCCTTCAGACGACGCAGCTGAGGTTGTTACACCCTTGCGTTTCTTGGATGCGGTTCTTTCAGACTTAGTGGATAGAGAGGGCTCATTAGCAGATGCATCCCGACTTGACTTAAGAAGGTTGAGATAGTCCTCATAATAAGGTGCAGTCAGTATATCACGAGTGAGTAGAGCAGTGGGAATGTCCATGCCGAATATTATCTCGCTCGTACTCTTTGCATCATACTTGAGAAACCCAACTGGATGTTCATCTGTGGGTTGATGAAGAGGAGATTCATCTCTGGGGTGGAATTTGAGAGATCGTTGAAGACTTAGTATGATCAACTTAGTGAAGCGAAAGCTTGGAATCAGGAGCTTGGCTGATCTTTTCTTACCATCTTTGTTTGCTTCAAGATTTGCCTTATCGACTAAGAACGAATGAATGGACTGACTAAATTCCTCCCAAATTCGTTCAGCAAAGTTGATGTTCTTTCCATTAACAATGCCCCAGAGAATTTGTAGAGATGGAGCTCTAAGCCTTTCATACCCAGATGTTTTGCCCGTCAGACATAAGTTGATAAGGCTTGCAATGGCTCTCCATGGTTGATAGAGGTCATGGGTAATAACTGTGGAAAGCGTAGATACCTGAGTGGGATACCCTAGTTCATTGACAAAGTCAATTACGGTAGCAGGATTAGGTGGGGGAGTGTATTCAACATTGTCTCCCGTTGGCAATATCTGCAGTGCGCTACTAAGAGTTTCCATTGTGATGTTCACCCAATGTTCATCCAGCTGACACTTGTATGTGTTGGTAGCTCTATCATGGCAGATAGTGTTCCAGAACTGTTGAATATAGATGGATGGGATCGTGGAGGATGCGGTGAAGGCATTAAAGAAAGTGGTGTTTTTCAGTATGTCTAGGGCCATTCTGAATATGGGATGATTCTGAGGTCTGTCTGTCTTAACATAGCAGTTGCTCTTTCCCATAGCTACCCACTTGTTGAATGGAAGAATGTCGTTGTCAGAACGAACAGGTGGAGCCAATGGTCCTTCGATAATAGGTTATGCTATAATAGCTGCATTTGACACAAATCACCAAAGAAAGCAAACACATGTGACAGTGAGTGTTAGTAACTAGTGAAACCCTAACACCACATGGTAAGGAGATATTATCAGGGCCAAGAACCATGCGAGAACAATGATAAGCACTCATGAGGGATATCATACATCACATAGAATAACATTTAAGACAGACCAGAATGAGTGCCATAAGGTCATACCAAGCAATGCAGAGATAATTAGACAACCATTCACTAACATACAAGCAGTGCACAACTAGTTAGAGAGAACATAGAGTGACATAATTGTCGTAAGTCCGAAACTCAATGCCCGACAATAGCAGGTAAGACAGACAACAAGATAAGTGAGTCAAAAGAACACTCAGCAAGAGCTAAACGCAGAACCATTTAACCTCAGGGCAGGATACTCGCAAGATAAGAAGCCCACAAAACGAGTTAACGGCAAACTCGATTTAATCGCAAAGTGAGTAATCCACTAGGTGACATAACCGCAAAACAAGTTAACCGCAACAAGTCAAATTAAACGCAACCAATTGAGTCGCAACACATGGTCAACGCACATCACGTTAAACGCAAGCACAGGTAACCGCAAAGCTAGTTAACCGCAGTCACAGTCATAATTAAACGCAACCAATTGAATCGCAAAATGAGATAACCTCAGATCAAATTAGACGCAACCAATTTAATCGCAAGACATGGTAAACGCACAACAAGTTAAACGCAAGTTTAGCTAATCGCAGTCAAAATTAAAAGAGAAACACGCAATCAGGATAAAACGATAACCGCAATCAAGAACTCACACTAACCGCAGTCAAGAGTCTACGCTAACCGCAATCAAGAACTCACGCTAACTGCAGTCAAGAGTCTACGCTAACCACAATCAAGAACTTACCGCAAATAAGAATACACTACACACTCCGTCATATACCATCTGATCTTACGATAAATACCATGGATGACTACAGGATCAATCAACCTAAGTACAACCATTATCAAAACGACAATCCAAGTCCCTACCCGACACCTAAGGTACTACAAAAGGTATTTCCACTCTAAACGCAATGCTAACAAACCAAAAACTCACACTCTCATCAATGAATATCACACATAAACAGTTAACGAACAACTAAACGCAGTAAGGAGCAAGCATGATCTAACCTATTGTCAAAACACAATTACACAAGATTTCAAGCAAAGCGTATCCCCACCTAAAATAACGCAACACATGAGTATATGAAATCATGGAAATATATAGCATATGTGTAGAGTAAAGCACTTAACGTACCAAGAAATAAACAACAAGGGAAGCAATCAAGTCCAATCGCAAAAAAAAAAATGTGCAGTGATCGAGAGTTATGTGAGTAAATAGCAAGAGGTGTTGAGGTTAACTTTTAATCGCAAAAATAACCTCATATATATGTGATGGGATACACTTATCTATAATGACACAAACAGTCCTTGTACTTCACTACCACAATTTAGACAATGATACATGCGCACAAGATTGGTCCCTGAAGTTATGAATGATACACAAGTGATGAGAAAGTCTACAGGATGCACATATAAAACCATGTGGTCAGGTATGAGAAACAACAGACAACCTAAAGCAGCACATAGCACGAAGAGCAAGCATATAGACACAATGTGCAGTAAGTAAATATACACAGAAAGATGGCATGAAAAGAGAATGAACGTAAACCAAACAAAACATTATTTGTACACAAACTACTGACATAAAGCATACACTGGGAATAAATTAGTAGGTGAAAAGTGAAATACGAGTCCTGAAAAAGAATTAATCAGGAGTCCACATGATGTCATCTCACATGTGAGTAGACATGTCTCCAGACGTGGGAGATGTCTGTGTCTTTGGTTGCCACACACAGGTTTTCTTGGACATGTTGTGTAATCCCTTTGAAGAACCAGTGTCTATGGTACACACATGTGACCATTTGTGACCATTCATCACGAATGTCATTCCAGTTGGTACCAATATCCAAGAAGATCTAAGCCTGTATGGTATTTCATGCATAGTGACATTCTTGTGGTGAGTGGTTAGATGGTCAGATTTCCTTGGTCTATGTCTCAAAGGTATTACAGGTTTATGACCATTTGATTTATGAATTTTAGGTTTTGAGCTCACAAAATTAATCAAAGCACGTTTTTTATCTACTTGAGAGACACATCGAGTTTTCGAGAATTTAAGTCTTTCAGAAATAAAAGCATTTGGTTGTCTAATGGTAGTTTGATTACAAACAGTTTTCAAGACTGGTTTTCCTAAGATAGATGGTTTTGAAAGATTAAGGCTCATTTGACTCTTTGAAACATAACTTGGAACGATGTGCACACCAGGAATTTTAGAACATAAAGTTAGACTTTGAGCAGTGAGATCATTGTGTTTAGTAAACTGTGGAGTAGTCAGATTGAGGTTCTTAGCATTTATTTCTTTGATTGACTCACACAGTTCTTTACATTTTACTTTCAGAGTCTCATTTTCCATACATAATTTAGCCATTTTGCATTTAGTTTCATAAGTATCGTGTTTCCATTTGGCATCATTACGTTGCTCATACATCTTGATCTGATTTTTAAGGTTATTGATAGTTGAGTCCTTGTCTTGCAGCTGAGTTTTCAGATTGTTTATCATAAAATATTCATTAAGATCAGGCAATTCCGGATTTAAACATGGTTTGCAGTTTTGAAGACATTCTTCTTTATGTTGTATTTCAATTTCAAGTTCAATGCAATGTTTTTGTAATTGTGAGAACCTTTTTTGAAGTTGATTAAATGTCTCTTTTTCAACCATGGTCCATTGTCTTAGAAAACTCAACTTTGAGGCAAGGACTTTCATCATACAGATCATTTTTGAAGACATCATACTGATCATTTTCTCCCCCTTTATAACACATATTTGTTGAGTTAGAGGAGAGTAACAAACTGTCAGTCTTTTTCAACAGATTTGTGTTATAACAAAGATTAGTTTGATCTGTATGGTGACATACATTAAATGGTGTATTATGTTGATCAATTGACGATACCTCATTGCTTGAGTCCGGTGTGAGTATGTTCTCCATAACCTGGGTCACCAACTTGTCAGAAGTGACACTCATATCATCTTCTGAATCCATGCGTTCAGTGTTGACAGACTTAGCATCCACTGTTAAACCCAAACCCAAACAATCACTTGATTGTCCATCATGTGTCTCAGCCTTGTCATCATACACTGGTTCATGTTTTGGCTTTCTCTCGATGTACTCCTTAACCTTATCCAAGTGTTGATGTAGCATCTCTCTGTAGGTGTCAACCTCTATATTTGTGTGGTCAGCAAAGCACTTCATAGTCATCTGACTGTCGTAATCATAGATCATGGAGGATTTTGAGTTAAAGAAGCTATGCAGTTGTTTGCTGAGCACACATAGGGCAGCTGAGGATCCCTCATTAGTTGCTTCTTTTCGGTCTAATTGTTGTCGTAATTGATCCAAATTCAAGATCATGATGTCTGTGAATGTTTGAACATCTTGACCGAAAAGTGTTATGAAAGCACGTTCAAATCCCATTTTGAATCCATTGCCCTCTAACAGCACAGAAAGATGTGACTGAAGTGTTTAAAAGCATTCAATGTGACATTCTCTTGCCAATTCAAGCAATTTGCTTGACCGAGGAGTCGCATTCTCTTTAGGGTCCGAGCATGATTGTACACATGAGTCATCATACGATACTGGTCCTTTCATTTGTAAATGAAACATACCACACATATGAGAACCAAACTAAACTCAGGTGAGTTAGTCTCAATCTAGGAGCAAACCACAAGTTAGGAGATAAACGTAGAGGGGAGATTAAAACGCAGGAACTAGTCACAGTTACGGAGCAAACCGCAGAGTACCCAAACCGCAAGATAGGCTAACCACAAAGAGCTAACCGCAGACCACTTAATCGCAGAAAGCTAACCACAATGAGCTAACCGCAGCTACTTAACCGCAGAAAGCTAACCACATACCACTTAACCGCAGAAAGCTAACCACAATGAACTAACCGCAGACCACTTAACCGCAAGAGCTAATCGCAGTATAAAAAATCCAAATCTGTTACTTTCCTTGCGATTTGTTTGTATTCCCAAAATAGTAATCGTAGCAAACTAACCGCAGAGATCAGGAACTAAACGCAGACAAGCAATGCAACAGTAGACTTAACCGCAACTATGAAATACGCCCAAAATCAAGTCCAAACTTCAAATAGATTAAAGATATGGTATAGCCAACTGAAACACAATGTTCAACTAACACCTATGATCATAAAAGTACATCACTAACATGTCAAATAACACAAGAAAGATCAAACCAAGATGTTTTACAAGAAAGTGACTTCAAACTCACAAAACTACACAAAACCACATCAAATCCGATTCTACAAGGCCCTAAGATGAAACCTTGGCTCTTGATACCAATTGTAGAATACTAATTAAGTTGGAAACATGATTTCCTTGTGGTTTGTGTGGCATTGGAATTACTAGAGAGAGAGGGAGAGTTAAACCTTGAGAGAGAAATAGAATGATTAGATTAAGATGAAATGAAGGTCCAACCCTCTCCACATGTGGAGAGGGGTATTTATACTTACAACATAAACGCCCACACCCGGGCTGTGGATCAGGCATACAGTGGGTGAAGACCCGTCCTTCTTCCACGGTGTTACTTAAACTAATACTAACTAACTAATATATAAACTAACTACGAGCTAACTTAATGCTATTACAATAATCAGGTGACCGAGACTTTTACAGGAATATTGGTATTCCTAACATGTATTCTGATAGGTATTATGATATTAATATATAAATGGTATTGTGATATTTAATAGTTATTATGAGACATTTGTGTTCTTGACACGTGGTCGTTATTTGTTTGACATAACAAATATATATTAATATCGTTTTATTATTCTGCATTTTCTAATTTTATTCTGATATTAATATCTCTTTTATGGTAGGTATTATGATATTGAGATGTATGGTTTGTATTATGATAGTTATTATGATATTAATATATAAATAGTATTGTGATATTTAATAGTTATTATGAGTCAATTGTGCAATTGACTTGTGGCCCTTTTTACTATACAATAGGTATTGTTGTATTGTGATATTTATATCGTTATATAGTACTGTAGGTATTAACTGGATGTACTGTGATATGGAATGGTTAGATCAATTTTGATATTATTATAGTTATAAGTTATATGAACTGTTATATTTTTTTTTACTTAATTGTGTAATATTATTTTATTATCAAGTCACTTTTTGACTTTATTTTTTTAGGTTATTCTATGATGCAGAATTCTGTAAGTAATGATGTTGTTGAAGCTGTAAATTTATCACCTGATGATAATTTAGAAGACAACGAGGAAGTAAATTCGCCAGATTTTTTTAACCTTAAATACAAAGTTAATTAAACCTGTTGTTGTTAAAGCAGTTGTACCAGCAGAAGGTAGTTTGTTTAATAGTGTTGAAGATGCTTACAGGGTTTACAAAAATTATGCTGATGAAGCTGGTTTTATTGTTCGTAGAGGGCATGAAAGTAAAGCAGGAGGTGTTATTCTTAATAAGGAATTTCTTTGCAGTAAAGAAGGGACTAAAAAAGTTAAAGTTGAAGAATTTGATAGTTTAAAACAAGATTGTAACGCTAAGTCTGTTAAGAGAAAAAGATTTGATTTTAGGACAAATTGCAAAGCTAGACTTTATATTGTTAAATCTGGTGAACAGTATAAAGTTAAAAACTTTGTTAAAGAGCACAATCATGGTTTTTTTTACTTCTGAAGATAGACATTTGCAAAAGTCTCACAGGTCTATGAGTTTGGCGCATCAGTATTTTGCTATTAAGGCTTCAAATTTGAACATTGGTCCTTGTATGTCGTTCAATTTTATTGCTGAGCTTTTGGGTGGATATGAGAATGTTGGTGCTACAAAGATTGATTTCAAGAATTTGAGTCGTGATGTTTACAATTATATTGGTAAATATGATGCCCAAATGATAATTGATAAGTTTAGTGTTTTAAAGGAAAGAGATGAAAATTTTTCATTTGAGTTTAAGACTAATACTGCGGGTCAATTAAGTTGTTTGTTTTGGTCTGATGATACAAGTAAAAGGAATTATGAAGCTTTTGGTGATGTTCTGTCTTTCGATGCTACGTTCAAAACAAATATGTAAGTTGTTGTTTTTTTTTTTTTTTTTTTTAAATATATATACATTTTTTTAATATTTTTTAAATATATATATATATATTTATATATGTATATTTTTTTGTAGGTACAATATGGTGTTTGTTCCTTTTACGGGTGTTGATAATCATAAAAAATGTGTAATATTCGCTGCTGGTTTGCTTTCGAAAGAAGATGTTGTTTCATTTGAGTGGCTACTACAAGCTTTTGTTAGATCTCATATTAAGGAGCCGTATCTTGTTTTAACAGATCAAGATCCTTCAATGTTAATTGCAATACCTAATATTTTTAAAAGTGCTAAACATCGTCTTTGCATGTGGCATATAATGAATAAACTTCCTACAAAGGTATTTTTTTTTAATTTTTTTATACATACATACATATATATATATATATATATATATATATATATATATATATATATATATATATATATATATAACAATTATTTTTAATATTAAACAATTATTTTTCATATAAATTATTTTCCTTTATTTTTTATGTAGATTGGTTATGAAATATGTGAAGAAGAAGGATTTAAAAAGCGTCTATGTCGTATTGTATGGAGGGAAAGCGACGAACCTGATGAATTTGTTCAAAAATGGAATTCTTTATTGGCTGAATATCATTTAGATGAGCATAAATGGTTAAATGATATGTTTAATATTAAAGAGAATTGGATTCCTGCTTATTTTAGAGATATTCCAATGAGTGGTTTAATGAAAACTACGTCAAGATCTGAAAGTGAAAACTATTTTTTTGGTCATAATTCTAATTGGAGTTCTACTCTAGTTCATTTTCTTTTTCGTTATGAAAGTGCATTAGATCAACAAAGAAATATTCAACGTGTTCTTGATAATAATACAAGAACTGTTAAGCCATCATTGAAAACCAGACAATTAGTTGAAGTACAAGCTGCAGAGTTTTACACTTTTGAGGCATTCTATGTTATTCAGATTGAGATCGTTGCTTCTGTTGATTCTTGTACTGGTTCTACGAGAAATTTGGGTTATGTTAAAGACACTGATAAAGAGTGGTTTGGAGAGTTTAAGGTATCAGATTTCAATTTTTTTAAGTCAATAAATATGATCAAGAAACTGTTTTTTAAATTCCGTTAAAAATAATTTATATTTTTTCATTTACTTTTTTTTCAGGTTGACTATGATGAAGAAAGTCATTATGTTAAATGCAGTTGCCTGCATTTTGAAAGACGTGGGTTGTTATGTTGTCATGCTTTTTATACTCTTAGAGCAAATGGTGTTAAGAAGATTCCAAAGCAATATCTGTTAAGGCGTTGGAGAAAAGAAGCTGTTATTTTACCTCCTATTGGATCTTCTTATAAATCAAGTGGATCTTCTGGTTCTTCTATTTCTAATATTTATTCAAAAGTGAATGCTATAATCACTCAATGTGGATACGATGAAGATAAACTAAGTCAATTTCTTGATCAATTGAGTCTTTATGAATCTGGTTTAGAATCATCAAATGTGCCGTAGACTTCAGCAAGTAAACAGCAAAGTATATCATCTATGATTGGAGTTCCTAAACCTGCTCTTCTTGAAGTTTTCCTCCTGATATTGGGAAAAACAAAGGTGGAATTACTGGTCATAGGTATAAACCTTCTAATAATGATGTCAGAATTAAATCTGCAAAAGAAGGTGGAAAAAATTTGAGAAATTGTAGAATCTGTAAAAAAAAAAAAAAAAAAAAACAGATGATGATTTCAGGAATTGTCCCAACAATCCAAACAGAATAAAACTGGCTCCTAAGAAAGGCATTAAGAAGGCGAATCGAAAAGGAAGGAAAACTAAGGGACAATCAAGTAAAGCTAATTCTCAGGAGGATGATGATGTATTTATTTTTAATTCCGAGGAGGATACTGATTGATAAGTTTGAATAATTGAAAGTAATTTTTGTTCTTTAATTTTATTGTTCTGAATATATATATTTTATTAAAGTTATTATTTTTTACATAAGCATATCTACATAGTTATTATGATATAAATTGTTGTTCTGATATAAGTATTATTATACTGTATAATTTGTTATTATGATATAAATTGTTATTCTGATATTAATATCTCTTTTATGGTAGGTATTATGATATTGAGATGTAAGGTTTGTAACTTTGTATTCTGATAGGTATTATGATATTAATATATAAATGGTATTATGATATTTAATATTTATTATGAGACATTTGTGTTCTTGACACGTGGCCGTTATTTGTTTGACATAACAAATATATATATTAATATCGTTTTATTATTCTGCATTTTCGAATTTTATTCTGATATTAATATCTGTTTTATGGTAGGTATTATGATATTGAGATGTAAGGTTTGTATTCTGATAGTTATTATGATATTAATATATAAATGGTATTGTGATATTTAATAGTTATTTTTGAGACATTTGTGTTCTTGACACGTGGCTGTTATTTGTTTGACGTAACAAATATATATATTAATATCATTTTATTTATTCTGCATAAGGTTTGTATTCTGATCATATGTATTATAATATTAATATATGAATGGTATTGTTATATTTAATAGTTATTATGTGTCGTAACGCACCATACATAATCACTGTTGCTACAGTGATTTGCTACAGTAGCCTCAAGTGACTTTTAGTATATATATATATATATATATAATAATAAACATTCATTCTTGAACTTATCGTCTTAAACCTTTTTTAAATAAAGATGAGTAATCGTTTTATCCCATTTACTCAGGTACCTCCATCAGTTTTTGTTCATTACTTTCAAAATTTACACAGATCAACTTCTAACAGAAACCATTTCCAGCAATGTGTTGAACGTATGCCGGATATACCCTCTTCTTTAGTCAATTTGATTATTGAAAGGTCTTATGAAGATGTATTACAGCTTGAAGAACAAGAAATAGTTCGTTTTCAAGAAGAAACTAAGAATATTGGCTCATCTAGTTCGTCTACGAGATCTATAGTAAGTGAAAGAATAATGTTGCTTGACAAGATGGACGGGGTTTGTGCAATTTGTTTGGGAGAATACAAAGAAAATGAAATTATACACGCTTTGATTTGTCGCCATGAATTTCATGTACATTGTATAGATAAATGGTTGTTTCAAAAAAAAGAAGTTTGTCCATTATGTAGGACTTTTGCTATATAGTAGTATCGCAAATTATTTTGTTATGAACTTATGTATTGTTGTTTTTGCATTTTTTTAATGTTTTTTAAATTAAAAAAATTGAGTCATATAATTAACAAAATTGAACAATATGTTAATTAAATGTGTAAACTTGCTACCAATATTTGCTTTTTTAGTATATAACTAAATGTGTAAAAATAAAAAAGTCTTTGTGATAATTAAAAAGTCACCTACGCATTGTCACCTACCCATTGTCAGAATGATTATTTCCATATCCTATAGAGTTCAGATTTGATTATAATGAAGAATGTATTCATCTTGCTATGTAAAGTACAATGATGAATTTTTGCCTTATTCGAGATCGAAAGTAATTATCATTTTTAAGCTTCTTCCAAATGCTTAGTTATGTACTACATAATGTATTAGAAAAGTACTTTGTTACATAATGTATGTAATTAAGATTTTTCATTTGTTATTTATTGTATTAATGATAATTTAAATGTATTGATGTAATCGAATATCATTATGTTATTTAAAGATGAGAATATTGTCAAATAGTATTTTTTTTATTTATATTTATTTTAATTTTAAAATTCTTTTTTTTTAATTAATTTTGTCATATATTAATTTTAATTTATTTATGTGTTAATAAAATTTCTTAATAATAACTTTTACTTTTATCATATACATTAAAAAAGAATTGTTTATTACATTTTTTATTTAACAATAAATGTCACACCTCATAAACAATCTATATAAACTTTGATATTAAAAATAAAGATTTTTTTTTAATTTATTATACTGCGTATTTTTCAAAGATGACTAATCGTTGCATCTCATTTAGTTTGGTACATCCAGTAATAATTTCTAGCAATATGTTGAAATGTGATTTTAAAATTGACTGTGATTTAAATTTACTGTGATATTAAATACACTATGATATTTAAAATAGGATAAGTCTGTTTTTTAATTTTGTTTTATTCAGATAGTAAATGTTCACTATTTAGTTTATTGTGATATTAAACTTTACTGTGATAGTTAATGTTGAGGCAAGCATGTTTTATGTGACATTAAACTTTACTGTGATAATTTAACATTTTCTTTTAAATTATCTTAAGATTTAAGTTTAGTAACATCTAGAAAATCATAGTAAAAGTTAAATTATAGTAAGATAATCAAATTTTCAACATCTAATAATATCACAACTGCTGAATAATATTTAGATATTTTTAATATTAATATCGTAGTAATACTTAGAAATAATAATATATCAGAATTGCATTAACAAAATTCACATAAATTCTCAATTTGTTTTAACATCATCTTCACAACTACTACTTCTTATGACTTAATTTTTAATAATATATTTTAATATCAGTTTATCTATTATCCAAAATAAATAATATCAATGTATTAAAAATATTTTATATCAACCTTGCAAACTCATAATCACAAAACAGAAAGCATGTAAATCTTAATTCATATAACTTACATCAAGTACTACAACCAAAAATTAAATAAAAGAGATTTAACGATACCTATTTTTCATAATATATTTTTATTATTCTTACTGATCATTTAGCATAATCGATTCATTATACAAGCCTATGTTGAATGAACCTTCTACTCCAATAATCCCAAAATTCTTGATTTGTTGTGAACATGGGTCGTAAACATGAAGTGTTGAACATTTTCCATAGTCTTCTCGAGGTTCAAATATAGCTTCACCACTTTTTGTAAACCCCAATATTCTATAAACGTTTGCGTCAATTGTGTATAGCTTTCTGAAAGAAAAATCATCTTCCATTATCCATAGACCACATCGTAGTGCTCTGTCAATCATAATGCATCCACACACAACAAGAGACTCCCTTAGTTTACAAACGGTCAATTGGAAAGTTTCAAATATTTCATTTGTTAAGCTATCTGGTAAGTGTATCTCTTTGAACTCTTTTGCAATCAAATCAAATGAGATAAGCATGTTTTTGTTATAGTCACGATCATCAGCAACAATCAATTCATATGCAACCTAATAAACAAATCTATCTAATACAACATAAGTTGAGTCATTAAATTTGATGGTTTCTCGAGGACAATTACCATTTGGAATCACATTGTTCCAAACACCTGCACTTAATGAAAAAACTTCAACAACCCAAAACATAGCATTCTTAGCATATGTTAATTTCAGTACGGTAGGATCTAAAGTATCCGGGCAAATACCCAAAGCTAAAGTAGGACAGACATTACTTTCAGTATAAGGAGCAACAATACCAACTGATTTTCGAATTGAAGGATTCGAAAAAATAACCATCCACTGTTTATATTTGTGGAAACCATACAAACACACTAAACCATGAGTTGCACCAATAATTTTTGATATAGAAAATTTTTGTTATGTTTTTAGAAATAACATTAGATAGATAAACGTTAAAAAGAGTTTCATTCTTACCATCATCTAGAAAAAAAAAACGTACTTTTCCTTAAAAACAGAAGTATCTTCTCTGTAGCCTATGATAGAACAACTAAGCGGCTGTAGATGGCGGGTGCTATGACCAATCACAAAGTCAGAGCTCTCAATAAAAGACTTCCATTGTTTGGAAACTGATTTGAATCCAATCAATATCTTAACCTCATAAACTTTTTTGATTATTTCCATTTGGAGTTCAATCGGGATGTTGTCTGACATTTTTTTTTCCTTTTTCCTAGGGTTTTTATGATACTATGAAGACGGTGGAATGAAATTGGGATTTTTTTGTTGATTGTTTTGACTTTTTGAGTTTTATCAAAATATCAATCTCTTAATTTTTTTTAATATAAATTAAATTTAATCAATAGTCATTTTAAATTAAATTAATTTTTTTAATTAATTAAGTTTACCTTATTATTTGTATTGCCAAAAAGAATATTCTGACATATAGTAATATTTTGCTTCTCGAGGCCGCTTCTTTTTTGTCAGTGTGTTTTAAGTCAAACAAGCAAGTTTTGATTATGATTTACTTTTTTGAAATTAAATAATCTTTCAAAAATTTTAAAGTATGTTTAAAATTTTCAGTAATTGTTAAATTAATAAATAAAGTTATTTACAGTAAATATTATAAATAAAATATCTTCAATATTATTCAAATGTTTTTTAGTTATTTTAAAATAAATTCATTTTATTAGAAAAGCCCATATTTTTAATGTTAATAAACTATTCCAAAGCCCATTATTTTTAGAAAACCCATATTTAAAAAGCCCAAAACTTTTTAAAATGTGAATATCCTTTTAAGATAACAGTATTAAATGATGCGCTTCAAATACATGTTTGATTTCTACGACCACACCAATGCCGACACAAGACCATTTCCTTTGTTTCATGTTCGTTAAAACAACAACGACACTTTGAACACTACATGTTGTCGTTTCCTTCCTTTTTCAAGCTAGTAACTTTTGGTTTAGAGAATAATGTATTAAGAATTTTTTGTCATGCTATGTTTATATAGATGATTAAATTTCAAAATTTGTCTTCCAAGTTTTAGTTATGTTTTGATTTATATTGTTTAACCATCTCCATAACTAGGGGTGTTGATCGGTTCGGTTATCAATTTGTTCGGTTAGTTTGGTTCCATTAGTTCGGTTAAACCGAACCAAACCATATTCAAATTCGGTTTTCGGTTCGGTTCGGTTGATTTCTAGTTCGATTCGGTTCGATTCTTTGGTTGACCCGAATAACCTTAATTCACTATTTATTTTTAAAAAATTAATAATTACATAAATATTTAACAAGAAAAATATTATTCAGCCTAAAAAAGACAACATTTTTGTGTTTGACTCGTTGACTGCATGCACAATTTGCATATACAATCTCAGACCATCATTACCATCAATAACTTTTCACTTGGATCTATAACCAACTTGTCTCTCCGATTATCAGTTGTCATATCAACGAACCGTCAAAAAATTGAAAGGTTAGAATACTCAATTTTTTTTCTAAAAATTATCCGTGTTGAGGCAACATGATCAAGATCTCTTTATGTTTTAATGATGACAAATAGACCATCGAAACACATAAAATAACAAACGTTAGCTCAAAATCGCCGGAACCAATGTCTGCTCCTGGCGCGCTGCCCGCGCGTCAACGCGCGGGTGACGCGCCAGGAGTCTGTATGGTTCCGGGCGAATTTTGAAAGTCGGCTTTCCCCTTACCCGAAAAATGTGGATCTTTCAAAACAGGTATGAATATGTTATGTGCTTAATTGAGAACACTCGAAACGAGTTTTGAGATTTGAGAAATCCTATTTTTAGAACACCCATTTACGGGAAAACACCAACTCATGTTTTCTAACTACCGCCTCTAGCCAAGGCTTTTCTAAACTTAGGAAGCTTGTATATTTCACGTAACATCGTGTTGAAGCATCCATATGCTCATATCCCATGCTTAAGTCTTCTCTAATTATGTAACGGGTTTACTCCCTTATTGGTCAAACTAAGTCAAAGGTCACTTTGCGTAAATGCATCCTTTCCCACTTGGGTTATGCTTTACATCAAGGCAAAGCACTTAACTTGTTTGAACCAAGGTATTAGTTGAGAACGTCGAGTCGTGGAAAGTCACGAGATATGAAACTATGGATTCTCGACATTGTGTTACTTGAACTTATAAGTAACCTATGATTTTCTCAACTTATAATCTTAATTGTCTAAACCTTTTCTTCTTAATGACAATTAGATTATGCCTTAATCCTCTCTTAATCTCATTTATGCATAAGACAAAACCAATCATATTAAATCATATCCAAATCAAATATTCTCTTACACAATCTTTTACACCCTTACATATTCCCTTACACACTACATCCTAACCATCCATTCCCTTACAACACATCCTAACCCTTTATTTTCAACACATGGGGAATTGTTTGAAACCCTAATATGGCTCCTCTCATCCTAGCCATTGATTTCAAATTACAACACATCACAACCATTCATCCAACCCTTCATCTCTATATCACCACATGGGCTTGAGCTCAACCATTGAATTCAAATCAAACTCATCTCAACCATCAATCCAATCCCTCTTCCCTATACCACCACATGTGTTTGATCATAGCCATTGAATTCAAACCAAAACAATCCCAACCATTGATCTAACCTTTCCCCCCAAGCAAAAGAGGCTCCATTTGATCTCATCCATCCAATTCAAATGAAACCATCTCAACCTTTTATTTCTCCTTTCCCCCCAAGCAAATCATATTCCTTGGAATATCCTCTTCAACCCTAACCTAGGCATACTTGATCTTAGCCATCCATCTCTAATGAGATCATCTCATCCATCCACATTTCTCCACATGCCAAATTGTTTGAAAACCAAGGGAGGCTCCCTTTGATCCTAGCCATGCAATTCAAACCATTTCATCTCAACCCTCCATCGCATTCTTCCCCTAAGCATTGGAATATTCCTTGGCATATTCTTTCTCTCTTTTCTATGCCATGTGAGGAGATACACTTCCACCCCTTCCAAATTACCCTATCTACACTTTAAACCCTTGGTAATTTGGTTTCTCTTTAAACACTTCACAAATGATTTTCCAAATTGGCTATTTGAATTGGTAAACCTTAGAATGATTAATGTTAAGATTTAGTGTGAAGTACAATTGATGGTTTAGCAAGGTAAGGCATTTATAATGCCAAACACCCAAAGCCTCGGGAATATTTTCCTGGGTGTCTGGCGCGCCTCCCACGCGTCAACGCGTGGGTGACGCGCCGGCCTCGGTAAAATATTCCCAAGTTTGGGTTTTGCCTATAAATACCATGCCTTGCCTCTTGTATTCCTCATCCCTTGCCATTATTCTTTCTCTTTAAACACTCTCAAATCTCTCAATCTCTCTATCTCTAATCTTGTGTTCTTGATTTCCACATTAACATCTTTGGAAGAACACATATCTTTGCAAGGGAAGAATCACAAGAACCTAATCCACTCTTGTGATTGTGTCGAGGGTCTTCTTTCTTATACCCTTTCTATTACAATCGAGTCTCTAGGTTAGGTTAGGACTTGGTTGAACAAACATATATTCATTCATTCAATTGTTTGTAAGGGAAGTCTTGTGTCTTGGTGACCAAGCCTAGATCTTTGGGGATCTAGTTGGGGTTTGATACTTCCGGGTGGAAGTCTTGGTAGAGATCTTTGTGATCCTTAGGTAAAGTCGAATCGTGAGATTCTTTTGGGTGGTTTCCAAGGGCGGAATACCGTTGGTGAGTAATTCCTTCTTTGTGAGCATCGATACTGGTGAATATCGGTGGAGTGAATTGTAACGGTTTGTAGTCCACCGAAAGGATTATACTAGTGAATAGTAGCGGAGTCGCGGATTCGCAACTGGACGTGCGGATGGTATAAACCCCCATCCCGAACCAGTATATATCGTTGTGTTCTTTACTTACTTTATATACTTTGGTTGTGGTAGTGGTTGTTGGATTGTTTGTACAACCACTTGGTTTTCTTTTTGGCTTAAAGTTTTTAAACATCTAAAAGGCCGAAGAAACCGTATTCACCCCCCTCTATGGTTCTACAATTGGTATCAGAGCGGTATACTCAAGTTTTTGAGCGTTAAAGCCTTCCCGAGAAGTCGTTTTAAGTCAAAAACTTCTTTTCCAAAAATCTAAAATCCTAACTAAGGTTTTTGGTAAAGTAGAGTATTGATCCATGGCTCAAGAGAACTATGTTGAGGGGTGTTCTATGCAAAAACCACCTTTGATAGAAACCGATGGGTTTTGCTTTTGGAAAACCCGATTCGAGACCTATGTTAGGTCCAAAGATCTTGATTTGTGGGAAATCATCCAAAATGGCAACTTTGAGTTCATGGTAGAAGACTCAGAAACAAAGTTGTTGGTGAAAAAGCCACATATGGATCTTAATGATGATGAAAGAAGAAAGCTTGGTAAGAATGATGAAGCCAAGATGTTGATCTATAATGCTCTACCTCGAAGGGAATTCGAGAGGGTTCATGTTTGCAAGACCGCCAAGGAAATTTGGCACTCTCTCATCATCACTCATCAAGGCAACTCTCAAGTAAAGGATTGCAAGATCGATCTACTCATACAACAATATGAGAAGTTCTCGATCTCGGATGAAGAAACCATTGATAATGGGTACACAAGGTTCAATGCTATAATCACTAGTCTCACGGCTCTTGATCCTAGCTTCTATAACAAGAACCATGTGAGAAAGTTTCTTCGAGCACTTCCGGTGAAGTGGAGGCCAAAGGTGACGACCATAGAAGAAGCCAAGAATTTGGCGGAACTACCTCTTGATGAGCTCATTGGAAATCTCAAATTTTATGAGATGATTCTTGAGAACGACAAGGTAAGTACCAAAGACAAGAAGAAGAAGGTTAAGTCTTTGGCTCTTAAAGCTAAAGTCACTAGTACTCAAGCTAGTGATGGTCAAGAGGATAGCAATGAAGAAGATGATATGGATGACGAAGAGTATAATCTCATGGCCAAGAACTTTCGGAGATTCTTTAGGAAAGGTGGTAACTTTGGTAGGAGAAACCGGTTTGAAAACCGAGATAATGGTGGAAGGAAGAATTTTGGGAGGAACCGAAATGGTGACAACAAGGTCGGTGAAAACTCAAGACGCACACAAGGTTGTTACAATTTTGGTGAGAAACGTCTTTTCATCAATGAATGTCCCAAGCCGAGAGTAAACAAGGCATTCGTTGGAGGAGCATGGAGTGATAGTGAAGATGAAGACCAACCAAATAATGATGCTACGTGTCTTATGGCCCAAGAAAAATTTGAGGTATCTCTAAACCCTTCTTCTTCTAATAACTTAGATATTATCAATTTGCAAAAGGAGAATGAGGAACTAGTTAAGTTTAATGATGATTTTAGAAAAACCCTTGATAAAGCTCTCAAAGAAAAACGTCTTCTTGAATTGGAAAATGTTAAATCTAAAGAAAGGGTTTGTGAACTTGAAAGTAAAGTAAAAACACTAGAACATTGCAAAGGGATGATTGAACAATGTAAAATTTGTGAAGTACTCACACTTGAGGTTAACTCTTTGAATGAAAAAGTGTTGGAACTTCAAAAAGAGTCATTAAGCTTTTCAAAATATAAAAAGAGCACAAACGATTTAGAAGAATTAATAAGTCGGCAAAAGGTGTCTCAAGACAAGGGAGGTCTTGGATTTTTTAAACAAGGTACAACCACTCCTATAAGCCTAACAAAACCAATAACATTTGTAAAGGCTAAAGAAAACGAGGCTCCAAAAATCCCCAAGGCTGACGCGCCGGCTGACGCGTCAACGCGCCATCAGCGCGCCAGGCCTCTGAGGAAAATTGGACCTCCATTAAACGACAACATTAAACCAATTACTCCTCAAGTTCCTCTTGCAAGTACTCGAGGTAATCAAGGTCCCATTGCAAGAAGAGAAAATCCAAAACAATTTTCTAACTCAAGCTCTCGCAATGGACTTGGATACTCACAACCTCTAGTAAATAATAGACCACTTTTGCCTACACCTAATGTGAGATCTTCTACCTCATACAACCAAAGGCCATCTTTTCATAATAACCAAAGAAGAAATTTCTTTAACTATGGTCAAAGGTCTTCTCAATACCAATACAACAATTACCAAAGGAGAGACAACTCCTATTCAAACCAAAACTACTTTAGACCTCAAACATATCACAACTATAGACCAAGTTATCAAACTCAAAATGACTATCAAAACAATCCTTGGTCCGCCTTCTCTAAATTTGGTATTGATAAATTATGTGTCTTGCTTCAAGACCCAAGAATGTTTAACTTGGGCACTTTAAATGCTAACCAAAATGGACCCAAGAAACAATGGGTACCAAAGGCATGAGTTGTACTTTTGTTGTAGGTTTGCCTCAAAAGTGATCTACAACCGGATGAGTGGGTAGTGGATAGTGGTTGCACTAAACACATGACTGGGAATAGAAGATTGTTCACATCATACACGGCGTATAATGGCAATCAAATCATCTTTGGAAGCAAACTTAACAGCAAAATTGTCGGCAAAGGTAATGTCCTTCATGACTCCATAGAAATCTCCAATGTTGAGCATGTTAGGGGTCTAAGTTTCAATTTGATTAGTGTGAGTCAATTGTGTGATGATGATTGTGAGGTCAAATTTACTAAGGTAGATTGCACCATTAGTAAAAATGGTGTTGTGTTAGCAAAAGGTCATAGGAGAAATAATTTATATACATGCAAGTTAGGTGATAACTCTAAGCAACACATATGTCTTACGTCCATGGTGGACAACTCAACGCTTTGGCATAGGAGATTAGGTCACGCCAATATGAGGTTAGTCCAAAACCTAGCTTCAAACGAACTAGTACGGAATTTACCAAAGTTGAGCTTTGAAAGGCATTATTGTGACACATGTCTAGGAAGTCAAGGACAAACCAATAATAGGAATATAAAGGAAGTGACAACTAGTAAAGTTTTAGAATTAATTCATTTGGATTTGTATGGTCCATCTCCGATCCAAAGTTATGGAGGTAACTTCTACACTTTAATGATCATAGATGATTATTCAAATTACACTTGGATATTATTCTTAGAAAACAAGGATGGAGTTTTAAATAAATTCAACATTTTGAGAAAGAAACTTGAAAACCTACTTGATTGTTCAATTGTTTCAATTAAAACAAATCATAGTAGCGAATTTGATAAAATGCAATTTGGAACCTTTTGTGAACAACATGGAATATCTTATAACTTATCGGGCCCGTTCACTTCTCAATCGCATGAGATTGTTGAAAGAACACATCGTAAGTTAAGAAAGATGAGTCGTGCAATGCTTGACGAGCAATCCATTCCACAAAAGTTTTGGTGTCATGCCCTAGATACCGCTTGTTACATTTTTAATAGAGTCTACATAAGAAAGGTAATTAATAAAACACCTTATGAAATACTTAGGAATAGAAAACCATCCCTAGAGTATTTTAGAGTATTTGGTTGCAAAGTATTTATACTTAACACCAAAGTATATCTCACCAAATTCGACCCAAAGTCGTATGAAAGTGTGTTCCTAGGATACTCTCAAACTAGTAAAGCATACATAGTGCTTAACAAAGAAACAATGAGGATTGAGGAATCTCTCAATGTAACCTTTGATGAGAGCATGCCCGAGCGTAAATCATCTCCTTCGGTAGAAGATGATGTGATCAACGAACCTTTAGTTCAAGATCAAGAAAGGTCGCCAACATTACAAGTTAATGATTCGAATGAAGGCAATCCTAAAGAGTTGAGAGAAGCGAGGGGTCATCCTATACAACAAGTCATTGGTGACTTGAATAAAAGGACTCTTAGGTCACAAAACAAACAAGTCTAAGTTTTTGGCATGACATTTTTCAAAAGTCCAAATTGCTTTGGGATAGGTTTTGATGCTAAAACATGCATCTTAGGAGAACAATCTTTAGGTGCTATTAGAGCTTATGTGATTAAGGTTTATGTGGAGGCATGGATGGAAGATCTAACAAATGTCTTCCAAGAGGAAAGATATGCATCAATTCATTATTCAAACTATGATTGATAAGTATCCAAGATTCTATATGTCTATACTATGTGCTTGAACAAGATAACTTGACACAAAATTATCTTGATTCATCTTGTAAATTTTGTCTTAGATATGATGTTTCTTCACAACTCACACTTGTGTTCAAGAACTTGTATCCAATTCATCTTGTTCTCCTTATGTGATAAACTACATGTTGCATGCTTAAATTAAATTGAATAATGTTATCTTGTAAGAATTAAATGCTTGTAGTTTCATGCATGGGAAATGATAGTAACTAACATGTGTATCTAGTCCACTTTATCTAACTAGATCACTCATCTCTTGTTGAATATCTCTTCCCAATGCCATGTGATCTAAGCATATTAGTACATGATTTAGATAGGTTGAACATCTTATCAAGCATCTATCATTAATAACATGACCAACTTTTATGTGTTTAGTATCCTAACTACCAACTTATCTCATCTATAAAAGGTGTAATCTTGCTTGCTACCATAACAATAAAACTTGCTTAAAATAAATATAACTTTAAAAACATTCATAATTGTAACACCCCCAATTCATGGATGCAGCGGAATTCAAACTGGGTGTTACTTGACGGCACAACAGTCCTAATAATAGAAAACGAACTATAATTGAGTCGTTTTAAAAGATTTATCACTCAAATTATATAAATATCAGAGATTACAAAATGAGGTCCCAGATGGTTCCATGTTTACAAATTACAATAAATGAGTTTTCGAATGATAATAAAATTTATAGCCCTCTTGAATATCCGTGCCCTTCCGTGCCATCCTTGATCATCATGGACCTGAAATACATGCTTAAGAGGTCAACACAAAGGTTGAGTGATATTCATACAGTTTGTTTAATGGTTGAACACAATATGTTGGTAGTGTGAGCTATAGACTCACACCAATGGTTGGAAAACAAAACAGTTATTATTATTCACTAAGCTCATGACACCAAAACGTTAACGGGTACCAATATCAATCGGCGGAGTTAACCCGGTAGGTACTTTGCTGTCATACCTAAATCTCAAATATAGTGCATTTGTTTGAACTTAGTCAATACAAATGGGATTCGTCAATCCCAATAGGCCTATTCACAATATTCGCGCTCACTCGCAAGTAACCCTCGCAAGTGATTAAATGGTTCATAATAAGGGATCTTGGATTGGCAAGGATGGTACTTAGTGATAATAAAACAATCAGGCAAGCATACAATTGAAAAGCATTGTGTTCGGTTGAAAAATAATAGCATGTATTCCCCACAAGGGTTTGTAAAACAATTAAGTAATGGAAAGTGGGGATGTGAACTCACCTTAAGTTATATAGCAAGTAGTGAATGTGATGGTCGAATCGCGAAGATTTCTATGAGCAACCTATAATAGAATGTTACGACTTAGGATTGGAGTAAAGAATATGAAGAATTGCCTATATATGTCTTGCATTTAGTCCATGATGTAGTACTTAGTAAGTCTTTGAATAAAAATGGTTTATGAAACATGTATAGTTTGTATATCACTTACTACCGTTCGGGCCGACATAATTCAGAGGTCATGTAGTAAACGTTCGAGGAGCCAGGACACTTTAATTCGTAAATCCACAACTCATCTTGATGGTTTACTTTAATGAATCCCTCACATGAGGCTCCCTACTATTGTAGTATTTGATAAAATATATATAAGTTTTTGATCCAAAAAGTTACATGTCCAAATAATTGAATAAACTTAGGAAAGTTTACTTTTGGACGAAGATTGTTATTACAATGAGTTTCTTGAGTCTAGTATGAATATTACTTGTAAAGTTTCATGGTTGTTTGATGGAGTAGATCCAAATTGGTTGATTATGTTACAACTAACACTTTAGTTTATGTTTTCGACTTAGAAAGCCATAAGGTCTTTAGCCGTGGCCTTGCCGTGGCTTTGGTCGTTGTTACTATGGGTTTGAGACTCAACCTTGGACTTAGCCATGGCTGTGGTCTCGGCTTTAAGTCATTAGACCTCTTGGTCTTATTAAACCATAACTATTATATAGTAACTTTGGTATATAAAATAGCTGTTAAGAATCTGAAGAAAATCTCATTCGTTATTGGTTTTCTGGTTACGTGACCTAACTTTTTGAAGAAAACGTGATTCCGGACAACTTTCGTGTTTTAACTTTTTCATGAAACGGACCAGAAGGGCCTCTTGTTGCGTGTTTAATTCTGTTACAGAAACATTTGGCAGTTTATACCGTAAAGTTTTGGTAATTTCAAATGATCATAACTTTTGACTCGTGTACTCGTTTTAGGTGGTTCAAATTGCTATGTTTTCCTTTTTAAGTCCCCTTTAACAGTAAGTAAGTGTCCAATATCATAGTTATACTATTTTTGTTGTGGTTCTCCATGAAAGTCATTAGTTTACTTGTTTAAATAACTTAAGTTAACATTCATTTACAATAACTGGTTTTACCCATTTTTATACATCATGGACATGATCACAAGACAAAATATAGCATTAATGATATGTAAATAGCATGAATATGATATTTAACAAAAAGTATGTAAGGGTTTGCTTACAACTTTCATGTTTTAACTTTTTCATGAAACGGACTAGAAGGGCCTCTTTTTGCGTGTTTAATTCTGTTACAGAAACATTTGGCAGTTTTTGTCGTAAAGTTTTGGTAATTTCAAATGGTCATAACTTTTGACTCGTGTACTCGTTTTAGGTGGTTCAAATTGCTATGTTTTCCTTTTTAAGTCCTATTTAACAGTAAGTAAGTGTCCAATATCATAGTTATACTATTTTGGTCGTGGTTCTCCATGAAAGTCACTAGTTTACTTGTTTAAATAACTTAAGTTAACATTCATTTACAATAACTTGTTTTACCCATTTTTATACATCATGGACATGATCACAAGACAAAATATAGCATTAATGATATATAAATAGAATGAATATGATATTTAACCAAAAGTATGTTAGGGTTTGCTTACAACTTTTGGCTTTCAATAAGAAAGGTAAGTAACATGTAAGGTAAGGACTTTGATTGATTTAAGCTTCACTCTACTTCACTTCAAGCAATCTTTCTACACTTGTATTCTTGAAAGAGAGATGATGAAAGTTGAGGTGACTTGAGTAGATTCAAACTCAAGAGAAATCACCAAAGTTTATAGGGTTTGGAAGTATTTTTGATGAATCAAAACTATACTAGGGTTTCTATGTTGTTGTAGCACTTGATTCTTGCATAAAATTGGAAGTAAACTAGCTAAAGTAAGGGTGTTTGTGTGTGTTATGTGTGGCGTACAAAGAAGATGAGAGGAGGGGGCTTTTATAGTAGCTTGAGGAGGTTAGGAAATAACTAGGAAGATACATGAGGAGGTGCAAGAGTTTAGATATTATGGAAGCTTAGTTGATAAGTTACTTACACATGTATGCTACCTAAAGTCCACAAGACTTATCACAAGCCAACAAGGCTTGTAATAGCCATAATACATGTTCATATGGGATAAGGGGTGACTAGATGATAAGTCTTGATGTTATCTTTCTTACTTTGTGTGTTTTGGCTCCGTAAAATGCTAACCGTAAGTTATTAAGCCACGAAATGTAAAACCGGGTATCGTAAAAATGTGAAACTTGGAAGAATGACTAAACTTGTCAAAATACTCCATAATAAAATATAAAATGAGTGGTAGGTTCCATTGGGGTGCTCAAACCCTGCTAAAACTGGAAACACGGGTCTAAAGCGCGTAATTCGCGTAAAACGCTGAAATGGAAAACGTAAAATTCCAAAACTTTTGGAATTGTCGTAAAATGAGAGAAAATCATATTTCTATTGTTTATAATGTTTTATGGACATATCGGGATGCTAGAATGACGTTTAAACCTAAAAGTAAATCTCGGACACGGTTTCGTGATTTTTGCAGAAATGATCCGACGAGTGTCAAACTCTCGGATTATCATTAAAATAGTTTAACTTACGAGAATATGAAATAAAAATTTTGGGAGTGAATAGTGAAAGTGAATAGTAAAAATGAATAGTGAAATTTTCGGGATTGGATGGTAACCTGAAAATGCGAATTGTTACAGTCTCTACCCCTTAAGGGGACTTCGTCTCGAAGTTCTATGTGTGTTATATGTTGGAGTGGTGTCGATGAAGAGGTGTGGTTACTTATGATGACTAGAGTCTGGGATTACCAGTGAATTAGTTTGATTTGTCTCAGAATACGGTGTGTCAACAGAAATTGATAACATAGTTGAATATCAGTAGAGATCCATATAATAGTCGAATATCAAAGGAAATTGATATAGCAGTCGAATATTAATAGAAATTGATATAGTAGTTGTACAAAAACTGATATAGTTGAATATCAAATAGAAATTGATATAATTGTCAAGTATCATTAGCAATTGATATAGTAGTTGAACAACAATAGCAATTGACATAGGAATCGAATAAATGGAAATTGATATAGTAGTCGAATATCATTAGTAATTGATATAGTAGTCGAATATCAATGGAAATTGGGATAGTAGTTGCAATCATAGCCTAGTAGGTAATCTGTTGTTGTACCTAGTGTTTATTGACTTTATACTTATGTTATTTCGGATACTAATAAGCCCACTTGTTTATAATTCTTTATTTACATAGAGAGGCATCCCAAACAATGTAAATAAAGGAATATAAACTTATGGTTCGGTGATTTACAATTTCTTTATTTAAATGAAAAGGCATCCCAATCCATTCAAATAAGGACATTATAAATCATTCTACTTAAGAATTCCCAACACAACATTCATACTTAGCCGGTGAGTTACAAGGTAGTGTATTACGAGATGATACTGGTGTTCCAAAAGTACAAGATGAATATTCAATCTTGTAAAGCTGATGAGGGTGCTTGTGGTGTAACTAAGGATGATTTGAGCTTTAAAAGTGCATCAAGATCTGTTAATGAGCTTGTGGTTGTAACGGTTGTGAAGATAATGATGTGATATGTTGATGAACAAAAGTGTGTAGTGTATGCTTAACATTAATTTTGGTAGAGATGTCAAGTTTGCTTTAAAATTTTTAAGAGATTTTAAAGGTTTATGACGGAATGGTATCCTTAGGACCTAAACAGGATAGTACTTCTAGTGGATATAGAGAAGAATTGATAACTATCCCAAGATAGTAGTTCAGATTATCTTATAAATGAAAACTTTCAAGAATGAAATTAGGCAGTACAAATAAGGTGTTAAGATCTTGCTGAGTGGTAAGACACTATCGTGTCTCTAGATCGTTTTAATGAATTCTGGTGGTTTATCGAGTTCATGTAGGAAATTAATCTGAACATAACCCTAGTACAACTATTCTCAGTATTTGAAAATTTTAAGTCGAACATAGTTAGTCAGACTATGTCCCACTGTCCCTAGGTTAAATATAGGTGACTAGTCTATATTTAGCCGAGGTTCGATAAAATTTTCAAATACCTAAATTAGGCATACTTGTGATATGTCCGTTGCTTTTGGGAAACTGTCCACTAAACAAAGGCGATGTCAAACCATTCAGTTGCAAGTCCCGCCCATACAAGACTTGTAACCTATTTTTTCACATTCCATTGCATAGAAGATAGTACGGGTAGATATGTGTGGAAAGGAAGTTTTAAGTAGTTCTAAAACAGTCCATACTTGGCCAGGATCACGAACTTTTAAGGATGAAGGTTTCAGAAGAAAACCTTGATGATTGTAGAGAAAGTTGTTGAACTTTGATGAATGTAGAGAAACTTCAGCTTTTGTAGATGATGGATTAGTTTATCCTTTAGAAATATCATATTTCTGTTTGGAAATCGATAGATTGTGATGGGCTTTATGTAAAATAATATCATGTAAGGTTTATAAGATAATTTCTAGAGACTATTAAAATGTCCGAGAAATGGAAGAGACGATTGTGTAGTTCACAATGTTTAGGAAGTAGACTAGACCATTGTGTGACTCAAAACATTTGAGAAATGATTAAGACCATTGTATCATACAATGTCTGAGAAATAGGGAAGACCATTGTAATTCGTTACAATATCTTGGACATAAAATGTTTGAGTAGGAACATGATTGGGAGAATGTGGTTGTGTCGAAATGCCCTAGAATAGGCATACGCAGATATGTTTAGTCCATTGTTTAGATAAAAATGATTGAAAATAAATCGAGTGTATATATCAATATACTAATATGTTCATGTAGTATAAAAAGGCTTACAGGGAAATGCTCAATTATGCTAAGGGTACATATATCAATATGCAATTATGTTTGTGTAGTATAAAATGCTTAATAAGTCCTTAATCGTCTGGAGGATGGAAGGCACGAAGATCGGAAGGCTATAAAAATATTTTTGCTTGTAATTTTGGTTATAGTTTAGGTCTCAATTAGACCCGTTTCTCTATAACCATGGCTCTGGTACCAATCTGTAACACCCCCAATTCATGGATGCAGCGGAATTCAAACTGGGTGTTACTTGACGGCACAACAGTCATAATAATAGAAAACGAACTCTAATTCCGTCGTTTTAAAAGATTTATCATTCAAATTATATAAATATCAGAGATTACAAAATAAGGTCCCAGATGGTTCCATGTTTACAAATTACAATAAATGAGTTTTCGAATGATAATAAAATTTATAGCCCTCTTGAATATCCGTGCCCTTCCGTACCATCCTTGATCATCATGGACCTGAAATACATGCTTAAGAGGTCAACACAAAGGTTGAGTGATATTCATAGAGTTTGTTTAATGGTTGAACAGAATATGTTGGTAGTGTGAGCTATAGACTCACACCAATGGTTGGAAAACAAAACAGTTATTATTATTCACTAAGCTCATGACACCAAAACGTTAACGGGTACCAATATCAATCAGCGGAGTTATCCCGGTAGGTACTTTGCTGTCATACCTAAATCTCAAATATAGTGCATTTGTTTGAACTTAGTCAATACAAATGGGATTCGTCAATCCCAATAGGCCTATTCACAATATTCGCGCTCACTCGCAAGTAACCCTCGCAAGTGATTAAATGGTTCATAATAAGGGATCTTGGATTGGCAAGGATGGTACTTAGTGATAATAAAACAATCAGGCAAGCATACAATTGAAAAGCATTGTGTTCGGTTGAAAAATAATAGCATGTATTCCCCCCAAGGGTTTGTAAAACAATTAAGTAATGGAAAGTGGGGCTATGAACTCACCTTAAGTTATATAGCAAGTAGTGAATGTGATGGTCGAATCGCGAAGGTTTCTACGAGCAACCTATAATAGAATGTTACGACTTAGGATTGGAGTAAAGAATATGAAGAATTGCCTATATATGTCTTGCATTTAGTCCATGATGTAGTACTTAGTAAGTCTTTGAATAAAAATGGTTTATGAAACATGTATAGTTTGTATATCACTTACTACCGTTCGGGCCGACATAATTCAGAGGTCATGTAGTAAACGTTCGAGGAACCAGGACACTTTAATTCGTAAATCCACAACTCATCTCGACGGTTTACTTTAATGAACCCCTCACATGAGGCTCCCTACTATTGTAGTATTTGATAAAATATATATAAGTTTTTGATCCAAAAAGTTACATGTCCAAATAATTGAATAAACTTAGGAAAGTTTACTTTTGGATGAAGATTGTTATTACAATGAGTTTCTTGAGTCTAGCATGAATATTACTTGTAAAGTTTCATGGTTGTTTGATGGAGTAGATCCAAATTGGTTGATTATGTTACAACTAACACTTTAGTTTATGTTTTCGACTTAGAAAGCCATAAGGTCTTTAGCCGTGGCCTTGCCGTGGCTTTGGTCGTTGTTACTATGGGTTTGAGACTCAACATTGGCCTTAGCCATGGCTATGGTCTCGGCTTTAAGTCATTAGACCTCTTGGTCTTATTAAACCATAACTATTATATAGTAACTTTGGTATATAAAATAGCTGTTAAGAAACTGAAGAAAATCTCATTCGCTATTGGTTTTCTGGATACGTGGCTTGAGTTTTTGAAGAAAACGTGATTCCGGACAACTTTCATGTTTTAACTTTTTCATGAAACGGACTAGAAGGGCCTCTTTTTACGTGTTTAATTCTGTTACAGAAACATTTGGCAGTTTTTGCCGTAAAGTTTTGGTAATTTCAAATGGTCATAACTTTTGACTCGTGTACTCGTTTTAGGTGGTTCAAATTGCTATGTTTTCCTTTTTAAGTCCTATTTAACAGTAAGTAAGTGTCCAATATCATAGTTATACTATTTTGGTCGTGGTTCTCCATGAAAGTCACTAGTTTACTTGTTTAAATAACTTAAGTTAACATTCATTTACAATAACTTGTTTTACCCATTTTTATACATCATGGACATGATCACAAGACAAAATATAGCATTAATGATATGTAAATAGAATGAATATGATATTTAACCAAAAGTATGTTAGGGTTTGCTTACAACTTTTGGCTTTCAATAAGAAAGGTAAGTAACATGTAAGGTAAGGACTTTGATTGATTTAAGCTTCACTCTACTTCACTTCAAGCAATCTTTCTACACTTGTATTCTTGAAAGAGAGATGATGAAAGTTGAGGTGACTTGAGTAGATTCAAACTCAAGAGAAATCACCAAAGTTTATAGGGTTTGGAAGTATTTTTGATGAATCAAAACTATACTAGGGTTTCTATGTTGTTGTAGCACTTGATTCTTGCATAAAATTGGAAGTAAACTAGCTGAAGTAAGGGTGTTTGTGTGTGTTATGTGTGGCGTACAAAGAAGAGGAGAGGAGCGGGCTTTTATAGTAGCTTGAGGAGGTTAGGAAATAACTAGGAAGATGCATGAGGAGGTGCAAGAGTTTAGATATTATGGAAGCTTAGTTGATAAGTTACTTACACATGTATGCTACCTAAAGTCCTCAAGACTTATCACAAGCCAACAAGGCTTGTAATAGCCATAATACACGTTCATATGGGATAAGGGGTGACTAGATGATAAGTCTTGATGTTATCTTGCTTACTTTGTGTGTTTTGGCTACGTAAAATGCTAACCGTAAGTTATTAAGCCACGAAACGTAAAATCGGGTATCGTAAAAATGTGAAACTTGGAAGAATGACTAAAATTGTCAAAATACTCCATAATAAAATATAAAATGAGTGGTAGGTTCCATTGGGGTGCTCAAACCCTGCTAAAACTGGAAACACGGGTCTAAAACGCGTAATTCGCGTAAAACGCTGAACTGGAAAACGTAAAATTCCAAAACTTTTAGAATTGTAGTAAAATGAGAGAAAATCATATTTCTATTGTTTATAATGTTTTATGGACATATCGGGATGCTGGAATGACGTTTAAACCTAAAAGTAAATCTCGGACACGGTTTCGTGATTTTTGCAGAAATGATCCGACGAGTGTCAAACTCTCGGATTATCATTAAAATAGTTTAACTTACGAGAATATGAAATAAAAATTTGGGGGGTGAATAGTGAAAGTGAATAATAAAATTTAATAGTGAAATTTTCGGGATTGGATGGTAACCTGAAAATGCGAATTGTTACAATAATGGATATGGAAGAAGAATTTGTTGGGTCATCATACCACTTTAACGATGGTAGGAGAATGATGGCAAGGGAAGAAGAGGAAAACATTGATTGGGACAACATAAATGGTGCGGATATCCCAATTGTGAAAGATTTCGTCAAACTTTGTTTTGTCGAAGATGATATTTGGGCCAAGATTGAAGGAAATCTTGGGGAACCCCTTGAGAATGATCACACTCGTAAGTGTGCATGTTGCACTACCAATGATGTGATTGAGAGGAACATTCTCACTTTAAGTGAGGAAATTAGAGAACTACACAAATCTATCAACAATGACATGTTGGTTATGACTGCCATTCTTAAAGATATCTCAAGGGTGTTTCTTCAAGAAAAGGATGAAGAGTGAAGTTATAATAACTTGCTCTAGTTGTAGCAATCTTGGCCTTCTCACAAGCTTGTATGAATAAAATATGATAGGATAGAATGATGATCTTCTTGTATGTCCTTCATTATATGTAGTTGGTATTATGCTTGTATTAGGCAATGTTGTTCGTGTCTCTAGCTTGTCTTAGGAATTGTCTTTGTTGTATGCTTTATGCTCTTCTATGTGATATAAAATGTATTATGAGTTATATGCGAAAATCATGTTTAGTTCATCTCCATTGTTATATTGTGCTCAACATTTGGATTATGGAGTCATCTTGGACACAAATATACTTATTGTTATAGTGTGGACTAACCCATGTTGCAAGTATCAAAATGGTAATCTAACCCATCTTGGACTTCCACATGTGAGGATTTTTCTCGTTTGTTGCATGTTGTGGTATTTTCATGTAGCTAGGCCACCACAAAGGTGAGGCTCTTGACCCATGGATCCCAGCCTTGAAACAAGGGGGAGCAATGATCTAGGGGGAGCTATGTTCAAGGGGGAGCTGGAAACAAGCTACTTTCCCATTTCAAATGGAAGTCCCGCCTTTTTGATTCGACAAAAGGGGGAGAAAGAAAGCAAGATGATAAAGAAAGCAAAATGCGTGAAGACCACTCAAGTAATGTTAAAGGCTTCACCAAATTACAAGGCATAGGTCAAGACGCAAGCCACACCAAAGGCGCGCTTTGTCTTCGCTAAGTTTGGTAATTTTATTTGCTTTCGGTTTTTGTTTGTCATCATCAAAAAGGGGGAGATTGTTGAGGCAACATGATCAAGATCTCTTTATGTTTTAATGATGACAAATAAACCATCGAAACACATAAAATAACAAACGTTAGCTCAAAATCGCCGGAGCCAACGTCTGCTCCTGGCGCGCTGCCCGCGCGTCAACGCGCGGGTGACGCGCCAGGAGTCTGTATAGTTCTGGGCGAATTTTGAAAGTTGGCTTTCCCCTTTCCCGGAAAATGTGGATCTTTCAAAACAGGTATGAATATGTTATGTGCTTAATTGAGAACACTAGAAACGAGTTTTGAGATTTGAGAAATCCTATTTTTAGAACACCCATTTACGGGAAAACGCCAACTCATGTTTTCTAACTACCGCCTCTAGCCAAGGCTTTTCTAAACTTAGGAAGCTTGTATATTTCACGTGACATCGTGTTGAAGCATCCATATGCTCATATCCCGTGCTTACGTCTTCTCTAATTATGTAACGGGTTTACTCCTTTATTGGTCAAACTAAGTCAAAGGTCACTTTGCGTAAATGCATCCTTTCCCACTTGGGTTATGCTTTACATCAAGGCAAAGCACTTAACTTGTTTGAACCAAGGTATTAGTTGAGAACGTCGAGTCGTGGAAAGTCACGAGATATGAAACTATGGATTCTCGACATTGTGTTACTTGAACTTATAAGTAACCTATGATTTTCTCAACTTATAATCTTAATTGTCTAAACCTTTTCTTCTTAATGACAATTAGATTATGCCTTAATCCTCTCTTAATCTCATTTATGCATAAGACAAAACCAATCATATTAAATCATATCCAAATCAAATATTCTCTTACACAATCTCTTACACCCTTACATATTCCCTTACACACTACATCCTAACCATTCATTCTCTTACAACACATCCTAACCCTTTATTTTCAACACACGGGGAATTGTTTGAAACCCTAATATGGCTCCTTTCATCCTAGCCATTGATTTCAAATTACAACACATCACAACCATCCATCCAACCCCTCATCTCTATATCACCACATGGGCTTGATCTCAACCATTGAATTCAAATCAAACACATCTCAACCATCCATCCAATCCCTCTTCCCTATACCACCACATGTGTTTGATCATAACCATTGAATTCAAACCAAAACAATCCCAACCATTGATCTAACCTCCTCCCCCCCCCCCCCCCAAGCAAAAGAGGCTCCCTTTGATCTCATCCATCCAATTCAAATGAAACCATCCCAACCCTTTATTTCTCCTTTCCCCCCAAGCAAAGCATATTCCTTGGAATATCCTCTTCAACCCTAACCTAGGCATACTTGATCTTAGCCATCCTGTTGACATAAATAATGCATAAAAACGTTATTTATATTTTTCGATATCTCTATGTTTTGACGATCACAAAATGTAAAATAATCAAACGTAAGATTACTACGTAAACAAGTATTAAGTTAGTTTATATCATTATATCAACTTAATCACTAAGGTATGGATAAACAAGTGCTTAATACATCTCATGATCAAAGGGGTATTTAAAAGTTTATTTAATTATATAAATATATTATATATTTTTGAAAAACACTTTTGGTAATAAAGAAAAATGTTTTAATCATACTAAATATATGAATTCAAAATTTTAACCAAAATCAGTTAGTTTTTCACCAAATAAACTTTCCCCACTAAAAGACAGATTTTCTGGCCGTTACAGCTGGGCAGCCCCCTTAATTATAAGGGGCGGTCCCCTTAAAATTAAGGGGACCGGCCATGAATTAAGGGGACCGGCCAGGCTCTTGTGTCAGAATCTGTCAGAATTTTTCTCCTATAAATACCACCTTAAATCTGGTATTTTCCCTACCTTTTGCACGAAATATTCAGATCTAAAACTCTCTAAACATCTTCCAAAACCCTTTGATCATTAGATTACTAATCCTTGTTTCAAGTGATTCAATCCCTTCTCATCTATCCTCATCCAAAGTGCAAAAGAAGAATACTCCTTCTACAACTAAGTTCAAGAAGTATTGAAGAGTAATTGTGTATATTGTGTATATTATTTGTGAAGTTGTGTTGTGCTTGTAATAAGTAGTTTAGGAGTAATTGAAGTTGTGTAGGGAGAAGAAGTTGTTTAGTAGTGAAGTAGTGTAGTTGTGAAGAAGATTGGTGTGAAGTAGATAGGTGTGAAGTAGTAAGTGGTGAAGTAGATTGGTGTGAAGAAGTTGTGTAGAAGTTGTTATCAAGGTGTGACGAAGTTGTGGTGTGTACATTGGTGTGTAAGGTTTTCTCCGCCATAAGGGAGTTTGTTGACATAGTGAAGAAAACTCTCGAGTAGGTGACTCGGGGAGTGGAGTAGGAACAAGGAAGGTGACCTTGTAGTCGAACCACTATAAATTATTGTGTTGTGGTTTGATCTTTTCAACTCTTTTCATTACTTACTTATTTACTTATACAATATTAGCTTAGTTAGTTAGTAACTATATAATTATTCATATTGTGCAAGTATTGAGATCACATAAACGAGAATCGAAGTTTTTAAAACAAACTTGTTTTTATAAATTTTAAAACGGACGTAAAACTATTCAACCCCCCTTCTAGTTTTCCACAATTGGTATCAGGAGCCGCGTCGTGCAAGATCTTTAAAATATATTGTATTTTAAAACTTGTAACGATCTATGGAATCTAAAAAATATTTAGAAGGGCAAACTATGCAAAGACCACCACTATTTGAAAGTGATGGTTTTTTATATTGGAAAAATCGATTCGAAACTTATGTGAAATCAAAAGATCTAGATCTTTGGCATGTTATTACTAATGGTGATTTCTTACCTATTCAAAATAATCCCGAAACTAAGAAAGATGAAATCGTACCTTTTGAAAAACAAAATGATGATTTAAATAGAAAACTTGCTAAAAATAATGAAGCAAAAAATGGTTATTTATAATGCGCTATCACGTAAAGAGTACGAAATGATCTTTATGTGTGAAACTGCAAAAGAAATTTGGAACTCTTTACTAATAACTCACCAAGGTAATAGTCAAGTCAAAGATAATATCGCAGTGTTGATGACGACTGCGATAATGAGGCTGCGGTGAAGGAGCAAGTTGGTTAAGTCGAGTAAGTGAATTATATGGCCAGGGGTAGGGAAAGGGTATACTAGCAAGTGAGCTTTGCTTGTTGAGTGAGACATGTTTAATGTTTGATATTTTTTTGGATGGTTATGTTTTTAGTGAAAGAGCAATGCTAGACCCACTAATAAAATTCACACACAAAATTTACTCGCTGATATGTCAGTGCTTGATTGGTGCATTTTTTGGCAGTTTTTCTCTCATCTCTCTTATTAAACAAATTATCCGTTGACACTTTAGTGAGTAGATTTTTTGTGTGAATTTTTTAAGTAAGTCTAACATTTTTTTTTAGTGATATATGCATTGTAAGTATTAAAAAAGGTAGTATGGTTATAACCGCAAAGCCAAGAATAATGGTATTTTAACATGAAATGACATCATGGATTACGTTTTATGTGTTAAAATTATGGATTTAGATCAGATAGATTATTCGATGGGTCAACTTCACAATTATGTCGACTAATTATAATATTACCCTCGTCTCATAAAAATTGTCCACTTTAACTTTTCTAAGTATTTCTTTTTCAACTTTAACCTTAAATATTTTTGTTTACGTTATATAACACTTGATGACAAATATATGAATGGATTGGGATTTAAACGTATTTTATAGGTATGATTTTTATCAGATATTATATAATGCAAAAAAAAATATAAAGTTAAAAAAAAAAAACTTAAAAAATTCAAACCGAACAGTTATTATCCATATATTACATTTGGCGTGGGATGCACTGTTCCTTCGCTACAGTGTTTTTGTGAGTGGCTACAGTAACCTATATTTTATATTAAGGTACTGTAGCAATGGTATTGTGAACTGTAGCAGCGTTACTGTAGCAATTTTTTTTTTTTTTTTTTTTTTTAAAGTAGTCTTTTGCAATTTAGTCTTTGAGCTTTAAGGTATGAAAAAAAAAAAAAAAAAAAAAATAGCACGGGATTTCCGCAGCAACGCGCGGGTACCTACACTCGTTAAGAATCAATAATAGTAGGTTTGAATATACAACTATTAAGATCGAATATTATTTAATTAGTAATACCATAGCTTTCATCATTGAGATCATGATACTTAATATATGTTTGCGTAGTCATCTAGAAATAGATGCAACTCGTGGATTAAAAACATTAAATTTTACACGGAAGTACAGTTTTGAATCTATGTTATGCATATAATAAAACGTTGTGACGACTCAGTTATGAAAACTAGTAACTCCTAATAGTTGAACACTCGTTTATTAGTCCACCGTACAACTTGCAACTTGCAAATGGCATTAGATTGTTATTTAGCTCGATCTTCTGGAATCAGATGTGATTAATAGGATATTTTAACTTAAACCTAATATTCCAATCCTTTAATGTCGACTCATTAAGATAATAGCACACATGCACTCTTTGCGCGGAATTGATCTTCTAACCATCGGAATATTCTATGATAGGATACCACGATGATCTCACAAGAGTTGAAAGCGTTTATCGCCTCTATGATACTAGATGAAAAAAGAATCATCAAAGTACTCTAGCTGAAAGATAAACATGCATATTGGTATCTTGTCTCGATCTTACATACTTAAGAAACCAAATGTAGATCATTTACGAGACACCGAATGCAACATATTTTCTTTTTTGAGAAAGCAGGAAAAAATCGGAATTTGACTCATAACCTATCAAGTTGATTCGAATGGTTATTGGTTAACAAGGCAGATCAATTCGAAGAAATGTATTGAGGATGTCCTTGAAAATGGTCCTTGGTTAGTTAGAAACGTTCCAATTATTCTTAAACCTTGGACTTTGAATACCAACTTACTCAAAGAGGATTTGACCAAAATCCCGGTGTGGGTTAAATTCCATGATGTTCCTCTTGCTATATTTTCTGATAATGGTCCTTAGTCTCCTTGCCACATTGATTGATATGCCTAAAATGCCTGATGCTTATACTAGCCAAATGTGCAAAGAATCATGGGGCCGTAGTAGTTTTGCTAGATGCATGATTGAAGTAAAGTCTGATGAGGTACTTAGGGACAGCCTAACAGTTAAAATCCCCCTACTTGATGGGTCGGGGTAGACTATTGAAAAGATATGGGTGGAATACGAGTGGAGGCCACCTCGATGTGATACGTGTAAGATCTTTGATCATACTCTTGTTGAATATCCAAAATCTGTTTTACCCCCTACTCAGCCTTCTAAGAGTGAAAATGATGGTTTTCAAACTGTCAACAACAAGAAGAAGGGTAAACAAAGTGGTTCAACTAATATGGGTCAAAGAGGGTTTACTAAACCTGTTGTGGGTAAGAAGTTCATTTATCAACCCAAAAAGCCTCCCCATGAACCTAAGAAAGTGGATGTCAACAAGAAAAAGGTTGCTGACGTGCCTAGTGCAAGTGGAACGAATATTGTTACATCTAATCAGTTTGATGCCCTTAATATGTCTGGAAGTACATTGGAAGCTAAAAAGGATGGGTTTTTAAAGACTCCTACTACATCACAAGAACCCCTTGTGAGTGATCCGAAAGAGAAGGAACATGTTGAGACTTATAAGCCTAGTGCTTTTTCTTCTCCGTCTACTTCTTCTACTAAGAGGGGTAACCCATTTTCTAAGGTGGGAGAGATCGTTGTGTCTGATAGTGATGATGAGGAGGTTAACACGTTTGATGAGTCCGTTAATCTATTTGGTGGTGGCTATGAGCGTGAATACGACTATGATGGATATGAGTACGATGACTATGCGCAACAGGTTTATGATCTTCCAGGGAATTTGGATGCTTTTAATGCCATGTATGGCACTAAGCTTCAAGGTCTTAGGAAGTAATTTTATTTCGTCATTGTCTTTTGTTATCATTTGAGTAGTGGGTTGTTTTCTTTTTAGAAAATGAGAAGTATCTTGTTATGTAAGCTTTTCGACTATGTAACGGGCTGAGATATGAGACTCACCCATATCCTTTGTACTTAAACACTTTTTGAAGTAATATATTTACCGGGTCTTTTGACCTTTTACCCATAAAAGAATGGTTAACAAGGCAAGGCAAACTTGAATACCTCATCCTGAATAAACTTTCAAAACTAATGGCATATATTTCTAAAGAGACTTACTTAAATGATAAATTTGTAGGGATAGCTTGGCTACAATTTTTGTAGCCAATTGGCTACAATCCTTCATAAAAAATACAATAGCATTGAATCAGAGACTCACAGAAAAAAATCAGGACCCACAAAATGAATCAAGAACCCACATTTATAAAACAAAATTGTAGCCAATTGGCTATAATTAATTGTAGCTAATATTTTCTCAAATTTCTAATCAAGAATATGTATAGGTGATTAGTTTGAATGTCGGATGTGAATATCCTTAACGTACAAAGAGTCTAATAGACGAAAAAAGTTTAGACTTTTTAGTTGTAAACTATGTTATTTTTGGACCAAGGAAAAAAAAGAGAGGCAAAAACATTCAAATGGGACATGGTTGCTCGTTAGGTATGTGCTCCCAGCCACAAAATGAGGAAACTATATATCATCACATCATGTGTTTTTGAGAATTTTGTGACTTGTTATTGGACAAAGGGAGTAACTGGCGAGTAAGATGAACGTTTGAACATGGCAAAGGGGGTGACGACCCTCCACAATTTCGTATGTTAGTGTATTTTTGTTAATTTTCAAATGGTAAAAAAGAAAATTAATACAGTTTTGGCCTCTCACATCATTAAATTTACATTCTTGGCCATCTTATAAAAAATTGTCTGGCTTGGTGGTCTATACTCTATATGGTGGTGTATCACTTCTAAATGGCGGTCTATATCTTAAAGTATCACAATAATTTATACATTCTCAACTGTCACACTTCTCATATTCGTATAAATCTATTAAGAGATACACTGCATCCTTAAGTTATGTTGGCATACTTAAATAAAATGTCCAAACTTGCTATATTATCGTAAACCAAGTTGACAAGCGTTTGTTAGTGTATCATTCCATTTTGTTGTATGCATGGTTGAATGTTAAAGTTCGAATAAAAAGTCGACAAATGTATCAAATAGAATTGTCAAATCATATTCAACAGATCTTTGTAGCATGTCCTTCACTCCTCAATACTCTAGTGTCTCATGATCTTAGAGCTCAGATAGACACTTAACAAACATGTTTAGATCGCTTATTGATGTTCCTTCCTTGACTGCTTTGCTAGCTGCTCGACTTAGTTCCTTGACTTTACCCCGCTCTGCTATATTGCTACTTAATGACTCCTCCAATAATCGAGCCAACTCAACTGAGTTAGGAACACCCTCGGGCTCTCCTTCACAAACTCTTTTCCCAACACCCAACTGGTCAACCAGTAGCTTAGCATTCGCATACTGGTCTGCACCCATTGGCCATGTCAACATCATCACACCTGCCGCAACTCCTTCCAATGTCGAGTTCCACCCACAATGAGTCACAAATGACCCCACAGCTTGATGTCTTAATATTGCCAATTGTGGGGCCCATCCTTCCACTATGAAACCTCGATCAGCTACCCGATCTTTAAATCCACTAGGAATGAAACTTGAATCACTTGCCTTAACACAAAAAATAAAATCAACATTACTAAGCTCAAGTGCATTTGCTAACGCACTCGTTTCCTTTTCACTTAATGCGAATCGGCTACCAAAACAAATATACACAACAGAGTCATCACGCTTTTTATCCAACCACATGAGTAGGTCATGAGGTGGGACTGCACTTGACCCACCTCGTCCAGTGCTACCCACTGAGTCATGCTCATCGGGTAGTAATGGGCCCACGGCCCAAAGCCGATCATGGTCAACTTTTTTCTTGATGTAGTCAATGTATACCCCTTCCATCCCTTCAAATGTGTTATACATAATTCCCCAACTTGTCATATTAGCCAACATTCCTTTCCTAAAAGATTCGAAATCAGGATCTCCTTTTTTATAACAACGCGCAGCTTGTGACACTTCCCACCAAGTAAATTCGGGCTTGTTTGGGATTTCTGCAAACGATATTTTATAGTTTTCATCTCCATCACTATTCTCATCATTAATTTTTGCCACGTCTCGCCATAAACAATGAAAAATAGAAGAACCAAGAGCACCCGAAGGCGAAAACACCACACGTTTAATACCTAGGTGAGAAGCTAGTTCATTAGTCCACCCAAGAAAAAAGTCGGAAATAATGGCAACAGGTGGTGAAGGGTGAGACTCGAACCACTTAACAATGGGATCAAATAGTTTTTGAGTTGACATAACTTTAGAAATAAGTGGATGAGAGGATGGGCTGCTTTCGGGATCAGGGAAATGAAGTTTGTGTAGCCTAGAAGGGTATGACGAGATAAGTGGGTCGAGAAGAGGGAGGTTAGCCGTGCTAATGATGACGGTGATGGTGAGGCCGCGACGTAGAAGGAGATGGGCGAGGTCGAGTAACGGGATAATATGGCCCGAGGCCGGAAACGGGTAGACTAGTAAATGTGTGTTGCTAGTCGAGTGAGACATGTTTTGAGAGTTTGATAGATATGCTATTGGAAATGTTACAATATATTTATAAGCCAAGAAAAAGGAACAAAATGACATAATGTTTATAACCTTACAAGTATAACGAGGGATTGTTTATTAAAAGTATCAGTGAGCACTAGCCAGTTAACATATTGTTGAAAATGTTTTGGAAAAAATTGAACATTTTTAAAAAATAACAAAATTCAACGCTCTTTTATCAAACGAACAATAAAAATTAAAAATGTCATTGCTCACCGCTCTCCGACTCAAAAAGCTCCAAAATTAATGCTCCGCGCCAAACATAGTGCGAGTAACATTTGAGACCTTAACATATGTGTTACAGTTATTGGTTACACGTAAAAAATGAGCTATTCTACATACATAAAAGAACAAAAAAAAATGTGACATGTTTTGATTGGGTTAATTAAAGAAAAAAAAAGTTATTTGAAAACCCACCAATCAAAATATGTCACTTCAATATATTTTTTTTTATTATTATTTTTTTTATTTATTATTTTTTTTTTGAAAGTGAGTGTGTGGGCTGTAGTGTACATAAGCTTAGGTATAAAACTCAATTAAACTGCGTCATTTTGGTAAAACTATAGAAACCCCAAACTCACTACTTCTCCACAACTAAAGCAAAAGGAATTGACCTCGGTGTTTCTTAATATGATCTCTTCTCCGTTAATCACCACTTCAACCGCATCCCTGCTATGCCATCACAAATAGCTATTCAACCAAAGGTAACTTTAGAATCAATCGGTTATCTGTTCTAATTTTGGGTCTGATTCGTTATTTACAAAACATCTGCCAAATACACTTATTATTCCAACTAAATCCTAAAGACTTATTCATTATTATATAATATCCTACTTGAAAATCACAACTTATTGAAATTAGTTTTTTTTTTTTTTTTTTTTTTCATCTTTTCTTTTTTTTTTTCCATCTAATTTAGAAATTTGACGATAGAAGATTATGATATGAACCGCACACCAAGTGTTTCATTAAATGTTTCAATGTTATTGCTATTTAAAGTAGCTTTTCATACCATTATGGCCTAACATCTATCTACGTGTATTGTTTCTTCACCAGGATGAGCACTATGAGCATGGCAACTGAAATGCAAATGCAAGCCTGTTTAATTGAAGATATTGACACAAATGGGTATTCGGTCGTTAACGATGATATTTGGGAGAAACCGAATAAAGACTGTGTGAATATTGGATGTGATGAAATTAAAATTAATGACGACAACATTTTGGGAAAGATGTTTAACACATCCGATGATGCATATACGTTTTATAATCAGGATGCCTTCCTACACGGGTTTGGTATATGGGGATTATAAAAATAAGACGACAAATGAGGTTTATAGAAAGTTATATGTTTGCAACAAAGAGGGTTTTAAAAGACAGAAGGGTAATAGTTTTAATGAGGTATCTAAGAAATGTCGAAGAGATGTAAGGACCAGCTGTAAAGCGGAACTCCGAATTTCTAAAACAAAAGATGGGAAATGGTGTGTGGACATCTTTAATGATACACACAATCATGATTTGACCACTATACCAACGAAAGTAATGAAACATCGTTCTCACAATAGGTTTCATCGCTCCATGGCTTGCAAATCCCTTATGGTGGAACTTGGTAAGTCCGGTCTAAGACCTTGTCAAGTTAGAAAAGCTGTAAATGCAATGCAATGAAGTCTCCAAATGAACCTAATGTAACCTCGAAGCAATGTGCTAATATATTAGCTGAAGAACGAAAACAATACAAAGGTAAGGAGTTTTATTCCCTAATCAAACGTTTCCAAGAAAAAGTTGCAGTAGATATTAACCAACACTTTAAAATAGACTTGTTTGATGATGAGTCTCCTAGAAATATATTTTGGGCTGACGGAACGAGATGACTATCTAAAATTTGGAGACGTTGTTGTCTTTGAGGTTACATATTTTATGAATAAGTTTAAGTTTCCATTTTCTCCATTTCTTGAGGTGAATCATCATGGTCAATCTATAATTTTTTGTGGTGCTTTACTGGAAAATGAAAAAGAGCAGACTTTCAAATGGTTATTTGAGCAATTTTAAAAGTGTAGGTTTAACAAGTTTCTAGGTGTGATTATAACCGATTGATGAGTGTGTAAATACTCATCATTTTTAGTCAAATCTGAACTGCAAAAACGTTTAAAAACACTAAAAAATGCATCAAAATATAGAAAATATCCCAAAGATAGTGTTTTATATGTTTCAGATGCAAAATGATTGAAAACAAATGAAAAATGAACAAAGTTTGCATAATTGGCAGTTTCAGTCCCCCAACTTTCAAAACTTGTCAAAACTAGTCCCCGAGCATTTATTTTGAAAGATAAGTCAACCCAAATCTTTTAAAAGTCAAATGTTATCAAAAATGATCTTTGGGTAAAAAGTTTCAAAATTTTACATGTTTGATCCCTCAAGTTTCAAAAGTTGCAAAAATGGTCCCCGAGTGTTTAATTTTGGAATTTCAACATCGAAGGTACTTGGGTAATTAAAGATTGACAGGAATGGTCCTTGGTTTAAATTTTGGAAGTTTGGCAAAATTAACCCTTTAACTTTGCAGCAATTACAATTATGGTCCTTGTGATTTTACTAAGTAATAACCAAATGGACCCTTTCTATTATTATTACCCAACACAAATAACATCCCAACCTAAAATATCCAGTCTACCATCCTTATATCTCCAACAGCCCACACCATTCCCTTGGGCCCGAATCCACATTAAGCCCAACTCCCAAACCCTATCACATTACTAATAAAATACGCCCCCTCACCCTTTTCCTTGTCAAACGTACCCTTCTCCCCCATCCTCTCTTTACCCAGCAGATACTCACTCACCACCACACCATCCCTGCTACAAGCCACCATCTCTCCTCAAAAGTTCCCCAGCTCTAATTCCCATCCCACTAACATTCCCCCTCCTCACATCCCCTACCTAACACCCTTTTCCAGGTCACCCATCCACATGATAAAATGGGCGCCAAAACTAAATTGAAGGCTGAGATTATTACACAACCAAATTGATGGTTGGGATTTGTTCACAAGAAACACAAGAGTGCTCATCAATCCAGCTCAGCACAGAAGCATCCAAGAAAAAGAAGGAAACCCTAGTCATCAGTAGTGTAAATTTAGTTGTTTGTAGCCATTGTTTGGCAGTAGGTAATTTAGTGTAAAATAGGTTAGTTATGTTTTAGTTTATTTAAGTTTGTCAATCTAGAATTGTAACTTGCATTTCCAGTTAATAAAAATTTCAAAGTTTTGAAATTACTTCCCTCAATTTGTGTTTCAGCTTATTTAGTTGCTTATGTATTCTGCTTATTCTTGCTTTTCAAACCACTTATTTCCTGATTCATTAAAGTTTATTTAGTGTATGTATGGCTCAGTATGCAAAGTCTTTCAATGTTGTAGTCTAAGAATCTGTTTCTTAGCAATAAACTTCAACTGCAGCCCCTTGTAGGAGTGTTTGGCATAACCCTTGTTCTTGAATAAAAATTGTTTTTGTCTATTTTCCAATTTAGAATAGATTTACTCTACTACTGATAGTATATTTTAAGTTAAATCCATCATTCTCTAAGAGTTTTAAGGTCTTTTAGCTTCGTATCCAAAAATAATTAGTTGAAACTGTTCTAGAATAGCAAATAGGATAGAATCTGTTTTAGGCTCTTAATGTTGTTCTTTTTGCTTCATTTTAGTTCCAGTTTAGATAGTACATGCCCTCACATTTGTAGTTGACCTGTAGTGGGTCAAATTCAACCCATTCCCACCCATTTACCCACTGTTGCATCAGCCCTGAAGTCCCAAACCCCCTTTATGTTAGTAATTTTCATTTGCTCTTCCTTGATCCTCATGATCCAAAAATTGTTATGATTAATCCCTGATAGCTAGTTTATTAGAACATATTTTTATTTTATTATTGGAATTTTTTTTCCAAGCTTGTGCAAGCCTCTAAAACCCCCTCATGCTGCTAGTCTAGTACCTGTCTACTTAGTTGTTTTGTCAGTTTGTTTTAGAATCTCATATAAGCTCCTTTTTGTCTAAAAATTTGCTCATACTTGGTATACATGTTTTGTAGTGGCTTATGCTTATGTGTATTAGCTTTGGGTGCATTTGCTTTTTGGATACTAGCTTAATTTGAGCCTCCAAGTTGCCCTCTAGTTTCATGTTTTGCTGTTTGCATCAGCAGCTCAACTGAGCTTGTTTGAATTTTTGGTCCCTCTTGATTCTTGTTGTTCATTGTTGTTGTTAGTTGATTACATTGAGATTGTGTTTGTTTATATTGGTGTTAGCATTTGGCTTTTTCTTATTTTTTTTAATTGTTGGCTGCTATGTTTCAAAAGCTCATTTTAAAACAAAACTCTCCACTATTGGTTCTTGAAGGTTGCACAAGATTGATTTAAACCTTTCAGTAAAAGTTGTTTTCCAAAAGTTGGTTGTTGTTGCTGTTTAAATAGGTTTGAAAAAAGAAAAAGTCAAGATAAAAATGTTTTCAAAAAAGTGACCAAAGTGGGACTTGAACCTTGGTCGACAGGTTCACAACAGCAACACCCCACCATCTGCTCTACTAATCTTTTATTGTTAGGTTGTTGTTAGTATAGTATTTATAAGCTTTATTGTTTTTGCTTATTTTTCCATTACAGCTTTTGACTTGCTTATTTTTCTACTTATTTTTACTGCTTATACCCCTTTATAATTTTCCTAGGATAGTGTTTAGTTAAACTTGTTACCTTAAAATTTTCAGAATTTTTAAAAATAGTTTAGTATTTTTTATAATTAAATTTAGTTATATTAGTAATTAATTAATAATAAATAAATAAAAAGTCAAAAAAATATTTTCCTTTTTCTTAAAATTTTCTTTTATCATTAGGATCACAAAAATATAATTTTCATGTCCGTAGAGTTAGCGTAGCTCAAAATTCACTTTTTATTTTGCGCACTCGCGTTTCTCTTTAATTACTTTTACGTTTTTAGCTTAGCTTACGTTTTAAGGCTCCCTAATTCCCTAACTTGTTTCCCGTAGTATTTTAAGTAGTTTTTAAGATTTCCTTAGCATTCCATTGTTCATTTTCACATTTAGGTTGCGTTAATCCAATTCTCGTTCGTTAATTTTCAATTTTCGTTAATTTAACGTATCACAAAACCAAATAATCTTTCTCAACCAAACATACAAGGTTTTAATCTTGACCTTTTCACGAAACTTTCCATTTACATCTCGTTGGGGTACGACCCGGGAAATCACTTCCCGGTCTCACAAATAAATATCACTAGCACGAGTTTACGAGGTAATCTTTTTCCTAAAAGGTTTACTTGTAATTCTCCACGTCTTGTTGTCTCACGATAACATTGACCTCACGTGTGTTGATATTTTGATAAATTGTTTTGCACGAAAACACAACGAATCACCGATCAATATAAAGCAATTTGTAATGCAATTAACCATGTTTTCCCAAACATTCGACATCGCTCATATTAAGAAGCATGTGTTGGAACATCTACAACCATTTAGAGTTCGTTATAATGATTTTCAAGAATCTTTTAAACAGTGGGTAAGAAGTGATACCATCAAAGAGTTTGAAACCCAACGGGAATGTTTACGTGTTCAATATAATCTCGAGACTAGTAGTTGGATGATGGAGATGTATAACCAACGGAAATTTTGGGTTACAACATTCTTTAAAGATGTTTTTCTTGCTGGCATGACAACGAGTGAAAGAAGTGAGAGTATTCATTCTTTTTTTGATGGATTCGTGAATTCGAAGACTATGTTGAATGAATTTGTTATTCAATTTGATAAAGCCGTTGACACTCGAAGAGCCGCTGAAGAAGATGAAAACTTCAATACTATGAACTCGAAGCCAATTATTTCATCTATTCACCCAATATAAGCAAAAGCAGGTAGTTTATTAGTATTTATCTTGATTCTCATTAGCCACTTTAGTGCCAACAAGATACTACATACATATAATTTTGAACATTATTTTTGCAAGCAAATGTTATACCAAAAAGATATTTTGAGGTATTCCAAAAAGAATGGACAGAGGCAGCCAACAATTTAACTCACGGGACTAAAAGCAAGAGTTTGGAGCAAACTAGTTATAGGGTCGGATAAGTGAATGTTTATAAAAAATATTGGAGAGTCATTAACTTTCGCTTCTTGGATAACTTAGATGTCACATGTTCATGTGCCATGTTCGAAACACATGGAATATTATGCAAACACATCCTATATGTAATGAAGAAAAAGCATGTCGAGACCCTGCCTGATCGTTATATTCTACCTCGGTGGACACTTGATTGTAGGTACAAAGCTAGTAATGCTAGTATCGAAATTAAGGAAACAAATTGTGAAAATGGCGTTAGTGCAAGCCTTATGGTATGTTTAAGCTAATTTGACCAAGGAAATTGAACAAGCAAGAGATGCACCTTCTGAAATAAAGAGACTCAATAGTTTTCTGGTGGAATTTTTAGAAGATCAGATGATCAGGAAAAAGCCAACAGAGCTTGAGAATGCATATAAAGACACGCGTGTTGGAACTTCTCAAGTAGACATGATGCCTCAAATATTAGTTCGAGATCCCGTTGTGCTTAATAACACTAAACGACATCCAAGAAACGCAACGAGAGCCAAACCTCCTTTAGAGGTGAATCAAAAAAGGACACTAACATATTCTTTCTGTAGGGAACAAGGTCACAACATCAGTGGGTGTAAGAAAAAGAAGGCTCTTAGCATGCGGGAAAAGGAATGATGCTTATCTAGTTTTCGAATGTTTAGTTTTCTTTTTTGGTGAAAAAATATTGTACATTGACACACTTAACGCTAACTTGTGTTCTAATTTCATCTTATGATATGCTGTTATTTTGGCACATTATGTTTCTGCTGTTCAAGGGTGTTTGACATATGGGTCTGCGTCATTTTTTTTAAGGTCTGCATCATGTTTTTAATTCCATTTGTGTTGAGGTTCTAAGCAAAAGAAATGCAACTAAGTAGTCTGTACTATTTCATGTTTTTAGTTCCATTTGGGTTGAGGTTTTTAGGTCTGCAAGTTTTTGCAGCTTCCATTTGGAGCAGACTTGAACAAAATGTATTAGTCCCACATAAATTGCAGCAGACTTGAGTTTTTTGCAGCAGACCTGAACCAGCTGTAACAGTCCCAAACATTTGTTAAGTGAGTAATTAACTTAGCTTGTTTATTTAGTTATTGTACGCCTTTTTTTGACACATTGTTCGGTTAAAATTGCTCGAAAAATGTTCGTTTTATCTTAAAAATTGTTGTTGTCACAGTGAGTTAACGGGTTAAAACTGGATTTTTTTAAGTCGACTAAAAATAAAATACAAAGAAGCTTATTATTATATGGTTGCACTGGTATAGTAGTATGTTACTAACCAATATAAACGAAACAGGTCAAAAAATGAAATAAACTAATACAAACAAAATGAAGAAGTGATTAAGAAAGCATCCATTTTTATTGCATAACCATATCAAACTTTACAAACAATTATAAACATATGAGCAACATACATCAGTAGGCATATCTAAACATTTCTAGGCTATGTTGATATGCATTGTTTTTCTTCTCTTCGTTAATATATTGTGGAAAATTAGAAGGGGGGTTGAATAGTTTTACGTCTTTTTAATTTTCAAAAATTTAGATTCGATAATATGTGATCTCAAGTCTTGCACAATATAAACAAAAATAAATATGTATGATATATCAATAATAATGTAAGCAAAGAAATAAATAAGAGATGGAAAGATCGAACCGCGAGACAAGATATTTATAGTGGTTCGGCTACAAGGACACCTTCCTTGCCCTACTCCACTCCCCGAGCACCTAACTCGAGAGTTTTCTTCACTATGTCAACAAGCTCCCTTATGGCGGAGAAAACCTTACACACCAATGTACACACCACAACTTCGTCACAACTAGATCACACCTTATTCACAACTACTTCACACCTATCTACTTCACACCTATCTACTTCACAACTATCTTCTTCACAACTATGTTCTTCACAACTATCTACTTCCTAACAATCTTCTTCACAACTATATTCTTCACAACTATCTACTTCCCAACAATCTACTTCACAACAATCTTCTAAACAATCACTTAATCTACACTCTAAGCTAACCTATCTTCTACCAAATATTCACAACAAATAACACAAAGAAATATGTGTAATGAATGATGCTCTAACAACTTGGATGTGGAGGTCACAACAAGTTGTAATACTTCTTGTCTTGGAGGATAGAAGTATTCTTCTCTTGCACTTGAGAGGTTGATCTTTGGATCACTTTGAAACAAAGATTATGAAAGTATGATCAAAGGATTAAGAAAATAGAAGTGGAGATCTAGAACAGAAAGTTTAGGAGTGCAAAAGGTGAGAAAAATCTGTGTAATGAACCAGTATTTATAGAAGAAAAATTTACTGTTCTGGAGCGTGGCCGGTCCCCTTAATTAGGGGTCGGTCCCCTTAATGATTAAGGGGGCCGCCCCTCCAGAACGTTGGAATTGTTTGTCCTTTTGTGGGGAAGGTTTTTCTGGATAAAATTTGCCATTTTTGGTTGAAAATTTGAAATCATATATTTATAATGAATTAAACATATTCTTTTAATTCCAAAAATGATTTTGTAAAAGATATAAAATGTTTATGACATTTTATAAAAGTTCTAGTGACTTAGAAAATTTTTCCTTTGATCATAGATTGCAATAAACACTTTGTTTATTCATACCTTAAGTGATTTGGATGTAAAGAAAATATTAATCACTAAATACTTGTTTACGTCATGAATTTTAGTTCAATGAGTTTATGTTTTGTAATTATCAAAACATAGAGATATTGAAAATATGTTAACAATGTTTTTAGGCATTATTTATGTCAACATATATGTTGACATGTTCTACGATCATCATTGATAGTGAACACTTTGAACTTTATTGTTAATCCAGATTTCAGTCAGCATCCCAACTCCAATTCCACCAACAATGCAAGATCCATAAGTTGCAATGTTAGCAAGAATATATCAACGAGTAAGAAAATAATAGTCTGGAATGTGCCACATCCTTTTTAAAAGCCGCTTTTCACTACACGTCCAACATCTAGATCACTCTTTGTCGAGTCACCAATGGATTTCCAATCCAGGGAGTCCTTAGGGCCTTCACTCCCCATAACGGCTAAATAAACTCAAATATTTTTATAAACCTATATAATCAGAAATACATAGAAAAAAGAGACCAACAATATAAGATCATAACAACATATGCGCATAATCACTTTAACAAGTTAAATTTGAAGGTTCCAATTCCACTAGTTTGACTAACACATTATCATGGATGTACCAATTTAGCATCTAGTATAATAGAAGAATTTAACATAACTATATGATCAACTATCAAGCATCCTAAAACCATGTCTTATTACTACCAGTAGGTTCTTACTATTATATAATAGCAAATTCACTCAGAATGAACACATACCTTTGACTACTTAATAGTTAAAATTCCGTTGAGAGGTTCACGCGAATGCCTAGAAGTATAAGACTAAACTTAAACGAACGCCTAGAAATATAAGACTAAACTTAAACGAACGCCAAGCATAGAACACCTTAAGCAAAAACATCCCTTTGTTGTCTCTACTGTTCTTACATATTGGCCACAGAAACTACTACACATAACTTTCAACAAAAAACTCAGTGGCGCAAAATATCAAACATTTGGTGTGCACTCCTATATTCAGTTAAAGTAGTCACCTACTTTATAACATCCAATTTTCACCTTCGTGACAGAATAAACATATAAAGTGAAAGACTTATCATAGCTGAGAAATAAACGTCACTCAAGTAATCAAATAAAGCCAATAGTCCAACAACCAAAAAAGATGGAATTAAAAACATGATTAAAATTCTAGATCAATTAAATAGAAAGAGTAAATTACAACCACAATGATTTTGTGAGACTCGATGAAAGGCGCAACCACAATGATTTGTGAGACTCGATGAAAGGCGAGGAATGAAGTAAAGAAAAAGGAATGAGTCAGCTTTGAGGAGAGAAAGAAGATGAAAGGCGGAGGATTGATTTTGTTGGATTGTTATAAAATACGGTTGTTTTAAAGGTTCTATACCAACCTTAGGTACCTATCAGCCACATATTGACTTTCCATTTTTTTTTAATTCTTTTATCGATGTAGCATAGCTTCATAAAATTTATGATACTGAAAAAAGAAAGAATGATGATGCTTGTAATACAACGATGTATTTTTGGAACATGAAATGATGTCATAGCCTACATACGTTGTTTTGTTTAAAGATGGAGAAGACGAAAATGGTTAAGGATCAATAAATTTATGAATGGACCGGCCACTTGGCGGCAGTCGTTTTTATTTTTATTTTCTCGCAAAATTAACTAAAACTAGCAGGGTATACGAGTGTTACGGTGACGAATACATTATAATTAAAAGCGTTGCGGCGACGGATACCTTTTAATTAAAAATTTTGACGAACAATGTTTTTTGATGACATATTTTTTGAGACAATAATTTTACAGAAGACGAGAATTTTATAGTTTATTAACTTAAAACAAGAGTTTGAAAAGCGGAATAGCCGGTATTGTTTGCTGCATTGTATGTTTGGTAGTATAGAATGGGACTGTATAGTTAATAGAATGTCTTAATCAAAGTACACTGTTTTTATGTTTTTGAGCTTTTGAGTATTAGCATGGATATGTCCATGGCAAATAAAATGCTGTCTAGAATTTGTGATGAATATATATACTTCGCCTTTCATTAAAAAAAATGACAAACTATATTATGTTAAAAATTGATAGTAAGAACATAGACATGTTATCTTTTTATATATATTGTATTATTTTATTTATTTAAGAATGTTTAAATGTGTTTGAGGATAATATTTAAAATTTATTATAACTAGGCATTCAGACCCGTGCGATGCATACGGGCTCGATCTTAATGTTCATAGTGTATTGTTCAGCATTAATTTTTGTCATTTTGATCATGGATGGATTTTGTTGGTCAATAAGTTTCTAAGTTGTGTTTGTTAGCATGAAATGAAAAATGTTGATGCCGTTATTTCGTTACTTTTAATTGAGGTCAAGTCAAACACTCAAAATACAATATATAACTTGGGCTGCCTCATAACCCGTGCGATGCATACAACTGTTTTATTTGTTATTATAATTTATAAATGATTGCGAGCAAAAATTATGTAATTTTTCCATTCTATTCATTATTTAAGGTGATATTTTTAATATGTCGTATTTTGTTATTTTAGCAAACTCTGAAAGCCCGTGCGATGCAGATGGGCTGTATAGAAGTTTTCAAAGTTTAATATCCGTCTTTTAATTTCGTCATTTTATAATCGAGACGTATTTTTGTCCTTATATATATAAGTTGTCATGGTAGCATACATTTTGTAAGCATGATACATATTTAAAATTGTTTATTGACATGTAATCTTTTAAGATGTATTTTTTACGTAATATTTTTTGTCAATTTATTTTGGTATTGACTCTATCGTTTTTTATTGGAACTAACTAATATTAATACATCCGGCTAAGTTATAACTAATTCTTATGATAATCAACAATGTCCGTGCGATGCATATGGGCTGTATAGATGTTTTCATAGCATAATATTCGGCATTTATTTTTGTCATTTTATATTTAAGTTGTCATGGTGTCACACATTTGCTAAACTTTATACATATTTAAAATACTTTATTGAGTTGCACATGGGCTGTATATAAGTTTTTATAGCGTAATCTTCGGCATTTATTTTCATCATTATATATCTAAGTTGTGATGGTATCATATTTTCAAGCATGTCACACATTTAAAATAGTTTATTGACATTAAAATAGTATATGTGAAGAGATTTTTTTTTCAAGACGTTACATTGAAAACAGTCTCTTCACATGTAATATTTTAATATGTATAAGTTACATAAATTATTTTAAATATGAAGCGATGACATTAATGTTGGAGACCTTTTATATTCATCCCCATGCGATGCACACAGGTTTGGACTGCTTCACGACCCATGCGATGCACACAGGTTGGATCTAATTGTTTTTTTTTTTGTTTTTTTTTTTTGTTTTTTTTTTTTTTTTTTTTTTTTTTGTAATGTTCTGGACTAATTTTCGGTTCATGTTTGAAACTCTTATTTTTTGTGAAAGACGAACTTCGTTATTCAAATAAATTACACTATTAAAAGCGAACTATAAAACAAATTTCCCTTTTAACAAAACTATAAAAACATAAAATATTAAAGTAATTAGTATATTCAAGAGTATATAAAGTATAATTCGTATAATAAATTATAATTTGTATAGTAAAATATTGCATGTTTAATTTGTAATGTACTATTAATATGAATGCTAAGTATTCATCTATATTGACGCCGGTAGCCATGGCATTGTTCTTGTTGTTATTGTTCATTGGCATTTTGCATGTTTTGTTCTTGATATAATTTTCGTGACTTCTCGGTCTCTTTCTTTAATGTGAAGAGGTTTTTTATAAAATGTTATATTTAAATGAGGCTTTTCATATGTAATCTTTTAATATGAGTAAGTTACATAAATTATTTTTTAATTAATGCATTATTACAACATTTTTCCATAACTATAATATTGAATTTAGAGCATTAATTAGTAACTCACTCTAAGTATTTACAGTATGACGACATGAATCACATGATCTCAAACTCAAACGAATAATGCTTACCTCGTGATAGATGTAGTATAACATTTGAAATACAATTTTTTTTTTCTCCTTTATATACTTATTCGATTTAGAAGATTCTTATTCTTAAGATGGTAGTGTGAAGATATTTTTATTATATACTACCATTTTTAATATGTAACATCGACATAATTTACACAGTCATATCAAATATCAAACTCACGCAATATTCCAAGATGTTTAATTAAGAAAGAAACATTAACACACCGCAAGACAAAAAACTACATTAAGAGCAAAAATATTGAAATGCACTAACAAAGTGTAGTAATAATTATTAACTAAAAATTGAATGCTCGTCTCATTATTTTCAATAAACTTAGTTGCTAACGAATAAATAGTATTAGCCCGTTTAGCGGTATTACATGAAGTAAAATATTGCATGTTTAATTTTTAACGTACTATTAATATGAATGCTAAGTATTCATCCCACCGGTGGCCGTGGCGTTGTTGTTGTTGTTGTTGTTGTTGGGATATAAAAGATCAAGGTACTTCTGTATGTCAAAGTACTGCTGCTTGAAGATTAAAGTCAAAGTGCTGCTTGAAGATCAAAGTCAAAGTACTGCTGTTTATTGAAGATTGTTCAAAGTACTTCGAAGAGTATAAGGACTTAAGTGCAATATTGATTAGAGGATTATTATGTAATATTGAACGAATATTCTAGAATTAGTTAGGGATAATTACTTGTCGTTCAAGATATATGATGTAAACCGACTTAAGGTTATCTATATGAGGAGCCTTATGATGGTATTAGGGATATAGGTTTTTAGTCGAAGTTCTAAGAGTCTTAGAGCTTTATAAGTCGATAATAGTTAGGGATTGTTAGTGAATCTGTGTAACAAAGCAGGTTCAAGTTTGGTTTAATATAAAAGTTCTTCTTAAGCTTTGTGTTAGTAGATTCCGCATACTTTACAAGGTCAAACAGTGTTTCAATATTAATAGTGTTGAGCTTACTTAATATTATTAAACCTTTACAAGCTACAAAGTAGTTTGGTCAGAGTATATCGATCCAACAAGTGGTATTAGAGCTTGTGTTGGAAACTATGATTAAGAAGAAAAACCTTTAAACCGATTCTACTACAAACCCTTCAAGATGTCGACAGAGGCTGCACCTGCTCCATCAATCACTGCTGTTAGAATTCCTATTGTCAAAAAGGGAGAATATGACTTATGGGCCATGAAGATGAGGCAGTACATTGCCATCACAGACCGTGCACTATGGGATGTGATTGTCAATGGTAATATGCAAATTGAAGAACCAATGGAGATCCCTGGACAACCAACACCACCTAAGCCAACCATACCAGCTGCTACCAAAAGAAATCAAGACAAGGCTCTCAACATACTGCTCTCTGCCATTCCTGATGGGCACTTATTGAACTTTCATGATGCCAAGGATGCAAAACAACTATGGGCTGCAATTAAGAAAAAGTTTGGAGGTAATGATGCTTCCAAGAAGATGCACAGGAACTTGTTGAAGCAACAATTTGAAACTTTCACTGTTGGTGAAAGAGAAGGTCTTGATTCTGCTTATGAAAGATTCCAAAATCTTCTAAGTATGCTAGAACTATATGATGCTGAGGCATCAGTTGAAGATGCTAATTTGAAGTTCTTGAGAAGCTTGCTATCAGCATGGCATGTAGTTGCTACTATGATCAGAGGACAACCAGGGTTGGACACAATGGATTTTGATGATCTCTACAACAATCTGAAGGTGTATGAGCATGAGATGAATGGTACTACAGGTTCAAGCACACATCAGAAACCCCAAAACATTGCTTTTGTATCTTCTGAAAACAGAAGCAGTACTTCCAATAAAGGTACTGCTTATCCTGTCTAAAGTACTGTGACTGAAACTCAGGTTCCATGTACAACTATGGTCACTACCACTTCATCGCCATCAAACACCCCCACCTCAGATGATGTTCTATGTTCATTCTTTGCTCAACAAGCATCTCTACCTGTAACCTATCAAGAGGATGTCTTGCAAATAAATGATGATGCTTTGGAAGAAATTGATATCAGATGGCAAGTTGCCATGCTCACTACAAGGATCAAGAAGTTTGTGAATAAGACAGGAAGAGGCATTAATTTCAAATCTAAATAGGGAATAACATTTGACAAGTCCAAAATTGAGTGCTTCAATTGTCAGAGGACTGGTCACTTTGCTAGGGAATGCAAATTTGCAAAGTATCAAGCAAACAAGATGATTGAACAACCCAAGCATGAAAGAAAAGAGGTTCCTATTACTGAACCAAAACCAAAAGCTTTGGTTGCTCAAGAGAATCTGTCAGAGATTGATTGGTCCAATGAGTTTGATGATGAACCTGTAACCTATTCAATGGTTGCATTGGAAGACTGGAGCACAACTTTTGATAAAGAGCCTGGATATGCTGCTTTGGAGTCAAGAGATGGTCTAGGAAGCTTTGATTGGAGCATGGAGTTTGAAGAAGATCCTGTTCAGCTTGCTATGGTAGCTACTTCACCAAGTTCATCCACTATCTCTGAGGTATGCTCTAAGTGCAATGATATATATCAAAAGTTACTTAGTGAATATGTAGCTGAAAGAGAGAAATTTCAAAGGGCTAGGTCTGAGATAGCTGGCTACCAATTGACTTTAGAGTCAATGGAGGCCAAAATAATTACACATGAAAACAATGAAGTAGCATGGGCTGAAACATATAAGCAACAAGAGTACAAAGTAAAGTTGAGTGAATGGAAACTAGGATGTAAGGTGTCTGAACTAGAGAAAGTTACTGCTGAGAGAGATAAGTTGTTAGAAAAACTTACTGTTTGGAATGAATCAGGTCTGTCATATGTTCAATTTGTTGAAAAGCAAAGAACATCAAACATTAAAACTGGCATAGGTTATAATAATGATAGCACAGAAGGTATTCCATTTAAGAGTAAGGAACTAAATCTTACAGTAGATACCTCCACTAGTGATGAAGAATTCATAAGTTTGGATGAAAACACTTCTAGTGATGAGGAATACCCTAGTCCAACACCTCCTGAATATAAGAATGACAAGGGATACAATGAAGTTCCTAATCCCCCAGGTAGCATTCAACCACCTAGGAAAGATGTCTTTTGTTATGGGGTAGATAACCTAGAGTTTAGGAAAAAGCTTAAAAGTCAATCTAATCCTGAAACTTTAGAAAAATCTGTTAAAGCACCTAGGGTTGATGAGAAAAAGTTTTCAAAACAAGCAGTACCTTCAAACACTTTTCAAAGTACTGCTGATCACCCAGCAGTACCTCCAAGAAAATATTTTCAAAATACTGCTAATTTTAGAAAACCTTTTGGAAAGGGATTTGGGGACATTGGTCCAAAGGTCTGTTATGTATGTTATAGTCCTCACCATTTGATTAAGGACTGTGATTATCACTCAGAATACTTAAGCAAATACCCAAAGACCAGATCTGCAAATCAAAGTTACAGGGAGAATAAGCCAAGGGATAACAAACCAGTTTAGAATTACACAAATAGGGTTAACCATAGCAATTTCTCAAAAGACTATAGGTACCCTCATCAGAAAAGATCATTCTCCAAACCCACGGTACCTTCTCAAAGTACTGATAGAAAGTTCCCTAACCAAGGTGCTGCTAGCAGACACTCAAGTGTAAGACCTAGGAGATTCAATTACTATAAACCTAGAAGGCCTTACAACACAAGAAAAGATGCTAGAACACAGAACCCAACTCCAAAAGTTACAACTAAATGGGTTAAGAAAGAAAGTACTACTGGGGAAGAACCAGTACTTTCAGAGGTTAAGGGTGAAAAAGGGAAAATTGATCAGAATAAACCAAAAGTTTTGGAAACAAAAAAATTAATTCTTGATCATGTTTTTAAAGAAAGTGGTGATTACATATTCAAAGAATTTGAGTATGTCACTCCACAAGGGGAACACAAGTCAGTAATGGCTTGGGTTCCTAAAAGAAACTAACCTTTTTCATGTGTATGCAGGGCAACCCAGAAGAGGAGCTTAAAGATCATCTTATTGTTGATAGTGGTTGCTCTGGAAGTATGACAGGAGAAAAGGAGCTCTTGTCAGATTTTAAAGCTTATTTTGGAGGAAATGTTGCATTTGGGAATGATCCTGATGGAGGAAGAATCACTGGCAAAGGAACTATCAAGGCTGGAAGCATTGATTTTGAGAATGTTAGATATGTAAAGGAGCTTAAATTCAATCTTTTGTCAGTCTCTCAGATTTTTGATATGAAGTATCCTGTGTTATTCTTAGACATAGAATGTATTATACTTTCTCCTGATTTTAAGTTAGAAGATAGAAACTTGGTGATGCTGAGAGCACCAAGAACTAATGATGTGTATAGCATAGACTTGAAGAATATCAATTCTGCTGAAAGAGCAACACGCTTGATTGCAAGAGCAACAATGGAAGAAGCACATCAATGGCACAGAAGATTGGGGCATGTAAATTTAACAAACATCAATAAGCTGGTCAAAGGAAATTTAGTTAGAGGTTTACCTTCTAAAACATTCAAGAATGATCACTCATGTCTTGCTTGTAAAAAGGGTAAACAACACAAGGCTTCCTGTAAGAAGATTGAAGAGAAAACCATTAGAGAGCCTTTAGAATTGCTGCACATGGATCTGTTTGGACCTGTTTCAGTTGTTAGTTTGAACAAGAAGAAGTACTGTTTGGTTGTGACAGATGACTGTAGCAGATTTAGTTGGGTCTTTTTCTTATGTTTCAAGGATGAAACTTTTGATGCTATTCATGATCTTATAATAGCACTTGAAAATCAGTTAAGAATCAAAGTTAGAGGCATTAGATGTTATAATGGGACTGAGTTCAAGAATCAGCTAATGGATGACTTTTGTGCCAAGAAAGGAATTAAAAGAGAATTCAGTATTGCCAGAACTCCTCAGCAAAATGGAGTTGCAGAAAGAAAGAATAGAACTCTAATAGAAGCAGCAAGGACAATGCTTGCAGACTCCCAATTACCTGTTCCATTCTGGGCTGAAGCTGTAAGTGCTGCTTGTTATGTGTTGAACAGAGTATCAGTGACAAAACCTCAAATGAAGACACCTTATGAGTTACTCATGGGAAAGAAGCCTAGCATCAAGTTTATGAAACCTTTTGGATGTCCCCTGTTAAGCTATAAGACCTTGATAGATCTTCTTGAGCACTCTAGAATCGTTAGCTATGTTACTGTAATCAATAACATACTAATAGACAATCTCTGTAACTTGTATTTTAAAGCGGAAACAAACACAAGTGTAATACTAAGAACTCTTGATCCTCTATGGATCTTTTAATAATAATAAGAGTGTTTTCTAAAACGTAATCTAATACATAATCGTGTATTCCTTTTATACACAAGGAACCCTAAACCGTTTCCCAAGAAACGTATATTCTAAAACTTCTAAAAGATATGCATTATCCCTTCCTAAATAAACTCATGCATATCCAAACTATAATACATAAAATACGGAAATACTATATCCGCAGAAACTAATAATGCTGAAACTAGTCTTCAGCAGATACACTGCTTCAGCAGGAACCAGCTCTTCAGCAGTAACCTTCAGCAGAAACAGTCAGCAAAATTCTTACTTAACAGAATTCCCAACAATCCTCCCCTAATCTTGAATTTGACCTGGTTAAGTTCAAGATTCTTGATAGATCTTTGAAATAACATACCAAGAGGATTGTAATAAGATAGCACCAGCAAAGAATCATCTTCAGCAGAATCTCTATGATCAGCAAATACTTGAAAGCTCCATTCTTTGCAGCAACAAATGACTTAATGTACATCAAAACAAATTAGTTTCATACTATTCTCATCACTTCCAGGTGTGTTAACTCCTGTGAGAGGTGAATCATTGAAAATAATGGATTTGATGTCTCTTTACCAATAGCCATTACTACTGGGGTAGCCAAGTGTTCTAAGGTACACTGATAACCACATGATTTTTAGCAAATCATCAGCTATAAACGGATTTGAGATGTCTTTACCTGTAGCCGTTTGCTCAGGACTAGTCAATTATTTTGATGAAAATCATCTTGGTTAACTGATTACCAAATATGGTTTTCCACTGCCTTTACCACAAGCCATATATATGTGGACTAGCAAATTATTCAGAATCCATAAATGAAAAATCCATGGTCAATTGACAACCATTTCAACTACTCAGCAATAAAGCATGGGTGAGTTGAAAACCCTATGGTTTTGAGCAAACCATTACAGCTATCAACAGATTTGATATGTCTTTACCAAAGCTGTACCCTTTGGACTAGCCAACTTTGTGATGGAATAGTCAACATTAGGTAAGTTGATAACCAAATCTGCATACAATAGATACAATACTATACAACAAAATGTTAGTTAGTTAGTTAGGTTTTTTTTATTTATTTATTTTTTTTTATTTATTTTTTTTTTTATACTAATAAGTAATAAGAAATAAAAACAAATATACAACATGATACCCTTAAACGGAAGCTGCTCTGGAAGTCTTAATTCTTTGTTTGAAGACCTTCACCAAAGATTCTGCAAACAACCTTGCATTCCCAACTGGATCAGGAGGAATCTCCAACTTTTGTTGTAGCATTTTCTCCATCAGAGACACTTTCAGAGGATATCTTTTGGTAAGATCTATAATAAGCCTTAGACCAGTTGTAGTTTCCAAAACATGAACATAAGGCATAGGATAGAACTTCCAACTCTGAACTTTCCATCTCTGATTGTTCTTCCATATGTCATAGCTTGCACCAGTAGGAGTAGAAGAATCAAACAACACTTTTAGATCACCCAATAAATACAATCCAGACCCTTGAGGAGTATGATTTGCATAATACTTGAGAACCAACTCATATAGAGTGACCAAATCCTGATGATCCACAAGATGTAGAATCTCTTGAAGAAATGTAAAGGATAGGAAAGTTTTATCCAATCTGTAAATGGTATTAAGTTAACCATTTTTCGTTAACTCCCAGTGAACCAAAACATCTCTAGTTCCTTCAGGCCAATCATCAGGGGATCCTTCTCTTATAAATGAAGCATCAGAAGCATTCACATTGATTAGACTTTGTTTGGAATGTGAAGATCTGACTTTAGCCATCCTCTTTGCTCTTCTTCCAGGAACATAAATAGCAGCATGAAATTCAGCTTCAGCAGATTCACCTTCTGCAGCATTAGTTTCCACTGATGGAGTATCCAATTGTTCATTAGTAGAATCCTGAGAAGATTCAAGTGCAGCAGATGCATATTGTTCATCCATAGCCTTCCTTATCTGTTTGTTTCTAGCAGCTTGAAGTTCAACTTCTCTTACCTTCAGCTCATGAAATCTTGCAAGTTCAGCTTTTTGTTCCTCATCTAACTTCCTAGCAGTCTCTTCACCCAATCTTTTCTGCTCCAATTGTCTCCTAGTTCTCTTTCTAGATGGAGGATCTTCTGCTATCATTTTAGCTTTACCTTTATCCACATAAGATGAAGCAGCAACATGTGGTACATCAGCAGAAGTAGCAGGTAAAGATATCTTTTCAGCAGCAACAGGAATATTAACAGATGAAACAACATCAGTATTGAGAAGAGGAATATTCTTAGAAGCACCCATTCCAGCTTTGTCATTTCTAGCCTTGATCTTTTTATAAACCTCAACCAGTTTGTCAAATGGAAGTGCCCACACTTGTTTCTTAGACCAAGCAGTATTAAATAATGAACTGCTCTGACTTTTCACATTTGTTCTCATATAATCCCTCTGCTGTGCTTGAGTCATAGGTTTATCTCTTTTAGCTTTGGCTTTTAACTCATCTGCTACCTTCTTCCTCAACTTCAGCACTTTCACAATTTCAGAAGCCCAGTCTTGTTTCTCTACCCTTTTACCAAGAATGTCTTCAGCTAAATCAGAATTATCAAGCACTTGTTTTCCAATATGCCGCCAATCTGACTCATCAAATTCTTGAACAGCTGCATCCAATTCTCTTTGTCTTTCAATAGGCAAAGTAGAAACGTATCTTTGAGTGACAGACTCATATGCTGCATCAAACTTGGCTTGCTGTTCCTCAGCCATATTAGCACTCTTCTTATAATCTTCCCATTCTTGGAAGAGGTTTTCTTGTGCAGCTCTGTCTTCAGCTGTGACAAGCTCATCCAAATCCACATCTGTTCCTTCAACAATATCATCATGAGGAACATTCAAATCTTCCATAGGTTCATCATGTATTTCTTGAACCTCTCTATCAGGAGAAACTTGTTGATTCTCAGATGAATGATGAACAGGGGAATTCAAATACTCTTTCCCTGCTACAAAGTATGCTTCTCCTGATGTATTCCCTTTATCAGCAGATTTGTCAGCAGCAACACCACTTAGTGATTGTTTCTCATGAAGTATATCAGTAGCTTCAGCCATAAGCATATCATCATCACCACTAGACACTTTAGAAGATTCAGCAGCTTTCCTTGCCAAATACTGTCTTGTACTTCTTCTTCTGCTGACTAGTATCTTTGGTTTAGATTGAGGTACTTCAGCAGCTTTAGGAGGAACAACATGAGACTGTCTAGCAACTTCAGCTAGAATCTTAAGAGAATCCAAATTTGCCTCCTTTGTAACTTCAGTAGAATCCAATCCACCCTTACTTTGCTTCTGCTGATTCAGCTGTGCCTCCAAATCTTGAACCTTGCTTTTCAAACTTTCAATTTCATTACCAAGAGTAGTCTTGGTATCAGCAAGCTCCTTTTGGAGATCATCAGTCATTTTCATGTACCACAGCCCAATTGTAGAGAGAATTGGTTCCATCCACCACATTTGTTGCTTATACATTGGAGCAGCAGATGCACCAAATACCTCCACTTAGGACAAAATTGATTCTTGTGCCACTTAGATGTATCAGTACTTTGATATCCAGCTTCCCTTAGCCCAGCAAGAATCTCTGCAGTGTTGGAATGATACACACCATTCTCATCATCCAACTGAAGCTTTGTCCTAATCAAATCTTCTGTCACCACATACTCTACACCATCAATCTCAGCTACAATCTTTGTGTCAGATCTCTTAGTAGCAGATGCCCAAAATTGCTTCACCAAGGATTCACAAACCAGATTGGGACTATGTGTCAAAGCATAATGAATCTTTGACCTTTGTAGAAATTCCACCATTAAATCGAATTCTTCATGTCCCTTTGCCTTTTTCAGAACAGCATACTTGTTATGATCTCCTTTCAATTCAAGTTGTGCCATTTGAATGAACTTGCGTGAAACAGTTATGAATTACATAGAGAATAATGGGTTTAAGTGGAGTGATAAGCGAATAATGTTGTTTAGGAAGAGATATGCAAAGTGGGTTATATTTGGAAGTTCCCCAATCGTGGTCAAAATTATCGGAACTAATTATTGACCGAGTCTGACGTGTAATTCAAAAACTTCCAATTTGAAAATTTACCCTTCAGCAGAAATGAAAGTCAAATCTGCTGAAGAATGGTCAACATCAGCAGAAACCAACCAAAAGTAAAAATATCTTCGGTCAATATCTTGGTTTTACTGTGTCACCCAACTCGCATTAATTATCGTAACGCCTAAACTTGACTTATTTAATCACCCCCAAATCATATCTCAGTCACCAATTTACCCCAAATCATCTTTCAAACCCTAATTTCCCAATTAAGCCCAATTCTGTACCAAAACCATGTCATCAAACCCAGAAACCTCAGATCAAAATTCCTCTTCTCCATCATTAGAAGGAGATTTACCACCATATCCATGGGAGCTTGATGATTCTGACTATGAAAGAGAAATGGAGAGACGATGGGATGCATAAGAAAGACAATGGAATGCTCATAGGAAGGGTGAACCAAGCCATGTACCCATTCCTGCTGAGAGAGAGCTTGTCTCTCCCTTTATCTATACCTCTGATGAAGACTCTTCAGAGGAAGAAAATGAAGATCCAACCTTTCTTCCTCCTTCCACACTAGAGAGATCCCAACCAAGATCAAGTAAGAGGGATCCATCTCTTCCAACATCACAAAATGAGGTGTTGGATCTTCCTGCTCCAGGACCTGATCTTTCTTCACAAGAGCACATCGGACAGAGCAAGAAGGCAGAGATCATACGTAAGGGAAATGAGAAGCTGAAGTAGATGATTGAGGAATGTTGCCATGGACCAAAGTTCTTGAGTATTTTCTTAACTTTGGTACTTGAGCATCTTCACAGTCTTCCTTCTCTTTTTTTTCCATTTTCATCTTCAGCTTCATCATTGTACTTGACATAGCCTCAAGTATTTTGTAATAAGTGATAGAAGCTAGTAGTACTCAATTAGGCAAATGTTTAGGAATGGTCATTGTAATCCAGTTGGTACTTTGAATGTAAGCTGTAACTTGTTTCTTTGAATGAATGAAAAGATCTTCTTTATTAATCAACTGTGTAATATCTTCAGTATAATCAACTATTCAGTAGAAACCATGTTCAGCATACTTGACCACATTCCTTTGACTTCAGCTCTTGGTGACTTTAACATTCAACTTACAATCTCAGAACATCTGCAAAACAAACAGAAAACATGCAGATACACCAAACAACTTGCAAAAATATTAGTGGATTAGTGTTAAAACTCAAAAAGTATACAAATTATACAAATCTACAAAGTTTACACTCATAATCCTCCCCTGAGGCATATGCCTCCCCTGAGGCTTATGCCTCCCCTTAAACTTTGCAGTTAAGGATTAAGCATGCCAATATGGACCACCAAATATTGAAACCTTGGTCCATCAAATGCTTTAGTTAACAAATCTGTCACATTCTCATCAGTGTGTATTTTGACCACTTTAACCAAATGTTTCTCATAAGCATCCCTTATAAAGTGGTGCCTGATTTCAATATGTTTGGTTCTATTATGAAAAACTGGATTTTTAACAAAACAAATTGTACTTTGATTGTCAATGAAAATGGTAGTATTCATAAAGTTATACCCATAATCCAGCAATTGATTCTGAATCCATAGAACCTGTCCACAACAATTTGCAGCAGCAACATACTCTGCTTCAGTAGTAGAGGTAGCAACAATGGTCTGTTTCTTGCATTGCCAAGAAATCAGTCTTCTTCCAAGGAATTGGTAACCTCCAGTTGTGGATCTTCTATCCAAATTAGCACCAGCATAGTCATTATCACTATAAGCTGCTAGCTGAAATGGAGACTCTTTGGGATACCAAAGACCTAATTTAGGTTGGCCTTTTAGGTACTTAAAAATCTTTTTGACAGCATTTAAGTGAGAGGTAAGTGGAGTGACTTGGTGCCTTGAACATGCACTCACAGCAAATGTAATATCAGGTCTTGAGGCAGTCAAATACATCAAAGAACCAATCATTGACCTGTATAAATGAACATTCACAGGGAGATCAGGATCAATATTGTTCTTTGGTTTGGGAGCCTCATAGGGAGTAGTGGCAGTCCTGACATTCTCCATAGCAAACTTGAACAACATATCTTTGACATATTTCTCCTGATGTATGAAAATACCATCAGGTTTCTGCTGAACCTGTAAACCCAAAAAGAAAGTGAGTTCTCCCATGGCACTCATTTGAAATTCACCCTTCATCAGATCCTCAAACTCTCTACACCATGCTTCTTTGGTTGAACCAAAGATAATATCATCCACATACACCTGCACAAGAATAATATCCGTGGAATCTTTCTTGAGGAATAAAGTCTTGTCAATGGCACCTCTTCTGTAGCCATTCTTCAGCAGAAATGTGGAAAGTCTAGCATACCAAGCTCTGGGAGCTTGATGAAGTCCATAGAGAGCTTTGACAACCTTGTACACATACTCAGGATGATCAGGGTCTTCAAATCCCTTGGGTTGAGTCACATAAACCTCCTCTTCAATCTCACCATATAAGAAAGCACCTTTAACATCCATCTGATAAACCATAAAGCCCATATAAGAGGCATAAGCCAAAAAAATCCTAATTGCTTCAACTCTGGCCACTGGTGCAAAGACTTCATCATAGTCAATGCCTTCCTCTTGTCTAAACCCTTGAGCCACTAGTCGTGCTTTGTTTTTCACCACAATCCCCCTAGCATCTCTTTTATTCTTCAAAATCCATTTTGTCCCAATAGCATATTTACCATCAGGAAGAGGAACCAAAATCCAAACCTGCTGATTCTTAAATTGCAGCATTTCTTCTTGCATTGCTTCAAGCCAACTTGAATCTGCCAGTGCTTGAGGAACACTAGTTGGCTCTATCTGAGAAAGAAAGCATGTAAACAGACAATGTTTGAAGTCTGTGTGATTGTTCCTCTTTTGATTGTAGACATAAGAGATGAAAGAAACTTCACCACATTTTGTATTCTTTACAGTGCTTCTAGTTCTAACAGGATCTTTAGGATCTCCAATAATCTTTGATAGGGGATGAGCATTATGAATCCTTTTAGTTGCTGTAGGTTGAACATCAATTGTGGCATCAAGGTTGTTGACTGTAGGCCCAAACTCAGTATCATAAGAAGCTGAGTGAAATAGGCCAGGCTTTGGCTGATAATTCCCAAGATCAGAAGGACTTGGAAATCTTGTAAAGGGCTTCTCAAAGTCTGCAGAGACTTTAGTAGAAATGGGAGAGTGTGCATCAGTAGTATCAGCATCTTTGACCTTATCAGTAGGAATAGGTGTGCCTTCAGTAGAATCATCAGCAGTATCCTTGTTTCTACTGACAGCTTGTGCTGATTGATGTAGTATGGCTTCAGTCTCTTGTGTAACCTTTTCATTGAGTTTCTGAGCTTCCTGAGTAGCAGCATGTTCTTGCTTCTTCAGTCTTGCAAGATCCTCTGCATAATGTGACTCATCATCTTGTTCAGCAGCAGAATGATTACCTACAAAATGGTTAGGTGGAAAAGATGGTAAAACAATGGTATGTTCATCTGGCTCAGATTCATAGTATGAGTCATCATCCATGGAACCTGCAGGGTTAGAATGTGGATCATTGGTACCTGCATTAGGATTAGAAGCATGTCTAGTATAACCCAAATAGTCAGTCAAATAATCTAGGTCAAAATACCAAGAATGGCCTTGTCCCTGAGTATTAGGCTGATCTTCAAGAAATCTTAGATTAAGGGTCTCTTCTATCCTTTTGGCATTTAGATTATACACCCTATAGGCCTTGCTATGAGCTGAATAACCCACTATATATCCCTCATCAGCTTTCCCATCAAACTTACCCAGTATATCAGCAGTATTCAAAATGGTCACTTTGCATCCAAAAGGTTTAAGGTAATGTATGTCTGGAACTTTCCCAGTGAGAAGTTCATAAGGTGTTTTGACATGGTGTCTAGTGATGGATACCCTGTTCAAGACATAGCAAGCAGTACTTACTGCTTCAGTCCAAAACATTGTGGGTAATTTGGAGTCTGCAAGCATTGATCTTGCTGCCTCAATGAGGGTTCTATTTTTCCTTTCAGCAACCCCATTTTGTTGTGGAGTCCTTGGAGTACTATAGTCCCTTCTAATCCCCTTAGACCTACAGAATTCTATGAAAACAACATTTTTGAATTCTGTCCCATTGTCACACCTAATTCTTTTAACCTTTTTATTAAGCTGGTTTTCAATTAAAATGATGAATTCTTTCAAAATAAGAGTTGTTTCATCTTTAGTTTTAAGAAAGAATACCCAGCAAAATCTGCTAAAATCATCTGTGATAACCAGGCAGAAGTACTTGTGATCAATACTTCTGATAGGAGTTGGACCAAAGAGATCCATGTGCAGCAACTGAAGAGGTTCTGAAATGGTGCTCACAGCTTTGATGGTTTTGTAAGAGGCTCTGTGTTGCTTTCCCTTGTTGCAAGCAAGACAATTGTGTTCATTGGTGAAGAGTTTAGAAGGAAGGCCCTGAACAAGACCAAGTTTAGACAACTTGTTGATAGTCTTGTAATTCACATGAGCCATTCTCCTATGCTATTTGGTAGATTCATCCAGGGAAGCTTTGGCCACCAAACATGTTAGATCACCTTCTGGCTTGACATCATTCAGATTGAATGTGTACAAGTTGAAGGTTCTAGGAACTCTCAGCAAAACAGTTGTGTCTTCTGGAAGTTTGAAGTCCTTGGAGAGTACAAGACACTCATCTTCAGAGAAGAAAACCTTATTCTTAGTGTCACAAATTTGTGATACAGAGAATAAATTAAAATGCTCTAGTTCCTTCACATAATAAACATTTTCAAAGTCTAACAAAGGTGTCTTAATTGTTCCTTTCCCAGTAATTTTGCCATCTCCACCACCAAAAGTTACAGTGCCTCCTCCTTCTATGGGCACAAAGTCATGCATCTTGTCCTTGTTCCCTGACATATTTCTAGAACAACCACTATCAACTATACCTACTTCAGTACTTTTCAAAGGATGATCCTACAACAACAACAAAAATATACAAAAGTTAGTACACATTGGAGACTCAAGTCATTGCTGACTTGAGCCTGCCTTGTGGATCATTAGTGATAGGCCATGTAGATGTTTTAGATTCACCATTGTTCTTGGGCCTGTACTGCAAATTAGGTCCCTTCTTTGTCCAAGAACAACCTGCTGAGGGCTTCACAGCAGTATTCCAATACCCACCACCATGATACATTGAGTCAAAGTTATTAGGCCAATAACCATTAGAAAAGAAAGAACTAGTGGGTCGAACATAAGGTCTAGTACTAGGTTTTCTCCATGAAGAATGTGGTTCAGCAGAATTGGATTTCTGCTGATGTGGAACAAAAGAGGGTATTTCACTAACATTCTTCCACATTTGCCTAGGTTTCCTTTGACTAAAACATACACCCATTCTTTGCTCATGAAAGGTACAATCCTTAATCAAGTGATATTTACTTCCACACACAAAACACTCCTTCTTTTTAGAAGATTTATTCAAACCAAAAGAAGTTGTATAACATGAAAAAGTATTCAAACCACCATGATAAACAGAATTGTTTTTAACAGAACTAAAAGTATTATTTTGCAAAGAATTTAAAAACAAGTCTTCAGTAGAAACTGTCTTGTTATCAGCAGCAACTCTAGAAGGTTTGTGGGGAGACTTGGGTGATGTCTTTGGTATGGTCTTGGGAGTGGTCTTGGGCAGGTCAGACTTCTCACTTGAATCACAGCTGGCAAATGAGGTAGACCCTTCATCAGAAGACTTGTCACTGTCACAACAAGATACAAAGTCAGTAGATTTAATAATAGGGTCTGGCAAGTCAGTTGACTTTTTGCCATAGAGATGGTGTGATCCATCAAAGTCAATAGGTATGGATAGGTCTATAGGCATGTGTTCCCCTCTTATAGGTCCAGGGACAGCATGTAAGTTACCTTCTTTGACAAAGTTAGCTAACCCTGGTGGTGTTGATTTACCTAGGTCATTCCTAGCTTCTAAACCAACATATTTTTTAAATCCTAAACCTATTTTAGAGTTCACAGCCTGACTACCATAAAGTTCACTAGCTAGATTATCACCTGATATTAACCATTGTTTATTTCTAGCTATCTCTTTGTCTAACTTATCTTGTAATTCTTGTTTTTCCTTTTCTAGATCAGACTTCTCTTTTTCAGTACGTTTTAAGTCTATCTTAGCAACTTCTAAGTCACTTTCTAGAACTCTTATTTTTTCATCATATTTAACTTGATTCTTTTGAAACCATACTTTTTGTTTCTCTAAAGTTTTTAAAGTCATTTTATAAGACTCTACTTCAATATAACACTCATTGTACTTTGGTTTCAATTCATCAAATTCTTGTTTAAGCTCATTGTATCTTACACTACATCCAAACACACAGTTGTGTACCTGAGAGATTCCCATCAAGGAGACTTGCTCCTTCTTGTCCTCTGAAGGTGAGTATGCCAGCAGATTCACTTGTGAAGAAGTAGAAGCTTCCTCTCCAGCAGGTTCATGTTTAGCCCAATCAATTTGGTGATCCAGAGTCACCATAGCCTTTGAAGGTGCAACCTTAGTAGTTCCTGCTTCCAATGGATAAGAGCCATATCTGACTTCATCACCAGACTTCCTCTCCTTGCATTCTTTTGAAAAATGTCCCACTTGACCACAAGTGTAGCATTTAACCTTCCTTCTATCAAACCTTGCTGCCTCTCTTCCATTAAAACCAAACTTCCTTCCAGACTTGGTTTCAAACCTCTTAATGTTCATGGAGATCATTGCAAGTTGCCATTTTAAGTGCATCTCCTCCATCTCCAATGGATCCACCTGTTCAAAATCCTCATAAGCAAGAAACTGTTGATGTTCATATTCAGCCACAAATGAATGAACAATATCATCCAACACACTACTGGATTTTGGTTTAGGAGCAGATTGAGTATGGGTTTGAGAAGATGCTCCTGATGAATAAGAACTTGCGGCATGATGCACAGGTTTTGTAGAGGCGCCAACAAATGCAGAGTGAGTGGATGGACGAATAGGACTTCTAACATCAGGCTCAAGTGATTTAAGCCTGTTGTAGAGGTCATCAAAGGACATCATGTCCAACCCACCCTTGGTCTTGAGAGCAATACAGACTTATAACCAAGATGGCGGCAAGGATCTCAGAAACTTAGCATTGCAGTCCTCGTTGTCAGGTCTAGCCTTCAGCTGATTAAGTTGACTTAAGATCCGATGAAACCTGTCATAGCCTTTATGAATTCCCTCTTCTTCAGATATCTGAAACTCTTGGAACTTCTGCTTCAACATAGACTTCTGCAACCTTCTTGATTCATCATTCCCACCAAATCTAGCTTTTATTGCCATCCAAATGTCCTTGGCATCCTCCATGAAGTGGAAGTCACCCATATGGTCATCAGGTATAGCTTGGAGCAGAATTGTTCTTACCTTGCTCTCCCTTTGCACAGCCAGAATCTCTTCAGCAGTTCTAGGACCTAGAATTGTAACTACTCCATCAGCATCTGTAACATGCTTCTTTAGGCTATTCCCTTTTTTAACAACCTCCCACAGATTCCAATCTATGTTTGTGATCCAGTTCTGCATCTTCATGGACCACAGATGATATTCTTCAGCATTCTTCAAGGCTCTGATACCACTTGTTGAGCTATAAGACCTTGATAGATCTTCTTGAGCACTCTAGAATCGTTAGCTATGTTACTGTAATTAATAACACACTAATAGACAATCTCTGTAACTTGTATTTTAAAGCGGAAACAAACACAAGTGTAATACTAAGAACTCTTGATCCTCTATGGATCTTTTAATAATAATAAGAGTGTTTTCTAAAACGTAATCCAATACATAATCGTGTGTTCCTTTTATACACAAGGAACCCTAAACCGTTTCCCAAGAAACGTATATTCTAAAACTTCTAAAAGATATGCATTATCACTTCCTAAATAAACTCATGCATATCCAAACTATAATACATAAAATACGGAAATACTATATCTGCAGAAACTAATAATGCTGAAACTAGTCTTCAGCAGATACACTGCTTCAGCAGGAACCAGCTCTTCAGCAGTAACCTTCAGCAGAAACAGTCAGCAAAATTCTTACTTAACAGAATTCCCAACATCCCCTGACTATTTTGAACACTGCTGACAATTTGGACAAATTTGATGGGAAGTCAGATGAAGGATACTTATTGGGATATTGTACCAATAGCAAAGGATTCAAAGATTACAACAGGGCTACAAAGAAGGTTCAAGAATGTCTTCATGTTGATTTTCTAGAAGAGCAAGAAAATTCTAAAGGTAAAGGTCCTGATTGGATGTTTGATCTTGATTTAATGTCTTCATCTATGAATTATGTACCTGTAACGGAAGAAAATCAAGCTGCTCTCACTGAAGAAGAAGCACAGTACATTGTTCATAATGTTAATTTAAGATCTGAAGATGAGTCAAATGATAAAGTAAATGATGAGAAGAAAAGTACTTCTGAGCCTCAAAGTACTGTTGAACCTAACAGTACTGTTAATCCTCAAAGTACTGCTCCACCAAAAACCACAGTATCTGATGAAGACCATGCCATTCAAGATGAACTTAGTAGGATGCTTTTTCAAGAAACAATGGCTAAGTCTTATGAAGAAAATCAAAGGAGAGCTTATGAAGCAGAAAAGAAGAAGGCTAAAGGCACTGACAGTACTTTACCCCAAACTACTGCTGATCCATTTGAAAGTACTTTTCAACCTTTAGATACTTCCAATTGGGTAAATACTGATGCTGTGAATGATCCTAACATGCCTGACTTAGAAGATACTGATGACTTGAATGATCCAAACAAGATTACCTTAGAAGACACTAATGATGAATTGGAACAAGAAGGCATTTTCTCAGATTCTAATGAAGATCCTGATTTAACTAATTTGGAAGATAATCTTGAAGTCTCACCAACCCCTACTCTAAGAATTCACAAAAATCATCCTGTTAACAACATAATTGGACCCTCATCTTCAAGAGTGATCACAAGAACTAAAGCTAAGAATATGTCTCAACAACATACTTCTTTACTTAGCTTTATTTACAAGCAAAACAGGGTGAATCACAAGAATTAGAAGTTGTGTTTATTTGCTTGTTTTCTGTCTCAAGAAGAACCTAAGAATATAAAACAAGCATTAGCCAAGGAGAGTTGGGTTGAAGCTATGTAAGAAGAACTCTTACAGTTTAAACTTCAAGAAGTATGGGTATTATGTGATTTACCTGATGGTAAAAGACTGATTGGAACAAAATGGGTCTTCAGGGTAAAAAGAGATGAAAGAGGCAATGTTATTAAGAATAAGGCAAGGTTAGTGGCTCAAGGATATAGAAAGGAAGAAGAAGTAGACTATGATGAAGTCTTTGCTCCTGTGGCAAGGATTGAAGCCATAAGGCTATTTTTGGTTTTTGCATCTTATATGGGATTTCCTGTATACCAAATAGATGTTAAAAGTGCTTTTCTATATGGCACTATCACAGAAGAAGTTTATGTCAAACAGCCTCCTGGTTTTGAAGATCCTGCACACCCAAACAAAGTCTACAAGGTTATCAAGGCTCTGTATGGCCTTCATCAAGCTCCAAGAGCATGGTATGAAAGACTTTCAAATTTTCTATTACAACATGGTTATAGGAGAGGAGCTATTGACAAGACTTTGTTCATCAAGAGAGATAAGAAGGATATCATGCTTGTCCAAGTTTATGTAGATGATATCATTTTTGGTGCTACTAAGCAATCTATGGTGAAGGAATTTGAAGATCTTATGTAAAAAGAGTTTCAGATGAGTTCAATGGGAGAATTAACATTCTTCTTGGGACTTCAAGTGCAACAGTCAAGCAGTGGAATCTATATTTGTCAAGATAAGTATGTTGCAGATATTCTTAAGAGATTCAATTTCACAACTGTCAAGCCTACATCTACACCTGTGGATACTAACAAACCTTTGGGAAAAGATAAAGAAGGAGAAGCTGTTGATGTCATATTGTACAGGTCTATGATTGGATGTCTCATGTATTTAACTACATCTAGGCCTGATATTACTTTTGCTGTGTGTTTATGTGCAAGACATCAGGTTAATCCCAAGGTATCACACTTGAATGCTGTCAAAAGGATTTTTAGGTACCTTAGGAAACAACCTAAGCTAGGATTATGGTATCCTAGGGAGTCACCTTTCCATCTACAAGCCTTTTCAGATAGTGATTATGCTGGAGATAACTATGACAGAAGATCTACAACTGGAGGGTGTCAGTACCTTGGAAGTAGATTAGTCTCATGGCAATGTAAAAAGCAAACAATTGCAGCAACATCTTCCACAGAAGCAGAGTATGTAGCTGCTGCAAGTTGTTGTGCACAAGTACTTTGGTTGCAAAATCAGCTTTTGGATTATGGATTCAACTTCAAGAATACTCCTATCAACATTGATAATGAGAGTACTATCTGTATTGTGAAGAATTCAGTTTATCACTCCAAGACAAAGCACATTCAGATCAGGCATCATTTTATTAGAGACTGCTATAAGCATAGGCTTATCAATGTGATTAAAGTCCATACTGATGATAATGTAGCAGACCTACTCACAAAGGGCTTTGATGTTTCAAGATTTACTTTTTTAGTTGTGAGTATTGGTATGATTAATAATTAAGCTACTTTTGAGGGGAGGCATTAGTAGTTAGTCATTATTTGAGGGGAGGCTACATGTATCATTCAAAAGGAAAGCACTTTATTCATTATTCCAAGATGGGTTACATCAGACAGTTCCATAAGATACACTCTTGATAGCCACTTTTCTCTCAAATCCAAGATAGATTACCACTCTTCTCTCAAATCCTTATCATAATGGCAAACCGCCCAACCAACAACAAACACAACATGATAGCCAATCTTGAGAAAACGCAAAGCAACATTGATTTTCATGGTATTATGGATTTTCTCACCGGAACCACTATCTGTTACTCACTTTTAGTCAACCCAGAGATTATTGGACCTTGGATACAGGAGTTTTGGACTCCATGTTGTTTAGACATTGATCTAGGATAAACAGTAAGTACAATGATAATAATAAGCACAGCGGAATAACATAAAGATTATTATTATTATCAATAAGGTTCTTCGTCACTATCTCTAACATATATTTACAGCCCCAATTCTACTTGATCAAGGTAGAACTTGTTACACGCCTTGTAACAGGAATCAAGGACTTGATCTTGAGGTTGAACTAACTTAACCACTAACCACTAACCCTAGGCATTTTCCCAAATCCCTACGCCTAGGTTCCCACACACACACACCTTTGGTGTTTTACATCTTGTATGTACGATTAAACTAATGACCCTATGTCTCTTTATATACTAGAGACATCTAGGGTTTACAAGAGGAATCATAATACAATTAGAAAACTAAATATTCTTCTAGAATCTTCCAAATCCTCCATCTTTTTGTAGTTTCCATTCTTGTCACTTCAAGCCCTTCATATTTCATTCTACTTGTTTTGTATCATCAAATCAATAAATATAATTCCCAACAATCTTCTCCTATTTGATGATGACAAAACAAACACCTTCTTGTACGAACTTCCCTAGACGAACTAGAAAAGTTGAGATAATTAAATCTCGCCATGAATGAAACAAGTCTTGTCTTCCCCTTAAGCCATGTCATACCACTCCAACATCTCTTCTAACATCTCTTCCCCTTTTTGTTATCAACAAATAGGGAACGTGTGCAAATAATGATCTTAACCACCATGAACCAATATCACAAACTTCCAATCCAAGCCTTCCAATGTTTCGAATTGCCCTCCATGAAGAACACCAAAATGCTTACTAAAAATGAATCCAAAACAATAGAAACTCCAGCTAGCAGTAGTAATACTAATCAATAGTAGTAAAAATCAAACACTTCCCCTTGAGTGGTGCATGAACATCAAATGATTAAACCACATACTAAGATACTTCCCTTGAAACCAATATGTTAATCATTTTCATGATTCTTCAAATCTGTAGGCTATATGTAATGATCACTGATGAAGAAAACTGAGTCTAACGAATTTGATGAAGAAGTTGAATTTCCCAAACTTGCATCTTATGTCTTGCACTATCCACGTGACTCCAAACTTATACCAAACCATAAATATAAGTAGACCGCAATCCCTTGACAAAATCCTCAACTAATATGAGACACTGAACACTACAATGTAACTCCTTAAAGTGATAGCAAATGTGACATTAAGCACCTTCAGTTTGTAGATAATACACCAATTTGCTAGATTCATCAAGTCTTTGAGATATGATAAGAACACGTATCCAAGAAATTCCACTTCAACTCCAAATAAGTGATAAACAATCTTCTTCGTAATCAATTCTTCCAATATGAACAAATACAAGCTTGTTAAAACCTTTAAGAACAATAAACTTCTTCCTGTGTGTGTGAATCAAATAACCATTCTGTGTGTGTAATCCAAAATCAATCTTTAATCAATCATAGGTACTTCCCCTCACTGCTTGTAAATCATGCATATATATTTAACCATAAAGCTCTTTACTTGTCTCCATAAATCATCTAAACGCAGCAGTACATTGATTGAACGGAGCATTACTTTGTAGCAGTACTTTGCAATACACGAGCAGCAGTACTTTGGAGATAGCATCACTTTGTAATAAACGCAGCAGTACTTTCAATCCGAGAGCAGTACTTTCAATTACAAGAGCAGCACTTTGTAGCAGTACGTTGAAGCAATGAACGTAGCAGCACTTTCAATTCGAGAAAAATCAGAAACCAATCAAGCAGCACTTTCAATCAATCATTCAAACAGAACTGCTTTTAAATCATATTAACCTGTTGCTCCCAAAAGCTGTTCCACGTAGGGTCACACAAATTTTGAACCATGCTCTTTGATAACCTTTCTGACCCACGTTGCAATATTATTATTGTATCTTTAAAAATTCGACAACTCAATCAGCTTTAGCTGCAGCAGTACTTTAGAAAAATACGGGCAGTACTTTGAAGTACACGAGTAGTACGTTGCAATAGTACTCTCTTTTGGCAGCACTTTGTCGATCTAATAATAAAACCTGCTCCATACAACTAGCGTAATACGACAAACTTTGTTCATGTAGTACAAGGTTGTCCCACTCATGCCTTCACCTTAGACCCACAAGTTTTAATTTGTACGAGAATAAAACTATATGCGACACAAAACAAATCTCGACTGATAACATTGTATCTCATTCGTGGACCACAACTGCTTTAAACCAATCAACGACATAAAACTAATTTGCACCAAACGACAAATCTCAACATGAGGTTATTGACCGGCCCACAATCTTTCAATATTAAATCCCTAATATGCCGACCAAGTTATTATATAGTACGAGGTTGTCTCATAATAAATAACTCACTTAATTCTTTGTCGCCAAGAAAATTTATCACAGCAGCAGCAAAAAGTATCAAACCCTTAGAATATCGATTACTTCAGAAAAATAAAAAAACAAGTATACCTTTTACGAATATGCGTTTCTTCGACAGAAAATCCTTGTTAATCCCTAGGTAACGAACTAACCATCTTCCCCAACATCATACAAACTAACTTCCATGATTAATGAATGAGAGTGGAAGCAAAATCATGAAGTTAATTCAAGAAAACCCTAAAATTCGAAACAATATACCTTTTTCTGCAGCAGTTTTCGACACCCTATATCTTACGCATAAAAACCCCAATTCAAGATCCCTCCGGTGAAAACTTAGCTTGATATACTGAGAGTCTTCACAAAAAATTTCAGCCCGATCCAACGGCTAACAAAAAAGATATCGCTGTTTGAAAACAGCCTTGCAGAAAGGTTACGAAAATTATACCAGTTACGAATTTTTCTTCTTTTCTTCGAAAAACCTTGTAGATCCCTAGATCGAGAGCCCCCTTGCTCTGATACCACTTTATAGAACTCATGCACACGCCATTTTCTAAGTTCTAAGATCATTTTGGACTCCATGTTGTTTAGACATTGATCTAGGATAAACAGTAAGTACAATGATAATAATAAGCACAACGGAATAACATAAAGATTATTATTATTATCAATAAGGTTCTTCGTCACTATCTCTAACATATATTTACAGCCCCAATTCTACTTGATCAAGTTAGAACTTGTTACACGCCTTGTAACAGGAATCAAGGACTTGATCTTGAGGTTGAACTAACTTAAATACTAACCCTAGGCGTTTTCCCAAATCCCTACGCCTAGGTTCCCCCACACACACACCTTTGGTGTTTTACATCTTGTACGTACGATTAAACTAATGACCCTATGTCTCTTTATATACTAGAGACATCTAGGGTTTACAAGAGGAATCATAATACAATTAGGAAACTAAATATTCTTCTAGAATCTTCCAAATCCTCCATCTTTTTGTAGTTTCCCTTCTTGTCACTTCAAGCCCTTCATATTTTATTCTTCTTGTTTTGTATCATCAAATCAATAAATATAATTCCCAACATTGTTGTTGTTGTTGTTGTCGTCGTCGTCTTTGTCTTTGTCGTTGTTGTTCATTGGCCTTTTGCATGTTTTGTTCTTGATACAATTTTTGTGACTTTTCGATCTCTTTCTTTAATGTTTCTTGACGCGCTACAAAAAAATAATTAGATATAGTTGATCATTAGTAACTTAAATACAGTTAATAAATATATTGCATTTTCAATCAAAGTAAAAATGTTCATGCATATTCCACTTAATTGATAAGACAATGATGTGTAGGATCTCTTAAACCATGAGAGAAGATGATGTTACTACCAAACCTCCTAAGCACCATCTTTATATCCTACATTCTTACACACAGAAAACACACATGAAATTTACATAAAATAATGTAAATCAATATGCTAAATGAGTAAGACGATATGATGCTTACTTTACCACCATAATAAGTTGTAGCCCAATGTGCACGTGGTGTGGAGGAAGTTGTGGTTTGTTGTGTGTGATTTTTGACACATTATATAGTTGAAAAAATATTTGTAACTCATGGCATTATATATTTGTAGCCCAATGTGCACACGGTGTGGAGGAAGTTGTGGTAAAAAGACTAACCACTAATTGGTGTGTTTAATTTATGCATTCATGGCATTTTTGGTTTGTATTTTTTGAGGTTTAGAGATGGCTTGAAACATGTTGTACCGTACACACTTTTGTGCACGATTCCTCATGCAAAACATATTGTATCGTACAAACTTTTGTGCACAATGCCTCTTACGCATTAAATTAAGCACTCTAATCTTTAGATAGTATAGAAGATATACTTTTCATATTGCTTAAACTATCATGTACCGTACTACAATTTGTGCACAAATGCTCTTGCACATTAAATTAAGTCACCGAATATTGTGTAATTGATATACTTTTGATGTTTCTTAAACTACCTTGTACCGTACAAATTTTTTTAATTACTCGAATCACTAATCTTATGTACTTACCCTTATACATGACTATTAAATCAATGTATTAACACATAAAACCTCCACATTTCACTTTTAATTCATGAAACATTTATTGTGAGCACTTTGCATTTATAAGACAACTTACGTTTTTAGTATATAAGATATTTTGTTTGATTTGTATCACGTAGTCTATTGATTGTATTTTTGCATTAAGTGATGTATTTATGATTACTTTAATTTAATAAAAAAAAATTACCAATATTAACACTTACATATTATAATAACAAAAATCGAAACTAATTCTTCTCTTTATCAAAATCTACGCTATAAGTAGGTTGCGTAAACCCATTTACATACCCTGACATGTGTCACTATTCTATTAGTCCAATAATGATTAAAAAATAATTACAGATGCGAGCATCTATGATCCTTGCTCGCGCGCATACAATAATTAAAAAAAAGGCCTTGTTTCCAATTTTTTACACTATTTATTATTAATAGGAAAAAAAAAAAAAAAAAAAAAAAAAAACAGGTAAAAAAGAGTTTAAAGTGTTTCAGACTAAAAGGACGTTACTACAACATTCACCATTAACAATGCATACCACAAACTTTCTTGAAAAAAACTCATAGTTTCTGTTTTTTAGTCTCTTTGAAATTTTCGGTGCGATCATATCAGGTTTTATACAATTTTTGAACAATCTATTAAAGTATAATTGTGATAAATAAAAATCTGAAAAGTAGAATTTTAAGAAAAAAAATTATAGATTTCAGATTGCAACCAGTTAACTAAAAATTAATAATAGCATTGTGTTGATGCGCAAAGGGAGGGGATGTGCAAGTTAATTTGCGCTGCAGGCATTTTTTTTTTTTTTTTTTTTTTTTTTTTTTTTTTTTTTTTTTTTAATTTTAAGGTTAAGTGACAAGTGGGTCCATGCGGGCTCATGTCTATTGTAACCTCTTAATGAGGAGAGTGTCATTTTTTATTGAGAGCTCGATTTTGACACACAAGCTAAGTCAAGTAATATGATTGGCTAATAAAAGGTTAAAATTGAATTGATTTTGGTCAAACTTTAATAAATTTAATGGAGAATTTAATTGAGGAAAAAAAACATATAAAAATATAGGTGTCAGATTTATAAAAACAAAATTGTTACAAAAAGATGAGGTAATTAATAAAACTTTAGTGGTTGAATCTTAAATATATTATATAGAGTTAAGTGTAAAATTATAAGTCTTCATGTTTTTTAATAACTTTAGATAATAAACAAATAACCCCTTACACTTTATACCCACTATACTTTATAATATAAACTTTGTTTACAATTACATAAGTATTACGGAGTAGTATTAGTTTGAGATTTTCATCAATTAAAATACAAAATTTTGTTAATATACGAATTAGTTTTAATATACTTTAAATATTTTTAAAATAAATATTAGTTTAAACTTTATTTTTTTTTTAATTTTATTTACTATATACGTTAAATAAGGACTCATGTTATTCTATTTAAAATTTTAATCTATGAGTACACGGGTTTGAATATTAAATACGGCTAAATTATTATTAACGGTAATATAAATATCAAATGCTAAGCACGAATTACTGTGATATGAAAATAAATATATGCGATTGTACTTATAACAACGACTCATGTGTTATTATTTAAAGTTTATATACGGATATCCGGAAAAACATTTTCAAAAAACTTTGCGGAGTACATTTTAACTTCATCAACGCTCATTATGTGCTACTAAACTCGCATATTTTGTACAACATGATATGAATAGTTAAACAACAACATCAACCTCAACCTTAACCTCAACATCTATGTCAGCTAAACAAAGTTAAAGCTTTCATCCAATAATTTTTTTTACAAAATATTAATAGATATTAATACATAATAAAAAACACATACATATTTATTAGTTGTACTTATATCACAGTTTTTACGGGTAAATTCTTATATGCCTATATAGTAAATTAAAATTTTAAAATAAATTTGATTTATGTGTAAACCCCGTGCGTGCACGGGACTTATAACTAGTAGATCAAGATAAAGAATTAAATGGACCCCGCCTTCAAAAGAAACAATATTACTGTATGTCTTTTAATGGGTCCCAATTCTTCCCTATAAGGAAAAAGACAATTCCTCCCTATAAGGAAAAGAAAACAGGCCCTATATCAATTATTCAGAAGTGGATGCAAAGTAAGGGATGCACAAAGAGGAGGGATGTGCAAGTTAATTCACGATTTGTAGGTTTTGGTAAGAGACTCTTGGTAAGAGACTCTGAAACATGTAGTATTTGGTAATACGGTTATCAAAGGGTTGAGTATGAAAATTTCCACTAATTTAATCATACACCATGCATACACAGTTGTATTGCTTAATATAAAATTTTGAATTGTCTTAGTTGTTTAATGGAGGGAACTTCCTCCGTTATATATAGTTTAGATAGTGGGTTAGTAGTGAAATAAAAGTACTTTCAACATATAAATATAGCTACAGTCTCTATAAGTATTGAAACTTAGGTACTAATTGTTAAATAATAGCATTTTCTATCTAAGTTTATAAAGCTAAATGGTCTAAAGTTAAAGTGTTTTGTTTCTTAGGGACTAAAGTTGTAAAGCTCTTAATTTGATACACTTTGGTTTGGTTCTCTAAGTTTTGAATGTGCAAGGATTGGTGCAAATGAAGAGCCTATATAAAGATTATTATAAGCTAAGGTTTCATATACTTCATCCGTCTCTTTTCTCATATGTGTTTCTCTCGATGAGTTGCGATCCCCTACATAGGGGATCAAAATTAAAAAATTTAAAAAGGTTTCTACCCACTAAGCTAGTGTCATGTGTCCCCCACCCACTCCCTTCCTTTTTTCTTTAATATTTTCGGTTAAAGGGCATTTTGGTCATTTGACCCATATTTTTAATTACACCTTAAATTTCAAATGCAAATAACTTTCAAACGACAAACTTTTAGAAAAAACCGATTTCACCATAATTTTTAAAATTTAATCCTCTTTAATTTGGTATAATTTTTTTTTTAATTTTTTCAAAACTTTTTTTTGACATATTCAGTGGGTCATGATTTTCTTGAAAATTTTAGCATTTTCGACTCTAATTTTGTCTAGTTTAAAGGCCGATTTTTGCAAAACTTAAAACGCGAAAGTTGTAGCTTCTTGGCCATTCTTTACCCAGAAATTTGAATCACTCAAATCCAATATGATATGAGTGAGATATCGTATGTTAAAGATGACGTTTTAATCATATTTGTTGCACACAACGTGTTTGTTGAAATGTTTAGCTTAGATTTTTAGTCTTAAAATCGAGTTAAATGCACTAATTTTTGTACAAAAATGCACCTTTAGCTATTTTATTAATGTAAGATTCAAAAAGTTTTGTTTTTTCTTGTTTTTTTGTTGTTTTTTTTAACTGATGAACCATATTAACTGATGAACCTTATTAACTGATTTTTAAAAAAGACATTTTGTTCATCAGTTACTTTGGTTGAACTATATTAACTGATGAACTTATTAACTGATGAACCTTATTAACTGATTAACCTTATTAACTGATTTTCAAAAAAGACATATCGCGCGTTAAAGAGCCTTATTAACTGATGAACTTATTAAATCAGTTAATAAGGTTCATCAGTTAATAAGGTTCATCAGCCTTATTAACTGGTTGAACTATATTAACTGATGAACTTATTAACTGATGAACCTTATTAACTGATGAACTTATTAAATCAGTTAATAAGGTTATCAGCCTTATTAACTGGTTGAACTATATTAACTAATGAACTTATTAACTGATGAACCTTATTAACTGATGAACTTATTAAATCAGTTAATAAGGTTCATCAGTTAAAAAAAACAAAACTTTTTGAATATTACATTAATAAAATGACTAAAGGTGCATTGTTGTACAAAAATTAGTGAATTTAACTCGATTTTAAGACTAAAAATCTAAGCTAAACATTTCATCAAACATGTTGTGTGCAACAAGTATGAATAAAACGTCATCTTTAACATACGATATCTCACTCATATCATATTGAATTTGGGTGATTCAAATTTATGGGTAAAGAATGGCCAAGAAGCTACGACTTTCTTGTTTTAAATTTTTCACGATTCGGCATTTATGATGGTACAAAATAAGGTCGAAAATGCCCAAAAAATCAAGAAAATTAATACCCATTTCGTATGTAAAAAAAAAAAGTTTCGAAATTTTTAACAAAATTTATACCAAATTAAAGAGGATTAAATTTTAAAAATTATGGTGAAATCGGTTTTTTCTAAAAGTTTGTCGTTTAAGAGATATGTGCGTTTGAAATTTGAGGTGGAAAAAGAAAAAAACGAGTAATTTTACTATTTTGCCTCTATCCAGATTTTTTAAATAAAATAAAAGGGGGACACGTGGCAGCACCAAATTTTTTTTTAGACTTTGCAATGTTTGGGTACTTTGCAAGGGATCCGGCATCTTCTCTTGATTAATGATCAAAATCAATTTGTTAATATTGGGAGTTTGTAGTGAGGGTTTGATGGAAACTGTAGGTAAAAATCAAATTTCTTATAACATTAACACAAAATATGCAGCAGAAAACAATAAGCTTATCATAGTTTTTCAGAGTCAGCGATCCATATACATTTTATAGCTGACCAATTAATACAAAAATATTGTGTGCTTGTTTGTTTGCGTGGGAGATCAACACAAACATAGAGCCTAAGGCAAGACTCCTCACTGTTTAGCACACTAGTGATACGTGGGAATCGCATCAGGCTTTACCTCTCAAGGGATCTTGAGAAGCTTACAACCCCCACCAGGAAGTGTACCTGATCGTTGTAGTATAATATAGTGACAAGTACCGGGGGATTGATCGTTCAGCTAGGAATAGTGTCGATAGGATTAGAAAACCTAAATACTAGTTCTAAAGGTGAGGGATGATTATTTTTGTATTTTTATATTTTTTTTAGAAAGCAAGTAAAAATCTCAGGTTTGAAGGATTTGGGCGGAATTAGTTGCTAGTCAACTAACCCAATACTAAAGATGCAATCAAAATAAAATACTAGAAATGAAAATAAACTAAATTAACTAAAATTGTGAGCAATAAGTGGATAAGTTGTGTTTACTTAGATTTCACTACTCCCTAGATATCTTTTACACGTTAATTACTTGTTATAGTTGCGTGGATGACAGATTGTATTCCTTAATACCATTCATGGGGTGGCGCACTTAATTCCCCAATCCTATGAGTGTCTACTTCACTCATATGTCGAGCCAGCTAAGAAGTTCCTAACATGGGATCATTAGAATTTACTCATGCATTAAATACAACCAATAAAACCTAGTGCACGTCAGTTTATGTTTCCTAAGACGTTCAAGCATGTTATCAATTGGAGATCTGCCAGTTTTCTTAAGCCTAACATCGAAATCATTCATCCAATACAACCATAAACAAGTAATTAACACATAATTAACATCTAGGTTTCATTAGATCTAAGCAAACACAAGATAGATCTAGCCTAGCATGATGGAATTAAGACAAGAACAAGATATAGACAACCAACACATAGACATATTTATTGAATTAAAAGAATACTTATCTCAATTACACATGAAAGTGTTCAAGGGCTGAGAACCCTTGAAAAACCTGTAAAATTCGTACTAAGTTCGGCCTTAGGGTTTCTCCAAAACTTCTCTTTTTTATGAATGAAAATTAGAAAACTATATATAGGAAATTGAGGCTGACGGCGTCAAGACCAAATTGGTGACGCCGTCATCTCGCCGCCAAAATACTTTTCGAACTGCCTTGATCTACTTCTGACGCCGTCACGTTATAACTTTTTTCAGGCCGTCACGTATTTTACTCTTGACGCCCTTCCTTGTGACGCCTTCATTTCTGTACTGGGTCATCATGAAAATTACTCTTGACGCCGTCAGGATTTTACTCTTGACGCCGTCACCTACTGTTCCCAGCAAGGAAAATTAAGTCTTTGGCGTTTTCTTCACTTTTATGCTCCAAAAACGTCTGAATTGCTTCCTTTTCCAGATTTCTCTCCCAAAGTTCCTAAAATCACAAAAGGAACGATTTAGGGCAATATTTGATCAAATAAATTCAATTCCGGGCTTAAATGACCCCCTAAAAGATGTTCATTTTTCGCCTCATCATATACCCTTACACTTGAGATTTGCTTGTCCTCAAGCAAATGCGCTTTTATTCTAATCAAAATACAAGTTAGGGGTCATTTAACACTAATATAAAAGTAATTACAACAAATAATCGTTCCACTAAAGACCAAAGACAAGCACGGAGGTCATACACAAGCACCTCACAAATAGTGTTTAGATACTCACATCTCTCGGGTGTAATAAAGTATACATTACAATATGGAAACGGAAGATATCTCTCACTACCTGTCATAGCAAAATAGATTACCATAGGCTTGGGAAATGATCAGACCTCCACCTCATGGCGTAAGCACGTAGGATAAACTATCAAAGAGGTCTTTTAAAAGGGTTGTAACGTTAGGTGTAGGGATATGAAATACACGGTTTTGTTGGATAAAGGAAGTTTTACTGGTGGCAAGCTAACAATCTTGGTTAATTACATGTACAATGTGGCGTTGCTAAGCCAAGACTCGACTCGACTTAAGCTAATAAATGAAAAATAACAAAAACATAAAAATGAATATAGAATAAAAAGGAATGGTAGTCCGTATGTTTTTTCTCTTTTCTCTTTCTATATTTTTTTTTTTTTTTTTTTTTTTGCATACATTCTTACCCTACCATCCAAAATAATACATCATAGGGAATGGACATTTCCCTTACACTTGAATTTTTACATACTTTACAATCAACTATTCTAATGACTCGAATTAAGAAAATCAAAACACTTGGAGTACTTTTAAGATTAACGCACATATGGGGGTAATAATATGATGTTCTTCCCCGTTACTCCATAAAATAAGTATTTTACCCATGAGTCCCAATCGTCCCAAAACAATATGTACAAGGATATGACTCGACTTAGCAACCATGTAATCAATTAGATAGTTAACTTAGGGTTTAACAAATAACAATAATGCACTAAAAATGAGCGCGTACACAGAAGGCTAAGGCGATTTGGTTGTACATTTAAGTGGGGTGTAACAAATTCTTCCTTTAAGTAAGATGCTTAAAGTTAGAAACGAAAAGATAGGCTCGGAGGGGTGTACTAGGGGTTTCGTGTACTAAAAATGAGTACAACGCTAAGGGTGTGGGAAAATTAGTTGAATTAACTAGCCAAGTAATATGACTTAAATGGTCAAGTAATTATGATACGGGTTTAACACAAGGGTGATCCTAATGCCTCTTATCATGTAGTAAATCCTACTACACGAATGTAGTCTCACTAGCGGTCTCGGGATGCATCACTAACGCAAGTTCTAGAATCTAAATGCTACCGGTACACTCATAAGCACTAATAGTAAATGCTTTTCCTATCAAATCTAAAGGCGAACCTCACATATTTGGGTGGAAAATTTTTCTGAATATACGGTTTTGTGCTAGTCATACAATCTCCTATCCATGAGACGCTTGCTATGGCTAAAGTTTCACTCCTAAATGTTGTAAAAAAATTTAAATTTGGCGCTAAAATTGCACTAACAAGTATTTCTCATAGTTTTATTACACATCTACCATTAAACAAAACAAACTCAAGCGAAAGTGTACATGTAAGGTATCATCATTTTACCTTCCCCTTACACTTAAGATGAACATTGTCCCCAATGTTCAAGTAAAGAATGTAAAAGTGAAAAAGTAAAAAGAATGAAATCAAATACTCCCCTGATTCGCTCGGTATGGATAATAAGGTGACCAGGTTAAATCTTCCTCCAAGAAAATGAACAATCAAAGCTTCTCTTCCAGAATATAAATCATCTTCTTGTCATACATAACCTGTGAACCTGAGAAAATAGACAAGACAACCTCGCATAAAATCGGCGGCAACCTACATAAGTTACTAAATCCTAGAAAACAAAATAAGATATAATGCTTGTGGAATGAACTTTGCAGATTTCCTGGAGATTATAAAACTTAATAATTCACAAAAACCATAAGACTCCATTAGAAAAACAAAACCGGTAAAATTTCCAGATTTTTACACGTGACGCCGTCAAGAGTAAACTCATGACGCCGTCAGAAGTAACCTGCAGAAATTCTTATGTTAAGTTTCCGGAAAATTTCTGGAAAAACTTGGTCCTACTTCCTGGAAAATCCTGCAAAACTTCATTATGACTCAATACAAGCATTTGACTCTAACAAATACGAATATACATGTTCATTTAATATTGTGGAGAATCATGATCGGTTTGTTTCTTTAAAACATATTTGGGGTTTCCCCTTACACTTATCTTTTGCAAAAATACTTTTAGGTGGAGTTAAGACTAGGCCAAAACAACAAAGTAAAGTATTTTCACCATTTAATTGAGAAACATGATCTACCAACAATAAAAATAAAGCATGCATACGGAAGCAAATAACAAACAAACAAAATAAAATCACACAAAACATGGGTTTCCTCCCAAGAAGCGCTTTTCTTTATTTACGAGTCTTGTAGCTAGACTCAAGGTCATGGGTTACCGTGTATCGCTTATGCTCTCATAACCAAGCGTGGGCCATCTAATGGTCGCCTCATCTTTCTTATACTCATCTCCTAACTCTAGACATCCACGATAGTATCTTTTATTCTTTTCATGAGTATACTTAAGCCCTTTTCTCTTATCATTCTCACTTAGCAGTTCTATGGGCGGATACCTACTACATTTCTCCATGGAAAAATCCTTGAACCTAGGGTGTGTGCGGGGCATTTGATAGACAAAATCTTCATCCCCATCTGAGAATGTAATTAACCCTTCTATGAGTTTTTCATCGAGGTTGGTCAACCGTTTGAAAGGTCTTCCAAACACAACTTGGGTCAACTTATCATCAATAAATTCTCCTAGATTCTCCATAACCATGAACTCAACAAGATAAACCAAGTTCCTACAAACACATGCAATGGTATTGCTCTAGCAATAATGTTTTCTACTTTGTATTCTAACTCTTCTACCATGATTTTATTATATTTATTACGCGAGATTATGTTCATTGGGAGAGATGAGTTAAGATAGGCGTTAAAGCTCCTAAATCCGATTTTACAAGGAAATAACATGTTGAATGAACTATCACACTCAATCCTAGTTCTAGGGTTGACATACCTAAGAGGGTTTATTTCCTCTTCCATCCTACTCTCATTAATCACATCACCGTCATCAAGATCCTCGTCGGAGTCTGAATAGTAAAAAGGACTAGCCCTACGGTCATCATCATGATCAGACTCCTCTAACTCAGAATCATTGTCAAAGTGGTGGTTGGGTGATAGGTTAGGTGGGTTCTCATTCTCCACTAAAGGAAGCGGGTCGGGCATTTGGAAAATCCTACGACGAAAAACACGAATAACAGGAAATGTTATTGTTATCCATCGAAATAGTTTACGAACAAAGGAAACAAAGAAATAAGATAGACTAAAGAGAACCTAAAAATAAAAATAAAATCTTACTAGAAAGGAATCAAGCAAGTAGACCTAATAAAAAGAGATTCTAACCTAGACAATAACTATTCCCCAGGCTGCGGCACCAAAAACTAGATACGTGAGAATCGCACCAGTCTTTACCTCTCAAGGGATCTTGAGAAGCTTACAACCCCCACCAGGAAGTGTACCTGATCGTTGTAGTATAGTATAGTGACAACTGACAAGTACCGGGGGATTGATCGTTCAGCTAGGAATAGTGTCGCTAGGATTAGAAAACCTAAATACTAGTTCTAAAGGTGAGGGATGATTATTTTTGTATTTTTATATTTTTTTTAGAAAGCAAGTAAAAATCTCGGGTTTGAAGGATTTGGGCGGAATTAGTTGCTAGTCAACTAACCCAATACTAAAGACGCAATCAAAATAAAATACTAGAAATGAAAATAAACTAAATTAACTAAAGTTGTGAGCAATAAGTGGATAAGTTGTGTTTACTTAGATTTCACTACTCCCTAGATATCTTTTACACGTTAATTACTTGTTATAGTTGCGTGGATGGCGGATTGTATTCCTTAATACCATTCATGGGGTGGAGCACTTAATTCCCCAATCCTATGAGTGCCTACTTCACTCCTATGTCGAGCCGGCTAAGAAGCTCCTAACATGGGATCATTAGAATTTACTGATGAGGCGAAAAATGAATCACTTTTAGGGGGTCATTTAAGCCCGGAATTGAAATTATTTGATCAAGTATTGCCCTAAATCGTTCCTTTTGTGATTTTAGGTACTTTGGGAGAGAAATATGGAAAAGGAAGCAATTCGGACGTTTTTGGAGCATAAAAGTGAAGAAAACGCCAAAGTCTTAATTTTCCTTGCTGGGAACAGTAGGTGACGGCGTCAAGAAGAAAATCTTGACGGCGTCAAGAGTAATTTGCATGACGGCCCAGTACAGAATTGACGGCGTCACAAGGTAGGGCGTCAAGAGGAAAAAGTATGACGGCCTGGAAACACATAACACTTGACGGCGTCAGATCTGGATCAAGGCAGTCCGAGATTTATTTTGGCGGCGAGATGACGGCGTCACAAATTTTGTCTTGACGCCGTCAGACCCTATTTCCTATATATAGTTTTCTAATTTTCACATTAAAAAGAGAGAAGTTTTGGAGAAACCCTAAGTACGAACTTGGTACGAATTTTACAGGTTTTTCAAGGGTCCTTAGCCCTTGAAACCTTGCAAGTGTAATTGAGATAAGTGTTCTTTTAATTCAATCAGTATGTCTATGTGTTGGTTGTCTATATCTTGTTCTTGTCTTAATTCCATCATGCTAGGCTAGATCTATCTTGTGTTTACTTGGATCTAATGAAACCTAGATGTTAATTATGTGTTGATTACTTGTTTATGGTTGTATTGGATGAATGAATTCGATGTTAGGCTTAAGAAAACTGGCAGATCTCCAAATGGTAACATGCTTGAACTTCTTAAGAAACATGAACCGATGTGCACTAGGTTTTATTAGTTGTATTTACTGCATGAGTAATTTCTAATGATCCCATGTTAGGAGTTTTTAACGGCTTGACATAGGAGTGAAGTAGGCACTCATAGGATTGGGGAAGTAAGTGAGCCACCCCATGAATGGCATTAAGGAATACAATCCGTCATCCACGCAACTATAACAAGTAATTAACGTGTAAAAGATATCTAGGGAGTAATGAAATCTAAGTAAACACAATTTTCTCCATATATTGCTCACAACCTTAGTATAATTTAGTTTATTTTCATTTTTAGTATTTTATTTTGATTGCATCTTTAGTATTGGGTTAGTTGACTAGCAACTAATTCCGCCCAAATCCTTCAAACCCGAGATTTTTACTTGCTTTCTAAAAAATATAAAAAATACAAAAATAATCTTCCATCATCTTTAGCACTAGTAATTAGGTTTTCTAATCCTAGCGACACTATTCCTAGCTGAACAATCAATCCCCCGGTACTTGTCACTATACTATACTACAACGATCAGGTACACTGCCTGGTGGGGGTTGTAAGCTTCTCGAGATCCCTTGAGAGGTAAAGCCTGGTGCGATCCCCACGTATCAAGTTTTTGGCGCCGCTGCCGGGAAATAGTTATTGTCTAGGTTAGAATTTCTTTTTATTAGGTCTACTTGCTATATTCCTTTCTAGTAAGATTTTATTTTTATTTTTTGGTTTTCTTTAGTCTATCTTTTTCTTTGTGTGTTTGTTCGTAATTTCCATTGACTCTTCCGTTCACCATTATGGAGTACGCGAATCCACCATACCACCGACCACAAAGGCCATTCTACCCTATTGACATCTCGAATTTCAAACAATATCGAGATGAACCCATATATAATGCATGGACTCGTTTTAGAAATTTACTCCAAAAATTCCCTCATCATAGTTTCGCTTTAGCATCCCTAACCCGAACCTTTTACTATCGTGTTGGCCAATATGACCAAATGCGCATTGAGGATTTTGCCAATGGGGACTTTAAGAAATTAAGTGCTGAAGAAGCATGGGATGCCATAGAAGATTGTGCCCAATATTATTATAGGGTAGACAACCCAACAAACGTTAGTACAAGTCAATTGAATATAAATTTCCAAGATCATGAAAAAAGTTTGCTTAGGGATAAAAAGATTAGAGTCGAGCCACCTAGTTGCATGTCATGGTTAGGCACTACCATAATATAAGGTGAACACATAGGTGATATTGATGTGATGGAAGAGATAGTAGAAAACCCAAGCCCACTAAGTACCCCACAAGTCCTACCATCATTTGATGCGTACACACCGCCCGTGACTTACACAGAAGAAGTAGAAGAGACTATAGGAACCCCAATTGAGGTAGAACCCTTGGACCTAGCACCACTAGAGGATATAGGTTTGAATACTTGTAATGATAACCTTACTCTTAGTTCTATGGAAGTTCCTAGTTTTGATGAACCAGAGCCTCAACCAAAACCGTTACCTAATCTTCCATCATTGGATGAAAATTTAGGAATTGAAATAGGTCCCGATCTACCCATCAAACCATATAGTCCGGATGGTCTTGGGATAAAGATAGTAGACTCTAAGCCTTCTAGAGAGGAAGCTGACACAGGAGTGGAAAATGACCTTACATGCTTACATCACCCATTTATGACTGATCACAAGAAACATTATGGGTTTAAACCGGGTTTATTAGGTTAAGACGGATCCCCAAATTGTAGTCTCTTGAAGTTGATTGAAAATGATCCCTTTCTAGGAGAAAATCTTAATCCACCCATTAACCCGATTGAATTAGGTAAGGTTATGATGATAGGAGTACAACCCTTTGAGCATATAATTCATCCACCACTATTTCCTCACGTGGCATATTTCCACCCTAAGGGTGTGTATCGCTACTTCCACCCGCACTTAATCCTAAGTGTAGGGAAAACCTCCCCTATTTCCGTTAAATAAGGGTAGAGTCAGGCTCGTGACTCAAACAAAAACAAGCGCTTCTTGGGAGGCAACCCATTCTTTGTGTGATTTTCATTTTTTGTTTGTTTGTTATTTGCTTCCGTATGCATGCTTTATTTTTATTGTTGATAGATCATGTTTCTAAATTAAAAAGTGGAAATACTTTACTTTGTTGTTTTGACCTAGTCTTAACTCCACCTAAAAGTATTTTTGCAAAAGATAGGTGTAAGGGGAAACTCCAAATATGTTTTTATGAAACAAGCCGATCATGATTCTCCACAATATTAAATGAACATGTGTATTCGTATTTGTTAGAGTCAAATGCTTGTATTGAGTCATAATGAAGTTTTGCAGGATATATCTTGTTCTTGTCTTAATTCCATCATGCTATATCTTGTTCTTGTCTTAATTCCATCATGCTAGGCTAGATCTATCTTGTGTTTGCTTGGATCTAATGAAACCTAGATGTTAATTATGTGTTGATTACTTGTTTATGGTTGTATTGGATGAATGAATTCGATGTTAGGCTTAAGAAAACTGGCAGATCTCCAAATGGTAACATGCTTGAACGTCTTAAGAAACATGAACCGATGTGCACTAGGTTTTATTGGTTGTATTTACTGCATGAGTAATTTCTAATGATCCCATGTTAGGAGTTTTTAATGGCTCGACATAGGAGTGAAGTAGGCACTCATAGGATTGGGGAAGTAAGTGCGCCACCCCATGAATGGTATTAAGGAATACAATCCGTCATCCACGCAACTATAACAAGTAATTAACGTGTAAAAGATATCTAGGGAGTAATGAAATCTAAGTAAACACAATTTTCTCCACATATTGCTCACAACCTTAGTATAATTTAGTTTATTTTCATTTTTAGTATTTTATTTTGATTGCATCTTTAGTATTGGGTTAGTTGACTAGCAACTAATTCCACCCAAATCCTTCAAACCCGAGATTTTTACTTGCTTTCTAAAAAATATAAAAAATACAAAAATAATCTTCCATCATCTTTAGCACTAGTAATTAGGTTTTCTAATCCTAGCGACACTATTCCTAGCTGAACGATCAATCCCCCGGTACTTGTCACTATACTATACTACAACGATCAGGTACACTGCCTGGTGGGGGTTGTAAGCTTCTCGAGATCCCTTGAGAGGTAAAGCCTGGTGCGATCCCCGCGTATCATTTACTCATGCATTAAATACAACCAATAAAACCTAGTGCACGTCAGTTCATGTTTCCTAAGACGTTCAAGCATGTTACCAATTGGAGATCTGCCAGTTTTCTTAAGCCTAACATCGAAATCATTCATCCAATACAACCATAAACAAGTAATCAACACATAATTAACATCTAGGTTTCATTAGATCTAAGCAAACACAAGATAGATCTAGCCTAGCATGATGGAATTAAGACAAGAACAAGATATAGACAACCAACACATAGACATATTGATTGAATTAAAAGAATACTTATCTCAATTACACATGAAAGGGTTCTAGGGCTGAGAACCCTTGAAAAACCTATGAAATTCGTACTAAGTTCGGCCTTAGGGTTTCTCCAAAACTTCTCTTTTTTATGAATGAAAATTAGAAAACTATATATAGGAAATTGAGGCTGACGGCGTCAAGACCAAATTGGTGATGCCGTCATCTCGCCGCCAAAATACTTCTCGGACTGCCTTGATCTACTTCTGAGGCAGTCACGTTATAACTTTTTCCAGGCCGTCACGTATTTTACTCTTGACGCTCTTCCTTGTGACGCCTTCATTTCTGTACTGGGTCGTCATGAAAATTACTCTTGACGCCATCAGGATTTTACTCTTGACGCCGTCACCTACTGTTCCCAGCAAGGAAAATTAAGCCTTTGGCGTTTTCTTCACTTTTATGCTCCAAAAACGTCCGAATTGCTTCCTTTTCCAGATTTCTCTCCCAAAGTTCCTAAAATCACAAAAGGAACGATTTAGGGCAATATTTGATAAAATAAATTCAATTCCGGGCTTAAATGACCCCCTAAAAGTGGTTCATTTTTCGCCTCATCAACTAGCCTGATCCAAGCAGTAGCAACACAATGATCTAATCAGTAATAACACATGAACAAAAACTGTTCGTGTTTGTGTGTGTTTCGGCCGTACAAACATAATGGGTGGGGCGGGGTGTGAACTTTTTAGGGTTTTCTTAATTGCATACTGAATGAAATAATATCTCCTCTGTTTATAAGGCTTATTGGATAATTACCAAATTCATAATAAGATAATTCCCGATAATAAATAAAGAGATAATTTTAAAGATACATATCTTTTCAAACAAGTCGTCGAAGCAAAAGCCAAGCCCGATCCACCCTAAGGTGGCCAGCCTAATGTGGGACCTACAAGGGCTCAAGCCTCCTTGTTGGGCTTCTTTGTCCATTTCTCTTATCCTTAATTAATTCAATTATTTAATCCCAGCTCTCTTTCGTTTCATGCACCATTTATATATTTACAATAAATATATAAAAGTACAATATCGACCTATTATGTGAGTATCATATATTAATAGCAATATTTAATTTCTGTTATATCATGTACATATTACTACAAACTCCAACTTGGACATGGTATGTTAGAAACGAAAGTTGCAGTCATTATTATTTTTGTATAAGTTTATTATTAGTTATGAATTTGTAAAAGTTTATTTTTATCCCTAGAATATAGGTAGCTTCTCCAAGATCCTTTATCTGGAAATACTTACTCAACCAACTCTTAACTCGAGTTAATGTCTTCGTGTTATTTCCATTGATCAGTATGTCATCGTCTCATCGACATATAGTACTAGGAATGCCACATCTTTTTCACTAAACTTTCTGTAAATATAAGACTCGAAATCACTCTTGATGAAGCCATATTATTTTAGCTTCTCATCAAAGCAGTGATTCCAGCTTCTATATGCTTGCTTTAATCTATAAATTGTTTTAAGCAACTTCAAACATTATTAGGATTCTTGGAATTTACAAAATCATCTTGTTGTATCATATACACGTCCTATGTCATGTTTCTGTTAAGGAACTCAGTTTTGACATCCATATGCCATATCGCATAGTTATAGCATGTAGATATGACCATCATAATCCTTATGGACTTTAGCATTGCCACTGGTGAGAAATTTCATTATAGTTAATGCCTTGAGTTTTGGTGAAACCTTTCCCAACCAACCTTGCCTTATAAGTTTGAATATTTCCATCCATGTCAAACTTCATCTTAAAGACCCATTTGATTCCTAAAGCTTTACCCGTGGGCAGATCAACTCGCTCCCAAACTTGGTTATCATACATGGATTGCATCTCAGTCTCCATGGCCTCTCGCCAATGCAAAACCTCACCTCATAATACTGCTTAATGATCATAGTTTTATAAAGCACGCCTAAGGTGCGCCTCGGCTCATGGCTCAAGCTCTAGGGATGTTGGGATCATACTTTTGTATTTTAGTCAAGTCTCGGTCATTACCTTTTGTAATAGGTTGCTTAGTTATTTAATTCATGATTTATGTTACAAGGCTTATGTATTTTAGGTCCAATGGGCTTGAGGCCCACGTTTACTAGATGAATGAGGGAGGAAGGGAATGTTGCCCTACTCCTCCCTTATAAATACTAAGCTTATGTAAACATTATTCTTGTTGGTTATTTGAATACATTAAGGAAACTCTTGCAATTACTTTTCTCTCATTCTTATAATCAACCATCTCTCATTCTCATCTCATTTCTTATACTTGTGTTTACTAAATGGTGACCTAACAAGTGGTATCATTCGCCTAATAGAGATTGAAGTGTGTTTCTTGGGGTTAACGTGGGATTTAGGGTGTTGTTTTTGCTTCTTTCTTTGTTTCTTACACTCAAATCTTGAAGCTTGGATAAGTTTTAAGGTTAATGTAGTGTTTAGAAGCTTAGATTTTGCATAAAGTTTTGATTTTTAAGGTTTTTTCGACTCAAAATCTTCAATAGTTAGTGTTTTCTAAGTATTGGTGAAGTTATTTGATCAAAAGTACCTTATTTCTAAGCATTTTTCTTCAATAATTTGAGATTTTTCAAGCTACTGACCTTCTTACGCGTAAGTTTCGTGAACAGTACTATTCAAAAGCTGTCTACAGTACTTTTTGTCCTTTCTACGCATAAGTTTGTGTCAAAACCCCTTTCCTACGCGTAAAACTGGTCAAAACCCTCTTTCTACGCCTAAGTTGTCATTCCTACGCGTAAGTCTATTTCCTACGCCAAACATCCTACGCAGAAGACTGATCCTACGCAGAAGTTGCCTCTACGCCTAAGTTTTTCCGCATAAGTCAGATCTTACGCATAAGATCAAATCTTACGCGTAAGTTTCAGAGTTCTACGCAAAACTTCATCCAAGGTCTTTTCTTCGTGAAACAGTGACTCAGTACTTCCCTAGCTTGGATAAGTTAGTGGAATACTTTGACTTCAGATATCTTTCAAGCTTGGATAAGTTTGAAAGATTTGTTTGGTTTTAACCTTACGCAAAACTTTCTTTACGCAGAAGATTTAATCTTACGCGTAAAAAGGCAAATCTTACGCATAAACCTTGAGTTTACACATAACTTTCCTTTCTACGCATAACATTAAGTCTACGTATAAGTTCAAAGTTACGCGTAAGATTTCAACTTACCCCAGGAATTTTGAACTTAACCAAAGGAACGTGCATTTCAATCTTCTACAAAGATCCATTACTACACAAGTGTTCTAAGATGTCTCAACCACCACATTACTACTTCTCCAATCCTCAGCAACAACATCAGCAGTATCAGCAACAACAATACCATCAGCAACAATCATATCAACAACCTTCACAATCACACTTTCATCAACAACCGTTTAATCCACAACCACAATATCTCATGATGCAACATCATCAAATCATTCCTCATCAACAACCATATCAAATGTCACAGCAAAACACTCAGTTTTCCTTCAAACAACCTCACTGGTTTGATAGAATGTGCGAAGTTATTACAACTCAACAATCCAGACATGAGGCGGGATCACTTGAAACACCTCCAATGCTAACACCTGGGAACTATGTTCAATGGTCAAGTCGATTCTTACGATTTCTTGAACTAAAGAAACCTCATGGGAAATTCTTGAAACAAGTGATACTTGAAGGACCATTTGAGTGGCCAACAAGATTTGAAATTGGTGATCCAACTGCTGATCCTCCACGTCCTCCTGGTGATAGACCTCTTCCAGAATCTCAACTCACAGAAGAACAGAAATTACATCATGAAGCTGATGAGTATGCAATGGCTTATATACTTCTAGGTATACCTAATCCAATTTATCGAAGTGTCGATGCTCAGAAAACAGCCAAAGCTATGTGGGAACATGTTCGTCTCCTTATGGAAGGCACTCAATTGAACAAAGATGATATGGAATCCAAACTCTACATGGAATACACTTGACATCACAATTGAACCAGGAGAGTCACTTGAATCCTACTATCATCGTTTCACAAATGTGGTTAATGATCTAGAACGTCACAAAATCACAGTACCGAGAATCGCAGTGAACTCCAAATTCGTTGGTAATCTTGGTCCAGATTGACATAAATATGTGACATTTGTTCGACAAACCAAAAACCTTCATGATGCACCATATGGTTTGTTGTATGATTTTCTGAAACACCATGAACCTGAAGTGGAAAAAGATAGAGCTCTTCGAGGAGGATACTCACCATCACCAACACCAAATTCTTTGGCACTCGTAGCTTAATCTCCCTATGCTCCACCACCAATGTCAAATCATGCATATGTTCAAGAGCAAAACTACTTTAGTTATCCACAATCTTCTACCTCGAACCAAATGGTCCCTTATGATTCATCTCCACAGAATACTTCTACTCAACTTGTTCCATTAAACAACAATGATGCAGTGTATTACTCCAACTCCAATGAAGATGACGATGATGACTTTAATACGTTGAATCAGGGACTTGCTCTTATTGCTCGTGCTTTTAGCAAGTTCTTCAGGAAATTTTGGGAATGGTCAGAGGTTTAATAACAATGGAGGGTTCAGGAACAACTCAGGATCTTCTCAGCAAAGGTCTGAACCAGTTGCAACTAGGAACTCCAACTCAGGGAATGCAGTGTGGTGCTATAATTGTAATGAACAAGGTCATATAGCGACAACATGTCCTAAACCGAGAACTCGGGGTAGTAAGTTTCACAAGCAGGCATTACTCATGGCTCTTCAAGATGAAAAAGATGGACATTTCCCTGAACAGGATAACAACTTCATGGCAAATGTGAACAATGACGATGACATGGAAGATCTAGAAGCCAATGCAGCTCTGATGCTTATGGCCAACATGCAGGAACTTCAGTTTAATGATTCAGGTCCAGTGTATAACACTGACGGCTTGTCTCAGGTACATGACCAAAAAGCATGCCTAATACATGAAATAGCCTCACCTTCTGCTTCTGAATCAGATATGGCGCAAGTTGTTCCATCTAACTCATCTTCATCTTCTCAAACAGATGAACAAATAAGCACAGTTGTCATATTTGATGATGACACAGTTGTTTCATTTGATGATCCTATTGAGAATGATAAACATGATCATATAGAACAACATGAACCATAATTTGATCCAGACCCTGACCTCATATTGTTATCTAAACAACTGAATGCACAACAATTGCAAATCATAAAATGCAACGAGAAAAACAAAATTTTAAAAGAAACAAATGCGTCTCTTGCAAGAGATATTGAGTGTTACAAAATTCAACTTTCAAATCAGGAAGACAAGATTAAACATGCAAAAAGTTTTGAAAAAGCTTTTCAAGATTCTTACAACAAAGAGCAAGATCTTCAACACAAAATGCACGATTTAATTGAGTCAAACGGGAAGTTGATTTCTAAACTCGAAAGTGAGAAGTGTGAACTGAAAATGCAAGTTGAACGTCTTCAAACAGTACTTTCAAAAACAGAAACAGAATTGTCAAGTTGTAAAAAGGATTTTTGTGAACATAAAATACGAAAAAGGAAGTATATAGATAACTTACTCGGTGAGATTGTTGATCTTGAAAAACAACTCAAAGAATTTCGTAATATTTTGTATAAACACTGGAACTCTGTCACAACAATTCAGAAATTTACTTTAAAACCGAGACCCGATAAAGGATTTGCACTTGGCGATTTCAAATCAATGTTTCTTCACACGGCATTCAAAGAAATTCCTAAAATTTACAGTATGGACCATTTGCTTGATAATACGATTGTGCGTGTTGTTGTTTTTGATACTGAGGAAGAAGAAGAACTTGAAGACGAGAGTCGATCAAAAATGAGTTATGTTCAATATTGGACACCATATGATTATTCAAAAGCTCCTCACATTTCTAAATCTTTTGTTCCTCAAAAGGAATTACCTGAGAAATCATGGTATGTCACTGAGTCATATGCTTCATCCTCTAATGCGGCCCCTGTCCAAACTGTAGCACAAATAAATGTTCCTTACCATCATCTGGTGAACTTACACCTTTACCGAAAAATTTTCGTGTCTTAAATTATTACAAAACGTTTATGGAAGACATCGAAATTTTGTAGGAAACAATTGAACGTAATTCTGAAATAAAAATTGAAACTTTTCAATCCGCTTACGAGCGAGAAAAGAAAGACATTTTTCAAAAACAAATGTTGCCAATTGTCAAACACCTCCGTCTCTGTGCTACACGTTGGGAACAGGAACTTCAAAACGAGGTCAAAACTTTGATAAACGTTTTCAACTCAACTGAAAATGAGATTTTGGTTCAAAAGCAAAGAAATAGAGTTTTAAAAAATGATGCTGATCGACTCTTGGAACAAATTCTCAATGCTGATATTTATTCTGTTATCATGAATGATCTCTATAAATCTGGTACTTCTATGCTTGTGGATGATCTTTGTTTTGATAATAACTTGTTGAATGTGGAAATCGAGACACTTAAACATGAAAATGACAAGCTGAGAATACAAAATGATGATGTGACAAAACAATTCTCAAAAGAAATTTGTCTTCTCAAACAAAGGCTTGAATGGTGTCAAGCTCAAAGTATTGATATGGAATTGAAATTTCAAAGTCAAAATAATTCAAACTCTTGTCAGCTTTGCAAAAACACTGAGTCTTTAAAAAGTCTGTGTCTCAAATACGAGAAAGAAATTGCGGGTTTAAAAATTGAAAACGCCGAATGGCAACAAAACCGCGATGACATCAAATATTGCAATGGTTTACTTGAGTCTGAAATTCAGGATAAAAATCACATCATCATTGATTTGAAAGAGAAAATTAAGCTACTTCAAAAAGGAAAATTTGTTGACGCCACAGTGATAGCACCAGGATTGTATCAATTAGACAAAACTGCTAAAGAAAATTTTGTTCAAAACACTAATGTTGATAACTCCACTTCCACAGGACTAGTCTCCACTAGTAGCGTTAGCAGACCCAAGCGAAAAAGTAACAAGAAGAATAGGTTCTGGCAAGGTAAAAGAGGACAACTAGAAACTCAAGAAGTAGAAGACCAACTTAGGACTTTGAATAAAACTCATGTTGCATCAGATTTAGATTCTAATCTGGCAAATTGTAATCAAAATCTAAATGTAACGAATGATAAATCTTTGAATGTTTTGAATATTAATGCATCTTGTGTGTTTTGTCGTAAAAGCGTGTCATCTGGTGATCATACAAAATGTATAGCTAATTCTCTTCTTAATCGACATAAGAAACGTAGGACAAGCATTCCTTCTAGGCCCACTACTGCCTCTAAGTCTATATTAGGAAAGCCGCCGTCTACGGTTTATAATGCTGTTGAAGTTACCCCCATAAGTGCAGAGAACAAATCTAGGAACAAGCCCATTACTAGTGAATTCACCAAAAAGAAAGTGAGAACTAGTTGGAATTGGCAACGTTGGTTAACAATTTAAACCAGACTTTAAATGGATTCCTAAATTGTTGAATACCTATGCTTCTAACCAACAGGAACCCGCACTTTCTTTGGGTTCCACCCTTACTTCTGTTCCATCCGTGTCGTCTTCTTGTGATGCAGGTGGTACAGATTGTTCTCTGGATTGTTGATAGCGGATGCACCCGACATATGACAGGCAATCTCAAACTGTTACACAACTTTGTCTCAAAGTTCATTGGTACTGTCAGATTCGGGAATGATCATTACGTTTTAATCATGGGATATGGTGACTATGTCAGTGGGAACATTGAAATCAGTCATGTTTATTATGTGGAAGGCCTTGGACACAACCTTTTCTCTGTTGGTCAATTTTGTGATGGGGATCTAGAAGTTGCATTTCGTGAGAAAACTTATTTCGTTCGTGACTTAAAAGGAAACGATCTAATGTCTGGCTCACGTGGTTCTAATCTTTACACAATATCAATGTCAGATATGATTGCTACATCTCCGATATGTCTTCTCTCCAAAGCGGAATCGACTAAATCTTGGTTATGGCACAAACGTCTTTCGCACTTGAATTTCAAAACTATGACTGAACTTGCTCGTCACAAACTTGTTGATGGATTTCCAAGATTCCGTTTTACCAAAGATCACTTATGTTCAGCCTGTGAACAAGGAAAAAGTACTCGGGCTCATTTTCCTTCGAAACCTGAGAACAGTACGAATCATGTTTTACAATTGCTTCATATGGATTTATGTGGACCGATGCGTGTTCAAAGTATCAACGGTAAACGCTACATACTGGTAATTGTGGATGATTACTCCAGATGGACTTGGGTTTATTTTTTACGAAGTAAAGATCAGGCTCCTTCAATGATCATCACCTTTCTCACTAAAATTCAAGTTCAATTACGCAACACGGTACGATTAGTCAGAACTGACAATGGAACTGAATTTAAAAATCAAACACTACGGTCATATTTTGAGAAAGTGGGAATTGAACATCAAACATCTTTCCTAGAAGCCCAGAACAGAATGGAGTTGTTGAAAGACGCAACAGGACGTTAGTTGGAGCTGCTAGAACAATGTTGATTAATGCTCATTTACCAGATTACTTATGGGCAGAAGCTGTTTCAACCGCATGTTATACCCAAAACCGTTGCATGATCACTAAACGCCATCGCAAAACACCTTATCAAATTGTTCACAAACGAAAACCAAACATCGATTACTTTCATGTATTTAGAGCACTTTATTATCCGAAAAATGATCGTGATGATTTAGGTAAACTCAAAGCAAAGGCTGACATCGGAGTGTTCGTTGGATACTGTGAAAATTCTAAAGGCTTTCGGATATGGAATCGTCGAACAAGAGAAATTCAAGAAACCATTCACGCTAATTTTGATGAACTCACACAGATGGCTTCTGAGCAACACAGCTTAGGACCCGAATTCAACCGTCTTAACTCTCCGGACTCTTCGGCTGAACAATTGCTACTTAACCGCAAAGAATTAGAAACCTTGGTTGCTCCACTCTTTGATGATACAATTGAATACCGTTCTACTGAGGTCTCACCCAATTCCGCTGCTCAACCTGATAATATTCAAGTACCTGACTCACCTCAACAAACAACAACAACTGTTGAGAAAGACGGTCCTCCAATTGCATCACCATTTACAACAAAACAAATTGTTTCTAACTCCCGACAATCAGCTGAAGATCCTATACCACAATCAGTTCCACAACCCGCAGAGCATGATCCTGATGCGTTCTTTAACCCGTTTGCACCGGCTCCTACCTTTCCTGACATAGCTGAGTCGTCTACACGCAATTTGGATCCTGCTAACATGCGAGATACTTATCAACTGCACCCTTCGACACATAAATGGACTCGAGACCATCCACTAGTTCATATTATTGGCCATCAAGATGCACCTGTAATGACAAGACAACGACTTCACACTGATGGAGAAACTTGTGTCTATGCACTCACAGTTTGTCATGAAGAACTTAAGAACATCAAAGAAGCAATGACTTATGACAACTGGATTGAATCTATGCAAGAGGAATTTCAGCAGTTCATACGATTAGAAGTCTGGGAATTAGTTGAAAGACCTGACGGAGTCTTTGTCATTGGGTTAAAATGGATTTGGAAAAATAAGCTAGATGCAGAAGGCACTGTCATACGTAACAAATCACGGCTGGTTGCGAAAGGATACTCCCAACTAGAAGGACTTGACTTTGCAGAATCCTTTGCTCTAGTGGCTAGACATGAAGCTGTTCGGATCTTTTTGGCCTATGCTGCACACAGGAACATGATTGTTTACCAAATGGATGTGAAAACAGCATTTCTTAATGGAGAACTCCGTGAAGAAGTTTATGTAAGCCAACTAGACGGCTTCGTTGATCCTGAGCGTCCTAATCACGTTTACCGACTCAAAAAGGCACTCTATGGACTTAAGCAAGCCCCACGGGCGTGGTATGACAAACTGTCCACTTTCTTGCTAGCCAATAAATTTTCTAAAGGATCGGTGGATCCAACACTATTTACAAAAACCTACGGGGAGGATTTACTTGTTGTTCAAATATATGTCGATGACATTATTTTTGCCTCAACAAAAAGAAGTTACTCTAATGATTTTGCAAAATTAATGAAAGATAATTTTGAAATGTCCATGATGTGTGAACTTTCGTTCTTTCTAGGACTACAAGTTCATCAATCACCCCGTGGAATTTTTATAAATCAGTCCAAATATGCTCTTGAAATTTTAAAGAAACATGGAATGATGAGTTGTGATACCTACAATACACCAATGGGCTATACTACCAAACTAGATGCTGACTTACATGGGACACCTGTTGACCCTACCAAATACCGTAGTATGATTGGGTCACTCATTTATCTCACAGCTAGTAGACCTGATATAGTATTTGCTGTCTACATGTGCTCTCGCTATCAGTCCAAACCAACTGAAAAACACCTCAGTGAGGTCAAAAGAATCCTTTGATACATAAAGGGAACCATTAACTTAGGAATCTGGTATCCGAAGGATTCTGGTTTTGAACTAATTGCTTTTTCAGATGCTGACCATGCAGGATGTTTAGACACATGCAAAAGTACATCTGGTGGATTACAGTTTCTCGGAGATAAACTTGTGTCATGGCAATCAAAGAAGCAGGACTGCACATCACTGTCGTCAACAGAATCTGAATATGTAGCTATGTCTGCTTGTTGTGCTCAAGTCATCTGGATGAGATCACAACTTAAGGATTATGGCTACCTGTTCAACAAGATTCCAATCTACTGTGATTCCAAAAGTGCCATTGCTATCTCCTGCAACACAGTTCATCACTGCAAATCCAAACACATTGATCTCCGATATCACTTCATCAAAGAGCGTGTTGAAAAGGGTACCGTTGAACTATATTTTGTTGGGACTGAGTACCAATTGGCGGATTTACTTACCAAATCCTTAGCACCATCAAGGTTTGCTAGTCTAGTTCACCAAATTGGTATGCGATGTTTGACTCCAGATGATCTGGAAAAGTTTTTAAAACACAATTGATCGTCAAACATCAAAACTATCTTTGTAAATATCTTTCCAAAAACAAAATACAAAAATATAAAACCAAACAAAAACACAAAAAGATTTTTGTTCTTTCTAAAAATAAAAAAAAAAAAAAAAATGCAAGTATATACTACCTTGTTCAACACTATTTTTTATATAAAATGTCTTCAATTATTAAAAACAAGTGTTGAGGGGGAGGATAAGTAATTTTAATTTCTCAAAAATATTTACTTTATACTTGCATTTTACCAAAAATATTACGTTTTATCTTAAGTGATGCTTCAAATGTTTTTCGGGATACTTTCCTTGACCATTTTTATAAATTTTAAGTTGTTTAAAAGACTACGGTCTAAGGTCGAGGGGGAGTAAAATTCCACAAGTTGTTCTTATCGTAGACTTGGTGTAGTTAATATAAGTTAAAATTGAGAGCTAATTTGGGCATTAGGAGTGAATGTTACATAAGGTTAAAGGGCCTAAATTGTCAAATAATGAAACTCATTTTAACCTTGGTCAAAACTAACATTGACCGATCATTTACTACACCTGCAAAAATTAGTTACACACATTTAATATCACACCAACCATCATCAACGATCCATAATCATTCTATTAATCCGTTCATCAATCTTCAAATCTGTAAGTACCACAACGTTTTGATCATGATTTTAAACAAGGGTTTTAAATTTTATCTTAATCCAACGGCTAAATTTGTCTTAATCGTTAAAATTGATCTTGGGTTTTGCGTAAAAATTGAACCCAGAAACTTGTTGTGATATGATGAAATTTGTTAGTGGGAAATGATTGTAGGATGATACTTAACATGTTTGCATTCACAAATCTCACCCAGAAACATCAATTGATTAATTTGTAAATTAGGGTTCATACGATGCTTTAGGGGTTCTTGATTTTGGATATTTTGATTGGAATTGTTGATGGGGATCGTGTTTATATATGCCTAGGATCTTGATTATGAGGTTTAATTGCTTCAGTAATAACTAATTGATCATGAATCTAGGATTTAGGGTTCGTATACACAAGCAGATTTGATCTTTTGTTTTTGTGGTCAATGGTTGTTATAATTTGGACCACATGTTCCTTAGCATGTAAGAAACACTCGCACTAAGTTAATTACAACCCAGAAACATGATTGAACCCATTTGTGATTATGTGTTCATACGTTCCTACGCGTAACTCTGAATTTTGACTCGTTTACGCATAAAGTTGTGGGTTTAAGTGTGTTAGGGTTGTGATTGAACTTAATATTGATCAGTGGTTGTATTTTACACTTTCAGGAATCAAACGACTCAATTTTCAAAGGTGATTTTCTGAAAAAAGAACGATTCTACGCATAAGTTTATCATCCTACGCGTAAGATGAAATCTTACGCGTAAGATTCGACTCAGTTGAAAAAACCTGTCTTGGATAAGACAGTGTTTTACGCAAAAGATAAACTTACGCATAAGTCTTGATCTTACGCATAAGTCAAAACCTACGCATAAGTTATATCTTACGCATAAGGTTCAATCCTTTGCATAAGCTCTAATCTTACGCATAAGATATTATCCTACGCGTAAAATTAAGCCTACGCAAAAGATTGAACTTACGCGTAACATATAAAGTTATGCGTAGGCTTTGCACCTACGCTTAATATCATTTCTTACGCATAAGTCATGTTATGCGTAGGATTACCAACTTACGCGTAACATTGGCAAATTCATGAAAATGTCTAAGTGTTGTAAATTTCTAAAGTGTAAACTCTTGTAATAGTTAACTCATGTTGTGTTTAGATTGTTATAAGTTTCTACTAAGTATTAACTTCCAAAAAACACATGTTTATCATATAACAACGGTTTTTACACACAACACCCACTGATCAATTCAAAATGTGCACAATCATGTAATTGAATGTCTGAGCTAACAAAGTATATCATTGCTATGTTTGTGTTTGTTTATGATCAATTCAGATGGCAGAACACAATGACATTCCATATGGACTAGAACCTGAACCAAAACTCTCATGGGAAGAAACCTTTCCCGAAGATTACACCAGAAAGATAGGCAAGAACAACCTACGAATCAACTTCAAAAAAATCACGTGCAATGAATCGTCATGCATTGTAGCTGTGGATGCTCTCCTCTATCACCCGAACAAAATCTTGTTTACCAAGTCAGCATCAGTGGCCTGCTTCTACATACACCAATTCTGGCACACACTTCAGCTAGACCTTGGGGAAAAGTCCTTCACTTGCACGCTTCATAACAGACAGGTTACTGTGGACATAGATACACTTAGGAATGTTCTTGGGTTACCCAAACTTGGCCCAGATGAAGAATACGATCCAGTACCTAACGAGGAAGAGCTGATAGACTAGTTACGAGACATTGGTTATGATGAATCAGATGAAGTAGTGACTAGACACTCCAAGGTCAACATCAGATATCTTCCACAACCATGGAGAACACTTTACATTCTGATTGCTAAGTCCTTATCTGGGAGAGACACTGGTCATGAACACCCCAAGCTCCAACACCTCAAACTCTTCTGGGCCATGGCAAACGTCAAGAAGGTGGATTATGCTAGCATTATTTGGGAAGACCTTGTGTGGCACATTCAACACAAGACCACCAACATTCCATTTGTTCGTTTCACCAAATTACTCATCGAAAGCTTCCTTCGTGAGTATGATGATATTCCACAAAGACTTGATGATGAAGCCAAGCACACTTTCAGAAATGAAGTCACTCTCAGACAAATCAAGAGACTCGACACCAGCACACGTAAGCAAGGAAAGAAATTTCCCGCTTGTCTCTTGAATGATAAAGTGAAGCTGTGTAAGAACTACAAGTACTACATTCAAGCACTCAATGAAGACAAAGTCAGTTTCTTGGATGAAGTTATTCTACCATCATTCATGCAGAAGAAGGGAAAGAAAGGTAGCAAGTCTGGGAGCTCCGGTAGTTCTACCAAGTCTAAACAAAAGAGGGGTACACTCAAGCTAAGAATTCCTGTCAAGAAACCTGCATCCATTCCTGAACCCACACAACCAACTTCTCTAAATCCATCTGACTCTGAAACCGAATCCGACGAAGGTCCAGTGTATAGGGAAGCCTATGCAAACATCGACACGGAGGTTAATCTTGAAGATATTGATGATAAAGACTTGACGTTTGAAGATTGGGAGAAAAACATTGATGAATTTGCTGATAATGCTGAATACCCAGCAGATCTCAATCAAAGACCGTTCACTGAAGCAGAGACAAAATTGGAAGAAGAAAGGATCAGGAAAGAGAAGCTGAAGGAACCAATGACTGCTGAACAAGAAGAAGAAAATGAAAGAGCTCTCAAGTTGGGTCTCCTCCACAGCAAGATAGATGCATTCCAAGCTGATCAACCTCCACCTCCTGTGTTCTCTCAAACTAATGAAGCTGGCGAATCTAGCAGCATTCCTGATTCTACTACAGGAACCAATACTGAGTTGATTGTCTACGACACCCCCACAGTATCACCCACAGACGTAGAAATGCTCAATGCTTCCGCAACTCGAGAAGAGGAAGAGGAGGATCACATGGATACTGATACTCCATATCTGTTGACTATGGAAGAAATAGAGCTCAGAGAAAGGGCTCAAGAAGAATTAAAGAAAAAGCAAGAAGCTGAAGAGGCTAGGCTTGAGGAGCTAGAACAAGCCAAATTGGAAGAAACAATCCGTATGGAGGAAAGCAGAAAGGCTGAAGAGGCAGCTAAGCTGGCAGAAGATAAGTTACGAAAAGAAGAAGAAGCCAAGCTTGCAGAAGATCTGAGGCTTAAGTCAGAAGCTGCCAAATTAGCAGAAGAATTAAAGCTAAAGGCCGAAGCTGACAGACTGGCTGAAGAACAAAGATTGCAAGAGGAAGCAGCCAAAGTCAAGAATGTTGAACAACCCGAATCACAAAGAGGAGATGATAAGGACGTAACCACCAACATTGAATCTTCACAATCATCACCTCCAGCATCCGAATCTACCCATGAGGAATCAATCAAGAAACCCACAAGTACAAAAGCCTCTGCTGCATCCAAGTTGATAAAGAAAGCTTTTAGAAGAGTTCATGATAAGAAGAAAAGCAAACTGGAAGATCAGGTTGCATCACTTGCAAGCCAAGTTGCTGAATTGACGAAGCTTAATACGAATGTCCAGGAGCTGCAAGAAAAGGTTGACACCTTCTTAGCTAAGGATGTGCAAGAAAACTTGGAAGCCACATTAGCAGCTCAAGCACATCAGTACATGGAACAACACTTAGTTGCTGAACTAAAAGAGTTGCTGGCACCTATGAGAGATGAACTCACCAAGTTTGCAGAACAAGCAGTCAAGAAAGTGATCCGATCTACCACGTTTACTCTTCGAGCTGACAAATCAACTTTACCACAACCGGGGTTATCACTGGACGAATTGGAAACCCAGCTCTTAGACAAATTGGCAAGTAAGTTCACACTGTCACCTGAAGAAGCTAAAGTTCTGGAAGCTTTAAAAGCCAAGATGTCAAAAGAGACGCAGCACTGAGGCCGATAAACTGAAACGTCCAAGAGATGATGAAGATCAGGATCCTAACTCTCAGACAAAGAAACAAAAGCAAGCCGAAGGACCCTCATCTCAAACAAAAGAACCGGTCATCCCTCCAACTACAACAACATCTTCACAACAACCCAAGGCATCTAGTTCCGCTCCCAAAGCCCATGGCCACTTTGAATATACAGGCGGAGACGAGATTCCTCATACCGATGAAGTACCAGAACCGTCATCTATAAATAAGAAAGAAAGGAAACGAAAGCATCATTAGCACAAACCGGACACCTCGTCAAAAGGCACAGAACCTAAGAAACCAAAAACTGTTCTCAAATGGCTTGACGAAGACGAAACTGCCGATTACTCCTGGTTTGACAAGATGATTAATTCGCAACTGCCACTTGCAGACAATCAAGAACCTCTCAATGGTCGAACGGTGTAATACGCTCAGCTGATTCAACATAAGTTTCATATGAAAAAGATGAACAAGAAAGAGCTATGAAGAATCAAGAATGATGTGTTCAATCTTCTGAAAGATCGGTCTGCTAACTCCATCGAACTTGAGTATCATCTAGAAAATATTGCTCGAGCTATGTCAAGCAATATTGACTGGATCAATCCTGAATCTCACGTCGATCCGGTCACAAGGAAAACCGCACCATACATAACTGACTGGTCCAAACCACTGCCTATGATTGGGAAGCCAAAGGAACCAAAGATCCCTTACAAGTTCTTCTTCAACAACGACTTGGAATTTCTACAACACGGAAGCGAGATTGAGAAGAAGTACGCCACATCACTTACCTTCCTCCTTGCAGCTAGATATCTCAACAATGCCATCGAAGAAGAAGCCTCTGCCTTACTCATCGATAAAGTTGTTGACTATGACCGGAAAGCACTCTACGGTATACATCATTGGCCAGATAACAGGGCACAGTATTATCGAAGCAGCAGACTCAATCAGACGATGGGTAATGTGACAAGTGAGTTGAAGATTGTCTCGATTCAGTTCATTTCGACAGTCACTCACTTTGGGTACCCCTTCCTCAGCAAACTAATACTCAAAAGACTTGATGAAAAAGAGTACGAGATTTTCGAGTCAGACTTTCCACGACTACTCCTAAACGACATAGAAGATATGTACCTACTCAAAGTTCAAGGAAAGCTTTGCAACTTACCAAAACCAATGCAGCTTGCCTTTATCACTGCTCTCCTAATCTTCATCAGACAAATTGTCATCAGAGAAAGAGTAGAAGATCTTCAACTAGGAGTGGAAAGTTATCAGAAGAAGCTGAATCTCACCAAACCATAGCTGTTCAACATCCCCAACCTTCAACATCTATCTCAATACTCCTTGATCAGGCATCCGGCATTTGGGTTCACATACCGCAGTGTCAACGGTCGTAACTGCTTCATGGGCTATGAAGAAATACATAAGTTCTGTGATGAAACCCTGAAGTTCGTCAGAGATGGAATCAAAAGCAGATTAGATGACATAGCACTGGGCAAATCCAAAAGGTGGAACACCGATGAGGCCAGGGAAGCTCGCAGATTCATAACAAGGATTGAGAACCGGTTGAAGCGCAGGGATCAGTTTCGGAGATTGGAAAGCTATGTTGGAGGTAGACCTAGATTTCCGATGTTGACATTTCAGAGACCTGAATGGTAGAAATTTGTAAGAACTTGATTTGATTTGTCAATATTATACTTCATAATGGCTTGTGCACACATTACAGTGCACAACCCGAACTTGTAAAGAAAGGACCCTGAGGTACACATCAGTGCCTCAATCCTAATATAAGGAGCGAAGGCTTCTTACTTTTGAGTAGAATTAATCAAATGTTTATGAATTTTCATAATTCTGCTCAAAAGGACAAGTATTTCACCTCAATAAGACCTAATCACTTGTTGAGGGGGAGCACTTGTCAAAAACAAAATACTTTGTTCTACATCAAAAGTTCTTGGTGAATCTCCCCATAAGACTCAAAAAGGCATATTTTAATCTAAAAGATTGTCAAAAACATCATGTCATATGCTATTTTTGAGGGGGAGAAAATGAAAAAGTGATTAAAATATAAGTAGCCAAAAGGTTAAAAGTTATATCATGTGCGAGATAGACTCAGAAATGCCCCAGGAATTGACGAGACAATAAAAGTTAGTAATATCGAAAAGACTTATCCTTGACGGGTAATAACATCAAGTTAGTTACTAGAGCTAGTTGTCACCTAAAAGCTGACAATGTATCTCTTTAACTAACCATGTAAGCGTGTCTCGAAAAGGATTTGTCCTAGTAGAAATGTACCGTCTCGAGAAACTTTCTATGGACTTGACCAGGCCGGGTAATAACTTCAAGCTAGTTTAACTAGTGATGTAAGCGTGTCTCGAATCGGTCTTGTTCACGGAAAGTGGATCAATTCAAAATACTTGCTCCTCCTGCATGTGCAAATTTATTAAACACGTATGAGCACATGTGAAGGGGGAGCCCTTCAAAAGTGTACACAAAACTCTCAAAGTGTTAACCAAAATATTTGATTATCACAAACACTTTGAGAGATTTTCAATCAAAGGTTTCTTGGCTACTGTCAGAGTTATAAGGTGATTAAGATAGGAATAACCGTCCTATGATCCGCCAGAGCCGGAGGGATCTACCCAAGGACATCTCCCATAGTTAGAATTAGAAGTCCTTAGGTATGATATGAAAAAAGGAGAAAAGAATGAAAGGGAAAGAAGGAGTTGAAGAATTAAAAAGAAAAGTAAAGAAAAGGGGTGTAAAGAAATAACCCTCCATATGTTCAACCTTAGGGCAAACACCGGGTTCAATACGTATGCTACTGGTTGTTGCAAAAGACAACACCGGTATTGAAGATAAAGTCGTCATGGACCCAGTGACGCAATGCACTAAACCTTCTTAACCACTCAAGTTCTCTTAAAAGAGCTTGTTTCATTCTCACGAGGAACCAGTGTAATCTATCGACCTATCTCTTAGAGATGGTTGATATTGAAGCAGGAGACCCCTCCCTAGTCTCCGCATAGGAAACCTAAGTGTGCACTTATAGAGTCTAGAGCCTTGAGATACATCAAAGATCTCTTAGGAACACTTAGTACTTCTGCAACTGGTGTTCTACATCAATGGACACCAGTTGTAAATTATCGAGTCCTTCGCAGATCTTAGCAATCTGTCGAGAACATTTATGAGAGGATTACAAATGTATTTCTCAATGATTGAACACCCCACAAGGGTTACGCTTAGTGTTTACGGTGGTTCCATAGCGGTCTACAGTCATGGAGTGATCCCCAGCGACTCACCCAGTCATTGAGCTACTTAGTAGGTCTCGTAAGCTCCTTCAGGAGTATCTGATATGGGAACGGCCTGGATAAGGATTAGAAGGAGTCTTCACAATATGCTGTTGATGAGCTCTAATTCTTTATCTGTAAGTACCGGGTATTTATTGCTAACTGTTTACTTGCAGGTACATCACCTCCATGATGGTAGATTCCAACATGCTCATACATACATATTGAAGCAAATGATAGCTCCCCCAAAGATCTTAGCACCACAAAGTTCAAAGAAAGATTCTACGTCAATAAGAAGAGTCTACAAAGTATAAAGACTAAAGATCTTAAAGTATGAAAAGGAACTTCGTGCACGTGAAAGTCTTAGTCCAAAGATGTATGAGTATGCTGGAATGACGGACAATCACCACAGACGCAGGAGTGACGAATGGCAGACTACTTCATAACACAATCACTACAGCATCACCAAAGAACAAAGACATAGAGCAAAGTGCATTTATTATACAACAATTTTGAAGACGTCTAAAGTTTTACATGTCACAAGTCAACGACAAAGACGAAGACGTCAAACAGCCGTGATGACCGACCCTTAGGGGGAGATTGTTGGGATCATACTTTTGTATTTTAGTCAAGTCTCGGTCATTACCTTTTGTAATAGGTTGCTTAGTTATTTAATTCATGATTTATGTTACAAGGCTTATGTATTTTAGGTCCAATGGGCTTGAGGCCCACGTTTACCAGATGAATGAGGGAGGAAGGGAATGTTGCCCTACTCCTCCCTTATAAATACTAAACTTATGTAAACATTATTCTTGTTGGTTATTTGAATACATTAAGGAAACTCTTGCAATTACTTTTCTCTCATTCTTATAATCAACCATCTCTCATTCTCATCTCATTTCTTATACTTGTGTTTACTAAATGGTGACATAACAAGGGATTTTTTGGATCGAGGCTCTACAAATGCATAAGGCTCACAAAAGGTGCGGCGCCTTGAGCTTTAAAGCTTTGCGCCTAGGCGCGCTAGGAATGGTGACGGGGGTTTTTTTTTTTTTTAATATAACATTCATCGACCTCATATGTTAGTGAAACCTAACCTAGAAATTAACTAAATCAGACAATATTGGATCATAAATTCACGACTTAGGGCTTAAATGACCCCCTAAAAAAGCATCGAATAAACCCATATCAAATATCCCTACACTTGTGATTTGCTTGTCCTCAAGCAAATGACCTTTTATACTAATTGATTTACAAGCTAGGGGTCATTAAACATTAATATAAAAGTAATTACAACAAATGATTGTTCTACCTTAGTCAAAACAAGCACGAAAATTATACTCTTGCACCTCACATTTAGTGTTTGGATACTCTCATCTCTCAGGTGTTATAAGTTTGTATATCACAAATGGAAATAGAAAAATATCTCTCACTACCCGCCATAGCAAATAGATTACCAAAGGCTTGGGAAAGGATCAAACCTCTACTACTTTGGCGTAAGAACCTAGGATAAACTATCAAAGAGGTCTTTTAAAGGGTTATAACATTAGGTGTAAGGGTATGGAAAACACAGTTTTTTTTTGGATAAAGGGATAGTTTACTGGTGGCAAGTCGATTGTCTTGGGAAATTACATGTACAATGAGCGTTGCTTACCAAGACTCGACTCAACTTAAACTAACTACAAACTCTTTTTGGATTTTTCAAGACACTGTTTGACTCAACATAAATAAAAGAAACGGATGGTAGCCCGTATATTTTTCTCTTTTCTTTTCTTTTTTTTTTTTTTAATTTTTTTCTCATTTTTTTAATTTTTTTTATACACTTTTACTCTACCATCCAAAATAATACATCATCCCAAAACAATATGTACAAGATATGACCCAACTTAGCAACCATGTAATCAATTACACAATTAACTAAAGGTTTAAACATGTAACAATAATGCATTAAAGATGAGCGCATACAAGGAAGGCTAAGGGGATTTGGGTGTACATTTGGGGGTGGATTGTAAACAAATTCTTCCTTTAAGTAAGATGCTTAAAGTTAGAAACAAAAAATAGGCTCTGTGGGTGTACTAGGGGTATTGTGTACTAAAAATAAGTACATCACAAAGGTGTGGGAGAATTACTTAACCAATAAAATCAGTGTAATTATAAAACAAGTTTAAAACATGGGTTATCCTAATGCCTCTTATCATATAGTAAATCCTAACTACATGAATGTAGTCTTACTAGCGGTCTTGGGATACATCGCTAACGCAAGCTCTAGAATCTAAATACTACCGGTACACTCACAAGCACCAACAATGAATGCTTTTTACTAAAGATCTAAAGGCGAACCTCACGTGTTTGGGTGGAAATTTTTGAGTGGTACGGTTTTTTTGCTAGTCATACAATTCCTATCCATCATACACTTATTAAGACTAAAGTTTCACTCCTATATGTTGCAATTTTTTTTTTTAAATTTGGTGCCAAAATTACCCTAACAAGTATTTCTCTTAGTTTTATTAAACATTTGCTATTAAACAAAACAAAAATCAAGCGAAGTTATAGTTTCTAAGGTATCTCAATTTATCCTCCCTACACTTAAATCGAACATTATCCCCAATGTTCAAAATAAAAGATATAAAAATGTAGATAAATGAAAATGAAAGAAACTAATACTCCCCGATTCGCTCGGTATGAATGATAGTGGTAACATGGTTAAATCCTCCTCCAAGAAAATGAACATGTAAAGCTTCACTCCTGAAATATAATCATTTTCTTGTCCAATATAACCTGTTAAACAACAAAGAAAACAAACATGAAACCACACATAAAATCGGCAGTAAATTCTATATAAAAGTAAATCCTAGAAAACGATTAAAGATATAATGCTTGCAAAATAAATGTTTGCAGATTCCTAGAGTTTAAAAATTAAAGATTTTACGAAACTATACAATTCCAGTAGAAAAACAAAACCTGGAAAATTTTTCAGGAACAACACATGACGCCATCAGGTTATAGCCCCTGACGCCCTCAGAAGTGATATGACAGAATTTTTTATATTTTGTTTCCGAAAAACATCCATTGTGACTCGATAAAAGTATTTGACTCTAACAAATACTAATATGTATGCTAATCTCTAATTGTTATCATTCATGTTCATTTGTTCTTAAAAACAAATATGATCTTCCCTACACTTATTGATGACGTCAAATAATCTGATATTCTAAGTATCAATTACCCCACCTTATGGACCATTTTAGCTTGTTATTGTCTATGTTATAGTCTTATTACTTCATATTTCGTTTCAGGACTGTTAATGGGGTATGGAGTGACAAATGAATGAAGTTGGACTCAAGATGGACGTAAACGTTTACTACAAGAATACTACGGCGTAACTAAGTGATGAGGTTACGCCGTAATTATTTGATGACGTGGAATTATCCACATTTTGAAGACTACGCCGTAACTAGCAATAATGTTATGGCGTAATGAAGACTTCGTGGCTAAAATTGGGATTTAATGAAGACTACGGCGTAGCACCACTAATTACCTACGATGTAATGATGTTACGACGTAACATTCTCTCTAATTACGCCATAACAAGCCCATGGATAAGATCTACTTAAGATAACGTTAGCTACAACGTAACTAGTTATAGCATTACGCCGTAGCAGTTTCCTGGCCTATATATACCAGCCGAATTTTCTACTTTTAGGTCATCTCCCCTTTCCCAAACCTTTCCAGGGTTTGGGGAGAGCACCCAAAGAAGAAGATGATGGAGTTAGGAGCCAAAAGATGGAAGCTTTCGTCTACATTAATCATTTGTATTCAAGTTTGGATTCTCTTACGATTTCCATTAATCATTTGATGAATTCTTATTATTAATTCAAGATCATTTCAGTTATTTGTTCTCTTTTATTGCTTCGTAGAGATATCTTCTTTGTCCATTCACGTGAACTAGTTTCGGTAGTATTATAAGCTTGTTTGTATCTATTACGCTTTTTGTGATTGACTTGAAACCTCAGTCCATTTAGTAGGCTAAAAGAATTGACCATAGGGCACTAGCCTGATAGATTGCGAGGAAACGCGAGGGATGACAACTGACCATACTGCCTTGTGTGAGAATTGACCATAGGACCACCTTACAAGTGGAGGTACTTAAGAAGTTAGAGAGATCTAAGATTCCGAGAGGCCGGATCTCTACCGAATGTGATCTATTAGATTTGGCGCTTAATGACTCAACCAAATATCCAACCTCGGCTTACTAGCATGGGGTAGTGCCTGTGGTTCCTGAGGCGATAGGAAGGAAAGATAGACTAGGATGACTTTACCCTATGACTTCTAGTGATATTTATGCCACTGTACGATGTTTACGATTTTGAACTATTACTTGAATGCCTTGGATTAATGCTTTATCTCTTCCTTCTTTCTCTTGATTCCAATCTGTGGATTGAATTGTTACATTTACTATTCAAACCTTCAAACTATTATTTCAATTACTCTTTATTATCACATAACATATTTTGATCTCTTTCACAATAGCTCTTAGGGACGAAACTCGGATTTACCTAGGCTTTACTACATGCGACCGGGTTCTCTGCCTGTTAGTATGTGTTTATCCTTGTACATCTTAGTTTATAAACGTAAAACAGGATGAAAATACACATCAGGTTTTTGGCACCGTTGCCGGGGGAGCAGTTTAGTTGAAAGACTTTAAGGTATGTTTATGTTTGACCTATTTATGAGACGGACATGCCTGACCAGTGACACCTCAGGTACATGATTCATTCTCTCGTATTACAATTTTAGAAATCAGAATTTTTCACTAATTATAGGCCTGCTACGATGTAGCCAGTCATTGACACTACGCCGGAGCCTTTATGAACAATCGTTACGGCGTAGCCTAATACTTAACTACGCCGTAACCTATCTACGCCACAGTCCAGCCCAACTTAATAAATAAACCCTAGGACTGCCTATATAGACGTCTTTTTCATTAATATTTATCACATTGGCACAGTAAATTTTTGTTACAACCATCATATCAAATCTTCTTTGTTTCCTTACATCCTATGGCAGGTTAATGATTTTTGACTATCTTATTTACAGACCTTAATATATCTTTCTTAATTAATGGCTCTTTATCGATATTTTAATCCCATAATTAGGGTATAATCACAGTTACGGCGTAGCATAGTTATGGAACTACGACGTAACTGGATGATTATTATTACTGATTGTTTGCCTATCCTTTCAGGCATTCACTTGGGTAATTTTGATCAGTTTAGGAGGGTGGCTGATCCTCCTCTTGAAACATTTGAAGTTTCAGACGACATTTTCGACAAGAAACCCTTTTGCTTAAGGTATGAAAAAGAAGATGACTCTTGCATTCATGATGGCTCTGCAGGTGAGGACAGCGATTACGATGAACCAACTAAGGAATATTTGGCTAGTGACGTGAGCCCATTTAAGGTTACTGGGATAATTCATTGTTGTGCACCTATAGGAGTAATTAAAAACAATGTAAGGCTTATTATTCCAACTTACAACCCTCTTATCAACACATGTAATGGCGGAGGTAGGAACAGAGTGATTAAATTAACCACGGAAGCATGACTATGGTGGTGTTTTAAAAACTCCAAGAAAGTTATGGATGCTTGGTTAAATTTTTACCTTTCTGGATCGTACGCTTATGAAGAGTTAGGATGGACAGTCCACTTCTGTAAACCCGCTATGATGAGACATGATGGTACAACCCAAGCTTGGCCTACATGTGACCCCTTTCAAAAAGAATGTAACGGTAGTAAGTCCCCGGAGACTATTCTTGCCAAACGGCGTGAATGAAGATGTTTTAATGCACACAAAAGAGCTCAAGTCGGCTGATGAGATCAAATAAGTACATCTTATTAGCATCATTTATCCTATTTAATTGACTTGTTTTATATTATTTTGTATGAGAATTGGTGCTTTAATGTTTACTTTAGTGATTCTCAGGTAAAAACAAGCAATTGGTGAAAGTTAATGATATTGGACGAATTATGGAGCTAAATGATCAAGATTTGAAAAGTCTACTGAAATTCAAGAGATGCGCCGTATCACTCTCAACAGATACGCCGCAACATCATACTTGGATGAATTCGAAGACCATTGCCTGACTTTGAAGAATGCGTCGCATCTAATTACAACATGCGCCGCATATGAAACTTTGGTCAACAAAGGATAATCAACTTGTTCTACTCCAAAATACGTCGCATCTCATTTACCACATGCGGTGTATCAGCTAAATACTTCACCAGATACTATCCAAGACGTTAAAGAACATGCGCCACATAGAGAAACAAGTTACGCCGCATCTAAAGGTGGTGTACGAATATTCCAAAATATAATAATCTTGGACCTCACGCGAAGTTAAGTAGATGCGCCGCATCTGTAATCAACATGCGCCGCATCGATCCTTCAGACAGAAACTATAAATACCCCAAGACAGATACGAGTTTTGTGTACAGAAAAACCCTAAGGAGACGAATTCAGTCGAAGAAGCATCACAAGACACGCCCCAAACGAAGATCTTAGAGCCGTAAGAAGGTCCTGCATGTGTATAATTCATTAAGTAGTTTTGTTTATTGTATTAGTAAGCTTTAATCCATCAGGATTGATGGGCTTGTGGCCACCATACTGCTCCCCTTAAAATTGCTTTCCCATCGGTTAAAGTTTATATGATTGATGTTTTTGGTGACTTTTATTTGTGCATTGATAACCTTTATGTTTAGTTGAGTCTTCTAGGCTACCATACTTGTTCCTCTCCTGCTTATCTAGTGTTTAGAAGGTAGGATAAACATAAGTAATCATTAAGAGTTTACTCGTCGATAATTAGGATCCAACGAGACATATTAGATTACGATACTTATCATATAAAACTAGCAATATAACAAGTGACAAGCTACTTAATTATAAGGACAGGTCTTCTTACGCGTTTCTATTATCTATATTTGTACGTGAATGTTATTCACTGATTCGTTCTCATTAGTTTTATTTTTATTGTTTATTAAATCTGTGTTAGTATCTTAGGCTAAACCCTCCATTTTATTAGATTAGATTGTAAAACTAGCTTATATATTAAAATACTGACTAAATCAACTAGATATTATATTTCATTCTTAGTGTTCGACACTCTACTTACCACTATATACATATTGATCGGGTATACTGCTCGCTAAGTGTGTCTTACTAATAACTCGGCTAAATATAAATGTAAAACTTGAAAAGGTTTAAACACCCTATGCTACACTGACATATCGCACGCATCAAGTTTTTGGCGCCGTTGCCGGGGAATGAATTGTTAATATCTATTTATTTGATTAGTATTTTAATTAGATTCTAACAACTAACTTTGTTGTATATTAGTATAGATTGCATTCATCGTATATTTTTATTTTCTTGTTTGTTTGTTTTGTTTATTTTATTTTCTGTAATTTCTTTTTATTTTATTTTCTTTTTATTTTTTTGTATTACTGCTCTCTGCTGTATTTTGCTGATCTAAATGATGGGACGCATCTGATTTATCAGATACGGTGCATTGCGTTTTTTATTTTTATATACAGCGTAACCTTAAAAATTCAAAGTACGGCGCATCTATCCCCTAGATACGACGTATTCTGTTTTTAATCAGAAAATTTTCAAAACCCTAACGAGATACGACACATCTGTTTCGACAGTTGCAGCGCATCTATTTATTGAGTAGGGATCCAGTAAGAAGTAAATTAAAATAAGAAGTGGCGAGAAGTGACCAAAACCACGCATTTGAGATCCAACGACTTGCATTAGATGCATTTCTATTCATATAGATGCAACATCTTGAGTTTCGAAAGTTAATTTGATGTATAGATGGTGCAAATTGATTTTCATGATTTCGGCACGTGTAGAGGAACAAAAAACAAGAGAAATCATGAAATGCATCTAATATATGTATATGCATCTGATTAAAAGCTAGAAAACACACTATGGTGCGTTATAATGCATCTAAGATTATAGGGATGCATCTAATTTAGGTCGGTGCATCTCGGATTTGTGGTTATAATTCTTCTTATTCCTTCTTATTTTAAGTAATCTTCTTATTTGATCCTAACTCCTATTTATTTATTAAAAACAATTTTTCGAATTTATTAAACTAAGATACGACGCATCTGTTTTCACAGATACGACGTATCGTTTTTCTGAATAAAAGTCTGATTTAATTTTTAACGTAATAAGATACGACGCATCCTAATTCTGGGATACGGCGCATCGACAGCAGAATTCAGAAACTTTTATCTATTCCGAATGGAGAAAATTTTTGATCAACCTTCCTATATATTATAAAGTTTTTACTTTGAAATCTACTTGTTTTGAATTTCAGGAACAATGTTTGACATTCTCCCTAGCTAGTTCGAAAAATCAAGGACTAATTTCACCATGGGTGAGTGCTCACAACTAATTACCTGAGCAAGTGAAAAAGAACACTACGATGCTGAAAGTTTTATTAAAGAATTCAGGACTTCTCATGAAATTTTGCTGAAAGAACAGAACAACGTGATCAACGGTTTGGTAATTGAAGTGCACCAATTGTCGAAAGTAATTAATGCAGTTCTACAAAAAAGACATGACCTGAAAGGAATTACAACTAGAGGCGGTAAATCAACGTTTCAGATCGGTGAAACTAGCGAGGTTAACAATACAAGAAATGATTCCCCTGAAATTGTACAACCTGAGCAGGAGTTACCTAATGAGATTGATCGAGAACCCGTAATAAGGGAAGAGCCATTCATTGAACCTAAGCGATCAACACTTCCTTTCCCGAATCGAGAAAGGAAGGAAAAGGAGGACGCATACCAACGCAAATTTCTCGAGAATCTAAAGCAGCTGCAACTTAGTATACCATTTATCGAAGCCCTTGTGCAAATGCCGAAGTATGCCAAATATCTGAAGAGCTTGCTGACCAACAAGTCCAAACTTGAAGAGGCATACACAATTACAATTAGCGAAAAAAGCTCAGTTTCCTTGCTCAATAAGCTACCATCAAAAGAAAAAAATCCAGGGAGTTTCACTATTCCTTGTCAAATTAAAAATTTACATATTGAAAATGCTTTAGCTGATCTAGGAGCTAGCATAAGCCTCATGCCATTTGCTATTTATGAAAAATTAGGTTTAGGTGAACCAAAACCCACTAGGATGTGCTTAGAGCTTGCTGATAGATCAGTAGAATGCCCAATAGGAATAGCTGAAAATGTTTTGATTAAAGTTGATAAATTTAATTTACCTATTGACTTTGTTATCCTTGATATGCCTGAAAATTCTAGGACACCTATTATATTAGGAGGCCCCTTTTTAGCTACTGCCAGGGCACTGATTGATGTGTTTAACAAAAAGATAATTCTGACAATTGGTGAAGATGAAGTAGAATTTAATATGGAACATTCAATGAGTAAGCCTAATACTGATGACGATGAATGCTATAACATTGATGTATCCGATGAAACAGTTAATGAATTCACTCAAAAACTGTTAAAACACGATATTCATGATAATTTTATGCTTAAAAATTTAGAAAACACTATTGTTATTGAAGATCAAAGTTATGATAATTCATTTGTTACTGAATTTGCTGCTGATTCTGTTGTCGCTAACTTAATACGGCGCATCAGCATAGCTGATACGACGCATCTATCCGATGACAGCAGCGAATATATAAAGGAACATGTTTATTCCGCTAGTGCCAATGAGATCGATGATGTTAAGACTGTATTAAAAGACCTTCCTTCTAATTTAGCATATGCTTACTTGAATAGGAATACTAATTCACCCGTTATTTTTTCATCTGATTTAATGGAAAAACAGAAAGAATATCTTTTGCAGGTATTATATAAACGTAGAGGAGCACTAGCATGGAAGATGTATGATATTAAAGGAATTAGCCCATCATTTTGTACACACAAAATCCTTATGGAAGATTAATTCAAGCCTACCATTCAACCCCAAAGGCGCTTGAATCCAAAAGTACAAGATGTGGTGAAAAATGAAATCGTCAAATTACTTGACTCTGGACTCATCTACCCAATCTCGGATAGTTCGTGGGTTAGCCCCATCCACGTTGTACCAAAGAAAGGAGGAATGACGGTAGTACTAAATAATGATAACGAGCTAATTTCATCAAGGACTGTTACTGGATGGAGAGTTTGCATTGATTACCGCAAACTAAATGATGCAACACGGAAGGATCACTTCCCCCTTCCATTTATTGATCAAATGTTAGAAAGGCTATCAGGTTATGACTATTATTACTTTTTAGATGCTTTTTCAGGTTTCTTCCAAATACCTATAGCCCCTGAAGATCAAGAAAACATAACTTTTACTTGCCCTTATGGAACCTTCGCCTATAGAAGAATGTCGTTTGGGTTATGTAATGCTCCTGTAACCTTCCAATGATGTATGACGGCTATTTTCCATGACATGGTCGAAGACTTTATGGAATTCTTCATGGATGACTTCTCGGTGTTCGGTAACTCATTTGATATTTGTCTTGCTAATCTTGATAGAATGCTTGCTAGGTGTGAAGAAACTCACCTTGTTCTTAATTGGGAAAAATGTCACTTTATGGTTAGAGAGGGAATTGTGTTAGGACATAAGATTTCTAGAAAAAGGTATAGAAGTTGACAAGGCAAAAATTGATGTAATTGCTAAATTACCTTACCCCACTAATGTTAAAGGTGTTAGAAGTTTCTTAGGGCATGCTGGATTTTATCGTAGGTTTATTAAGGATTTTCCATGATATCTAGGCCTATGACTCAATTGTTACTTAAAGATGCGAAGTTTAATTTTTCTGATGATTGCAAAAAGGCATTTAATATACTTAAGGAAAAGTTGACCACTGCACCTATTATAATTTTGCCAGATTGGAATTTACCTTTTGAGCTAATGTGTGATGCTAGTGATTATGCTGTGGGTGCAGTACTTGGTCAAAAGATAGAAAATAAATTTAAACCAATTTACTATGCTAGCAAAACATTGAACAATGAACATTACACAACAACTAAAAAAGAACTTTTGCAGTAGTTTTTGCATTTGATAAATTTTGATCATATCTTATATTATCAAAAAACTGTGGTGTACACTGACCATTCTGCTTTGAAGTATTTGTTTAATAAATAGGATGCCAAGCCTAGACTTTTAAGGTGGGTTTTATTACTTCAAGGGTTAATATTGAGATTAAAAATAAAAAGGGAGCTGAGAACCTTGCAGCTGACCATTTGTCTAGACTAGAAAACCCTAGTATTGAGGTACTTAATGAAAGGGAAATTGCCGATGAATTCCCGGATGAACACCTTATGATGGTAAGAACAAGGGGAAGAAGGGATAGACCATGGTATGCTGATTACATCAATTATGTTGTTGGAAATGAGATCCCACAAGGATTAACGTACGATGAAAAGAGAAGATTTCTCTGATTAACTAATGATTATTTCTGGGATGAACCGTATGCCTTTAAAGTATGCCCTGACAATATTATTCGAAGATGTGTTGACGGAGATGATATGCATGCAATAATAGCACATTGTCATTCAGGACCGACTGGGGGACATCATGGTGCTAATATCACTAAAAGAAAAAAATTTGGACGCAGGATTTTATTAGCCCTCTATTCTTGAAGACGTAAAGAATTTCATTAAAAGATGCGATGCATGTCAACGAGCCGGAAATATCACATCAAGAAGCGAGATGCCACAAAATTACATTTAGGTTTGTGAAGTCTTTGATGTATGGGGATTAGATTTTATGGGACCCTTTTCTGAGTCTAAAGGAAATAAGTATATTCTAGTTGCGGTTGATTATGTGTCAAAGTGGGTCGAAGCGCAAGCATTACCAACCAATGATAGTAGGGTAGTGCTGAAGTTTTTGCAAGGATTGTTTGCTAGGTTTGGAGTCCCTAAAGCCCTAATTAGTGATAGGGGTACACACTTTTGTAATCACCACCTAGGAAAAGCCTTGCAACAATATGGAGTTTATCCCAAAATTTCTACGGCATATCATCCTCAATCTAATGGACAAACTGAAGTTACAAATCAGGCTATTAAACGTATTCTTGAAAAATCAGTTGAGTACAATCCGAAGGGGTGGTCAGATAAATTGAACGATGCCTTATGGGCATTCCGAACCGCTTATAAGACACCCACACGGTGCACACCTTTTAGACTTGTGTATGGGAAGGCTTGCCATCTACCAGTTCAAATAGAACGCGGAGCATTCTGGGCTTTAAAGTAATGTACTATGGATATGGATGCGGCCGGTAAAAATCATTTCATGCAAATTAATGAGCTAGTAGAATTATGAGATGAGGCATATAAGAACACGAAAATCTACAAAGAGAGAACATAAAGATGGCATGATTCTAGATTACGAGGAGACAAGGAATTCTTTGTTGGAGAAAAAGTGTTATTATTTAATTCTCGACTCAAGATGTATCCGGGAAAACTTAAATCAAGATGGACGGGGTCGTTTGTAGTTGAAAAGGTGTATCCATATGGAACTATTGAAATAAGTGATAAGAATGGTTATATATTCAAAGTAAACGGACAACGTGTGAAGAAGTACTTTGATAACTACATCGATGACGCAAATAATGAGGTTATCGAATTTAGGTCAGATATACTGGAAATGAAGTTGAATGTGAGTCTAACTTGAAGACTCTGGAATAAAGAAAGGTGCTTACCAGGACACAACCCGGATTTATCTTTACTATTTTTGGTGTCGAGTCTGTCAGACCTGTAGCAGATGTGGCACATCTTCATCGATAGATGCGGCGTATCTACTGCACAGGTCATATATGTTTTTATTTTTTCTGCATTTTATTTTCTGAACTATAAACTTTCTGTCAGTTTATTTAATACAACGCATCCCTGGTTAATGATGCGACGCATCTAATCTTTCTGACCCGTACCGATTCCAGGCTCGATACGTCTCATCTTCTTCAATAAGATGCGGCGCATTGACTGCCCTGATGATGTACAGTTTTATTTTTATTTTTATTTCTAACCACTAATGAATTTTGTACAAGTATCGATCTTCTTAAACTCAGGTGTATAATTGGTGGTATTTATATTTATTGTCACAAATGCATAATTGAAGATCAAACCGAGCAAATATCAGGGAAGTTTTTCGTTCTAATTCTTTTTAATTTTCTGTTTTTAATTTTAATAAACAACGGGGACGTTGTTTAACTTAAGTGGGGGGAGGGATGGAGAATTAGAACTTTTACTTAACTCTTACTTGTCCTTATTTTTCAAGAATATGCTTTAATTTGCGCTTAATATATCAAAATAAAAAAAAAATAGCATGTTTTCGTTTAATCTAAGTTGCATAGCTGCACACAAGACTTTATTTTCTAAAATTGTGATTTCAAAATTCACAAATCTATGAGTGTGCCGGTGACTTATAAACTTTAGAATTTGACTTGTATACTATTTGAGACCACCATAATAAGTATTATTTTTATAATTGGAGTGACTTGTCTAAACTGGTAAAATTCTAGGATTACACCAAAAAACCTTTATATGTTATGTAATATTAACTAACTACACTGGTTAGTTAACCCCCGTATAAACCCTTTGTTTACTCTCATTTTTAGAGTAAGATACCCCTAGAAAAACACGTAGAGCCATTCCTTTAGGACTTATACACCTTGTTATTATGTTTCGTTACACCTTACACCTTAGCCTACCCTATAGATTTAAGTCCGTGGTTAGTTGCTTTGGCAAAGTGTGTTTCCTTGCGTTACCTATGTTCGTGTGCATAAATTCATTATCTTTGGTTAGGTCGAGAAATTGCATAATGCAATTGGAGTGAAAGTACATATTATTGATGTGTGAGATTACACCCTTACAAAAGGTTTTACCTCTTAAGGGATCTTGAGAAGCTTGCAATCCCCACCAGGCAGTGTACCTGACCGTTGTAGTATAGTATAGTGACAAGTACAGGGGGATTGATCGTTCAACCCAAAGAATAGTGTTCGCTAGGGTTAAAACTCAATTAAACTAGGTCTAGAGGTGAGGGATGATTCTTTTTGTATTTTTATATTTTATGGAAAGCAAGTAAAAATCTCGGGTTTTGGAATGATGGGCGGAATTAGTTGCTAATCAACTAACCAAAATAACTACAAATGAAAATAAAATAAAATAACACTAAAGTAAATGTGGAGAAAAACAATAATATGAGAAAATGTGTTTACTTAGATTTCACTACTCCCTAGCTATCTTTTACTGGTTGATTAGTTTGTTACAATTGCGTGGATGACGGGTTATATTCCTTAATACCATTCATAGGGCTGTGTACGATCTTCCCTAACTCTATAAGCTTCGACCTCTTCCTATGTCGAGCCGACTACTAGCTCCTAACATGGCCTCCTTAGTAGTTATATGCATCAAATATAACCAATTTATCGTAGTACACATCCGATCATGTTTCTTAAGACGTTCAAGCAAGTTACCAATTGGAAGTCTGCCAGTTTTCTTAAGCCTAACATCGAAATCATTCATCCACAACAATTATAAACAAACAACCAACCAATAATCAGTAACTAAGTTTCATTACATCTAAGCAAACACAAAGAAAACCTAGCCTAGCATGTTAAAGTGAAGATAAACATAAGATAGAATCAAACAACACATAGACATATTGAATGATTATTGGAAAACTTATCTTCAATAAAACATGGATGAAATAAGGGTTTGAAACCCTTAAAAATAAGGTGAAATTCGTCTAGGGTTTCTCCAAAATTCTCCTCTCAAAGTTGCACACTAATGAATGAAAAATCAAAAATTATATATAGAGTTTTGAGTTTGACGGCGTCAAGAGTAAATTCTGACGCCGTCAACTTGCCGCCATAAATACTATCGTATTGCCTAGATCCAATTCTGACGCCGTCATGTGTAAACTCCCTTTTGGCCGTCTCTTGTGTTTTGTACGTGACGGCCTTGGTGACGCCGTCACGTGTAAATCCTCCAAAAACATTCTGGCGCATCACGTGTAACTTGATTATCCACCTCATTGCCAATGAGTGACAGCGTCATAAGCAAATCCTAACGCCATCAGGTACTGTTTTCAGCATGAATTGGAGACTTTGTCGTTTTCGTCACTTTTTCGCTCCAAAAACGTCCAAAATGCTTCCTTTTCCAGATTTCTTCTCCAAAGTACCTAAAATGACAAAAGGAACAATTTAGTGCAATATTTGATCAAATAATCTCGACTTTAGGCTTAAATGACCCTCTAAAAGCGGTACACCTTTCGTCTCATCAATTGTATATCTTTAGTCAGTTTTTCGTATGTTCACTACATTCACTATTACATTATGTCTGAAAGTCTGAAAAAAAAAAAAAAAAAGAAAAAAAAGAATTATCCAGAATTATTGTGATGGTATTGTGGTGAAATTTTACACCATTAGTTATGATAAAAAAATCGAAAAACTGAAAAGAAAAAGAAAGAAGAAGTTGGTAGTTTGTTTAAACCAACGATGTAAAGTTTTGTATTAAAGTGGTTGATATTGCCACTATTGTTGTATTATATTTATGGATTGAAAAGGAGTTGGACGTTATGGGAACGCCAACTAAGGATTGTTTATTCTTTGTCTAAGATCTTATTAAGTATAATTCGTGTCTACCTAAAGCGTGAGTTACAAAAAAGTTAAAGCGTGAGTTATTCAATGATATGAGTCTTATTCATGGAATGGTAGGGAAGTATTCTAACCACATTATGACTTTAATCTATTTGTTTCTTGTTATGTATTTTTATTTTTACACCAATTTATATCCTAAATGTTATCCATACCCAACCGCATTGTTATATTCGTTGTTAGCTTTCGAGTATCCAAATATGATGATGGCCAAGTAAGAATATTAAATGTATGAATAAGGTAATGACCATCCGAGTATTAGATTAATTAGTTAACACGCCAGCCATCTGGTGTGTAAATTGATGACCATCCGAGTTTAAGATTGATTAAATGATGCGCCAAGCCAGGCCAGGCCAACTGAGGAACAATTCCCCCCTCCCCGCAACTGGTCAACCAACAGCTTAGCATTTGCAAATTGGTCTGCGCCCATTGGGTATGTCAACATTATCACACCTGATGTAACTCTTTCCAATGTTGAGATCCACGCACAGTGACTTGCAAACTACCCTACATCCCGATGTCTTGGTATCGCCAATTGAGGTGCCCAACCTTTGACTATGGCTTTGCACACAAAATACTGACTTTACTAAATTTGAGTGCACTCATCAACACTCATTTCTTTTAATCTAGAGTCTCTTGGCTCCCAAAGCATATATATACACGACAGAGTCGTCATGTTTCTTGTCCAACCACTTGAGCAAGTCATCGGTGGCACTGCACTTGCTCCACCACAGGGCCATTTTCATCGGGAAGTATTGGGCCAACAACATAAACTCGATCATAGCCTTACACAGTCCATATAGACCCCTCCAAAATCTAAATCTTCAAAATGTCATATTACCCAAAATATCCTTCTTAAAAGATTCAAAATCCGGTTCACCACATTTGCGACAACTGCCACAAAGGAAACACGGGCTAGCTGGGGATATCCGGAAAAGAATGCAACTAATTTTCATCGGGAAATTTGATAAAAGTGCTCCACCGTGCAACTAGTTTTCAGGGTATGTAATCTACCCTTGTAGTGTTACTTTTCATAAAAAAATATGTTATTTTTTTAAATGCATCGGACCAATAAAAATCAATTAGTCAATTGATTAACTCGGTTTACAAATAAAGCCCTTATACTGTATTATACTCCCTCCGTCTAATAATTATATTCCACTGTTGACTTTTGAAGTCTTTAGTTTTCAACTTTAACCTTAAATATTTTTATTTGTGTTATATATTAATTGATGCAAAATATATGAATGAATTGAGTTTTGAATATATTTTTCATTGGTATAATTTTTATCAAGTATTATATAACACAAATAAAAATATATATAGTCAAAGTTGTCAAATGAAGACTTAAAAAGTCAGCAGTGAACTATAATTATGGGACGGAGGTAGTAGTTAAAAAAGTGTTGCACCCACGAAAGGGCTTGTGTCATAATTGTACCACTTGTTGTGTGAGAAGCTCTCCAACCAAATGGTTGTAGGTTCAAACCCTACTTAAAACATGTGAGATAGTATGTGGTGTATATTGTGAGATAGTTAGTTGGCGTAAAAAAAAATGCACCCGACAAATCTTAGAGTCTTAGTCATACTTCCACCATTGTTACAAAACATTGGTCTTTACTGGATGATGATTTTAGATCTCACATAGACACTTAATAAATATGTTCAGATCCCGTATGGATGATCCTTCTTTGACCGGCTTAGTAGCTGCTCGGCTTAGCTCTTCAACTTTAACACGACGTGGTCCATTACCAATTAATGACTCAACCAACAACCGAGCCAACTCGACTGGGTTAGGAAGACTTGTTGGTCCACCTTCACAAACCCGTATCCCAACACCTAACTCGTCAACCAATAGCTTAGCATCTGCAAATTGGTCTACACCCATTGGCCATGTCAACATCAACACACCTGCCGCAACTCCTTCTAACGTCGAGTTCCACCCACAATGAGTCACCAATGACCCCACTGCTCGATGTCTCAATATCGGCAATTGTGGGGCCCATCCTTTGAAAATAAACCCTCGACCAGCAACCTGATCCTCAAAACCACTAGGGATAAAGCTCAACTCGCTTTCCTTTTCACACAAAATAAAATCAACATTACTAAGCTCGAGTGCATTTGTTAACACGCTCATTTGTTTTTCACTTAATGAGAATCGACTCCCAAAGCATATATACACCACAGAATCATCTCCTTTTGTATCTAACCACGTGAATAGATCATGAGGTGGGACTGGCGTAGTACCACCACGTCCAGTGCCACCAATTGGGCCGTGTTCATCGGGAAGTAACGGGCCAACTGCCCAAACTCGATCGTGGCCCACTTGTTTCTTCACGTGGTCAAGATAAACCCTTTCAAACTCTTCAAATGTGTTGTATATAATTCCCCAACTTGTCAAATTAGCCATCATTCCCATCCTTATAAATTCAAAATCATGATCCTCTTTTTTATAATGACGAGACACTTTTGTCAACTGCCACCAAGCAAACTCGGGGGAGTTTGGAATATCAGGGAAAGAAATTACAAAGTTCTCATCTCCATCAGCATTCTCGCCATTAATCTTCTCCACATCTCGCCACAGCGTATGAAAAATGGAAAAACCAAGAGCACCCGAAGGTGAAAACACTACATGGCGAATGCCTAAGTGGGAAGCTAGCTCACTAGTCCACCCAAGAACAAAGTCAGCAACAATAGCAACTGGTGGCAAAGGATGAGTTTCAAACCATTTAGCAATAGGATCAAAATTTTTTCGCGTTGCAACTAGTTTGGCAACAACAGGATGAGAGGATGGGCTAATTTCGGGATCATGCAATACTAGTTTGTGTAGTGAAGAGGGGTATGACGAGATGAGAGGATCGAGAAGAGGTAGGCTTGCAGTGTTGATGACGACAGTGATAGTGAGGCCGCGGTCTAGGAGCAAGTTGGTTAAGTCGAGTAACGGAATTATATGGCCAGAGGTAGGGAAAGGGTATACTAGCAAGTGAGTTTTGCTTGTTGAGTGAGACATGTTTATCGCTTGAAGTTTTGATGGATGGTTATGATTTTTGTGAAATATGCATGGTATAATGTATTTAAAAAAAGGGTTTTGGTTATAACCGTGAGGCCAAGAATAATGGTATTTCAACATGAAATGACATCATGGATTACGTTTTAAGTGTTAAATTTATGGTTTTAGATCAGATAGGTTATTCAATGGGTCAACTTCTCAATTATGTCGACTAATTATAATAACTGACGAGTCAGATGAACGTTTGAACATGGCCCAATGGGTTGTTAATTTAAGTGTTAAAGTTTGCGTACATGTTAGTATCTGAAATATTTTAACTTGTACGTATCATGTAAATTGTTTATAAGGGTCACTGTTTTTGGTAATTATATTATATTATCAATATATTAAAAGAGCGGGATTTGCTCGCTTCACAATGTTGTTACAAACAGTTGAATGAACAGTGATTGTGCTGCTCCATGTTGTGCCAAACATCCGTTCCCCTATATTCTCAAACTTCCACACTCTTCTCAAACCCTCCACCAAATTTTCTCCCACCGCCTCACTAAAATTTCCCTCTCACTAGAACCTTCTCTCTTTCATTGCTAACATCGACCATGGTTTCCAGAAATCTTTGAAGATGATTCTTCATTTCATTTCTTTAACTCCACCAAAAAAAAAAAAAAAAAAACATATTTTCTTTATTTACCATTTGCCCCTCATGGCTGCTGGAATACTCAATGTTCGGTGACAAGGTATTTCCTTCAAAACCCATCTTTCTTTTCATGTTTTATTATGTGGGCCATCTTTACTTTTTGTTATTTTTTCATAAAGGTTGTACTTTTTGCTTTGTTTAGTCAAGATCTGTAATCTTGGTCATTTTTTTTTTGTTGTTTTTTCATGAAATGAAGTTGTTGGGTAGTTAGGGTTTCAGTTTTGGATGTTTTTTAGTGTAGGAATTTTAGGCTTTCTTGCTAGATCAGTGTTGGATTTTGCTATTTTAGGGGTTTGTTTGATATGTGAAATATAGGTGTTTTGGATGATTTGTTGAGTTGATCTGGTACTATGTTAGGTTTTGTTGCGAATACTTGGTTTTGGTGTTCATGAAATGAAGTTAAGCTGTTTTTTAGAGGGATAAGATTCGAGTAGCGTAATTGGTTGTAATAGTTAGTTAAAATGTGTCTTTAAGCAGCTGGTAGATATTTTGAATCTTAAGTTGGACAAAACTGGAAAGAAATTGAATTTGGGATGTTTTTTTGCTTACGAAGAGTTGAAATTCTATGTTCATTAATGTTTTTTTTTTTTTTTTTTTTTTTTTTTTTTTGGAATTTTGTGTTATTAGGTGGGTTTCTTATATCTGATAGAGAACAGATGCGGCGGAATTGGCGACGGAAGTGTAGCAAGTACTCCAGCGGGATCAAGAAAGGCGGTACACACCCTAACAAACATTTTCTTATTTCAAGGTTTAATCCTTTTTTTACTATTATAAAGACTCAACCTTTTTGGTTTTGATTATGTGTATTCTATGTTTTTGCAGGAATTGAATAACTATTGACCTTATTAGGGGTTTTCTTTGATTACAGGTTTATTCTTTTTATTATTGTAGATTGGTGTTACCGATTTAATTTTTTTTTTTTATTACAGTATAAAGGATGAGATTGAGATGGTGAAAACTTACGAGGTATGAATGTTGCGTATTTTCATTTTTTTCCCAAATATGAACTGGCCAAAAATTATGAGATGGTGAAAAATGATAAGGTGTGAATCTTCATAGATCAAAACTTACTGTCGATTCAATCGTCATGCTCTGTTTTTTTTTCATCCTTATCTTGATAATTTTTTAAAGTTTTATGACTTACTGCTTTTGTTGCTTTTTTATGATCTGGGTTTCTGTTGGATTTACATTATATTCGGCAGTTGTAAACTTTATATTGCTTTTGAATTATAGGTTGCAGTGGTAAAGAGAAAGAACAAGTGAAAGTTGGATATGAATCAATCCACAAGCAATATGTAAATGTTGGTGAATACCACGACATGGTATGTTTGATTTACAAACCATAAATGTCTTTAGCTTATCAGCAGCCACCTCTATGTCGATGCCCGAAAAACAGTTTGTAACACAAAATGCTATTCACACCAATTTAGTAGTTTAATTTTCAGTTAAGCATTATATTGCTAAAAAGGTATCAAGTTAAAGCTTGGAAGTTTGATATGCAACAGATTCTTTTAAAGATGTTGTGCTACATAGTGTTTGTTAAATTAGATTCGCAACACACAAACTAACACTCCCTTAATGTTGGGCTGCTTATATAGCAAGTATCAAATCTAGGAGGCCGTAATGTAATCTTTGTATGCTATGCAGGTCGAGACCTATTGGGAATGAAGTTACGGAAGGAAAGCCAGCAAATCAGCTCTTGATACTATAAAAGAATCGTTGTTTCAGCAAAGAGGCGTACTGGCCCTTCAAGGATAAGGAGAAATATCCCAACAGAATTCCGGTATGAGTTAATTGCGTGACCTTTTTTTACACACAATTCCTTGAAGTTTTATACTTTTATAGATACCAAACAGCTATGCCTTTACTGATTTTATTTTGTGAATAATATAAGTCTTCTTTCTTTGTACCATCTTATTTCGATAAATAATAGAATGTTATCAAATGTCTGATATGTTCTTCAATAAACATAAAGTATGCCTATCACGTTTGGATTCAAACTGATGTGAACCATGTGTGATGATGATAAAGACTTATTTTTTGTAATAGTAAATGTCACCACTTCTATGTGTCATTAGTAAAAGGATGTGTTTGCATCTGTCATTACTTATTAAGTAGCAGCAGTAAAGTATGATTATAATTTTTTTTTATCAGCTTACATGTTCTTACTCAATATACCCACTTTCACTTTGACATGTATCAACTACATGGGTCGACGCTTGCGATAATAGTTGCGCGGTTAGTGTACTGAGAGATTAGAAAGAAGGAAGAAGGTCGAAGTGGACACTTTTTCAGAACCAATCAAGAAAAAGGTATGACTAAGTATTCGTGGTAAATTCATCGTTAACTGGAATGCCACACATGCACACCATGATTGCAAAGACGAAACAGGCTATAGAAACGAAGTAGCAACTCGCTGAAAAGGGAGCAGGGAGACGGGGGAAAAAAACCTGGAATACCAACAGAGAAGTTGCTAATAATGTTTTAATCAGGTGTACCTAATCACTTATTGAAAAAGGAAAACACTTTTTTTTTATCAGATCAATGTAGACATGGTACAATCACATTCTTATTTTTAAATCTTTTTTTTTCAGGTGCCTTGAGAAGGTGGTGATTCTAATGATGATGCATGTAGTTTTTGTAGGAATACTTGCGGTTTTATATGCAGTGATGGACGCCCGTCTACTTTCCGCCACTATGTTCTTCAATATACAGGTACCATATTGATAACTTATAAAGGTTTGGTAAGTGTAATGTTGTTGATTGTACTTTTTAGTATGAGCCAAATGGTTGTATTCTTTGTCTTGCTAAAACTACGCGTTGTAAACCAACCACTTTGTTGAACATGTTACAATGTGAAAAAAAAATTGACTATGGATGTACTGTTTTGGTTTAATGAAACTGCTTATTAATAGCTGGAATTTTTTTTTTAATAAAAATTCGGATTCTTGAAAAACTCTTTGACCTAGAAGAGTAACATACCAACTTTAATAGTGACTTCATATTGTTTAGAGAAAACCAATAATCTGGATACAAATAAAGCAATTACATTTTCGTTAAAGTGGATTTTTGATCAGGTAAGCCATTAAAATTTAGTATTGTGTAAAAGGTTTATGTTTAGTCCAACACATTAATGGTAATTTGTTACTAAGAAAATTCGCCTATCTGATGCGTTTTGCAACTTTATATTTTATACAGGTGCACAAGCACAGGCTGCACAGTGACGAAACATGTCCATGGGTCTTCACTTGCACAACACTTCTTCGCCCTACTTGCCGAAACATATCAGGTGACGATTTGCAAGTATAAAAAACCAACAGGGTCATAACCAAAACTTGGAATTTTTATTTGATTCATGTTTTCTGGGAGATTTTGTTTTAAGGTCGTATACCGAGTTGTGTCGATTTACTTTACTAGCATTGTAAATGCAACTATATGTAATCTTTTTACATGAATATATACAATTTATTTTTGTCGTGTCATGGGTTTCAATGCTCCCGCAGCAACGCGCGGGCTACCAAGCTCGTATATATTAAAAAGGCAGATCCTAGGTGGCATGTTTTACTGTTCAGCTACAGTTGGATGAACAGTAAATTGAAAAAATGGTCCCTCACATGTAACTTTCATTGCAGCTTACGTCCTTTGCTAACTTTAACGGTCGTTAACTACTGTAGCGGATGTACTGTAGCAATTTTTTTTTTTTTTTTTTTTTTTAATTTATTATCCTTTCAAATAAGACTTAGCATCACGTTCCCGCAGCAATGCGCGGACTTTCCCGCTAGTTTATTTTTATTCCGTAGTTTGTTTGGTTCCTACAAAATATTTGTCTTGTAGAAAATTTATGAGTTAAAAACGCCAAACCCAAAAGATAACTTCATTAAGTTTATCTAAGTATAAGCAGGACTGGTATTAAATATGAATTGGTGTCGTGTCTCAAGTAAAGTAGATTAATGGATTTTGCTGGGTTTGATAACGATTTTTATCCCATTATTGTCGTTCTTAGTTAAGAAGTATGTTAGATATTTTACAATTAAGGACTTCTTTGTTGTCACCACCATGAGTCCATGATATATCATACTGGATTCTGTAAAAGATAACAAACAATTGGGGGATGTCAAGTTCAATCCTTATTAGAAGTGGACTTAATATTTTATTTTTATGTTGAGCTAACTCAACCTATCATATGCTATTGGGGCCGTTTGTGTTATGTTTTATTAATCGACTATTTATAATATAAGCCCACAAACCAGTTTGAGCTTACTAATATATCCTCTAATAGTCATTATGTTTTTGTTTGTGTGAGGAGAAATAAACGAAGAGATGGGTAATATATATATATATATATATATATATATATATATATATATATATATATATATATATATATATATATATATATATATATATATATATATCAGTTTGAGCTTACTAATATATCCTCTAATAGTCATTATGTTTTTGTTTGTGTGAGGAGAAATAGATGAAGAGATGGGTAATATATATATATATATATATATATATATATATATATATATATATATATATATATATATATATATATATATATATATATATATATATATATATATATATTAGAGAGAGAGAGAAAAAAAAAAACCAAATTACTCTATATGCTATCATAGACAGGGGTGGCAGTGGCAATTAAGGTTGGGTTCGGGTTGACAGGTTGGCGGGTCAGAAAACCCCAACCTGAACCTGACCCATTTAAATCATCAGGTCAGCTATGTCAACCCTAACCTGTTTATACATAACCCGAACCTAACTTATTTAACCTGTATATATATTTGGGTTCGTGGGTTAAATAGGTCACACGATTTGAATAGGTTAAACGAGTTTCAGGTTGACCCATTTAACCCGTTTTATTTACAAAAGTCGATACATTACACGAGTTAAACAGGTTAAATGGGTTTGCGGATCGACCCGTTTAACCCATTTAACCAATATAATAAAAATTAGATAAATTTTAATTTAAGAAGAAATCTTAAACGGGTTGGTGGGTCGACCTGATTAATTTATTCCAAACCCGAACCTCACCTGTTTAATAAACGGGTTAGATGGGTCGACCCAAAATCTATTTAGACTCAACCCGAACCTGTTAATTTTCGTGTCGATTTCAGGTCGGGTTTCGTGTCAGATCAGAAATTGCCACCCCTAATCATAGATAACTCATTAATTCATTATTCTTTCTCAATTCTTAAACCATTCATTATACATCATGATTATGGGTAATTTAATCATTTCATCCATTTTCATCTTCTACATTATATAACTCAACACAACCACCATAAATTCTTGTTAAAAACTGAGATTCCAGCTAAGTAAATTGCACCTCTCAAATAACTTCACAAAAACACAATAAATTTCCTCAAAAAAGTTAATCAAAACAAAAGATTTTAATCAAAACCTATAAAACCAAACAACATTCACTTCAAATCCACTCCAAATTCATCAAAAACAGACTCATAAATGACCTACTTGCCCAAAAATTGTTTGACGAGATGAGGGAAAGGAGTGTAGTGTTGTGAATTCTATGGTTGATCTTAAAAGCCCCAACTTAATTTCAGAAAACAATCACATAAAAAAATTGAAACTTTTAGGGTTTTGTTTTAAGTTTTAGTGTAAGTTTATAAAAATGGAAACTTGGGTGGTGTATTGAAGTAATTGTAAGTTTGCCCAAACTCACAGTTTCAAGGAGAAAAAAAAAAAGAAAAAAGAAAAAAAAACGGCCTGAAGTGGTGGTGATCTTGACTGTCGGAGGTGGTGGAGATGGCTGGTGAAGAAGACAAAGGGTATCATTGTCTTTTAGTGTGAGAAAGATGAGTTAATTAAGCATAATGAGTCGAAACAGTGATGTGTAATGAGTAGTTTAAGAACTGAGGACATAAAACAGGTTTGTTTCACTTTTGGAGTGGATCCGCCTTTTATTTATTTTTTATTTTTTTAATATAGGACTGAAAATGATTTACACAAAACCACAAGGACGAAAACTGCAGTTAACTCTAGATTTAATGAGTGTCGAGACACAGTCCAGATTTAGCTCGACTCAAACTCAAGTTCAATTTACTCTTAGCTTGTGAGTCGCGCTTAAGTACCAAAAACATTTTGTTACACGTAAATCTTGCCAAATTAATTACCCAACGTACTTGAACATATGTATATATTGTTAGATGACAAGTTATGGCCCAAGCCTAATTGTAGGTTTAGAGTTAGATTGCTTGTTCACAAAACTATGTGTTGATTATAAATACATATGCAATCCTTCTTATGTAATCGCTAAAACACAATCAATAATATCTTTTTATTATTTTACGTGGTATCATAGCTTTAAGTACAAGCCACCACAAAAATAGTTATCATTCGGTAATCGAGTATTCGCTGATGATTCAGAGGGATCCCTGTCTATTTATCCTTTATGTCTTTATTGTTTTATTTTTTAGTATTTTCTTTTTGTTACATAGACCAAAGCATATAAATCCCTAGCAGTCATAACACATTCATATATTTATCCATCAATCAACTAAGTTTGTCTCATCAATGTGGCTCCTTGTTTTAACGCCAGAGATCATTGTCGTCTTCGAAAATAGTTGATCACAAAATTGCCGCTCCTACCTAAGGCAAAACAAAGCCATGATGTAAAAAATAAACGTCACAAAAATGAGGATGCTACAAAGCAGTATACAACTTTGTAGCTGAATACAACTCTACCACCGTGCAAAAGCAAAAAATGAAAGGAAAAAAAAAACAACAACAACAACAAAAGAAAATAAATAAATAAATAAAAATAAAAATAAAACGGAAGAAGTGCAAAATTCAAAGAAGATGAAACGCAAGAACATTTCAACATTGTATCCGGTTTGTGTGTCCGAAAATCTTCCGTTCAAACTGCAAGGGAGTGCTAGATAATTAGGTTAAGGCTTACACCTAATCATAGGCTCAGGGTCAATTAGGTTAGGATTAGATTGCTTGTTCACAAAGTTACGCGTTGATTATAAATATGTATGTAATCATTATATATAACGAGGTTTAGTACCTACGCGTTGCCGCGGGGTGTTTGTGTACTTTAGTTAGCTATCGATGTTTGACACGGCACTAAGAATAATATAGATGCAGATAAAAAGTCGAGAGCTGGAAATGGGATTCATTCTCAAATAAGAATTCAATGATGAAATGTTGTAACATACATTTTTATAAATGTTGAATACAAAATACATATCAAGTTACACCTCAGTTGTAACTGATGGTCTAAAATGAAACTAATTCCTGGAAGGCTGGAACATTTGAGCCTGCTATGGTTTTTGTTCCACGGTTTAGACCTTCATGTCCATGTTCATTAGCTCTGACTTCTGAATTTGAAGCGGTGGACTTCATTAAAATATAATTCAGCTTCGTTGTGAAAGGCCTTGTTACTGGAATTCAATGGTATACATAACTGCAAAACATAAACCGCAAAGTTGTCACTTAGAAGGGTTAGCAAAAGAAGCATAGTAACATAAGAATGTTTCAAATTTGCCCCTCAAAGTGATGTAGTTTAGTTTACTGTAACTTTTTTAGCCTCGCCAAACAATTCTAACATGCAGGCATGTTTCATGTTTAAACTTATGAATGTTACAATATTTACTACTGGAAGCAAATTTAGATTTTGTCCATTGATACAAAGCAAGTTTTCCTAAACCAAGAAGCTCCTAAAAACAGTTAGGTGAACATAAGCATTGTTTATGTTCTAACTTTTATCATTTTCTACAAACCAAAATTTCTAGTCTCTAAAAAATCACCAACATATGTAATGGGTGGTAGTCAACGGATATTACAAAGAAACTAAACCACGAATTATGGGGTATGCAAAGTTATAATGAAGAACAATAAATCTTACCAAAGCTTCAGGCATTGAAGGAGTGATGGGACCAAAAATCACCAACATGTGCAATGGGTGGTAGTCAACGGGTTCACTAAACCTGATGTAAGCTTCTCAGTGTTACGATTACCCGAAACATACAATTCACATCTGCACAGAAAAGTAAACAAAATTTCAACACAAATTTAGAAAAGAAAAAACACCTAAGGGAGTGTTTGGGATTGACTGTTAAAAGTGCTTATATGCTTAAAATTAGCTTTTACATGCTTGTTTTACAGTAAAATGAGCAAATAAGCAGTTTTATACTTTAATCCAAACACTCTTTTTTTGGTGCAACTTAAAGAACATAACAGTTGAGCAAATAAGCACCTTTATACTTTTATCCAAACACTCTGTATCTAATTGTGATAACTGACTTTTTGTAGAAATCAAAAATCGATTGATAGTTAAAAAATTATTCATTTAATGGGATGTACTGTGATCGTAATTTAAAGAACATAACAGCTGATCATAAAGATACTAATCATGTACCTCATAAGTAGCAGACACTTTTTTCAGACCCGTTTCGTCACCTCAAACCCATCCTATTTAGCCCCAACACGCACCCGTGGCAGCCCCTACTTCAGCCCCCAATCCCACGCCCATTTCAGTCCAGTAGCTGCCCCGTTTTAGCCCAAACTTCAGCCCCAACACACATCCATTTATGTCTTATTTTGACACTCAACCCGGCCCATTTCAGCACCAAACCGGAGCGTAATCCATCTCTCTTTCTGGCGCAAGGTGCTGAGCCTCCTGAAATTCCTTCCCAGGTTTGCGTGGTCAACCTGGCTAACTCCAGTTTGTTGTGAAATCAGTCATATTGACTCCCTCTTCCTGCAAAATGGGAGAAAAATAACAGTTAAACAAACAGGCCAAAAATTCTTTGCTATAAATCAAGAGTCACGTTAAATGATTCACTAAGATTACATGTAACCGTTGTGGTATCGTCAACATATTTCATTGATATTTTTTATATCCAAAAACACTACCAAGCCCAATGCTTCAGAATTACTATTATAGGTTGACAACCACATAAGACGTAACGAAGTGAGTTTTCACTTAAAAGTCAACCATAATTACACATTTAAACTAATGATCATATATTTCAATCTTTTTTGTGAACAATGAAAACTCTTAAAAAACGATATATCGCGGCTTTCAGCCTGTGGAACCCTGTTTCTTTTAAAGAGTATGGACACTCTTTTATATCATTCTGGTCCAAATCTCATGTTCTTTACCAAAAGCTCCATTCAGTCGAGTTTCCCCACCAGTCACATATGTAAACAAATCAAAATGAATAAAAGTACAACAGGCTGTGAGTACGCAGAAGTAGAAGAGAGTAAGTCATCAGAACTTACCTTTTTTTATGCCTATATTACGTAAGTTCATTTTCCATACCAGGCCTTTGGTTTTCACCCCCACATCAACTTCCCTGCATTAAAAAAAAAAAAAAAAAAAAAAAAAAAAAAAAAAAAAAAAAAAAAATTCTTTAAAATCCGTAGCCAAAAATCCCTATGAACCTGCAATTTTTCACTTGTGTCCATACCACTTATAGCAAATCCAGACAACCCGTAATTGTAAATTCAAATAAAACTTACTTAACATTCTATAAACTAAAGTATCTATAAAAAATTTAACCATTTCAGCATGTTCGTTTGTTGTGGTCTATAATTACCTGACCGACTTGTGTTGCTGCTATCACCACTGAGTGCTTTCTTGAATGCTAATACCGGCTAAAAAACTGTAATCCATGAGTTTTTTTGTTCAAGATATTGGCAGTCCCTATCCAGTTTCCTGCACCAAAGCCCTGATGATGGTTATCTGAGCATTAAATCAAGTGGCGGCAATTTAGTGAAATTATATAACGATAAACGCTCAATGTCATTACCTGCTATCGTGAGGTGCAACTAAAATCCAGCAGCGGCCTTATACCATAGCAAAAGGCGCGATCGTATTGAAGCTGATGTTCCATCTAACGGCATCTTGGAAATGAAAATGTAAGAAATCCCGTAAGCCCCCAAAAAAGTAACCTCACCAGGTTTAGAAAAACTAAATAAGCCTATAGTCCATGAACCCAATAAGAGGGCACCAATGGTTTCGGGTTCACAAAGGACATCGAACCAGATGCAGTGGTGTAGGACTGCAAAGGCGTAGCCTGTGACAGCGATGAAGACTCGATGGTTGAGGTGGAGCGAATCCGGAAAGATTGCCTCAGTTCGGACTATTCACTACAACTCGGGATCATAAATTTGGAATCGCTAGTAATCGCAATAATCTTTGAAGCCTAAATTGCTAGATGAAAAATACAGGAAATATACAAACAATGGTATGAGCACCAAACTTACATGATCTCGGATGAATGGCATTTTCCGTGTAAGCGAGCCACAGAGACTTTTGGTATGAAACTATGATAAAAAGACATGGGCCGCCGGAAGATTTAAGCATGATGATATTTTATCTCAACCTTCAGGAATTTTTTTTTATAGATGTACTGGCTTCCTTTTGACCTGTTAAGCATAAATGAGTGGAGCATCCACCTTCCTAATAGAGCTCTACTGTTTTCCCCATAAAAATTGAAAACTAATCAGTATATCAAAAACGATTATGGGGAATCCTTAAGGGTGTCTTTAATTAGGAAGAGAAAGAAGTTTATTCAGCAAACTGTTGCGGAAAGGGCTGAAAACATATACTGTGGTCAAAATGAGTTTTTTCTCACTAAAAGTAGGAAAACCTATGAAACAATAACCCTCAAAACAAGATCCCAAACATGCTGTAAGTAACACATATTATGGTATACACACGGTTTACCTCTCCTCTCCTGGGTTGATGCGTGGGAATTGCACCAGGCTTTACCTCTCGAGGGATCTCGAGAAGCTTACAACCCCCACCAGGCAGTGTACCTGATCGATGTAGTATAGTATAGTGACAAGTACCGGGGGATTGATCGTTCAGCTAGGAATAGTGTAGCTAGGATTAGAAAACCTAAAGATTAACTCTAGAGATGAGGGATGATTCTTTTTGTATTTTTATATTTTTTTGGAAAGCAAATTAAAATCTCGGGTTTGAAGGATTTGGGCAGAATTAGTTGCTAGTCAACTAACCCAATACTAAAGATGCAATCAAAATAAAACACTAAAAATGAAATTAAACTAATTATACTAAAGTTGTGAGCAATAAGTGGGAGAAATGTGTTTACTTAGATTTCATTACTCCTAGATATCTTTTGCACGTTAATTACTTGTTATAGTTGCGTGGATGACGGATTGTATTCCTTAATACCATTCATGGGGTGGCGTACTTACTTCCCCAATCCTATGAGTGCCTACTTCACTCCTATGTCGACCAGGCTAAGAAGCTCCTAACATGGGATCATTAGAATTTACTCATGCATTAAATACAACCAATAAAACCTAGTACACATCGGTTCATGTTTCCTAAGACGTTCAAGCATGTTACCAATTGGAGATCTGCCAGTTTTCTTAAGCCTAACATTGAAGTCATTCATCCAATACAACCATAAACAAGTAATCAACACATAATTAACATCTAGGTTTCATTAGACCTAAGCAAACACAAGATAGATCTAGCCTAACATGGTGGAATCAAGACAAGCACAAGATATAGACAACCAACACATAGACATATTGATTGAATTAAGAGAAGACTTATCTTAATTACACATGAAAGGGTTCAAGGGCTGAAAACCCTTGAAAAAGCTGTAAAATTTGTACAAGGTTCGGCCTTAGGGTTTCTCCAAACTTCTTCCTTTTTAATGAATGAAAATTAGAAAACTATATATAGATTTTGGAAGGTGACGGCGTCAAGAACAGATGTGTGACGCCGCCATCTCGCCGCCAAATAGTTCCTCGGACTGCCTAGATCTGGGTCTGACGCCGTCATGTGTACACCTTATGCCGGCCGTCATGACTTTAACTTTGACTCTCTGCTTGTGACGCCTTCATGTTTCTTCTGGGTCATCATGGACTTTACTCTTGACGCCGTCAAATACTTCCTCTTGACGCCGTCATACACTGTTCTCAGCATGGAAAATTAAGTCTTTGGCGTTTTCTTCACTTTTATGCTCCAAAAACGTCCGAATTGCTTCCTTTTTCCAGATTTCACTCCCAAAGTACCTAAAATCACAAAAGGAACGATTTAGGGCAATATTTGATCAAATAAATTCAATTCCGGGCTTAAATGACCCCCTAAAAGTGGTTCATTTTTCGCCTCATCATATACCCTTAGACTTGAGATTTGCTTGTTCTCAAGCAAATGCGCTTTTATTCTAATCAAAATACAAGTTAGGGGTCATTTAACACTAATATAAAAGTAATTACAACAAATAATCGTTCCACTAAAGACCAAAGACAAGCACGGAGGTCATATACTAGCACCTCACAAATAGTGTTTAGATACTCACATCTCTCGGGTGTAATAAAGTATAAATTACAATATGGAAACGGAAAATATCTCTCACTACCTGTCATAGCAAAATAGATTACCATAGGCTTGGGAAAGGATCAAACCTCCACCACATGGCGTAAGCACCTAGGATAAACTATCAAAGAGGTCTTTTAAAGGGTTGCAATGTTAGGTGTAGGGATATGAAATACACGGTTTTGTTGGATATAGGCAGTCTTTACTGGTGGCGAGTTAACAATCTTGGTTAATTACATGTACAATATGGCGTTGCTAAGCCAAGACTAGACTCGACTTAAGCTAATAAATGAAAAATAACAAAAACATAAAAATGAAAATAGAATGAAAAGGGATGGTAGTCCGTATGTTTTTTTCTCTTTTTCTTGCTTTTTTCCATTTTTTTTTTTTTTTTTTTTTTTTTTTTTTTTTTTTTGCATACATTCTTACCCTACCATCCAAAATAATATATCACAGGGAATGAACATTCTCCTTACACTTGAATTTTTACATGCTTTACAATAAACTAATCTAATGACTCGGATTAGGAAAATCAAAACACTTGGAGTACTTTTAAGATTAACGTACATACGGGGGTAATATATGATGTTCTTCCCCATTACTCCATAAAATAAGTACTTTACCCATGAGTCCCAATCGTCCCAAAACAATATGTACAAGGATATGACTCGACTTAGCAACCATGTAATCAATTAGATAATCAACTTAGGGTTTAGCAAATAACAATAATGCACTAAAAATGAGTGCATACACGGAAGGCTAAGGCGATTTGGGTGTACATTTAAGTGGGGTGTAACAAATTCTTCCTTTAAGTAAGATGCTTAAAGTTAGAAACGAAAAGATATGCTTGGAGGGGTGTACTAGGGGTTTCGTGTACTAAAAATGAGTACAATGCTAAGGTGTGGGAAAAATTAGTTGACTCAACTAGCCAAGTAATATAACTTAAATGGTCAAGTAATTATGATACAGGTTTAACACAAGGGTGATCCTAATGCCTCTTATCATATAGTAAATCATACTACACGAATGTAGTCTCACTAGCGGTCTCGGGATGCATCACTAACGCAAGTTCTAGAATCTAAATGCTACCGGTACACTCATAAGCACTAATAGTGAATGCTTTTCCTATCAAATCTAAAGGCGAACTTCACATATTTGGGTGGAAAATTTTTCTGAATGATACGGTTATGTGCTAGTCATACAATCTCCTATCCATGAGACACTTGCTATGGCTAAAGTTTCACTCCTAAATGTTGTAAAAAAATTTAAATTTGGCGCTAAAATTGCACTAACAAGTATTTCTCATAGTTTTATTACACATCTACCATTAAACAAACAAACTCAAGCGAAAGTGTATCTGTAAGGTATCATCATTTTACCCTCCCCTTACACTTAGGATGAACATTGTCCCCAATGTTCAAGTAAAGAATGTAAAAGTAAAATAAGTAAAAAGAATGAAATTAAATACTCCCCTGATTCGCTCGGTATGGATAATAAGTTGGCCAGATTAAATCTTCCTCCAAGAAAATGAACAATCAAAGCTTCCCTTCCAGAATAATAATCATCTTATTGTCATACATAACCTGTAAATCCTGAGAAAATAGACAAGGCAACCTCGCATAAAATCGGCGGCAATCTACATATGTTACTAAATCCTAGAAAACAAAGTAAGATATAATGCTTGTGGAATGAAGTTTGCAGATTTCCTGGAGATTATAAAACTTAATAATTCAAAAAAAAACTTTAAGACTCCGTTAGAAAAACAAAACCGGTAAAATTTCCAGATTTTTACACATGACGCGGTCAAGAGTAAACTCATGACGCTGTCAGAAGTGACCTGCAGAAATTCTTATGTTAAGTTTCCGGAAAATTTCTAGAAAAACTTGGTCTTACTTCTTGAAAAATCCTGCAAAACTTCATTATGACTCGATACAAGCATTTGACTCTAACAAATACGAATATACATGTTCACTTAATATTGTGGAGAATCATGGTCGGTTTGTTTCTTAAAAACATATTTGGGGTTTCCCCTTACACTTATCTTTTGCAAAAATACCTTTAGGTGAAGTTAAGACTAGGCTAAACAACAAAGTGAAGTATTTCCGCTATTTAGTTTTGAAACACGATCTACCAACAATAAAAATAAAGCATGCATACGGAAGCAAATAACAATCAAACAAAATAAAATCACACAAAGTGAAGAATGTCACCACAAGCACATTCAATTATTTCTAATAAACAAAAACATATTAAGTCTTAATCTAGGAATAATAATGTTCATAAGATAAAACATAGCGGAATAAGAACAATATTATAAACAAGGTTTCTCGTCATCATCTCTACTCTAACATACACCAAAGCACCAATGCTACGTGATCAAGTGTAGCACGGTTACACTCTAACAGCGATCTAAGATCGTTGAGGCTTAACCACAAATAAACAAGTCTAGGCGTTTACAATAACTATACGCCCTAGACACACACACACACACTTTTTCTGGACTTTACATCTTGTACGTACTTAATATCAATTCCCTGTATCTCTTTATATAATAGAGATACTAGGGTTACAAAGGATATTCTAGAATAATAAAAAGATATGTAGTAATCTTTTTCTTTCTTTGCAAGTTTCTTCCTTTGTCTCCATAAGTCCCTCATGTTTCACATGTTTTGTCTTATCAACTTAATTGTAGTTCCCAACAATCTTCCCCTAGTTGATAATGACAAAACCAATAAGCATGAACTTCCCCTGAAGTTAGTATGTCATGAAACATGTGACTTCCCCTTACACCATGCATATCATCAAGGATCTTCAAGTTGCAATCTTCAAAATATTCTTCTTCCCCTTTTTGTCATCATCAAATAGGGGACAAATGTAAGCAACCTTGATCTTCACAATCACCAACCAGTACCATACATCCAATTTAGTCCTTTAATGTCTTGAATTACCCACCATTAAGAACACCAAAATGCTTACTTATTAAATGAACTCAAGACATAAAAATCCCAAATCTTCAGTAAGAATACAAACGAATAATCATGAAAACCTTCACCTTGATGTAGCACATAAATGGTTAATCATTTGAACACTTAAGCTTCCCATGAAACCCATATGTTAACCATTGCTTGAATGTAGACTCTATGTAATGATCACTGTTGAAGAAAACTAAGTATAACCAACTTGATGCTGAAGTAGAACAACCCAAACTTGTGCCTTATATCTTGTACTAAAACTGACGTCGAACGTATACTTAACGTATAGGGAGATCGCAATCTCTTGACAATAAACACTGAGCACAATAACGTAACTCCTTCAAGTGTTTGTCAATTCGTAGTCACCTGAACGAACGAACAAGTTACCTCCAAGTGAAAAAGGTATAATAAAACACAAACCTGTGAAACTCCACTTCATCGTCAAATAGGTGATAAAAACCTTTCTTCGTAATCAATTAAATCAAGAAAATATGTGAAACATGTTAGAAACTAAGAACGCCACAATAAAGATAGTTTCTAGGACCGTTTTGGCTCAAGACATATTAAGTCTTAATCTAGGAATAATAATGTTCATAAGATAAAACATAGCGGAATAAGAACAATATTATAAACAAGGTTTCTCGTCATCATCTCCACTCTAACATACACCAAAGCCCCAATGCTACGTGATCAAGTGTAGCACGGTTACACTCTAACAGCGATCTAAGATCGTTGAGGCTTAAGCACAAATAAACAAGTCTAGGCGTTTACAATAACTATACGCCCTAGACACACACACGCACTTTTTCTGGACTTTACATCTTGTACGTACTTAATATCAATTCCCAGTATCTCTTTATATAATAGAGATACTAGGGTTACAAAGGATATTCTAGAATAATAAAAAGATATGCAGTAATCTTTTTCTTTCTTTGCAAGTTTCTTCCTTTGTCTCCATAAGTCCCTCATGTTTCACATGTTTTGTCTTATCAACTTAATTGTAATTCCCAACAATCTTCCCCTAGTTGATAATGACAAAACCAATAAGCATGAACTTCCCCTGAAGTTAGTATGTCATGAAACATGTGACTTCCCCTTACACCATGCATATCATCAAGGATCTTCAAGTTGCAATCTTCAAAATATTCTTCTTCCCCTTTTTGTCATCATCAAATAGGGGACAAATGTAAGCAACTTTGATCTTCACAACCACGAACCAATATTACACATCTAATTCATCTTTCCAATGTTTCAAAGTCGCCCACCATTAAGTTTTCCGCATCTATAAATGTACTTGAAACACTAGAAATCCAAACCATCAGTAGTAATAACAACTAGCAGTAGCAAAAACCTTCACCTCGATGTAGCAAATAAATGGTTAAACATTTAAACAATAACGCCACAATAAAGATAGTTTCTAGGACCGTTTTGGCTCAAGACATATTAAGTCTTAATCTAGGAATAATAATGTTCATAAGATAAAACATAGCGGAATAAGAACAATATTATAAACAAGGTTTCTCGTCATCATCTTTACTCTAACATACACCAAAGCTCCAATGCTACGTGATCAAGTGTAGCACGGTTACACTCTAACAGCGATCTAAGATCGTTGAGGCTTAACCACAAATAAACAAGTCTAGGCGTTTACAATAACTATACGCCCTAGACACACACACACACTTTTTTTGGACTTTACATCTTGTACGTACTTAATATCAATTCCCTGTATCTCTTTATATAATAGAGATACTAGGGTTACAAAGGATATTCTAGAATAATAAAAAGATATGTAGTAATCTTTTTCTTTCTTTGCAAGTTTCTTCCTTTGTCTCCATAAGTCCCTTATGTTTCACATGTTTTGTCTTATCAACTTAATTGTAATTCCCAACAGAATGGGTCAATCTGCAGGTGAGGCTCAAGCTGGTCACGGGTGGAGAGGTGCTGCATCTGGCGGATGGTGTGATCATACATCCAATCAAAGCGCTGGTCAGTGGTGGTCCGCCATGCGTCCACCTGACCCATCCAGGCCCCCTGGTGTGCCTGCCAGTCTCCCCGACTCATGTGTCGGTAGTAGTCAGCTGTCCCCTCCTCATAACCCTGATGCTGCCGGGGCGCTCCCTCGTCATCATCCTCTTCATCAGGTCCCCCTGCCGCATACCAATCATAGGCCCCATTCCCCCGCAGCATCACGATGCTCATCTGCCTGAGGGATTTAGCCCTCACTACCCTACAAGCCCTACAGTCGCTCAAGTATCCCATGATCGAGGGAGTAAGAAGATCATAGGAATGAGCCAACCGGGTCACGAACATCCCCCCATACACCTTATCAATATCCCTCTCACCCACACTGGTCCTCAAATAACTAGCTACCCAAAATGGGATGTTGCAGTAAACATCCGCTGAAAAGATGGTATACAGGTAGAAAAGATCTGAGGCAGTGACATGGTGAGTGGTGCCATGACGTCCCGACAAGCTGTATGTGATGCATCTGTGGACTAACCTGACCACGGGGTCCCTGATTGATGCTGCCCCAGTAGTCGAGGTGTACACCCCGTCCCCGATGGTCGGCCAAAAGGTGGCGCACCTCATATCGCTCCTCAAAGTCTCCCCATGCAACAACCTCTGCATAAAACCTCCCTCAACAGCCTCCTCCCTAGCATACAAACCTATCCTCCAACCAAACTCAGTAACCAAACATGATCGCACCTCCCCTCCTAGCCTAAAATAGATAGTGGTACCCCCTATGTCCGTCCTAGCCTCAGCCTGATCAAAGTGGAAGGTCGCAAAGAACTCCCTCCCCAACTCACTATACACCATCTCCCTCATCCTAAACAACCTCTCCCATTGAGGACCCGCAAACCCATCAGTGTGGATCCTCCCCAGAAATGCAGCCTCCAACCCTTTGGACCTAAGAAACTCCCAATCAATCACAGCACCAACATCAATGTGGTGATTACAAAGCTCCGCATACTTAGTGGTAGCGGCAACATTGTCGAATTCACCCCAACTATGGACCAATTCCCCGTAGTTAACCCTTTGGGACCTAGAGGAGCTGCCACGATGTTGTCGAGATCGCTTGCTCATTTTCCTGGAAAAAGGTAGAGTGGACGGAAACAATTAGAACGAGAATTTTATTGACTTTTGTTGTCAGACACATCTGACGCCGTCAGGAGGAGGTCCTGACGCCGTCAGATCTAGCAGAAATCGAACCATGCATTTACGAGGGAAAAATCAATTTTCAAACTCTTAACCCATTACCCAAACGCTCCTTTAATCAGAAAATATGGGTGGGGGTCAAAAAAATACGTGGCATGAAGAACTTTTCCTAAATTAACGCATGATTCAAGTGGGACAACATCACCAAAGGGTAACCCCCATGATTACAAATCACCACATGGATGGCATTACGATTTGTCAATGATGGGTCAAAAAAATGGGGTTTCGGATGAAAGGGGTTTTCAAAATTGATTGATCCTAAGGACAATTGAACGAAAAAGAGTGAGGAAAAACTACTTACCGAGTGGAGATTAGTCACGAAATATGTCGAATTGGAGGAGGGGGATTCGGAGGTGTAGCAGCAATTTGGGTGAGATTTGTGGGGTATGAGTTGAAAGTGATGGAGTTTGGGTTATTATTGCTGAAATAGCGAGGTGACGACGTCAAGAGTTAACATCTGACGCCGTCAGATGCCCGTATAAGGTGTAAAAAGGAGTAATTCCACATTTAGTCCCTGCACTTAGTGTGAATAGCTAAACACGAGTAGGAACTATGAGTAGCTATCCCATTAATGTAGTCCACCAGGGTCGAACGTTTCATTATTGTCACGGAAAGAGGTGTGGTTATAGAAAAGGGTGGTTGAGGTTTTAGTTAAGTTGTAACCTTCGCACGGGTCACCGGTGGGTACAAAGAGGTGTTGTTCCATAGAGGGTCTCAAAACTGTGGTGTTTTTGAGGTGCAACCTCTTCACACCGGGTTTAAAACCAAAAGAACGTCTCTTGCACAAGTTTGGGAGCGTGGTTTGCAAACATCCAACGAAAATGTTGTGAAATTGCAAATTCTTCTCTTCCTGAGGATGCTCGCAAAAGTAGGAGGTGATTGACGGTGGAGCACTTGGGGAAGATTTCTCGTTATCCTCTTGGTCAAACACCAAAGGAGTTGAAATCTCGAAGACTTTTTCGATTTTTCTTGGTGCGGAATTTTCCTTAATCTTCTCTTTGATCCTTGATATGAATTTGTCTGCTAAATTCAGAAAAGCATTGCGAGTACTTTCCATGCGTGCTTCAAGGTGCTGGATTTGTTTTTCCTGATTGTTCATGAAGGTTACCATTATCCCTTCGAACTCCTCTTGTCGTGAACGTTCAGGAAAATTATGGTTGATAACCGCATTCCTACGTAAATTAGGATTCCCCACGGTTTCAGCAGCAGGTTTCTCAACTCTCATTAATTCTTTTACCTGTTTCTCGATACTTCCTAATAACTGCTCTTGGGTGGCGTGTGCATAATCAAGTTTTCCCTTGCTTGAAAGCATCGGGTCCTCCCATCCTTCTTCTTCGTATTGTGCCAACCCCTCAAGAACTTTCCAGCATTCGTCAATGCTAAGTCTATTTAGCCTGCCCTTGGCTGCGTAATCTATAGCTCTCCTTGTTTGATAGTTAACTTTATCGTAAAAGATTTGAATCTGGAGCCATGGTTCAATGCCATGATGAGGGACTTTTTGGAGCAGGTCTTTATATCGAGTCCATGCTTCGTAAAAGGTTTCACCTTGACGTTGTTGGAACATCAAGATGTCATTTCTAAGCTTAGTAGTTCTCCCAGGTGGGAAAAATTGAGCAAGGAAACGAGTGGTGAGATCATCCCATGTGGTGATGGATCCCGCGGGTAAACGCTCAAGCCATTGACTAGCTTGATCACGTAGAGGGAATTGGAATAGGCGTAATCAGGTTGTCTCTCTAGTTGCAACATCTAGGTCTATGAAATCTACGATTTTGAGGAAGTCCTTGAGATATTGATTTGGATCTTCGGAACGAAGTCCATGGAATGCACATCTGCTTTGCACCAACCGGATGGTGTCGGATCGCAAGGGGGTCACATTGGTTCCGGTGAGCTCAATGATGTTTCGGTAGCCTTGGTGGCTAGGTCGGGAATATTCTCCTAAGGTTCGGGGCCTAAGAGGTTCTAGTGGTGGGATGACGGGTTCAAAGATGTTCCTATTGTCCATGATGTCGGGTGGTGAAAAGTTACGAACAAAAACACAAAGAAATAAGATAGACTAAAGAGAACTTAAAAATAAAAATAAAATCTTACTAGAAAGGAATCTAGCAAGTAGACCTAATAAAAAGAGATTCTAACCTAGACAATAACTATTCCCCGGAAACGGCGCCAAAAACTTGATGCGTGGGAATTGCACCAGGCTTTACCTCTCGAGGGATCTCGAGAAGCTTACAACCCCCACCAGGCAGTGTACCTGATCGATGTAGTATAGTATAGTGACAAGTACCGGGGGATTGATCGTTCAGCTAGGAATAGTGTCGCTAGGATTAGAAAACCTAAAGATTAAGTCTAGAGATGAGGGATGATTCTTTTTGTATTTTTATATTTTTTTGGAAAGCAAATTAAAATCTCGGGTTTGAAGGATTTGGGCGGAATTAGTTGCTAGTCAACTAACCCAATACTAAAGATGCAATCAAAATAAAACACTAAAAATGAAATTAAACTAATTATACTAAAGTTGTGAGCAATAAGTGGGAGAAATGTGTTTACTTAGATTTCACTACTCCCTAGATATCTTTTGCACGTTAATTACTTGTTATAGTTGCGTGGATGACGGATTGTATTCCTTAATACCATTCATGGGGTGGCGTACTTACTTCCCCAATCCTATGAGTGCCTACTTCACTCCTATGTCGACCAGGCTAAGAAGCTCCTAACATGGGATCATTAGAATTTACTCATGCATTAAATACAACCAATAAAACCTAGTACACATCGGTTCATGTTTCCTAAGACTTTCAAGCATGTTACCAATTGGAGATCTGCCAGTTTTCTTAAGCCTAACATTGAAGTCATTCATCCAATACAACCATAAACAAGTAATCAACACATAATTAACATCTAGGTTTCATTAGATCTAAGCAAACACAAGATAGATCTAGCCTAACATGGTGGAATCAAGACAAGCACAATATATAGACAACCAACACATAGACATATTGATTGAATTAAGAGAAGACTTATCTTAATTACACATGAAATGGTTCAAGGGCTGAAAACCCTTGAAAAAGCTGTAAAATTTGTACAAGGTTCGGCCTTAGGGTTTCTCCAAACTTCTTCCTTTTTAATGAATGAAAATTAGAAAACTATATATAGATTTTGGAAGGTGACGGCGTCAAGAACAGATGTGTGACGCCGTCATTTCGCCGCCAAATAGTTCCTCGGACTGCCTAGATCTGGGTCTGACGCCGTCATGTGGACGCCTTATGCAGGCCGTCATGACTTTAACTCTTGACTCTCTACTTGTGACGCCTTCATGTTTCTTCTGGGTAGTCATGGACTTTACTCTTGACGCCGTCAAATACTTCCTCTTGACGCCGTCATAAACTGTTCTCAGCATGGAAAATTAAGTCTTTGGCGTTTTCTTCACTTTTATGTTCCAAAAACGTCCGAATTGCTTCCTTTTCCAGATTTCACTCCCAAAGTACCTAAAATCACAAAAGGAACGATTTAGGGCAATATTTGATCAAATAAATTCAATTCCGGGCTTAAATGACCCCCTAAAAGTGGTTCATTTTTCGCCTCATCATGGGTCCATTTGAAGGTGATTTAGGTTCAGCTTATTCAAAAGTCTTTCGACGTTTTTTTTACAGCAATGCATAGGCTCAGATACAGGAATTCACCACCATTATAAAACTCCTGCCATGGCTGTAGCCACATCTCTATTCTGGTTGCCACGCCAAAATACGGAGTTAAGCAAAATGTGGTGATCATCATTGCCTTAATGGTCATATTTAAAAATTCCACATTAGTTAGTGGGAAATGAGGCTCAAATCTGCCTTTCCTTGGGCGACTTGACACACCCGCCATGGCTGCACCCACGTAACGTTCGTGGTTACCATGCCAAGATACGGGAATGTCGCAGCCACACTCATGGGAAGAGTTAATTTGCAGAAAAATTCATCATTGCCCCACAAACATAAGCTTAATGAGACTGCCAAAGCTTCATGCTTCAAACATGATCGCGCATACTCGATTTTAATCAAATATCATAAATATAAAGAATGACCAACCGGACATTGGCAAACAGCTGCCATGGTTGCAATCACACCATGAACATGACCTGCCATTGGTACAAACCAAACAGGGTCAAAGTTACAAACTTTTACAAACCACATACAATCAACACCTTATACCCAACCTGATTTCAGTTAAAGCATCACTCAAACAGCAAATTTTATGACTTCTGAGCTTGATTTGATCTCATTTTTTATTTCATAGCATCTCATAACTACAAACAAAAGTACTTAGACAGTAGAGAAAGTATTTTGCAGATAAGTTGAAAAGTTATTGGCACCCGGCTTTTACAAATCCAACTGAATGAAAAAGATCAGTGCCACTTATCCTTAATCCTCAAACAATATGCCTAACCAATGTGTAAATGTTTTTTCTACCTTAGCTGCTAGGCATAAGTATAAATCACGGCACGGTGCAGTCCGCAAGTAGTAATCTCATATGGCCCGTTAGTTAATGGATTATGATATGGCTATCCAATAGTCAAATACATGTTTTATATATATATATATATATATATATATATATATATATATATATATATATATATATATATATATATATATATATATCCAAGCTTGTTCTTCTAGACCTGCACATGTGCTCAGCTGAAACCCTGTTGCCTTCTCATTCCATAAAGTAAATGTTGCAATTGACATTTCATTTGTTAGTGTTTGTGTCACGTTGTAAAAAGAGTAACGGAAAGGTTAAAGGGTGTACTTTAGGTTCCTTAATTATTATAGTTCTTTTTTACCATCTAATAAGTGACTAATGTAGCTCCTTAATTGTTAACAAGCGAAACTAACATAACAGCGTATTTCTAACGTACTAACTATCCTGAATCAAGTTAACCAAAGTTGGTAGTTGCATATAAAATAAAAAATCACTTAAAACAACATACTTTAAAGTTCTAATCTTGTGTTAGTGAACCCATCTTGACAAAGCCTTTAACTACAACAGCAGTAAACTCACGTGTGTACACTATCATCACAGTTGACAAACCGATATAACAACTTAAAAATTGAAAATGAGCAAACAAATCCAACCCCAAAAAAACCCTCAAATCAACGAAACCCTAATTTGAACGAAAAATAAGAATAGAAGAAATATCTAAATTAACTCATGAATTAGCCAAAACTAAATCATAACAGAAAATTGAAAACCATTACCTGATTTACTTTAATCGGTTGTTTTTGTTCCGTGTTCTTTTGATCAAACACAGCAAACCCTAAATCTCTAGAAAAAATGAAGCAACCAAATGATCTAGAAAATGCTTTAAAAGATAATGAAAACCCACTATGTGGTGGAGATTTAGGGTAGTACATCTCATAACAAATGGCAAAAAGACAGCCACAAAACACAATCCTCTCACAAATAACCTACTCCCCAATTTTAAAATTATTTTGGTGGTTCTGTAGCAACACTCACATGTTGCACCGTGGATATCCCCTTGTCGGATCGAAGCAATGAGGTCCATCGGAGCTTTTTTGGGTGTTGGACCTAGAGAATGAGAGAGGAGGTGACAGAGGAGTGTGAGTGGATCCGTCGGGTTTGGGCAATCCGAAAAAAACATGGTTACCTAGAATCTATGGTGAACAGTCCACGGGGTTTATACTTAACTTATAATCATTAATACAATCAATAACATCTATTTATTATTTTGCATATATATATTTTTTTAAAATCGACGTGTTTGACTTCTGTTTTATTTACAGTGCACATCTATTTATATGGCCTAATCTTTTTAATTTTTTATAGTTAATTCACTTCTTCGAGCCTTTACAGATTGACAATTTTGACAGTCAAAATTGTCATAGTTTTATTCTATATGTCGATAGTCATTTACCAAAATCATGATCATCATGCGAATCCAAGTTGATCAAAACGTACCCACCATCAAATCACTTCTCGAAAGGTAGATTCTCGACATGTGGCTGGGAGGTCTATATGTTGAAGTATCACCTACGCTCTAATCGTTTATACATATATTCTCAACTGTCACACTTCTCATATTCGTATATACTCCGTATCTGTTAAGAGATACACTGCATCCTTAAGTTATGTTGGCATACTTAAATAAAATGTCCAAACTCTCTATATTATCGTAAACCAAGTTGACAAACATTTGTTGTAGCTAGCTATGTTTGGTTGAATGTTAAAGCTCGAATAAAAAGTTGACAAACATATCAAACAGAATTGTCAAATCATATTCAAGATCTTTGTAGCATGTCCTTGACTCCTCAATGCTCTAGTGTTTCATGATCTTAGAGCTCAGATAGACACTTAACAAACATGTTTAGATCGCGTATTGATGTTCCTTCTTTGACTGCTTTGCTAGTTGCTAGACTTAGTTCCTTGACTTTAACCCGCTCTGCTATATCACCACTTAATGACTCGTCCAATAACCGAGCCAACTCATCTGAGTTAGGAACACCCTCGGGCCCTCCTTCACAAACTCTTTTCCCAACTCCCAACTGGTCAACCAGTAGCTTAGCATCTGCATACTGGTCTGCACCCATTGGCCATGTCAACATCATCACACCTGCCGCAACTCCTTCCAATGTCGAGTTCCACCCACAATGAGTCACAAATGACCCCACAGCTTGATGTCTTAATATCGCCAATTGTGGGGCCCATCCTTCCACTATGAAACCTCGATCAGCTACCCGATCTTTAAATCCACTAGGAATGAAACTTGAATCACTTGCCTTAACACACAAAATAAAATTAACATTACTTAGCTCAAGCGCATTTGCTAACGCACTCATTTGCTTTTCACTTAATGTGAATCGGCTACCAAAACAAATATACACAACAGAGTTATCACGCTTTTTATCCAACCACATGAGTACGTCATGGGGTGGGACTGCACTTGACCCACCTCGTCCAGTGCTAACCACCGGGCCATGCTCATCGGGAAGTAATGGGCCCACGGCCCAAACCCGATCATGGCCAACTTTTTTCTTGATGTAGTCAATATATAGTATATACCCCTTCCATCTCTTCAAATGTGTTATAAATAATTCCCCAACTTGCATTGACGGAGCCACTTTGAGTGTGGGGTGGGCCAAGGCCAACCCAAAATTTTCTACAAGATCTTATCTAACATATACAACTTGGACAATTTGGTTAGTTAAGACGAATTTGGCCCACCCACTAGAGGTGTTACATTCATTAAGCTATTTTCAAAAATGAAAATAGAAAGATTGTGTAGTTTAACTGTTATATAGTGTATCTACATTTAAACTCAGATACTTATTTCCATGTGTTTTATTTCAATTTTTATGACACAAGAAGATTACATATTTAATTCATTAATATTTGGGTTGATTGATAAAAACATCATTATACTTGTTACATTAATAGCATTGTTATAGTATCAATTAGTTTTTAAGTAACTCATTCTAGTTTAGTGGCCAGTTAGATTTTGTCTATTACGTCGATTAAAAGTAGTATGCTTAAAATCAAGAGACCATCTAACTCGCCAAAGGCATTTACTATCAGTTTTCATTCACTATGACGTAAAAAACGGTCTCAAAACATTTTAAATTCATGACCAAACATTCATTTGTCATGAGTTTTCTAAAATGAGGCTTCATATTTGCTTTCTACTTAACCATAAAGTTTACTAGTTACTACTACAAAAAAAAGCTATTTTTTCCAGCAATATTATTTCTCTGTCAGAGTGCTAATATGCTTTTTGGCCCACCCTTAACGAAAATCCTGGCTTCGTCACTGCCAACTTGTCATATTAGCCAACATTCCTTTCCTAAAAGATTCGAAACCAGGATCTCCTTCTTTATAATAACGCGTCGCTTGTGACAATTGCCACCAAGTAAATTCGGGCTTGTTTGGGATTTCTTCGAACGATATTTTATAGTTTTCATCTCCATCCCTATTCTCATCATTAATCTTTGCCACGTCTCGCCATAAACAATGAAAAATAGAAGAACCAAGAGCACCTGAAGGCGAAAACACCACACGTTTAATACCTAGGTGAGAAGCAAGTTCATTAGTCCACCCAAGAAAAAAGTCGGAAACAATGGCAACAGGTGGTGAAGGGTGGGATTCGAACCACTTAACAATGGGATCAAATAGTTTTTGAGTTGTCATAACTTTGGAAATAAGTGGATGAGAGGATGGGCTGCTTTCGGGATCAGGGAAATGAAGTTTGTGCAGCGAAGAAGGGTATGACGAGATAAGAGGGTCGAGAAGTGAGAGGTTAGCGGTGCTTATGATGACGGTGATCGTGAGGCCGCGACGTAGAAGGAGATGGGCGAGGTCGAGTAACGGGATAATATGGCCCGAGCCCGGAAACGGGTAGACTAGTAAATGCGTGTTGCTAGTCGAGTGAGACATGTTTGAGAGTTTGATATATATTCTATTGGAAATGTCTACTATATTTATAAGCCTAGAAAAAGGAACAAAATAACATAATGATTAAAACCTTCACCTTAGAAGCATACCGAGTAACATATGAGACTTTAACATATGTGTTAACCTTATTGGTTACACGTACATAAAGTTATTAGAAAAAGAAAGAAAAATGATGCTTGTAATACGGTTGTGTTTTTGGAACATGAAATGATGTCATGGGTTACGTACGTTGTTTTGTTTAAAGGTAGAGAAGACGAAAATGGTTAAGGATCAATAAATTTATAAATGACTAGCCACTTGTCGGCAGTCGTTTCCGGGTTTTTTTTTTGCGCTCTCTCTCTCCCCCTCTATTGCAAAATAGAACTAACGTATATTAATCAAAACTAGTCATTATTTACGCATAGCGACGACAGTGTATAATAACATTAATTTTTTTGCGTAATTTTTTTGTATACATATATGCGTTTGGATAGTGAAAGTGAAGAAAATTTATGATTTAAATTATAATTTCGTATTTAAATATTTAATAAATTGAATTATCTGCAGTAAGTAAGGTATAATCTAACAACATACTTATTTTCTACTACGTTTTAAGCAAACATTTTTTATTTTATTTTATTTATTTATTTTTTAATGTAGTATATATGATTATTGGTTAGTAGTGAAAAAAACACTTTTAACCTGTTAATATAAGTATAATCTCTTTAAATATTAAAACTTAGGTACTAAGAGCCGGAGGTGCCACTCGTTGTTGGAGCTCGTCACTCCAACGTGGCCTTCGTTGTAGCTCGCCATGACATCGAGGGTGCCTCGCCATTCACCACCTCCTCGTCTGCATGACGAGGTTTGTTTTTCTGCAACTCGTCCTTTATTATTATTATTATTATTATTGCTTTTGTTACACTACAAGGATAAGGAGAACAGGCGTCGAGTATTTTCCCGTCAACGGCATAAGACACTAAACGACAAAAAAAATGCTTGACCGAGCCCCACTGCGTTGAATTTTTCATACTCGTATTTTCCCGTCGACATGTCGACGGGAATATTTCAACATATTTTTTTGGCCTCAATAATTCACCAAAATTGGGCGCGAAATTTACCCGCTAATATATTCCCGTCGACAAGTCGACGGGAATAAATTAATTACGTTTTTTCTCACAATTAACGTGTGATTAAAGGCAATAATTTTTTGTTTTGAGATTCCCGTCGACATGTCGACGGGAATATATTACTAAATTATAAATATTTTTAATAAATGGATAAAATATTGGGCGGGATTTTTCCCGCGTTCTTTTTCCTGTCGACATGTCGACGGGAATATCTCCCCAAAAATCAGGCTATATATATATCCTCACAAATACATTCCCGTCTCATTTTTTACCTATATACATTCTCACAAAATTATTTCCGTCTCATTTTACACATCTCACAAATAAATCAATCGTCAATTCTTACAAGACACACATGACTTGGCGTGGTTGTACAGTTGAAGAGGAGTACTCAAAAATCTTGTCACACGAGCTCCTCTTTAATGAAGTTATGTTAACTTTTGGTCATGCAGTTTATGAGGAATATGGTTTTTTTAAGAACGTTGAACCGTGGATGAGAGACAAGATTATCGAATGGTGTAGGAAAAAGTCGTACTACAAAGAGTACATGGACGAGCTAGATGCTGCTGAAGCTCAAGCTGCTGCTGAAGCTCAAGTTGTTGCTGTTGGAGGTGACGACGAAGCTGAAAGTACGTTGGAAACCAAACTTGATAATCTGGGAAATAGGGTCACAAATCTTGAAGCTACGTTTGCACATATCAAGGAAATGAGAGCAAGGAAGGGAAAAGATGGTGCGAGTTCGAGTAAAGCGGGAAGTAGCCGCAAAAAAAAAAAAAAAAAAAAAAAAACGGGTTGTTTCGTTTGATCTGTTCTTTTGGTTGTCGAGTTGTTTAGTTTGAGTTGTTTCGTTTGATTGTCGAGTTGTTTTGTTTGAGTTGTTTCGTTTGGTTGTCGAGTTGTTTAGTTTGACTTGTTTCCTTTGGTTGTCGAGTTGTTTAGTTTGGTTGTCGAGTTGTTTAGTTTGAGTCTGTATGAAAATGCATGTGGTTAAGAACTCTTGCTTGTTTTAAATAAACAGTTTGCCTTTGTGTTTGATAATTATTGCTCCTTAAGTTCTATTATTTGTGCGTACAAATTTAAAATATAAAGGACGTTCAACATCAGTTAACACAACAACAACATTTTATTAAACAAGAACAACAACAACAACATTTTATTAAACATCAATAACATCAACAACAACAGCAAACAACATCAACAACAACAACAATAACAACGATAACAGCAACAACAATGATAACAATACTACATATGAAATTTATCCATATCACCTAAAAGGTCACGGAGTATTGCATCCGACTGACATGCGTGGTCGTGGTTGGGATACGTTGCCATGTCAAGTTTTGCCTCCAGCACCCTTAATTTTGTCTCTAGCACCTGTTTTTGTGCCTCCAGCACCTGTTTTTGTGCCTCCAGCATGTTTATTCTAAGATCTTTTTCATGACAGTTTGAGCACTTTTTTGGAGCAGATCCAGAACCGCTTGATGTTGAAGCTCCCAGAGAACCGATCATCATTTTGGCGAGTCGTTCCTCCTTCCATAAAAAAAATCACATCCATGGTCTGTTGTCCCAGGCTGGTAAATAGTAAAAACTATTATTCTTATCAACTAACCAAATTATTTATATAATACACGAAAAAGTATGTAATTGTTCACCTGCGAGAAAGGACACACATAGTATAGTTTACCACGGGAGTAAGATTTATACGATTCTCGCAGAATCACGTCTCCTCGTTCACAAGGACAAGGAAAAGCTTCAAATTCTGCCATCTTCTTCACCATGATAACAGTGTATGTTTGTGGTTGTGAGGTTGAGTGGTTGAATTGTGACCGGGGTGGCCCGATCTACAAGTTGAGGTGATAAAAGGTGGTGGCCAGAAAAAGATTCTGGCGGCCGGAAACTGCTGGTGTCGCCAGAAAACAGAAACTGCTAGAGAGAGATAGAGAGAGAGAGATATAGTGAGATGAGTATGTGTGTGTGTGTGTTTATATTGTGAGGATAAGTTGTTAGCTAGAAAAAAAGTTGTTAGGTAGAACCATTGCATCTCATGTATAACCATAGCATCTCGACTCCTTCGTTTAACATCTCGTGTATAACCATTGCATCTCGACTCGTTCGTTTACCATCTCATGTATAACCATTGCATCTCGACTCATTCGTTTACCATCTCATGTATAACCATAGCATCTCGACTCGTTCGTTTAACATCTCATGTATAACCATTGCATCTCGACTCGTTCGTTTAACATCTCATGTATAACCATTGCATCTCGACTCGTTCGTTTTACATCTCATGTATAACCATAGCATCTCGACTCGTTCGTTTAACATCTCATGTATAACCATTGCATCTCGACTCGTTCGTTTTACATCTCATGTATAACCATAGCATCTCGACTCGTTCGTTTAACATCTCACGTATAACCATTGCATCTCGACTCGTTCGTTTAACATCTCATGTATAACCATTGCATCTCGACTCGCTCGGTTAACATCTCATGTATAACCATTGCATCTCGACTCGTTCGTTTAACATCTCATGGATAACCATTGCATCTCGACTCGTTCGTTTAACATCTCATGTATAACCATAGCATCTCGACTCGTTCTTTTAACATCTCATGTATAACCATTGCATCTCGACTCGTTCGTTTATCTAATGGTTGGGATTTAGTATTTTGTGATATTCTAATTATTATTTATTTTATATTTTAATAAATGATTTTTTTAATTATAATATAAGTAATTAATTTTAAATATATATATTTTTTTAATTTTATAAAAGTATTTATAATAAATAAATGTTTTTAATTATATAAATTTAGTTTATTAATTTTATAAAACTTATTTTTTAATATTTTATAAAAGTATTTATAATAAATAATTTTTTTTTAATTATATTAAAGTAATTTTATAAAACTTATTTTTTAATATTTTATAAAAGTATTTATTATAAAAGTTATTTTCCCGTCGACATGTCGACGGGAATATTACCGCCAAAAAATTGGTGAAAATTTAATACGCCCCGCCAAACGCAAACGACAAAATTATTAAATTGTCCCGTCGACATGTCGACGGGATTATTAATACAATTAAAAATTACTTTTATATTCCCGTCGACATGTCGATAGGAAAATAAAAGTATACACAAAACCAGATCTGGTCTCAATTATTATCACAGACTTAGGAGAAAAAAAAACCTCTCCTCCCCTCGCCGGCGATTACCCTCCACCACCACAACCAACGCTCCTCCGCCACCACAACCAACACTCCTCCACCACCACATTACCCCTCCACCACCAAATCCCACCCCACATAACCCCTCCACCACCACAACTCCTCCTCCACAGTCCAAGACCTCCTCCTCCTCCTCCTCCACACTAGCACCACTGTGCACCTCCTCCTCCTCTCATGTTTAATTCTCTCCTCTACCCCTCCATTATTTAATTCTTCTTCTTCCCCACTTCTTCTTCTTCTTCACAGATCCACCCCACAGGTAATAGTTCTCATTTTTTTTGTTAATTTGTTTAATATTTGTTAATTTTGTTTAATTTTATTGTTAATTTTGTTTTTTTGTTTTTTATTTTTTGTTATTTTTAATTCAGCCGAGACAGCCGGGACAGCCGAGAGCGAGAGTCGAGAGCTGAGATATATAGCCGAGACAGAGGTAATGTGGTTCCTTTTTTTTTTTTTTTTTTTTTTTTTTTTTTAAACTTTTGGTATCCCGGCGACATGTCGCCGACAATATTTTTTTTAACTTTTTATATATGAATATAGCCCAAGCCCCGAGACCGCAGCCCAAGACTGCAGCCCAAGATCACAGCCCGAACCCGAGACTACAGCCCAAGACCGCAGCCTGAGACTGCAGCCCCGACACCACAGCTGAGACAGTATGTAATTTTTTTTCATTTCCGTATTATTTTTCACATGTTTGTATGTTTGTGAAACGTGAGTGATTAAGTATTAGTTTGCGGATGTGTTTGTTTCGAATAATGCGGATTAAGTAGTACATAGTTTCAATTTAGGTTAGAGGGTGTTTGTTTCGGATTAAGTAGAATAATTAGAAGTTTTGCGTTATATATAAGTCACAAAAAGTAAGTTTAAAAAAAAAGAAGTTTAAATAATTAGAAGTTTTGCGTTATATATAAGTCACAACAAATAAGTTAAAAAAAAAAAAAGTTTGAATAATTAGAATTTTTGCGTTATAATTAGTTGAAACAATTAGTTGAAGGGAAGTAGAATATTAGTAGTTTTGCGTTATATATAGAAGTATAATTAGAATTGGAATTTTTTGCGATAGAATTAGAAGTAGAATACTTCAAGTTAGAGGGTGTTTGTTTCGGCTTATATATTTCATATTAGTGCGATAGAAGTAGAAGTAGAATATTTATTGCTTGTTTGGTTTTCGGCTTATGTTTCATAAGCTAAATTTTTGTGGCTTATTTTGAAACTGTTTACCTTATATGAAATAGTTTCAAAATAAGTCACAAAAAATGAGCTTATGAAACATAAGCCGAAAATTAAATTTCATATATGAATGCCTATATATGATATTTGTTCCTTTTTAATGTGTATATTTGAAATAAATTGTTTAACTTAAAATATATGCTTTGTGTGTTATTGTTAGACTTTTGTGAATGTTTTAGGATTTTAGTGATTAATTTCGGAAAGTCCCCGTCCGAAGTTAATCATCCTATAGAAAACCCATCCGAAATTAATTTACTAGAAATTAATTTCGGAAAGTCCCCTGTTTGGGACTGCTTTTTGAATGTTTTGTCTCATTTAGGATATGGATGCGTATAATTGATTTACTATTTGCGATGATTTCGACAGTGTTTCTCCTTTACTCCTACGAATATGTCTTTAATGCACATATTTGGGGAGTTGAGGGGAAATGCTGCCGAAATTTTCTCAGATAGTAAATCAGTTATACGCATTCATATATGAGATGAATCATTCAAAGAGTGGGTTAGGATTGCCTTCCATAGTTGCACTAGGTGAACAAAACAACTTTCCTTTATTCCATGGTTATATGTGTTTATGTGTCGAATATTTTGAATGTATAATAACTAAGAGTTGAACAAAACAATATGCAGTTATGATACTTGATAAGAGTTGGACCCGTTTAGACAGTCGTGTTTCAAAAGAGTTTTTTGATGGTCTTGCCGCATTTGTTGAACATTGCAAGCCGTTATTGAATAGTTACGGCAACATAAAATGTCCATGTCGTCTTTGTTGTAATGTTCCATGGGTATCTCTCGACTTACTTAAAAGCCACATAAGCCAAAATGGGTGGGACCCAACTTATACACAATGGCGTAAACACGGTGAACCGGATCCTCTTCCTATACAAGATAACACAACACAATGTGAGATGAGTGACATGCGTGCGTGCATTAATGATATTTTTGATATTCCTTTAAATAATGAACAAAATGAGCCAACTCCTCCAAATATTGGCGAGACAAGTAACGAGCCAACTCCAGCAATGACACCTCCTGTACATAACGAGTATGAAGAGTTACTTGCCAATTCCACCCAACCTCTTTACCCGGGTTGTGACTTTAAATAATGAACAAAATGAGCCAACTCCTCCAAATATTGGCGAGACAAGTAACGAGCCAACTCCAGCAACGACACCTCCTGTACATAACGAGTATGAAGAGTTACTTGCCAATTCCACCCAACCTCTTTACCCGGGTTGTGACTTTATGACAACCTTGGATTTTATGTCAAAGTTTACGCATCTCAAGGTCAGCGGTAAATGGAGTGATACTTCATTTAACAATACGCTAAAATTTCTCCAGGAGGTATTCCCAGGTTAGGTTACAATCTCCCACCATCATACTCTGCTATAAAAAAAACATTTAAGAATGTCGGGTTAGGGTATGAGTCGATACATGCTTGTGAAAATGATTGCTTTTTATATCGTGGGACTGGTGCCGAAGATTTGGAGTATTGTCCGGTCTGTAAAACGAGTAGATGGAAAGACAAGAACACAACGGGGAAGAAAGTTCCTAACAAGGTGTTGCGTTACTTTCCTATCATTCCTAGACTACAACGTTTGTACAAGTCTGTTAATACAAATATCGCCTAAAAACGTTATTTATATTTTACGATCTTTGCTAAGTTTTGTTAATGACAAAGTATGAACTTTAGCTAAAAGTAAATTATCACTTTAAGTGTTTAAGTCTTGTTTAACTAATGTTTACATTTCCTTTTAAACTAAACATTGGTTTTATTTCTTAAAATAGAAATAGTCACATCACATTTATGGCAAGTTTTGTCATCATGCATTTATGGAAAGAAATGTGTTTGACTTGCTTTGAGGTTGCTTACAAGTTTTGTGTTTGACTTGATTTAAGTGATGTGACATTGTTTGGTTGCTAGGAGTTATGAGACAAGACCTTGTTTGGTTTGAAGAGTTATTGCAAAAACCTACTGCAGACCCGGCGGTACCCTGGGGGTACACGGGCGGAACCCATCTGAGGGTTCCGCCTGATCCGCCAAGCATGCAGTATGGTGTGCTATAAATACCAAGCCATAACTTGATTTTTGGCTAACTCTTTTAGGACATATATTCACATACTCTCTCAACTAACTCAGTAACCTTTTGATTTGTGATTCTCTTATGTAGCAAGGAACTTCACAAGATCATTCAAGAAGTTACAAGCTTCAACTCTAAAGTTGCAAGTCTTGATAGCTTGGTCATGTATAAGCTTTGGTAGTTTATACTTCATGTGTGTCATGTATGTAGAAGTTATAGGTTAGTATTTTAGGCCTCAAAATACAAAGAGTGTTGGGAGTTGTTGTACCCTAGTAAAAGAACTAACGGGAGTGGTTGTACCCTTGGTAAAGAACTCGACATCTAGCTGTGTGTCGGTAAAAGTGTAAGCGACGAATGGGAGTGGTTGTACCCTTGTAAAAGAACTCGACATCTAGCTTTGTGTCGGTAAAAGTATAAGCGACGTGTAAGGTTTTCTCCGCCGGTGAAAGGAGCTTGTTGATTAGTGTTTATAACTCTCGAGTTGGAAACTCGGGGCGTGGATGTAGGGCAAAGAAAAAGAGTCCTTGTAGCCGAACCACGATAAACTGTCGTGTTGTGGTTTGATTGTTTCTTTCTCTATCTTTGCTTATTATATGTTGTTGTTTAGTTAGAATTGTTGATCATATATAAAGCTTTTCAAAGAACCAAAACAAGTAATGTTGTTCTTATATCTTTAAACATAAGTAAAGCTTTTCAAAGAACTAAACAAGCAAAGTTAGGATCATTACAAGTAAAGCTTTTCAAAGTATGAAACTAGTTAAGTTGGAATTGTTATTCACATGTAAAGTCTATTCAAAGAATCAAACATATTAAGTTGTGCTTATATCTTTAACCAAACGTCAAGTTCTCAAAGGTTATTTAAGCTAAATAAGAATCGAAAAAGCGGTAAACTATTCCACCCCCTTCTAGTTTTCCACAATTGGCATCAGGAGCTACGTTACTCAAGATCTTTAAAATAGAATGTATTTTAAAACTTGGATCGATCCATGGATTTTGAAAATCTCAAAGAAGGGCAACCTATTCAAAACCCACCTATTCAAAACCCACCGCTATTTGAAAAAGAAAACTTACTTGAGTGGAAAAGTAATTTTGAAAACTATGTGAAATCAATTGATCAAGATCTTTGGCATACTAATTCTTTTGGTGATTTCAAACCAAAGAAAACAAGTTTTAGAAAACCAAGATAACTACCTTAAACTTGATAAAAATACTAAAGCTAAAACAATGATTTATAAAGCTTTAGTACCAAATATGAAAGAATGTATTTTTGTCAAATGGCTAATGATATTTGGAAAAATATGTTAAACTTTCATCAAAGAATATGTCAAGTCAAAGATGCTCAATTTGATCTTACATATGAATTAGAAGTTTTAGAAAAACTAATTGATAGACACTTAGTAGAAGTTAATACATGTGCTACTAGTTTAAATGTTTTTAATGAAGGTACAAGTGAAGATGAGTACGTGTGTTTTGATGAACTTGCTTGCGTATCATGGAATGAAATGGATGTTGACGAAGACAATGATCCGTGGACTTGCTTGCGATTCATGAAATAACACGGATGAAGATGAAGCCAACCATCCGGTTTGTGATTCTAAACTATATAAAACATCAAGCAAGGTACACTTTGAAACCAAACACTTTTGCTTTGACAAATTTATCCTAGAGTTTTCTAAACTAGAAAATGAGTCTAAAACGTTTATGCAACATGGACCTAAAAACTATTTTCAAGAAAGAGTCTTCAAAATCTTTTAAGAAAATCTTTGAAAAGGAAATCTTGTTAGAAGATAAAATGTCAAGTATTGAGAGTAATGTTGAAATTAATCTAGAATGTAAATTATGTCAAGATTACTAACATGAGATTAAAATGCAAAATGAGAAAGGAAAAATTATTAGTTAAATTTGATGAAAACTCAAAATCTTTTGAAAGATTGTTGAGGAGTCAAAGGTTGTTTAAAGATAAAACCGGATTAGGATTTAACTCAAAAGCACCATTAACTAATAAAACAAAGCAAGTAAAATTTGTCTAACCTAGAAGAGAGATTTAGAGATAATTCTATCTCTAATAGAAACTCATGATAGAAGAATTAAGATTATCATGCTCCATGCTTTTATATGATTGTCTAACCTTCTTGGATACATGAGTAATTGAGTTTCTAAGCGTGTCGTGAAACCAAGACTCTACGCGTTGTGTTTATCCTCTTGATAACATCTCTATGCAATTTAAAAGGTACACATTACTTCAACTTGACTTTAATAGTCTCTTGCTTCTTGCATTATGTGTTAGAATATGTGTTATTAGTAATACTCTAAAAGTGTTTACTTGCTATTAGTAATAACTAGGATTAGATTCTATGCAACAAGGAAATTCATCTTTAGTACTGGTAGGAGATATAAGGTGCTTTGGTTCTTTAACCATCAAGAGATAAACACGAGAAACTCTTGAGTGAGTCTCACTCAACTCTTGCTTACAAGTGAGCTAACTAAGAATTTCCTAAGTGTTAAAATGTCTAACACTTTTTTGATGCTTGCAAAACAAACCTTTGTTAAATAACATTCTTAAACACCATACTTTGAGTCTTAAATTGTGTTTTTCTTCCATCACTCCTTTATGATAATCTCACATAAAACACACAAGGTGAAATAAATCACATTAGCATATATTAGGATGAGTGAAAGAAAATAATTCTTCAACATCTAGGATTTACACATCAAATGTGACACATAGTCTAATGATGTTGTACCTCTTGGACTTTTTAAAATAAATAGAGTTCATAGTGTCATAAGTATGAAAACCCAAAGAGTCGAGGAGTCGTTGAATATGACATTTAACGAGTGATCTCCTCCTTCTATGATATCATCTTTGGTAGATGATAACTTAGTCGAAAGTCCAATGATGGCAAGACAAGCATGGAGTAAAAGTACAAAACAACATCTTCTCACCTTGAGTTAAACATTGAATCAAGCAAAATTGACATTAGCTATAAAACTTGATTTAGAGGTCATAGTAGTGTCTAAACAAATTCAACAAAAACAATTTTTCTGAATTTAGAATAAAACAACTAATGAAACGAAATTGATATTTCAAAGTAATCAAGTGAGTATAGTGTCAATTTTTTAAAGACCTTTTGATAATAAAAGCAAGCCACAAAAGCAAGAGATTTTAACTTAAAGACATTCCTAGTTGCTCTCTTGTTCTCAATGGTTAAGTTATTGATGACTTATCGAGAATGAGATTAGTAAATCCGTAGGTAAAACTAAATGTAGAGAAATGTTTGGAAGACTACTTGTTCTCATAACAATTAGATCCAACATTATGTTTAGTTTTTGTCTATGTGCTCATGTTAAAGAAGATCCTAAAACAACTCTTTAGTTGAGCCTATTTGGATACATCATTAAGTACTACACAACTTAAATTATGGTCTCCCAAAAGAACGGGAATAGTAACCATAGTGTTTGACAAATGGAATTATGTCGGTAATAAGTTGATAAGAAAAGCTCAAGTGGTACTTGTACTTTTATGCTTACTTACCCAATGACTCTCCAAAACGCGTATGACTCTCAAATTAGTATTGAATGGAGAAGCACATCAACAAGCTCCGCTTGAACAAGCAAACTCGCATCAACAACGGAATTCATCTTATCAACATTGCTATACCTTCAACAAAGGAAGCATCGACTTCAGCGACAATTCAATCCATTATGTTCTTAATTGACATATTGTGATCCATCATCATCGCCTTGGTAAGATTGTTCATTGAGGAACGTCTTAACTAAGAAAGTCTTCTACGTTAACTATTTCATCATCGCGTTATCAAAATCTCTTGAATGAAAAGCATTCATCATCCCTAGGCTTAGTCAAGGACTCATAAGACCTAAAACCTTAGTTTTGAACATTAGGATAAAACCACAAAAATCATGACAATTCCTTTTGAGGTTTCCCTGCAGAACCCACGATACCTTCAGACCATACGGGCGGAACCCATTTTTTGGTTCCGCCTGGTCCGCCAAACCTCAGAATGTTTAAACTTTTTATTTCAAAGCCAAACACCCTATTAAGTCTTAACAAAAACTAACAAACAGCATCACCCTCTCTAAAACACATATCCTCACGAATTTTAGGGCTTCTAATCCAATCTCTTCCAATCCAACTAACTTTGTCAGTATTCTAATCACAATTACATTTTTAATTTAATCATAACATTTTTGCTTACAATCATTAACTAGAATCTTAGGGCTTTTGCATAAAACTTCATGATTCATGAAAAACTTGGTGGCTAGTCAATTATGTATCTCATTAGTTAAGAAATGTATCTTTTAATTGTTACTTTGATTTACCAAACACACCAAGAGTATTATTTTTCTAATTGCAACATGATTTATCACCACATTGTTAAAACAAATGAAAAACATGATTTAAACATCACTTGCATACTATCTCTTGAATGCTAAAGGGGATACATAACTAATATGTATTTTCGGGTACATTCAATCGAAGACACATTCAATTAGGAGAGTGTTGGTTATCTTTTGTTTTTACAACAAAATTTGTATAACAAAACGATTTGGGAATCAAAATGAGTCAAGATAACCATGTCTTCACATTGTCTTGCATATAAGAATATATTAGAACATCCTCGTTGTTAAAAGTCATTAACATACAACTTTATGTTTTCTAGGAATCAACATGCCTCCCGCAAACAAATCCGATCACAAAGAAACCCTTAAGTACATGCCCAAACACCATATGACCAAAGGTCTCAACCCGGTTCAAGTAGAAACCTTTAAGGCATTAGAAAAACGCTATGTTCACGAAGGTAGAACCATTTATCCATCCTTTCTAGAAGGAACATCTATTCGCCAAAACTTTGCCGCAATTCAATTTGATTGTCTCCTTGATATAGATGAGCCCATTTGTCCTAGGTTCATCTTGGAATTTTATGCAACCGTAAACCTTTCCTCATGTGCCGGTGGTAGGATCTCATTAAACTTTACAACCAATCAAATATCACATGATATAGATTTAAAAGACTTAGCTATAATTCTTGGTGTACCAAATGAGGGAACTTGCCTCTACACGGATAAGTGGCCCATTTCAAGTCTTGATACTATTGATCGGTTTTATGACTTTATCCATACGATACACCTCTTGCTAGTAAGGAAACTATTAAGGAACACCTCTTTGTTAGAACCTCTACCACTAGGGTGAACCGTTCGGGGAATACTATAGATAAGGATCCTTTTGGTATGGAGCTCAATGAGCTTAAACCGCAATTTAAGAAATGGGAAGAAATTCTTAGGGCTAACGTCATAAGTACCATAGGAAATAGAGATCACATCAACACATGTCTTTGCTATATGCTCTATAGCATTTCAACCGGTCAACCCTTCAACTTAGCCTACTACCTAGCCAAAAGGATGGCCGACATATCCTTAGTTGGAACAACCGCTCTTCCCTATGGTATGCTTCTTACTCGCCTCTTTAGAGGAATCTCACCCATTTCTCCTAACGAAGATGGAATACGCCTTGACTATTTTCTAGTTCCTCACACCTTCGTTCCACTAAGTGATAAACGAGTTTTCAAAAATAAGGGCAAACGTACTCGATCACCTACTCCATCTTCATCATCATCCGGCATGAGCGACGATGATAAACTACCAAACTCTAAGTTACCTCCTTTAGAATACCTTCAAGCTCTCCCCACCATTGACAATGCCTCCGAAGAATTCAAGCAAACCAAAGTAATGTTCAAGTGTTTTGGAAGGTACCTAAACAAGCTCAAGAAGAAGATAGACCGGTTGTGAGAAGATTAAGGAGTGTTTGGCTTATGAGTGCTTTAGAAGCATCTTTGTGTTAAAACTATGTGAATTATGTGTTTTTCACTTTCATGGTTTATTATGTTTGTATGAAATTTTATGCATAATGACAATGTTTAAGGTGTTTGTCATTTTTTCTATGCTTATGGGAATTCTTACTAAGTATAGTGTAATCCTCGACCTCAAGGTCAAAGTCCCATGATTGGTATGTTTAGGTGTCTAATTTTTGCATTGCCTAACTAGAAATGAAGTATCTCTTTGAGTTTAGGAGTTTTCGAAAATTTTGAAAATCGTCTCGCGGGTCAAAAATAGCGGACTGCCTAATTTTTTACCCCTGGCGGATCTGGCGGTACCCAAAATTGGGGTCCGCCAGTGTGTTTTCTGGGAATTCCAGAAATGGCCCAACGGACCAGGCGGTACCCTCAAATGGGTTCCGCCAGTGTCTTCTGAGGGATCCGCCGGTCACCTGCAGAAAATTTTTGCTATTTTTTATTAAGTTCATAACTTGTAAAGTGTCAAATCATTATCCTAAGTGAGAAACATCTTTCATTTACAACAACAACCATATTGGAACAAACCTCACTCACTAAAACAATTAGTAAGACACTTCCTGCCAAAATTCAAATTCAAATCATAACTAACCAAAGGAACCCTTTTAAAGGATCCTTCAAACCTTTGATACATTTTCTACCAAACCACTTCCCATGATCACAAAGCATTGAGTGCTTAGGTTGGTCTTTCACTCCATCCTATTCATTGGATTGACCTCAAATGATGTGACATGGTCATGAAAATCATTTGACACCTCAATCTTAGAATAGTAAAACATCAAATCCAAACACTATTTCAACACTTTTCTCATCCTATAAAATTGAAAGCTTCACAACAATTCAAATCACACCATCACCATCAATACTTCTCCCCTCAAACATCAAAACCAAAACCTTTGAAATGACCAAATCCAACACCTCATCCGAGTCATCAAAATCATGTGCTAAAACCACTAGGATTAGTGTCAAACCTTGTTGCTTCAACAAAACCACAAAGTCAAGCTCATCATCATCAAGTGATGCTTCACTCAACATCTCCTCACCTATCCAAGATTTTCTTAACCTTACTAACTCAACTACACCCTCAACACATTGTAATACCAATGAGATCACCATTCAAGATTTGCTTAATCTTGCTACTCCACCACCTTCTCCACCACTTTGGAACTCAAACCTAGCAATTAACCCATCATCAACTAAACCTTTGAGTGAGTCAACTCCATCTTCTCAACAAGCTTTTAAATCAAAAACTCCTTCACCTCAATCACCAACACCTATACCAATGGAACTTTTCCATACACCACCAACATCACCAACACCCAATTTGGAAACTTTTGATGATCTATCATCAACACCACCATCCTTCTCACTTTTTGATACCGTTGCTCAAATGGAAACCCAACAACAACCTAGTGAGCAACTTAATGATGAACCCCATTACCCATCTACGGTAGAACGGTTGGCTTACCGTTATGCTAGACCATCCATTTTTCCAAATGATCAAGGTCATACCCACTCACATTCATTTGTGTTTCATCCAATTTACAAAAACCTTCATGGTGATCCTTACGGAGAACCAAGTTTCCGTCACCTAATTCAACCACAAGAACAACAACAACAATTTGATTCTCTACTTTCTTCTTATAAGAAAATAGAAGCCTCAATGTGGGAAAAACCTCCAAACATGAATGAGGAAATAAACACTCACTTAAACCACCTCAATGCCTTCAAACGAATGGTTGATTCTCAAATCAATCATGTTATGGAATTCAATACGGCATTAAATTCAACAAGTGAAGGTAGCAAATACACCTCTCAAACATCCACATTTGCTCCTTCAAGTTCAACCCATTCACCACCAACAAATCAAACCTCTCTTCCACCAAACTTCCCCCGCCATGATTGCGGACATTGCGAAAGAACCGCTCGCATTAGTGAAAGGTGTCGAACGGAACTTCGTGAGTTAACCGAAGAAATGAGGTTTATTCTAAACCACATTTTGGACCGTCTCCAATCCTTGTCTCATCCACCACAACATTAGAGTCTCCAAAATGAAACAAAACCGTTTCTCTTGGAAAATGTCTCCCATTTTAACCAACAAACCAAAACCAAGTCACCTCCTCACCTTTCAAAATAAAACCCGCTACAACCCTCAACTCACATTTTCATCCTTAAACAACCCTATCCTTGTTTTTGGAAAATGGTTCTCATTAAGGATGATGATGATTTCCTTGTAGCTTTTTATACTCTTAGTTCATTTTTAGTTTTTCTTTGTTTCTTAAAAAGTAGGATGTTGTAATCTTAATTATGTATCATTGACTCTCTAAGAGTCAAAATTTTACATTAAATGAAGATTAATTCTACAACAAGGTTTGCATTGTTTAAATGACCATTTAGGTATGATGAGTGAACTACACCTTTATATGGTACCATACATAAATCTTGTATTTTAGAAACTAACCTCTCTTTTTGAAGGTTCATTTTCCACGTTTTTCTTCCTTGAAACTCCATTTAGGGGAGTAATATTCAAGGGGGAGCATGAGTATTACATTATTCCGCTTCACAACTCTTAGTTGTAGTTTAGACATGAAACACTTTCATGACTTATCTTGTGCGGAAACTAACTTTTCTTTTGTAGGTTCAAAATCCATGTCTCCTCTCTTGGCACTCCATTTAGGGGGAGTATCGTCTAAGGGGGAGCATGGCCATTATTCCGCTTCACTTCTCTATTTTTTGTTTCAACAAAAAGGGGGAGAATTTATATTAAACTTGTTCAACTTGATATTTCCGCTTCGCTAACTCTTTGCAAAAACAAGTTTTAATACTACTTTATAAGACTTAACACTAAATCTTATGGCTTACATTTAAATAAAGTTTATGTTTTGTCATCAACAAAAAGGGGGAGATTGTTAATACAAATATCGCCTAAAAACGTTATTTATATTTTACGATCTTTGCTAAGTTTTGTTAATGACAAAGTATGAACTTTAGCTAAAAGTAAATTATCACTTTAAGTGTTTAAGTCTTGATTAACTAATGTTTACATTTCCTTTTAAACTAAACATTGGTTTTATTTCTTAAAATAGAAATAGTCACATCACATTTATGGCAAGTTTTGTCATCATGCATTTATGGAAAGAAATGTGTTTGACTTGCTTTGAGGTTGCTTACAAGTTTTGTGTTTGACTTGATTTAAGTGATGTGACATTGTTTGGTTGCTAGGAGTTATGAGACAAGACCTTGTTTGGTTTGAAGAGTTATTGCAAAAACCTACTGCAGACCCGGCGGTACCCTGGGGGTACACGGGCGGAACCCATCTGAGGGTTCCGCCTGATCCGCCAAGCATGCAGTATGGTGTGCTATAAATACCAAGCCATAACTTGATTTTTGGCTAACTTTTTTAGGACATATATTCACATAATCTCTCAACTAACTCAGTAACCTTTTGATTTGTGATTCTCTTATGTAGCAAGGAACTTCACAAGATCATTCAAGAAGTTACAAGCTTCAACTCTAAAGTTGCAAGTCTTGATAGCTTGGTCATGTATAAGCTTTGGTAGTTTATACTTCATGTGTGTCATGTATGTAGAAGTTATAGGTTAGTATTTTAGGCCTCAAAATACAAAGAGTGTTGGGATTTGTTGTACCCTAGTAAAAGAACTAACGGGAGTGGTTGTACCCTTGGTAAAGAACTCGACATCTAGCTGTGTGTCGGTAAAAGTGTAAGCGACGAATGGGAGTGGTTGTAGCCTTGTAAAAGAACTCGACATCTAGCTTTGTGTCGGTAAAAGTATAAGCGACGTGTAAGGTTTTCTCCGCCGGTGAAAGGAGCTTGTTGATTAGTGTTTATAACTCTCGAGTTGGAAACTCGGGGCGTGGATGTAGGGCAAGGAAAAAGAGTCCTTGTAGCCGAACCACGATAAACTATCGTGTTGTGGTTTGATTGTTTCTTTCTCTATCTTTGCTTATTATATGTTGTTGTTTAGTTAGAATTGTTGATCATATATAAAGCTTTTCAAAGAACCAAAACAAGTAATGTTGTTCTTATATCTTTAAACATAAGTAAAGCTTTTCAAAGAACTAAACAAGCAAAGTTAGGATCATTACAAGTAAAGCTTTTCAAAGTATGAAACTAGTTAAGTTGGAATTGTTATTCACATGTAAAGTCTATTAAAAGAATCAAACATATTAAGTTGTGCTTATATCTTTAACCAAACGTCAAGTTCTCAAAGGTTATTTAAGCTAAATAAGAATCGAAAAAGCGGTAAACTATTCAACCCCCCTTCTAGTTTTCCACAAAGTCTATTCACACCGCAAAACATATGACTTGGCATGCTACTGGAAAGTCTAAGGTAAACGGTATGATGCAACACCCGGTTGATGGTGACGCATGGCAGAAGTTTACAGCGGTAAATATTCGGCTTTTGCTAACGAACCGAGAAACGTTCGATTAGGGTTGGCTGCTGATGGTTTCAATCCATTCGGCAACCTTAGTCAGACTTACAACATGTAGCCAGTTATATTAACAACATACAACTTGCCTCCGTGGTTATGCATGAAAGAGACTACTTTGATGCTGACGTTGTTGATTCCTGGCCCTAAATCACCGGGGAAGGACATTGATGTTTACTTAAAGCCTTTGATTTATGACCTTCAAGAATTATGGAAAAAACCAGGTGTCTTGACTTTGGACGCTGTTACAGGAAAATATTTCCACATGAGAGCGATGCTTTTATGGACCATCAATGATTTTCCTGCTCGTAGTAGTTTGTCTGGTTGGAGTGGGCAAGGTTACTATGCATGCCCTACATGCAAAGCAGACACTCCGGCTACGCGTGTGATAAGCAAAACAGCTTATGTTGGCCATAGAAGATTCTTAAACAAAAACCATAAATGGAGGAGTGACCGTAATACATTCAATGGTGCAACTGATACTAGAAATCCTCCTAAAAAATATACTCCGGCTGATATCTTGGCTCAACTTGCGATATTGCCCACACGTTTGCCAGGGAAACATCCAGATTATGGGGGTGGGAAAATAAAACGTAATACATCCGAACTGAACTGGACTAAACGGTCTATTTTCTATGAGCTTCCATATTGGTCTTCTCTTTCTCTACAACACAATTTAGATGTCATGCATATCGAAAAAAATGTGTTGGAGAGTATCTTGAACACTTTGTTAATGAATGACAAATCTAAAGACACCGCTAAGGCAAGACAAGACTTGCAAGCTTTGGGCATTCGACAGGAGTTGTGGCTCGGAAACAAACAAAATGGGAAGTGCTCGAAGCCTCAAGCTAAGTACTCCCTCACACCCGATAAAAGAAAACTGTTCTCTCAATACATCAAAACAATTAAACTGCCAGATGGGTTCGGATCCAAGTTCAAGTCGAAAGTGACCAAAGATGATAACAATATAACAGGCATGAAGTCTCATGACTGTCATATAATGATGCAACGGTTACTTCCTTATGGACTTCAGCAA